>CM061552.1:278865854-280103854 GCA_030864225.1 Capsicum baccatum var. pendulum | reverse complement strand
GTGCAATCTGACCAACTCCCTGATATAGAGTTTGGCATAATCCTTGGTTGAATAAGAAGTACAAATAGGAAGAAAATGAGTTGATTTGGTCATTCTGTCTACAATGACCCAAACTAAATCATGCTAATGATGAGTTCTAGGCAAACCCATCACGAAGTCCATGTTTACTTCTTCCCACTTCTAAGTAAGAATGCTGAATTCTTGTATGAAACCACTAGGTTTCTGATGCTCTATCTTAACCTTCTGAAATATAGAGAACTTTGACATAAACTCTGCAACATCTATCTTCATCCCACTCCACCAATAGATCTCCTGCAAGTCGCGGTACATCTTAGTGGCCCCTGGATGAATAGAGTACCGTGCACCATGAGCTTCTACAAGAATTTGTTGCCTAAAGCCATCTACACCTGGAATGCACAAACGACCCTGACAACGAAGAACAAAATCTCCCCTTTAGGAAAAAACCTCAACTTTCTGATTTTGAACTGACTCTTTCAGCTTGACAAGGCTAGGATCCCTGTCTTGCTTTTCTTTTACCTGAGAAACTAGAGATGACTCTAAACTACTCTGAACATATACACTACCCTCGGAAGAGTTGACTAAGCAAACTCCTAGTCTGGATAGCTGATGAATTTCCTGAGCTATTTTCTTCTTGCTATCCTCAACATGAGAAACACTACCCATGGAGAGTCTACTGAGAGCGTCGGCCATAATATTGCCTTTACTCGAATGATAAAGAGCACTCATGTCATAATCTTTAAAAGCTCTAACTACCTTCTCTGATGAAGATTGATATCTTTCTGAGATAAGACATACTGGAGACTCATGATCTGTAAAGACATCTACATGAACTCCGTAAAGATAATGCCTCCAAATCTTCAAGGCAAATACTATGGCTGCTAACTCAAGATCATGAGTAGGATAATTCTTCTCATGGGGCTTTAACTGCCTGGAGGTGTAGGCTATGACCTTACCATGATACATGAGGACACAACCTAATCCCACTCTGGATGCATCACAATAGACTACGAAACTGTCTGAGCCGTTTGGAAGAGCTAGAACTGAAGCTAAGGTGAGTCGAGTCTTCAACTCTTGAAAACTCTTATCGCACGAATCGGACCATTGAAACTTAACCTTATTCTGAGTCAATATAGACATAGGAGATATAATAGAAGAAACCCCTAGACAAACCGTTTGTAATAGCCGGCCAAACCGAAGAAACTCCTGATATCTGATGGAGATACTGGGCAAGGCCAATTTCTTACCACTTCAGTCTTCTGAGGATCTACTCCAATGCCATCACCGAAAATAATATGGCCGAGGAATTCTACTAATATTAGCAAAAATTTGCACTTACTAAACTTAGCAAATACTTAATGATCCCTGAGAGTCTAAAGAATAATTATGAGATGGTCTAAATGATCATGCTCAGTACGAGAATAGAAAAGAATATTATCTATGAAGACTATGACGAACATGTCCAAATACTACTTGAACACATGGTTCATCAAGTCTATGAAAGCTATTGGGACCTTGGTAAGACCAAAGGGCATAACTAGAAATTTAAAGTGACCATACCGAGTACAGAAAACTGTCTTTGGGATGTCACATTCTCTAACTCTGAGCTGATGATAGTCTGATCTGAGGTCTATCTTAGAGAAGTAACTAGCACTTTGAAGTTGGTCAAACAAGTCATCTATTCTATGAAGAGGATACTTGTTCTTGACCATAACTTTGTTGAGCTGACGGTAATCAATCACATTCTGAGAGAATCGTCTTTCTTGCACATGAATGAAATTGGTGCGCCCCATGGGGATACACTGGGCCTGATGAATACCTTATCTAAGAGATCCTTTAACTGATCCATTAGTTCTTTGAGTTCTGCTGGTGCCATTTTATATGGAGGAATAGAAATAGGTTGAGTATCTAGGAGAAGGTCTATGTCAAAGTCTATTTCCCTTTCAGGAGGAATACCTAAAAGATCTTTGGGAAAGACATCTGAATATTCGTTAACCCCCGCGACTAATTTGAAACTGGGAGATTAGGAACTGGAATCCTTAAGATACATGAGATGATACACACACCCCATAGAAATTATTTTTCTTGCCCGAGGGTAGGAAACAAGCTGACCGCTGAACACTGAGGTACTACCCTTCCACTCTAGGATGGGCTCATTTGGGAACTGAAACTGAACTATCCTATTTTTTCAATTGACTGTGGCATAGCAGGAATGAAGCCAATCCATGACGAGAATGACATCAAAGTCAGTCATCTCTAATTTGACTAAATCTACTTATGTGACTTTCTAAAATATCATAATCGGGCAGTTCCTATACATCCGCTGAGCTATGATAGTTTTACCAACTAGAGTAGAGACTGAAAAGGGCTCTGCTAAAAATTCAGGAATGATTCCAAAATCACCTGCTATGTATGGAGTGACAAATGACAAGGATGCACCTGGGTCTAGCAAAGCATAAACATAAACATGGAAAATCTGTAACGTACCAGTAATGACATTGGGAGAATTTTCCTGATCCTGTCGGGTCTAAAGAGCATAGAGTCTTTTTGGGCGTTTCCCACTTGTAGCACTGGAAGTGGCATCCTGCTAGTTCGGGCGACCGGAATAAGCTGTGGAACGGTTCTACTAACCCCGAGGACCTGGCTGAGGACACTCTCTAATTCTGTGGCCTGGCTTGCCACAACCAAAACAGACATCACTATCGGCTCTGCAAATACCCTTGTGGTTCTTACCATAAGTCTAACATAGGGGATTTGTTTGGGCACTGCTAACACTGCCCTGAGATTTAGAGCCTGGTGCTCTATCTCTATTGCCATCTCTGAATTTGGGCACTGGAGAACTGGCAGAGGAAGGAGCTGGAACACTGGCGAAAGAATGAGCTGGAGATGATGACTTAGGATGAAATTGTGAACAGTTTTCTCCCTCTTATTTGGGTTAAGCAAAACTGAAACTGCCTGACCTTGCTCTCTTGTTCTGTCTCTCCCTAGTCCTAACCCTCTTCTCCTCTATTTGCTAAGCATGGGTCATAAGCCTTGCTTAAGTTATATCACTATTCAACATCATAGATCTATACTCATTTACCACGCTATCATTTACCCCTAACACGAACTTGCTTATCATAGCCCTATTATCTATAACCACATGAGGGGCATATCTGGATAGCTGAGTAAATCTAAAAGAATACTTTATAACTATCATATGTCCCTGCCTAAGGTTGATGAACTCAAGAACTTTGGCCTCTCTCAGCTCTTAGGGGAAGAATCTATCTAAGAAAGCCGTGACAAATTCCTTCAACTCAATAGGACCTGTATCGTCTACCCTTTTGGACTTCCACTGTTTGTACCAAGTATGAGCGACATCCTATAATTGGTATGCAACTAACTCAACTCTCTGAATAGAAGTAACTCCCATGATATCAATGACCTTCTGGACTTGGTCTATGAATTCCTAAGGGTCTTCATCAGACTTATGGAGGGTTCATTCGGGTGAAGTCCCAAATCCTAGCTACTACGGAATTGGCCACTGGATTGGCTGAAATAACCAGTGGACATTCATTTTGGGAAGCTGCAGACTAAGAAAGTATGGTAAATATGGTCCTAAACTCCACATGAGAAATATGATCGCCCAAAGGTTCTTCGGATTGAGGGAGTGACTGATTTCTTCTCTTAGGAGACATGTTCTAAAATAAAGAGAAGAAGCATATTAGAATGAGAGACTGACTTGTGATTATGCTCACTGGCATGACATGCATACTAAAAAAAGAGAAACAGTTCTTAAACATCCTATATCCTCCTATACATAAAATGTGGCGCGTAACACACTCATGCATAAGACTCTACTAGATGCGGATTTCAGACTTCCTAGGACTCTATTGAACCTTAGGCTCTGATACCAAGTTTGTAACACCCCAATTTTCTAAATCAAAATGCTACACGGTGCTTATGACCTTGAAGGACCACAAGCTAACCATAACTGATATCTATACCTGTGCACTGCAATAAATAATGTAATAAAGCAGAAAACATAAACATGTAGGCCATAAGGTTCAACTGAATAAAAAAATCTGTAAAATAGTAACATCCGTGTAAGAGAAAGATACCCAAAACAACTAAAAACTAAATTAAATCTGAACAAAATCTGAAAGCCTGTAAATACTGTCTGAATAAGGAGTTGAAGGAATATGTCTCCAACTAACTCCATCCAACAAAACTAAGCTAAAATAATAAATAAAATAAAATACTATCGTATCACCCTCGAATGAAGAGGACTCACTGCAACTCTGTATACTGTAATGCAGCTGCTACTGCTGGTCTGGAACTCGTGTCTCTGAGCCTATGGTGTAACATGAAAAGAAAGCATGATAGCGCAAATATGTCAGTACAGTTGGAGTACTGAGTATACGAGTGGGGTAGGCTAATGGAAATGGTTTACATGCATGAGCAATGCTAACTGACTGACTGATATGAACGTAAGAGTACAAATATACATACATAGTAACTGAGATCATGAGTATGTGATAGCTAAATTTGTACGCTAATACATGGTTTACTGATAACTGATATGACTGAAACTATTACTCTGATAACATGGGCGACTATGTCTGAAAGTCTTGAATCTGATGGAACTTTCTGAGTCCCGTGCCATGACTGAATTTGACTGTATCTAATAGTTCTGGTATACTAATATATAAAGAACTGTCTGAGTTCTTTTAATGAGACCGAGTCTTAAACTGTGGGAGGTAGTTATTTAATCAATATGCCCCATGTGTACCATTATGGCTAAGCTAGGGTCCAATCACTGCTCCGACTGGAGGGGTGTCAATACCGCGCCACTGGTAAGGACAATTGTGAGTGACCCTTAGCTGGCAGGTACTCGAAACGAGAGCGGTGGGAACCCTGAACTGACAGGTTAAGCCACCTCATCAACCCTAATCTAACAGGTTAAGATATCTCAACCTATGATGGTTACATAGTTCTGGAATGCAATGATTACTGCTAAGAATCACACCCTAAATTGGTAGGCGTGTTTCCATCCTTGGGTTCACTCGGTGCTAACTTCTACTCCCATCTGAAGAGACTGAACATGATTTAACTGACTGTACATGGACTAATTAATTTACTTTTGTTGACTAAGGGAATAGTACTACTATCTGATAGTTAACTGAGATCATAAGATTTTTGAGGTTTCCTGAGTCACACGACTGACTGAGTTCTATAAATTATAGCTTTACTGAGATTATCGGGACAACATGACATGGCTCTATGCACACAGGTATATTTTTTGGGTACGAATACCCCCAGGACTTAATAGAAGGAAACTGACACACATGACATGACTTGATCACAAGATTGGAGTCCACAATTCACAATATCATAAGTAGTGGATCTTATACTTCTTGTAGTTATTTAACATCTTAAACATTATAAGGATTGCATGGATATATTTTGTGTACATATTATACATATCCATTATCATGCATGCTTCATACCATAACAATAGAAACACATCAATAGCATGGAATTCGTATTTAAGTATATAGCTAACACAGACTTGTCATTTAGATATAATGGAACCATGTAAACATAAATTCCTAGCATCCTAAACATTTTATCAAACACCTAGCATGTATTCTTTAAGGCATAGGTGTGTTTCATAACTTGTACCATATTACACCACCTAAAGTTCATAGTTTTCAACTAACAACCAAATATATTCCATGAAAACATCTTTAGATATCATCTTAAAACTTAAACAACAATCATCAACATGTACATGCTCATATCACCACAAAAAGTTCACAAAATAGTATTTAAAATATGGTTCATGATCTCTATGTATGGATTGGATCCATAGATGAACACTACGCATACCTTAGATCAATAATCCGTGAAGATAGTAGTGAAATAAGCTTGGAATTTGAAACCGAAAATTGAACACTAGACTTGTTCTTGGTTGTTCTTGCGTGAACTTTGATAAAAAGTAATGTAAAGAGCTGATTTGGGGCCTCAATCCCATTTTTGGGACTTATATGGGGGGAAAGATGACACAAATACCCTTCTAGATGCATCACTTAATTTCTATGAAAATTACCCGATTTAGGCCCTCGACGCGACGCGGAACATCGTGTTTCCACCAGTTTGTGTCCTGGAAACTCACCGTGATGTGATGGAATTATGGAGAGACACTGGAAATTGATGAACGTCATTTTGGCTTACGACGCGATGCACCACTGACTGAAATGACGCTGTTGAAACTTTAAATCGCCATAACTTCTTCACCGGGTGTCCGTTTTTGGCGAATTTGGTATCGACGGAAAGCTTATTCAAAGATGAGCTATATGAAATCACACAGGAAAACTTGGTGGATTCAAAAGTTCTTAGCTTGTCTTACTCTAAGTGACTCTTATGAACATGTTCAGCACATCATAAGTTCTATTATCAGTAGAATACTCATTCTAATTCATGTACTCAAATATGAATCATAGGATAGGAGGATTCATGTGTAGGAACAAGGGTTCATTTTCTAGATTAGAAATATACGGGGTATTATAGTAATTATCAAACTGATAGAAAATTTGTTGTAACAGATGGGTCAACTATTAGAAAGCAATTAAAATATAGGGAACTTAAACGTTTTTAGGAGAACTCAAATGTTTGTCCCCTTGGTCTTTTTGCATTTGATGTATGGTATATTATTTTTGTCTTCCTTACCATTTCATGAAATTTTTCATGTGTTTTACTTATTCGTTGTGCCCCTGTTGAAATTTTTTAAAATAATTTTAGGTCAAATTTTGTTCATATATCACTTGGACATTACTTCATAGTTTATTTTGTAAATAAAATTATAATTTTTGTTGAATTTCTTATTTGGTGTATCTTCTACTGCTTCAATAGATAGAACTTGCAACATGAATCCAACATATGAATCATCTATTGCAACAAGTGAGTAATCTATTGCAATATATGACTAATCTGTTGCAATAGATGACCCATATATTAGATTCATATTACAACACTATAAAACTAATCCAACAGATGATTAATCTGTTGCAACAGATTAGTCATGTATATTGTAACAGATTACTCATTTGTTGCAACAAATTAGTCATAATGTTGCAATATATTATCATATATGTTGCAACAGATTACTAATTTGTTGCAATAAATTAGTCATATATGTTGCAATAGATTAGTCATATATGTTGCAACATATTACTAATCTGTGCAACAAATTAGTCATATATGTTGTAACATATTACTAATCTGCGCAACATATTAGTCATATATGTTGCAACAGATTACTAATCTGTGTAACAGATTAGTCATATATGTTACAATAAATACTCATCTGTTGGATTCACGTTACATGTTTTATCCATTATTAAAAAAAGCAGTAGTAGATATATCTAGATGAGAAATTCAACTAAAAAATAACAAAAATTAAAAACAATAACAAAAACATAAAAAAAAATAACAAACACCAACAAATCAAGTTCCTCATTTTCGTCATAACTTAAAAACCCTAATTTTTTACTTGTGAAAATCGAAAAGAAATGATGAAGAACTAGAAGCTGTTGTCGTCGGAGAATGTTGTCACGTCGACTGATGGTTGAAAGTCCAAAAGGAATGGGCAAGAACTCAAAACTATTTATTGCTAGAGGTTGAAGTTGCACAAGATTGAAGGGATAAATTTGAAAAGTTGTTGGTTGGGAGAAGTTAGAGAGATAAACTATCGAGAGAAAGAGAGAAGAGAGAGAGATTGATTTGCAGAGGGAGGGAAGTTTTGTGGGTGTGGGTTAATTTGTATTAATCAAGTGCACAATTTACCTAATCAAGTTTTTTAATTATGTTTTACCCTTTAAATTAGTCAATGTCACCAATCATTCATTCAAGACTTAAAAGACACCTTTCCTTTAATTTTCTCATATAACTTAGAGTTTAATTCAGAACAAGCAGTTTATGCAACTTGTTCTAAAATGTTGGAGAAACCAAGTAAGTGGTACTAGTATGTTTAAACTTTGGAGCAAACTGTTTTTATGTAAAAAACCACTCAAGTAACTGAAACAAATAAAGATGGAAAATGTAGAAAAAAAGTAAAGGAAGCAAGAAATAGATTGTTAGATGTTCAAACTCTACTTAATATGCAACATACCCTTGATTTGTTGGAGAGGGAAAAAGAGGCACGAAATGACATGACTAAATGGCTTAACTTACAGAAGAAAATTTTTAGGCAAAAATCCAAAGCTTATGGGATTATTACTGGAGATGGGATAAATTTTCAGTCAAAAATCCAAAGCTCATTGGATTATTATTGGAGATGGGAATAACAAATATTTTTCAATTGCTTGAAGGATAGAGCTAGTAGTAATGCTATTTCAGTGCTGAAAGGTGACAGAGGAGATATTTTACACAAATACCAGGATATTGAAGTTGAACTGTTGAAATTTTTAAAAGACTTATAGGTAATGTAGCTAAGAGTATTCTTAGTATTAATCTGAGTATTATGAGATAAGGCAATAGGGTTACTCAACAACAATATAGGGATCTCATTACCAGAAATTCGCTATTTTTCGACTGAAAATTTCCAAATGAAATAAGTAGTCAGAAATTTTCGACTACATCAGTCGAAAATCTTATTTTTTAATTTGTATTTTTTACAAAATATTTTTTCAATACTATTTATGACAAAAATAGTCAGAATATTTGACGGCAAATTTTGTGAAATATATATTCCGACTACAGTTGTCGAAAATATAAATAATTAAATAAATTATTTATTTAAATAAATTATTAAATATATATTTCTGACTACTGTAGTTGGAAATACTAATAAATAAATAAAATTAATAATTAATTTAATATATATCCGACTACTATAGTCGGAAATATAAATAATTAAATAAATATAATACTAACTATATAATCTGTCCCTTATACGAAAATGAAATAATTATTTAAATAACTGATTAAATATATATTTCCGATTACTATGGTCGGAAATACTAACAACTAAATAAAATTAATAATTAATTAAATATATATCCGACCACTGTAGTTGAAAATATAAATAATTAAATAAATATATTACTAAATGTATAATCAATCCCTTATACGAAATTTAAAAAATAAGTAAAATAAATTATTAAATATACATTTTCGACTGCTGTACTCAGAAATACTAATAACTAAATAAATATATGACTTAATATATAATCATATTCTTATACAGAAAATTAATTATTAATTAGATTTTTGACTACTTTAGTCGGAACATTTAATAATTAATAAATATATTAATAAATACATTACAAAAAAGCTTCTCTATAAATATATTAAATGTATCTGACTACTGTAGTCGGACATATTGAATAATTAAATATATTCAACTTTTATCCGACTGTAGTAGTCAGAAGATTATTTTAAATTATTAAAGTATTAAACTGTAGTGGTTTCCTTCTTCACTTCACTGCCTCTTTCAATTAGGGCAAAGTGCCTCTCTCTTTCTCCCTCCCCATCGAAACTATTGAAGCAACAATGGTGCCATCCTCCATCGAAACTCCGGTGGCGGTATGATGTCTCTCTCCCCCTCTCTCTCCCTCTCTCCCTTTCTCTCTTTCTCTTTTTCTCTCTCTCACACATACAATCACCATATTTAGACATCGAAATACCCTCTTTCTTCCATGGTCCGCCAGCAAGGTAAATGAAGCCGAGTGTAGCTCAATCCCTCCATAGAGGATGAGCCGACATACAAGGGTGTCTCCACAAATGACTCGTCCAGTGTTTTCATTTTTAAGATGACAAATTTTTTTGATGGTGAGAGTGCAGAGTAGGCTACCTCTACTCTCTTTTGACCATTTTCATTACCCCTTCAATCTTTACACTCTTGGTAAGCATTATTTTCCTTTTATCTTGGAAAATTTTTGTTACTAAGTTGACAAGTTAGGAAAGCATTTCTCCCTTTTTTCTCGCTTGTTTGTGTTAAGAGTATATGGTCTTTCTTGATTCAATTTTCTATTATATTCTTAAGCTATAAAAGAGGAAAGTATAGACAAGTGGTTAGTTATTGTTGTTGTTATCAGTCTGTTATATAAATTAAATTAGGGATTATTGGTTTAGTTTTTCTTCTTGTTAGAAAGACTAACTTTGACGGATCTTTGAGGGATGGTCTATATTAGTTCCTAATACTTCTAATCTTTCAAAGTCTACTCAGCGAGAGAAGTGTATCCGTTTGTCTTAGCATGGTTCAACCTATAGTCAGTGTAAGAATTCTGGAGTGAATCTTCTATATTTTAGAGGATGTACCTTTGACTCATGAATTTTGGTTTGCTTGGGTAGAGATTGAAGATGTTAGTCACCACCCTTTCGATATTTAAGTACAACTTATCCCAATTTGGTAGTTATATATATTTTAACATGATACTCATATTAATTGGTGTATTTTCTTTAATGGATTTGAGAAATTATATGGAATGCATAGTCAATGTTAAGGGTACAACAGGAGAAAGAACTTCTCTCTCTCTTGCTATGCTTACAGTGGACAAGTGAAAGTGAAAAATTATTTTAGTATAGTGGACAAGTGAAAGTGAATTTATTTTTAGTATGGTGGACAAGCGAAAGTGAACGGTTAGAGTATACTTTTTGTTATTCCATTTTTTCTTCTCCTCCCATTTTTCATAAGTATTCATGTGTATAATCTTTAGTGGCTTAGGAGTAATCGTTTCAATATTCATCGGGAAGAATACTTACTTTGAGTTAGCTGATGCAAGTGCTACTACTAAGGCACCAAATGATATCTTTTTTCCTTGCAAGAATACTGTTTTCCTTTTGCCCTTTATCCTCATTCTTTTAATTCTTATGATTAATTTGTTGATTATGCAATCACTTAAAATTGTAGCAATTTTTAAAAGTGCACCTAATAAAGTGTGTAAAGTATCATGTAAAAGTTAGGACTTTGAAATAATACATTCGTATTTGTAACACGTCCACTCTTGTGTCTTTTTCTTGGACCAGTAATTGAAAATATTTTCTTAATGGTGGTGAGGTTTAAACCCAAAATTGATGTGTGTTATGATATACTTGATATGCTTTCATATAATGTTGATGCGTGTGTATTGTCTCATTTAAAAGCTTCAACAACTCTTTGTATTATGTGGTTGCCTAGTCTAAAAGCTTAACTTCCAGAGAAGAACATATTTATTTGGTAATTTTAGGTCTGCAACAGTTAATAAACATAATTGCTTTAAAATGCCACAAAATGATGAGTGTGCCATGGTAGCTGGTTGGGTGGTGTTCAAAACCTCCTAATGACCTATTTATACTGAAAAATTCTCATCGGAATTTGTTACTTCTTTTCCTAAGAGATTTAAAGAATGTATTTAGCTAGTTCAATATTCTGTTGGCTTCAAACGGTTTTGACTTCCATAACCTTGCAATCTACTCTTTTCTACTTGCTTCCCTGGGTATTGGTCTAGGTAATTCTGATGTAGTGAACTACATTCTTATACTATATAGGTTTTGCAATAGCTATTTGAATAGTTGATAATGAATAATGTGCTTACTGATACTCGTCCTGCTAACGTTTTTGGGAAAATAAAGACCTGTTTGCGACTAACCTTCTATTGAAACCTTCTAATATGAAGGAAAGTATAAACACTGATTCTTACCAGCTATGATGTTGTCACCATCTAATGCAAGCAAATTCCAAGAGAAGCTAGAGTCTCGGGCTAATCTGTGATATGTTTCCACTATTATATATTTTTGATAAAGACACATTCACTATTAGTAACATATTAGTGAAGAAAAAGAATTCATGCCATTCAGATTGAGTAGCAAAATTTTTGGTTACCTTATCACATTTACTAAAATTATTACTTCTATATATTGGTGTAACAGTTACGTCACACTCTTGGGCACTCATATCTATTCTTCTTAGGTTTTCAAAGCATCTTTGATCCGACTTTAAAACCTGATAATCACATATGGAATGAGTTATTTTTATGCCAATAGTTTTGCAGTTTTCTTTAGAAAACAAGCATGATAATAGTCTGATGTTGTAATAACCCGAACTTTTCTTAAGCTTAATTTTTGCCTCGAGAAGGTTAAGAAATGACTTCCTAAGCGAGTATCATTTAAACCATATAGAGTTACCCTAATTTTGAATTTTTATCATGTGGAAAATTTAATTAGCTTTCCAATGATATAAGATCCATCCAAATTTGATAACCTGGAAAGAAGTTATGGATAATTTAAGTTCTAGTCGTAAAACAACGTCATTTTAGTGCTTGGTGCATCGCGGAGAGGGTCTATTTGACAATTGTCAATTTCTAGTGGAACTCCGTGATAACGGTGCATCGTGCTGAAGTTTCAAGTCCCAACCAGTGGTACAACGCGATAGCACCACATCGCGGTGACCCCCAAAATCCCGTTTGTCAAATTCCAGTGAGCCACCGCGATGTTGGCGTGTCACGATGGCCCATAAAATCTAGTTTTTTAGTTCAGTTTTTTTAGCTTCGTACAGAAGTTAAAAAGGGAACTTGGACTTTTTCCAATCCACTTAAATCATACCCAAGGTCATTCCAAGCATCATATACGACTTTTCTCAAAAATTCTCTTAAATTAAAAACCCTAAGCATCCAAACCCAATTCCAAGAATCTCCTAAGTTCACCATTAATTCAAGAATTTGATTCCTCAAACCAAGAGCATCAAGAATATCCATTCAAGTGTACGAATAAAGTTCCAAGGGCTTGAGTTCATCCAAAGCTCCTAATTTAAGGTATGTGAGATTTGAACAAGAATACTTCTTTCGTTTTTGTGCCCCAAGATTCAATTTTTATAAATGAATTTCATGTTTTTGCAAGTGGGTCTAAACCCAAATTGTATTATTTTAGAAGATATGAATTAATAAGTTGTTCAAGCTTCGAATTACATGATTAATTCGCTTATTTATGATTTGAATTGATAATTCATGTTATAAATTGCACATTCCTATATTGATGTGATATTTTCAAGGGTTTCCAAGATTGGTGTCATGAATTAAGCTTTATTGTGAAATTATGATCCTTTAAGAATATACATACCTTAAGTCCAAGAATGAATTCTTGATACTTTCTAAAGTGTTTCAAGAAGTGTATTGATATTTTCATGCTATTAAAGTTTTAAAGCCTATTGGTGATAGTCTACCAAAATTTCAAGAAAAGAGTTTATTTTAATCCTAAGCTAAGAAAGAAAATCCACACCATTTGATTTAAGCTAAAGGAAAGTATAGTTGGCTTTCATTGCATATTTCTGAGTTGTTTAAGGTGGATTTTTCTTAAAAGTTTTGTTAGCACCGAGTTGGTCTTGATTCCAAGGTCTCATGCCCCAGAACAATGAGCCACCGTAGGATTTTATTTACCCCAAGTGGTTTAAGCTAGTGATCACTAAAAGTAAAAGGTTTTTCTTTGATGGCAAGGATAGAACAGCTCCCCCTAACATGGGCAAGATGTTGGAATCGATGTAGCTCACATGGTTTATTTCAGTTAGAAGAAACTCCCAAGTTTCCTAGAGTCTCAAGTCTTAGAGTTATTAAGGATTTAAGTCCTTGAGTTTGAAAGAAGTTCCTTGTTTTTAAAAGACTAAAGTGCATCTTCTAAAAGTTGTTGTTTTAAGAGTTCAACTAGTTTACAAGCTTGAGATCAAAGAAAGAATACAGATCTAGAATAAAGTGTAATGGATCACTTGAATTTTACTACATGTTTCATTATTCATTATTTATGAGAGTTTTATTCAAGCTATGTGAGTCATCTACAAAACCATGTATGTTTTCCATAAAGATTTATTGTATTGATATTTAGTTGCATACACCCCTATATACTCAGTACATTCCCAAGTGTTGATCCACATATACGTTTGTGTGCTACATTGTCTTATAATGTAGGTTC
The DNA here is from genome assembly GCA_030864225.1 of Capsicum baccatum var. pendulum. Lineage (NCBI taxonomy): Eukaryota > Viridiplantae > Streptophyta > Magnoliopsida > Solanales > Solanaceae > Capsicum > Capsicum baccatum. The sequence continues at coordinate 280,089,916 of CM061552.1, read as the reverse complement.
AGGTGATCAGTCCCAACAGTGCCACTAATCCCGAGTACCTTTATCTACACCTCCACTATGGTGAGTCCTCATGGTTTGAGTACCTATCTCCAGATACTTCAGTATTTTTAGTAGTTGTTTTACTGCTTTTAGTTCAGTTCGAGTCAGTTGGGGATCTGTCCCAATAGCTCTCTAGTTTGTTGAGTAGTATAGGGTTTATCAGACTAGATGGTCAGTATATTTAGATTTATAGTATTTTGTTACTTTTACAGTACTCATTCGGATTTCAATTAGAAATGATATGACATGATTCCTTATTTTGCTCTCATTACCTTTAAGCAAGGTTTATACTAAGTACCAGGCTCAAAGGGTTAGCTTGGGTCTACTTGTAGCCTTAAGCACCGTGTGACACTCTGGGATAGGATTTTGGGGAATTACAGATGTGCATCTTTATTTGCTTTAGCAGTCACGCATGTTGCTACTGTATTCATTGTGCGAGAGGCACGACTTGGAGGGCCTGTTCAATGTTGATAGATGTATCCCTTTAAGAGAGTTTAAATTTTAACATTTACTTTCATGTGTTTTAATTGAACATTATTTCATCTAAAAGATCATACTATGTAGGACTATTGGAAAATGTAAGCGGACCATAAAAATAGATCCCGAATTGAGGGATCAATATGTGAGGCTTATTTGGCTAAAGAGACCTCTTATTTTTTTCATATTATTTTGAACATGATGTACCATGTCTGAGAAACCGACCTAATAGGCATGATGATGGAGACAATACAGATCCTTCGGCACCACTATTTTCAATATTCAATCAACCATGTAAAGGAAGTTCGAAAGGTGGTCCACTTCTATAATTGAATGAGGCGGAGCTTAAGTCAGCTACAACACATGTATTATTAAATTATCCAAAGGTCCTGCCTTTTTATAAGTGAGTATACTTACATTAAGGACAATCGTTCAAGGTGTACTAAGCTTTAACTAATGAAAGTCATAACTTTGTCGGACAACTACTTCGTGGTTTTACACGGGGATGTTGCTGTTTGTCCTATGTTTTTAGTATGGTTTATAGAATATGTAAGTGTAACTTAAATATTTAACATGATTTACACTTTTGTTCAATCTCATTTATATTTAAATTCTAACTATTTTTGAACTTTTTATAGGTTCATAATCCACTTAATTATGACCCAAATGGCTAATTTTTACATGATATAGCTTGGGGGACCTGATGCTAAAGTCAAAAAGTTTTCTAAGTACTCTATCAATGGGTACAGATTTCATACAAAAGAGTTCTCTAAGGGCAAAAAAAACAATAATAGTGGGGTTTGGGTGAAAGGTGATGGCGGTGTTGATTATTACGGTGTGCTTCACGAGATTTTAGAACTCGATTATCATGTTGGTTAGCCAAAGAAAAAATTGGTTCTCTTTCAGTGTAAGTAGTATGATCCTACACCTAGGCTAGGTACAAAGGTGCACCCTCGATACAAAATAGTTGAAATTAAGCCTACAAGAGAGTATGGACTCGATCAATTTGTCATTGCACAAAATGTGAAATAAGTGTATTACGCTCCTTATCCTCTGTGTAAGAATAAATCTGCATAGTGGGTAGTTATGAAAAGAAAGCTCGTGGGTAGAGTTATAGTGGAGGATGCATTAGATGTAGCGTATCAGAATGACATTTCAAGTGTTGAAGAGAGGGTGGTGATGAATTAGCAGGTGATTTGCAGCATAACGAAGGCTTATATGAAGAATTTGATCTTTTGAACTTAGATTGAATGTTCATGATTATGGAGAAGGAGCATCCAGAGCAAATGATGAGGAAAATCCAACAGATGAAAATAAAATAAGCGCAAAAGAGTTACTTGATGAAAATAAAACAAGTGATAAGGAAGAATCGATGAATGAATATGAAATAAGTGATATGGAAGAAGTGATGAATGACTATGAATAAGCGATGAGGATTGAGTTGTTATTAATAGTAGTAATGTATTGTAACAAGGTCTTGAATTGTATTTTAGCTGCTGCTTTTTGCTATTTTTCTTGACAATATAGTGTCTTTTCTCTGTTAACATTCGTAGTGCCAGTAAGAATATTTCTGGTTGTTTGATTAAATAGCAGTGGTAAAACTACTGGTACTATGCATGATTTTCTTGTCTTGTTGCATTTTCTTAAATACTACTTTAGTTCCTCTGCATAAATCAAGTCATTTGAATCCTGGTAAGATTTTTTGATGAAAATGACATTAGTAAATCCATGAACGAAATTGAAGTATAACCATCTACAATGTATATTATAGACATTTTAGCAAACTGAAATTATTCGAAAATATTTGACATTACAGGAAAACAAGATGAGGCTTTTTCTACTCAGTAATACAGAGAATGCAGAATTTAATTTTTATGGGTAGCATAACACAGACTAACTCCTTTTTGTGTTTATTTTTCAGGTGGTTAATAAAGAAAATTAATGGCATCAAAAGGTCACGGTAATGAACGGCGTAAGAAAAGTAAGAAAAGACCTGATAATCTTCTCGCAGGTCAATATACACAACCATCTGTTACCACAACTCTTCAACCAGCTACTACAAATATTATTCCTCCTCCAAGGGAAACTATTTCCCTACCAAATGTATTTTTCATACCTCCACCGCCCCACCAGTTCCATCCTTCCTCTCCCCATAATAGTTTGCATAGTAGCTCTACATCTGTACCTTCAACATCATCCACATCTAGCCTTTCTGAATTGAGAATTGGAGGTCCCAGCACATCAACATCGCCCTCATTGATAGTACTATAGAGTCTAATGCAATAACAAATACTTCTTAGATTCTGAAATTTAAAAAGGTAGCAGAATATGACGGTAACGGGAGGCTAATTATTTCCCCTGATGGTAATGGGTAAGTAAATCTTATGTTTTTCCGTAACTTTTAAAATTTTTGAAAGCTAAGATAAGTTAACATACTTTTATTGCAGGTTTACTCCGGCATATAGTGGCAGACATATGGCTATAGAAGCAATTAAACCATTTTACACGAATCCGTGGGGTAGTTGGAACAAGATTCGACCCGACATCAGAGTGCTTATGTGGAATCAGTTTATGGTATAATCAAAATCAAATAATTTACCATTTTAGTATGCTATCAATGAAGAATTTACCTTTGTATCTGTCAACTAATTTCATGACTTTATATTAAACTATTTTGCAGACAAAGTGTGCATGGAATTCTTGTCATGATAATGAAATACAATGCAATTTCAAGTTCAAAGCAGCTCAACAGATCATAGAACACTTGTATGAGGCTTGGGGGAACTTGGGAAAACTTGGTTGGCTGAATCCTAATGTGTGTATTCAGTTTTTGAAAAAATTGGATACTCCTGAATATAGGGCAAGGAGGGAACGGGCCAAGGCAAACAGAGCATCTCACACGGGTTGCTCGTTGTACACTGGAGTTTTGATGAGTTTCGCTACCCACCGACGAAGACTGGTAATATTAGCTTAAATTTTTTATTTATTTGGTTTAGTTCAATGTTCTAAATCGTGACATGGTGAAGCCATGTGGGGCTCTTTTGATTCATTAATGTTGTTATCTTCTTGTTGTTGTTCATCTTGAAGTCTAGTGAAGCGTGTGTGGTCTATTTTGATTCACTAGAATTATTGACATCTTGTTGCTCTTATTGTTATTTATCTTGAAGTCTAGTGAAGCCGTGTATGGCCTATTTCGATTCACTAGGATTGTTGACATCTTGTTGCTTTTGTTATTGTTCACCTTGAAGTCTAGTGAAGCCGTGTGTGGCCTATTTTCATTCATTAGCACTGTTGACATCTTGTTGCTCTTGTTGTTACTTGTTCATTTTATTGTGAACTTGATCTTGTATCACACTGCCTGATGGTTTTAGAAAGTAAGAAGAAGATAATTAGTCTGTATGGGAAGGGTGCCTAACTCCCTACCGTAATTAAAGGGGTCAAGAGTTTCTTTTGTTCAGTGACCAAAGTCCTTACTACCTTTTTCATGTCTGCCTTGTTGGTTTTAGCTTCCAAAGCTATATTGGATAGGTTTGGAACCCTTAGAGAGTCATTTATAGTTTTAGTATCCACTGATACATTCTTTCCTAGAATATGATAGTTTGGAGAGGCAAATACTAGTAACATATCACAAACACATGTGCAAGTTAGCAGTTGTGTGGAGTAATCAGTAAAATAATGTACAAACACCTCAAATACAACACATCGCAAAAACTAATGGTACATCATGTATATTTAAAATTAGGACGACATGAGGCAAAAACATCCGGCTCATACTTCCTTTATAGCAGAACAGTAGAAGCATCTCCAGAACCCACATTTAGAAAGACAAAGGCGGGAAATCATCATCATCTTTTAGATGGTATGATGATTTGAAGATCCTTACTGAAAACAATAGGAGTTACTACTATAGTGACCCTGAATGTGTAAAATCAAGCTTAGGAGATTTATGATTGAATACTTTAGGAGTTACTACTAATTAAAGGTGTTCACCTATCAAGATACTGAAAATAGAATTTGACCTCTGCATATCAACTGATTAGTTTTCATAGATTTTGGTTAAAATTTAAACTAACTAGCGGTGGTTTAATTATTTTATATATTTGGAAATATATGTGCTTCATATGGGGTTTAGGGTAGGAGTTAATCTTACGAGGTCTAGTTTTGAACTTTGACCAAAATGCCAACCTTTCAGGGTAATCGAGTGATATCTTGTGCTTTATGTCCAATTTTTTTTTACCTAGTAAAATCGTTGAATCTAGGCCGAATATGTTATTCAATAAATATTATACCACAACCTGTAAAGCCTATGAGTCTAATGAATTGATAAAAATTTATGATGTAAAGGTATATGTAGTCTCTTGATATTGTGTAGGATAAACCCAAAATCAGTACATAGTACCAAGATCTCGAATAGTGAATTTAGCTTAGAAAATGATTTATATATTAGGACTCCTTGAAGAACACAATAGGGAACTGGAGCATTTGAGTCTGACAATTCAGCCACTAAAGACAGTTAAATTCTTCAGTTTAGCTGTTCTAAAGTGTCTTCAACAATTCTCAGTTAACATTATTAAGTGCAACTGTCTTGTGGTCATACTGCTAGCAACTGCAGGACCAAGCTAACAGAACCAAATTCAACCACTATAGTAACATAACAACCACTGCATTTTGTGCCATCATCCAGCACCAGACCAATCCATCCCATGTGGAATTTCAAACTTTTGTTAAAAATTTAGAGATTTAAGCATCGATTAGGCTTGGTAGATTACATTTGAACTCTTTTACACTATTTGGTTGATTAGGGTCACATTCTCTCAATTTAACAAAGTCTTGGTACCTACGGCTTAGTCAAATGCATGATCTGTATATCTGTGATGAAGTTATATTGAAATGTCTTTCTGAAAATTTGTTAGCATAAAGATAATGACAATTAAATCTTGCACATTGGCACATTTCTAGTAACTTTGGCGCATTTCTATTGAATGTATAAACAACTTTGGGGCATTGGTTCCCTATATAGTTGTAGACCCCTTCGAAACTATCTACTTATAGCTTAAATAATTGAAAAGAATCCACCTAAACTACTACTTTTGTTGGATTTGAGTATTTTCTAATCAAGGACTCAATGATCTATTTGTATTAGTCTTAGGATGTTTTGGTCTATGCTGCCCATACTTGTCTTCATACTTTCATTATCTTTTTTTTCTAAAATTTTGCAGGAATATGAAAATGGAGGAAAAGAGTACCCTTTTATTGATGTCTACGAAGAGACGCAGAGGAAGAAAAACAAGGACGGTACAAGAGGAGATTGGGTCAAAACGTGTGCTATGAATGCATATGTAAGATAATAAATTTTACATACATTACTTTACTATTACTCAACTTTGCTTGTTTACATACTGGCAAATAATTTTTCTTTTAGGAAGAATTTCAAAAAGCATAGAAGAGTGGAGTCAAACCCAACCTACTTCAGAGGATGGTACCATAGTCCAACCATCACCTGTAGAGCTGAATAATATGTGGACAACTGTGGTAGGTGGTCCAAAGAAAGGTAGAACCTACGGGACATGGGTTCTCCAATCCTCGAGTAGTCTTTCGTTGTTTCCCAGTTCCTCTTCTACTTTACAAACTATGAAAGAAATGAAAGCGATGTAAAAGCAAATTGTAGGATTAATGCAAAAATATGCAGCTAACGATGCTAAGTTTGCTAAATTTAATAAATTGGAGGAGTTGGTTAAGAAGCACATGCCGCAAGTATTTCATGACGAGGAAGATAATTAATCTGATGATAATTAGATTGTAGTTATTGTTCTTGTTTTTTGTTGTGACATTTAAATGTTTAAACTATTTAATTTGATGTTTGTTTTGAAAGGTTTAAAGTGGTTGTATTAATAAATTTTTGTCGTGTTTGATCCGATTGTGAAAAATACATTAGTTATGTTGTTTATAATTTGAAAGCAGCGTAAGCTAATGTAATATAATAATTATTAAATAATTATTTATTAATTTTTAGACTACAGTGGTTGGAATAATTAAAATTATTAAATAATTATTTATAAAATTTTCAACTACAGTCGTCGAAATAATTATAATTATTAAATAATTATTTATAAAATTTTCGACTACAGTGGTTGGAATAATTATAATTATTAAATATTTATTTATTAAATGTTCAACTCAGTAGTTGAAATAATTAAATTATTAAATAATTATTTATTAAATTTTCGACTACAGTAGTTGGAATAAGTATAATTATTAAATATTTATTTATTAAATTTTCGACTATAGTAGTCAAAATATTTAAAATTATTAAATAATTATTTATTAAATTTTTTACTCCTGTAGTCGGAATAATTAAAAATTATTAAATAATTTTTTTATTAAATTTCCGACTACATTAGTCAGAATATTTATAATTATTAAATAAATATTTATTAAATATCCGATTACATTTTTGACTAAAGTATTTTTTCGATAAGCTATATTCCGACTACCATCAAGCAGTCGAAAAGTAGTCGGAACTACTTTATTTTCCAACCACATTCCGACCACATTGGCCGTCAGAAATTTAATATTTTCTAGTAGTGGGAGATGTGTAGACCAGTAATTAGAGCTGAAGTAAAGAAAGCACTAGGTGAGATTGATGATAACAAATCTCCAGGTATTGATGGTTTACTACCTAGTTCTTTAAGAAGGCGTGAAATATCATTTATGAGGATGTGTTTAAGGATGTATTAGAATTCTTCACTCAGAATAGATTACTCAAGGTTGTTAACAATACAGTAGTCACTTTAGTGCCTAAGACCTCACAACCTGAAATTGTGAGGGACTTTAGGCCTATTGCCTGTTGTATAGTAGACTATAAAATAATTTCAAAGATCATATATGCCATAATCAAAGGAGCTTTAGATGCAATAATTGGCCTCAGTCTGCATTCATGTCGGTAAGCCTCATATCTGATAATATTATCCTTAGCCATGAGTTGGTTAAAGGCTATAAAAGAAGGCATATGTCCCCAAGGTGTATGGTTAAAGTGGACTTGCAGAGGCCTACAACTCGGTTGAGTGGTTCTTTATAGAGGAAATGTTGAAAGAAGTGGGATTTCTACTCTAACTAGTTAGATGGACTATGACCTATATTCGAACAGTGAGCTATACCTTTTTCTATAAATGGGATACTATCAGAAGCAATATAAGAAAAGAGAGGACTTAGACAGAGAGACCCCATGTCGCCTTACATCTTTGTCATCATTATGAAGTGTCTTAATAAATGCCTTGGTGTTTTAAAGCTGAATCCTGATTCTAATTTTAATCCAAGATGTCATAAGCTGCCAATGATCTCCTTTTATTTGCAAGAGGGGGTGAAAAGTCTTTGTATTTGCTAAAAGAGAAATTTAACCTATTCTCTACAGTATCAGGTTTGAAGTCTAATTTGAGAAAAATCCAAGTGTATTTTAGTGGGGTGTAGACTCCTATATGATAAAGCATCCTGCATATGCTGGAATATAAGAAGGGTGATTTACCTTTCAAGTACCTAGGGATACTTTTGTCATCAAAGAAACTCATTATTTCACTATAACTACCTCAAAATTTGATAAAATATGTGAAATAAATATTTTTCCCTCCCTATAATTGCATTTTAGTATTTCTGGGGTATGGGGTGACTGACATGATTCCCGATGTATTTTGGTGCCTTCTGTGTGATATTGTGGTTTTGGGTGGCTTTGAGAGCCTTATTATGGTTCTATGTTGTTATCTTTTGATTCGTGCGATGGATGGATGAACAGACTACGGAAGCAGCTCCAGAATATAGACTTTATGCTAGGTAGACCTTTGGTTTGGGTCCCAATTTACCTGAGCTCATTTCAAACTATTGGTCGGGAAGTTAGAAAAATTAGAAATATAAATATGGGACCCACATTTAGTTTAAACGACCTCGAATAAAAAATTTGACTTAGCCAACATATCTGGAACGTCAATTTTATGGTGGTAACATGTTTGATATGATTTAATGACTTTTAAATCTCATTTCAATCCTCGATTTGAAAAATCATGATTTTGGATTTTGGGGGTCAACTCTGTGAAGGTGATGGTTGTTCAAAAATTCAACTTCCCCAACACGTCTGTAACATCAAATTTAGTGGGATTACATAATTCATTTGCATAAATTAGATTTCAAATGAATTCCGAGCACCCCATCGAAGTCCATTTTGAACTTAGAAAATCTGGTGCACCAGGTTGCTGGTACAACCTAGAACACAAGGGGTAAAATGCATTTGGTACATGTATTTTATGCTTTAAAGTGTAAATCATATATGGGGCATGTAATTTATGCTTTATAGACCTGGTAACCTGATATTTGCTCGATTTTTGTTCATTTTTCACCTTGTCTCTTGAGTGATAAATTCCAAAATAGTGTAAGATCTTAAAAGTGAAGCTTGTGGGTGCTTGGGAAGCTGTATTGACATCTATTTCTAGATTTTTGTATGGATTTAAGTTGATTTTGGAATCATTCGTGAGAAGTAAGGTTGCGGATCAAAGTGTAGCGGGCTGGTTTCGGCCTTGGATGAAGGTTATAGCTTAACTCTTCTGACTAGGCTGGGTAGTCAATTTGTATACCAAAATACATTTTAGGAGTGGGAGCTAATTATGAAATATGGATATCTATATGTTGTGCCCATGTGGGGGACTAAATATGATGCAATTGTTGAATCTGAGATATAATGTGATATGTGTGATCATGCAGGGTCTTATGTGATGATTGATAGCCTTGAATACATGAGAATAATTGTATTGCATTGTTAGAAATGCCTATTTTGGTGCCTTCACTGTATTGTGATATATTCATACGTTGTGGACATATGAATAATGTGGAAAATTCATGGATAGTGGAAATAGTATGTGGGTATTAGCTCACGTGGTTGTGGAATTGTAACTGTCACACCCCTTTTTTACCAAAAAGATGTGGCTTAAGTTTCGAAAGGGTTTTTATTATTAAGTGACAAAAATATGAAAATTTGTTTTGAAAAGGACTTTTTATGTTCAAAACTCAGAGTCGCCACTTGACATAAATCGGGTGTGCCAAGTCACCCGTGGATATACTTTTTCAAAATGGTTTCGACTCTGTAACACTGATCCGCAAACAGAGATTTCAGCTAAGGAATTATGTTGACCGAGGGGAAGGTGTTAGGCACCCCTCGATCCCGTGGATCGACCACGGTCGCTTGGTGGAGCGTATCGGCTAATTTAACATTATAAAATGTATAAACCACATAAACACACGAAACAAGCAAACAAACAAATCAAACAAAATTCAAAACCAAAATAATGTCCAGTCAGAATTATACAATTCCAAAGACAAAAAAAATATGTACATATAAATTCTATTCTAGACTAATCCTAAACTATGCTCCAATGCTTTACCCGATGCCTCGGGCCTTCATTACGAACGTCTTCCGCCAACACAGAACGTTAGGGCATTTCCCGGTAAATAAATACATGAAACCTCCGGGCACTCCCCGACCCAATGCATACATTTGAATCATGTACGATAAACTAGAAAATATTCACCACATATTAAAATTTTTCACATTCAACGATATCCCTAAATTCGCCTACCCGAACCTAACTTTGCCTATTAAGCTCTCGGCCTAAAATATGCTCCTATTGAGTTCACAAACATTCCGAATTAAACAAAACAACAATAAATAAAAATTAAAATAAATTCACCCGTTTTATCAATTTCTCAATTCCACCCCAAATTTCATTCTCTAACAAGCTTAAACCAATTCAATATGCAATCCACCAATCAAGTTTTCATATCCAAATCCAACATCAACCAACACACAATGAAAATTCAAGCATGCCAAACACACCAATCACTCATAATTGCATAAAAATTAAAAGGGAGAGAAGATAGAATTGGACCTCAATGCCGCTTTCAAAATCAATGTGCTATTCCAATTAACTCCCGTAGAATCCGTGTCCGAAACCTTGAGTCGAACCTCAACAAAATGAGGAACCCAACTTCGGTATACTTTTTTAATTTCTATTTTTTCACAACCCAAATCAAATCGCGAAGTAACGATAAAATCGTACCCAAATTCGCATACCCATCACTGTTCACGATACTGTTCACAGTCTCTGTTCACGACACTGTTCACCGTCACTGTTCACAACACCGTTCACAGTACTGTTCTTGTCTCAATTTTTTTCTCTCTCGCATGATTCTCTCTTCTCTCCCTCGATTTTTTTTCTTCTTGTGAGGAATATGATGATGATTGTTGTTATTGTGGAGAAGATGATGATGAAAGAATGAGCCTCCCTTTTCCCCTTTTAGAATTTTCCTTTTATGTTTTTTATTTGTTTTTTCTTTTTTCATGATTTATTATCCTATGTGGAAGCATATAATTGGTGGCTTGTGGAAATAAGTATGTGAAATGTGGAAAAGTTAGTGTGATATGTGGAAAGATAAGGGTGGCATGTGGAAAAATGAGTAGAGCGTGTGCCTTTTGCATGTATCCAATGAAAAAATGGAAAGTGAGGTGTTGAGGTGGCAAAGATGTTATGTATTTAATTATTTTTAATTTTTTTTTATGGGGAGAAATTATCAATTAAACAAAAGTATGGTAAGGTGAATAAAATAAAAATAAAATAAAATAAAAATGATTAAAGTATTTTTTGGAAAAGGAAAAAATTATGTGTCTACAGTAACATTGTGGTTGGTTGTGAAATACTTCATATAGATTGATTGTGGAAATACATCATGTGGATTGGTTGTGGAAATACTCAAGTTGAATAGTTGTGAATCCTGCATCATCATTCTCATGTCATCATATGCATCATTTCACTTATTTGTTTTATTGCTTTATATTTACTTATTGTCATGTGTGTGTACTTGATTTGTGTCTTATGTTATGTATGTGCTTTAGAGACACTGAAAATATTGACATTACTGGAAATATTGGTAACACTGAAAATATTGAAATTACTGAAAATATTGGAAACATTGAAAATGATGAATATTACTCAAGATTGTGTGTCAATCTCAAGGTTGTGTATCAATCCCAAGGTTGTGTGCCAACCTATTGTATAATCATCATCATCATCATTTTCACCATCATCATCATATTATGCATTGCATTTGCTTTATTGTGATTGATGTTGTGATTGGATTTCCATATTGACTTGTTATATGCCTTCTTGCTCTATATCATGTTACTTATACTTGACCATCTTGTATATACATGTTCTACTCTATTTATACTTGTGTGTGATATAATGTATACTTGTGTTATACTAGTCGTATTATTGTTGTATTTGTGTTATCTATAATCTATAATCTATAATATATTAAAAGTGTTAAGACCATTAGAAAAATGATTTGAGCTTTTTACCCTTCATTAAAAGACTCTTATTTAGACAAAACTGTCTTTTCACTGTTTTTTAATTTACAATTTAATTATTTTTATTATATTAACTAGACTTCCTAAAATATATGGTAGGAGAATTAATTAATATTTTTATTTCTACTAGACTTCCTAAAATATATGAGACTCCTAAAATATTTTGGTACAAGAAATTATATTATAAAAGTATGAACTGTATTGTTTGTCATACAAGTATTCCAGTCACAAATATTTAATTTGCCTAAGATGATCATCCAAACCATTGAATCTATTTGTAAAAGATCTTTTATGGAAAATAAAAAATCAATAATTAACAATGGAATTATATATAAAAAGATATTCCGTTCAGCCCAAATTAAAAAAAAAAAAAAAAAAAAGAGTTCCAAAACTTAACAAATGTTTGAAATATTTTTTTGTCATTAAGTCAAAAAAAAAAGGTGTCCTAAAACTAACTAATTTGAAAAAAGAAACAATCGTGCATATTGTTTTATTATTTTTTGTATTTGAATTTTTAAGATATAACAAGGACGATCTCAATTAGAAGTTGTATTTGAATCTATAATGTATATCTATATCTATATCTATAATCTATCTATCTATATCTATAATCTATAATCTATAATCTATAATCTTTAATCTGTAATCTATAATTTATAATCTATAATATATTAAATGTGTGAAAACCCTTAGAAAAGTAATTTGAATTTTTTACCCTTCATTAAAAGACTCTTATTTAGACAAAATTGTCTTTTCACTATTTTTTAATTTATTATTTAATTATTTTTATTATATTAACTAGACTTTTTAAAATATATGGGACTCCTAAAATATATTATAGGAGAATTAATTAATATTTTTCCTTCTAGTAGACTTTCTAAAATATATGGGACTCCTAAAATATTTGGTAGGAGAATTAATTAATATTTTTCTTTATACTGTTCAATTAGAAAAATACTCCTATAGTAAAATACTTCTAAAATAGGACTATATTAAGGAAATACTTTTATAAATATTGAGATGTACGTTAAACTAGAGAACAAATCGATTTACTTATTGGGAGAATATGATTGATGCTCATCTAACTTGATTCGATTGTATGTCTAGATGGTGGATGCTTGATTTTCTAACCCTCAACTTCTTTACTATTTTCATCAGCATAATAGAATTCAACATGTGTGTGTATATATATTTATATCCTCTTTGTTTTCATTCAAAATCATTCTTTAGGGTCAAAATTTCGATCAAACAAGAATTAGTTAGATCAAAATTGAAGCTTTATGATCACTATTATAATTTTTTGTATAGTTTACAGGTCGTAGATGAATGTCGGTTGACTTTGAAGAATTTCTTGTGTAAAGGTTAGATATTATTTTATTATTCTGATATCTTTATTATCTTATTATTTTATTTTAATTTAAAGATGCTAGATGGATGTGGGTCAATTTTGAAATTTTTTTTAGGTAAAGGTTAGGTTTAATTGTATTATCATAATATCTCTATTAGTTTGTTATTTTGTGGTAGTTTACAGTTCGTAAATGAATTCGGATTTGAGAAATTTTTGTGTGTAAAATTTAAGTTTAATTATATTATTTTAATAGCAGCTTTATCGTATAATTTTGTTGCAGTTTACAGGTGATAGATAAATGATGGTCGGCTTTGAGAATTTTTTTTATGTAAAGGTTATGCTTAGTTGTATTATTTTGATATCTCTATTATCGTATTATTTTGTTATTGTTTACAAGTGGTAGATGAGTGTCGGATGACTTTGAAAAAATTTTTGTATGTAAAGATTAGATTTAATTATATTATTTTAATGTCTCTATCATTATATTATTTTGTTACAATTTACAGATGTTAGATGAATGCCGATCTACCTTTAAAAATATTTTTGGTAAAGATTAAGTTTAGTAAATAAATACTCCATCTTTACATACTCGAAAGACATTAAACTTAATTAATATATTTATTTTTATTATTTAACCAAATATCCTATTTAATGTAATATTTGAACTCATTAAAGTGAGGTACAAGGGCAAGGTGCATACACCTAAACTAGTATATATATATATGTATATTTGTGTGTGTGTGTGTTTTGTGTGTATTTTACGTATTTTGTGTATATTTGTGACGTGCACTTGGTGTCTATTTTATAGACTTTATTTTCTACTCTTCTCAGTAGGCCTATGATACCTATTGAGTTCAAATAGACCGTACTCACTCATATTGTACCCTTTTGGTGCAGATTCATGTTCGGATGTGCCCCACGGTACTTGATTCGGATGATTGTTAGAGCTTTCAAGGTAGTTGATGATTTTCAAGTGTCTGAATGTTTTTTACTACCTTTCTCTATAGATTATGTCTTTACTTTTATTTCAGAGACAAGGCTTCTCTTGTATTTGGATATCTCATGTATTTCTTTGGATTTGAATTCTACTAGATACATTCTTATACTGTTGATACTTGGTTTTAGGAGTTTTGGTTGCATTGTTATATTTCTTTCTGCATTTATTATACTTGTATGGTTTGACTTTGTTCTAGAAGCCTTACCTTGGTGTTATTATTGTCTTTTTCCTCTTTGTGTATTAGTTAGGGTAATAGGCTTACTTGTTAAGGTTCACCATAACAAGTGCTATCATGACCCTTTGAATTTTGGGTCATGACAAATTGGTATCAGAGCAACCAAGTTTCATGAGTATCAATGGTGTAAGAATGGAAGGTCTAATAGAGTCTCGTGAATTGGTACAAATACGTTTGTATTTATGTTTAAGAGGTTATAGGATGTCTTTAGGAAAACTTCCCTCATTTTATTCCATATAGATCAAATCTCTTATATACCTTGAGTTCTGACTTGTGTTTCACTCTTTCTACAAAGATGGTGTTGACTAGGTCTTGCGAGTTCGGAGATGCAGAGCCATCTCACATAGGGTAAGCCTCGAGTCATAGATGGACTCGAGGTAGTGGATGGGTATGTGGATCAGCTTTGTCTAGGAGGATTGCTAGGGGATTCTCTCCTAAACCTCGTGTTGGCTACTTCTCAGATGGTTATGTTTAGAGTATTTTTTTAGAGCATTGTGGATCACGCCAAGATGATAGAGGGTATTCTTAGAGCATCTTAGGAAGGTGCCAAGAAGATGCATCATTTTGGTGAGTTCAAAGGTCAGGTTTCTCTCGATAGAGGTTTTAGAGGTTCTCATATTTTTTAAGGTAGTCCAGTGCAGGAGGCCCTACAGAGTTCAGGTGGTGGATCTTCAGGTTCAGCAGTGCTGGGTGGCCATTCGGGTTCAGTGGTTTCTTCTCCTGTTGAGGCGGGTCTAGGACTTGTTATGCGTGTCATACGGTTTACCATTTGGCCAAGGATTTTTCCCGTCGTGTGATTAGAGAGACTCTTATTTCAGTTGTGAGAGGTAGAGGTACTACCAGAGATGCGAGAGATAAAGGTGTTAGAGGCCATGGTGGTGGTCATGGGGCTACTCAGCAAATGTAGTCGTGATTAGTGCAATGTTATACCCGCTAGGCCAAAGACGAATGCTTCTAATGCTGTGATTATAGGTATTATCCACATTTATTTCATATTTGCATTCGTGTTATTTGACCCTGGATGGGCTTTCTCCTATGTATATACATATTTTTCTTTAGGTTTTAATTTTGTTACTGAACCTCTTTTCATGCCTATTCGTGTATCTAACTCTGTAGGAGATTCTTTATTGGTGGATCGGGTGTACTGATCTTGTGTTGTGACTTTTTGTAGACGTGAGACTTTGGTAGATTTGATATGTTAGATATGGTTGATTTCGATATTATTTTGGGTATGGATTGGTTGGATCTTTATCATGTTGTCTTAAATTATTTTGCTAAGATCGTGACTCTACCTTCGTCGAGTGTACCAAAGATAGCTTGGAAAGGTGCGCTTTATTCGGGTCCTAAGAGGATCATATCTTATGTTCAGGCTTATAGATTGGTTGAGATAGAAAATTTATCTTATTTGGATTATATTCATGATACTAGTGTTGTTTCACTTTCTTATTTGGATTCTGTTTGTGTTATCCGTGAGTTTATGGATGTGTTTCCTACGGATTTGCCCAGTATGCCTCCAGACCATGGTAGTGACTTTGCTATTGATGTTGAGCTGGGTACCAAGCCTATTTCTATTCTTCCTTATAGGATGGACCCAGCTGAGTTGAAGAAATTGCAAGAGTTGTTGGAAAAGGGATTTATCCGACCAAATGCATCACCTTAGGGTGCGCCTGTCTTGTTTGTGAAGAAGGTGGATGGGTCTATGCATATGTGTATTAATTATCGGTAGATGAACAAGGCGATGGTTAAGAATAAGTATCCTCTTTATCGTATTGATGATTTATTTTATCAGCTTCAGGGTGTTGTGGTGTTTTCAAATATTAATTTGAGATACAGTTATCACCAGTTGAGGATTAGAGCTTTGGATAGTTTGAAGACAACTTTTCAGAGTAGACATGGTCATTATGAGTTCTTGGTCATTTCCTTTACGTTTACCAATGCCCCTACCGCGTTCATGGGTTTTATGAATTGGGTGTTCTAACTGTATCTCGACTCATTTATTACTATATTTATAGATGATATTGTAGTTTATTCCAAGAGCGAGACTAAGAATGAGGAACATTGCAGGTTATGCTTCAGAGATTGAGGGATTAGAAGTTGTATGCTAAGTTATCCAAGTGTTAGTTTTGGTTGGAGTCTATTTCTTTCTTAGGTCACGTGGTGGCTAAGGATAGTATTATGTTGACCCAGCTAAGGTTATAACAGTTCATGATTGGGATAGACCTACTTCGCCCACCGAGATTTGGAGTTTTGTTGGCTTGGAAGGTTATTATCAACGTTTTATTGAGGGTTTCTCATCTATTGCAGCTCCGTTGACAAAGTTGACTCAGAAAAAGATTTCTTTTTAGTGGTTCGATGCTTTGAGACGAGCTTTCAAAAGCTCAAGGATTTGTTGACTTTATATCCTATTTTGACTTTGCCTAAGGAGGGCGTGGGTTTTACCGTCTTTTGTGATGCTTCAGGTGTTAGGTTAGGTGTTGTGTTGATGCAGGAGGGTAAGGTGATTTCATATGCTTCTCTTCAGTTGAAATACATTGAGTGGAAGTATCCTACCCTTGATTCAGAGTTATATGCCATTGTTTTAGCTTAGCCAAACCCATCGGTGGCCCCCTAAACTTGGCACAAACTTTCACCTAGGCACCTTAAGTGAACGTTGTTCACATTTGGAACCTCAAGTAGCCATAAACTATGTCACTTTGACACCTTTTGCTGATTCAGCAAAGAGAGTGTATCACACTCGCTTTTGGGCGTGTGACAGCGCTATTTTAGCCCTTTTTCATTTAATTTAATCATCTTTTTCCCTATTTTTTCATCCTACATCTTCCAACCTCCATTAATGGAGTATCCTACATCTCTCAACCTTTATTAATTTTTTTTTGTCGATTTGTTTTCTAATTGAACACAGGCTCTTATCCTCCATATTTTTAATCATATATCTGAAATTTAAAAAACTATTAATGCAGATTGAAAATATAGAGGTTAAGCTTGAAGATCTAGTTTGAAAATCTCTCGTTTATTAAATTCTTGGTTGAATTTAGAGAATAATTAGATTATCTGTGTTATTTTAAGCTATTTTAAGTTCCCAAATGTCAATGTAGTTGTATATGAGTTCTTTAGAAAAAACCAGGCTTCTTTCACCCTCAACCAAAAGAATTAATTTAACAGAATAAACCAGATTCGGTAAATGGTAATTAAAATATCTCTCTTGGTTCAATCGAACATGTTATGTTGGAAGTGTGTTGGCGCCGTTTTTCGTTAAATCAAAACATGTTCCTTTTTGTTGTAATGTTGGTGAAATTTTTTCTTGTGATGCTTACATTTCTGATTCAATGATTGTTGATTCTTATGATTAATGAAATTGTGATACCTTCCCCAATGCACTTCTAAAAATTGCTTTACCTTTGCGTGTTTAATACGCGAAAGTTCTTTTGAATGACTGCATTTTTTTTATTTTCCATAAAGAGGTTGCAACCTCTATTGATGGAGAGCTTGAAGAATGGTTGGGTGAGTAAGATGAAGTTTTGTTGGACGCGCGTGTAATTCATGCACCAAAGTTGGTGCCGAAAGGTGCCAAAGTGACACAGTTTATGGATACTTGAGGTGCCTAAGTGAAAGATCGTGCCAAGTTTAGGGGGCCACCGATGAGTTTGGCCTTTTGGCTTTAAAGTTGTGGAAGCACTATTTTTATAGAGTTAGTTCTGAGATTTTCTCAAATAATTATAGCCTTCAGTATTTCTTCACCCAACGAGATCTTATTATAATGCGGTGGCGGTGGCTAGAGTTGCTTAAGGACTATAGCTTGACCAGTCTCTATCATTTGGGCAAGGCTAATGTGGTTGCGAATGCCTTGAGCTAAAATTTGACTAACACGGGTATCTTGGCGCATCTTTTGACCTAGGAGAGGTCTTTGGCCTAAGAGGTTCAGTTATTAGGTAACTAGATATTTAGACTTGATATTTCAAACCCCTGGGTGTATTTTGGCATTTTTGGAGGCTAGGTCTTTCTAGATGGATTAAATTTGAGCTCACCAGTTTGACGACGTGGGATTGAGATCAATTCGAGGTAAGGTGTTGAGTGGCGATGCTAAGAAAGCCTAACTTGATTTGGAGGGTATTTTGAGGGTTGGTGGCTGAGTTTATGTGTCGAGAGTGGGTGATTGGATTAAATTGATTTTAGAGGAGGCTCATTGTTCCAGGTATTCTATCATACGGGTGTGACTAAGATGTTTCATGACTAGAGGCAACATTACTGGTAGGGTGGTATGAGGAAGGATATAGCAGACTTTGTTGCTCGTTGCCTTTGTTGTCAGCAGGTGAAAGTCGAGCATATAAGACCAAGTAGATTGCTTTAGAGATTAACCATTCTTGAGTGGAAGTGGTAATGAATCACTATGGATTTTGTGATAGGTTTGCCTTATTCTTCTCATGGTTTCATTAGCATTTGGGTCATTGTGGATCTATTGACCAAGTTTGCTCATTTCCTACCAGTTTAGGTTTTTTTCAGTGTCAAGAGAATGGCCTGTATCTATATGTGTGAGATTATACATCTACATGGTATGCCCATGTCTATCATCTCAGTTCGTGGTTCTATATTCACATCTCACTTTTGAAAGACTTTTCAGGATGAGTTAGGCACTCGGGGTTGATCTTAGCACAACGTTTCACCCTAGGTTGATGTTCAGTAAGAGCAGACTATTCAGGTTTTAGAGGATATACTCCGCGCTTATGTGATGAATTTTGGTTGTTAGTGGGAGCAATATTTGGGGTTAGCAGAGTTTGCCTATAATAACAACTACCATTCATGTATCAATATATATCATTTTGAGGCATTGTATAGTAGGCATTGTCTCTCTCTAGTTGGTTGGTTTGATGTTTCTAAGGTTAGATCCTGAGGTACGAACTTGCTTCATGAGTCCTTAGTTAGAATCCGGATCATTCATGATAGACTTCGAGTGGCTTAGAGTAGGCAGAAGTGCTATGCTGACCATAGACTCTATGCCTTGATATTTGGTGTTAGTGACCGTATTTTTCTTCGAGTTTCACCCATAAAGGGTATGATGACTTTGGGAAGAGGGGTAAGCTCAACCCTAGGAATATTGGTATGTTTGAGACTCTTCGGACTGTTGTTGTGGCCAATGGTTTAGCTTTGCCCCCAAATTTATTGATTGTTTATCTAATTTTTCATGTTTCTATACATCACCATTACATTTCTGATGAGTCCCATGTCATTCTCTGGGAGTCGGTTCAGTTAGACTAGCGATTGTCTTTTGTTGAATAACCAATCTCCATTTTGTCTAGGGTGTGGTTATCTTTTGATCTATGCAATGGATAGCTGAACAGACTGCAGTAATAGCTTCGGAATATCAATTTTAGGCTAGGTAGACCTTTGGTTCAGGTCCCAATGCACTCGAGCTCATTCGACCTATTGGTCGAAAAGTTGAAAAAATTGGAAATACAGGCGCGAGACCCATATTTAATCAAAATGACCTCAGATGAAAAATATGAATTTGCCAACATGTTTGGAACATCGATTTTAGGGTAGTACCATATTTGGTCTGGTTTTACAGCTTTTAATTTTAATCTCATTTCGATCTACGATTTAGAAAATTATAATTTTGGATTTCTAGGGTCAACTCTGTGAAAACGATGTCTTTTTGAAAATCCAACTTTGCCAATGCATCAGAATATCGAATTTAGTGGGGTTACATAGTTCATTTACGTAAATCAGCTTTCGAATGAATCTTGAACACCCCGTTGAAGTTAATTTTGGACTTAAAAAATCGGGTGCACCAGGGTAAAATGTATTTGGTGCGTGCATTTTATGCTTTAAAGTGTAAATTGCATATGGACATGCGATTTATGCTTTATACACTTGGTAACCTGATATGAGTATAAATAGCCCCCTTTTGTCTGATTTTTGTTTATTTTTCACCCTGCCTTTTGAGAGATAAACCGTAATACGGTGTGAGAGATTAAAAGTGAAGCTTTTGGGTGCATGAAAAGTTAGATTAACATCTATTTCTCGATTATTTTACGGATTTAAGTTGATTTTGGAATTGTTCATGAGAAGTAAGGTTGCGGGATCAAAGTGTAGCAGATTAGTTTCGGCCTTCGAGGTAGGTTATAGCTTAACTTTTTAAACTGAGTTGGGTAGTCAATTTGTATACAAAAATAATATTAAGGGTAAGAACTAATCATGAAATATGGCTATCTATATGTTGTGCCTCTGTGGGGGCTTAAATGTGATATAATTATTGAATATAAGATATCATGTGATATGTGTAACCGTGCGGGGTCTTATGTGATGATTAATAGCATTAAATACATGAGAATAATTGTATTTCATTGTTAGAAATTTCTATTGTGGTGCCTTTACTGTATTGTGATATATTCATACTTTGTGGACATGTGAATCATGTAAAAAATTCGTGGATAGTGAAATAGTGAGTAGGTATTGGTTCACGTGGTTGTGAAATTGGAACATTGGTTGGTTGTGAAATACTTCATATGGATTGGTTGTGGAAATACTTATTTTGAATAATTGTGAATCTTGCATCATTATATGCATTATTTCACTTGTTTGTTTTATTGCTTTATATTTACTTGTTGTCATGTATGTGCACTTGATTTATGTCTTATGCTATGTATGTGCTTTAAAAACACTGAAAATACTGGAATTACTGGAAAAATTAGAAACACTAAAGACACTAAATATTGCTCAAGGTTGTATGTCGATCTCAAGGCTGTGGGCCAATCCCAAGGTTGTGTGCCTATCTCGTGCATCATCATCATATTATGCATTGTATTTATTGTGATTGATGTTGTGATTAGATTTTCATATTGACTTGTTATATATCCACTTGCTCTATATCGTATTACTTATACTGGACCATCCTGTATATACATATTCATATACTGTTTATACTTGTGTGTGATATAATGTCTACTTGTGTTATACTTGTTGTATTGTTATTGTATTTGTGATATATATATATATATATATATATATATATATATATATATATATATATATATATATATATATATATATATATATATATATATAGTATAATTATTAGTGCAAGTGGTGTGGGCTACCGTTGGTGGACATTTTCTGATTGCAGGTGACGTGCCCTTAGTGTGTATTTTGTGTACTATATTTTTTACTTTGCTCAGTTGGCCTATGATATCTACTGAGTACAAGTAGACCATACTCACACATATTGTATTTTTCTGGTGTAGATCTGGTTCGGGTGTACCGCATGTTGCTTGATTTAGGCGATTGTTGGAGCTTTCAAGGTAGTTGATAATTTTAGGCTTCCGGATGTCTTCTACTACCTTTCTCTATAGACTGTCTTTATTTTCATTTTAGAGGCAGAGTTTCTCTTGTATTTGAATATCTCATGTATTTCTTTGTATTCGAGTTGTCTAGATACGTTCTTATACTGTTGAAACCTGATTTTGAGAGTTTTGACTGCATCGTTATATTTCTTTCTGCATTTATTATACATGTGTGATTCGGCTTCGTTCTAGAAGCCGTACTTTGCGGTTATTATTGTCTTTTTTTTCTTTGTATATTGGTTAGGGTAGTAGGTTTACTTGTCAAGATTTGCTGTGACAAGTGTCATCATGACCCTTTAGATTTTGGATCATGTCATTCCCGGTGCATGCCTCTGGTTAATAAGATAACTGCTAAACTTGCAGGCTGGATGGCAAAGAGTCTATCATATTCCGGAAAAGTGCAGCTTATTAAAGTATTGGGCTCAGTTATTTCTACTATAAAAAAAATAATGAAGATGATAGAAGTTACTTGTAGAAGTTATCTGTGGACAGGTGAGGCCACTATCACTATGAAAGCACTAGTATCTTGGAAATATGTTTTGTTTACCTAAAAGGGTTGGTGGTCTTAACTTGTTGGATTTGAAAGAATGAAATATTGCAGCTATATGTAAATGAGAGATTATGAATCACATAGACTCACGCATATTATAGAAAAAAGCAGCAGATCACTACCATGCTTATCCCTGGTCAGGCATCATGATGATTAGGAAAACATTGAGCATGAGAAAACATGATCACATAAGGGATGCTTCACAAATATTGCATAAGGGAACTTTTAAGATATCCAAGGCTTACACTCTACTAAGAGGAGAGATTATGAAGGTGGAATAGAAGATCCTTTGATTGGAAATCTAAATGACAATGGTGAAGAGGAATTCGAGATGCAAAGGTGCAAGAGCAATTATATTGAAAGTTAGTTTTGCTGCGGTAATCTACTTGACTTGGTTGGAAAGAAACAATCGCATTTTTCACAACAGAGTTGTTGCAAAAGAAGCTATAATTTACCAGGTTAAACTAGATCTTTCTATAAAAGTCCAAGGGAATAGGAGACTAGTGGATCAGTTTGAAAGTTACTATAGATAGAATAGTTCATATATTTATTATTGGATAGGAGTTTTTTTGAAGTTGTGGTAATCTAGAGAAGGGGGTATAGGCTATGACCCCCTTAGGTTTGTAGACCTTACTTGGTGATTAATAAAAATACTTTTAACTGCCAAAAAAGTATAATGTACATAGATTATATATTGTACAATTCTTTTTTCTTAGAATAAACTCATGATTTTACTTTTACCTTTAAAATTTATATTCAAAAAAATTTACATGCATTATGGAATTCATTTTAGTTAAAAGGACAAGTTAATGATTTTTTTTTTTTGAATTTGCATAAAAAATAAATTTTTAAAATCAAATATATGAGATAAATTTTATTTTGATACATGTGAAAATGTTTGACTTAAATTTTAAATTATAATCACTTCTAATAGATGAGATTATTTTGGAATCTGCTTCTAATCTATATTTCATTTATTCTGTTATGCATAGTAAAATTTATCTATTTTGATTTGGGAAAAGGCTCAAATGTGCCACTGAATTATTAGAAATGACTCATTTATGTCATCAGTTAAAAGTTGAGCTCATTCATGTCATCGCCGTTACAAAACCAGCTCATCCATGCCATTACTTTTTAACGGTGGTTTTCAAAAATAACTTTGTCACGTGGCCTTTTATTAGAGGTCCACGTCATTAATTAAAATAAGAAAAAAGACTCAAATATGCCATTGAACTATCAAAAATGGCTCATTTATGCCATCAGTTAAAAGTTCGGCTCATTCATACCATCACCGTTATAAAATCAACTCACTCATGCCATTACTTTTTAATGATGAGTTTTTAAAAATAACTTTGTCACATGGTCTTTTATAAGAAGTCCACGCCATTAATTAAAAGAAATCACTATTAATTTTAAAATATCTGAAATTAGTTAGT
The DNA here is from genome assembly GCA_030864225.1 of Capsicum baccatum var. pendulum. NCBI lineage: Eukaryota > Viridiplantae > Streptophyta > Magnoliopsida > Solanales > Solanaceae > Capsicum > Capsicum baccatum. The sequence continues at coordinate 280,066,093 of CM061552.1, read as the reverse complement.
ATCGGAATTATTTATTCCAGCATTTACACCATCATGATGGGAGAAGTTATCCCATATACGTGGTGGGATAATTGGAATAACAGACTTCTTTTAAGCCGTTATTTGAAAATGATTTTTCAACAATATATGCTCCACTAATTCATGATGGGAGAAGTTATTCCATATGCATGACGGGATAATTGAGATAACAGACTTCTTCTAAGTTGTTGTTTGAAAATGATTTTTTCAATAATGTATACTCCCTTAATTCGTGATGGGAGAATGGAGAAGTTCTATTGGTACGCCTCTTTCTTTTTCTTGCTTGCCCTAATCGTTCATTGATTTATTTTCTTACAATTTCGGAGTATATATTGGAGTCACATGAATTAAAACTAATCAGTTACTGTAGGATAGAATTTTTGAGGTTTTTGCTAAGCATAACATTTATAATGATTTAGAATCAACTAGAAATAGGCAAAAGATATACATTAATCACTATTTTTTCTGATTAGAAAAATAGTAGTTGTTGTAGAAAAAAAATATTTTAATGGGTGTGGGTCGGGTTATGTTAAATGAATCGGTTGTTTTTAATGGGTCTAAGATATTTTGAAATTAATATTTATTTATTTTAATTAATGTCGCGGACCTCTAATAAAAGGTCACATGAAAAAATTATTTTTGAAAACTCACCATTAAAAAGTAATGACATGGGTGAGCTGATTTTATAACGACGATGGCATGAATGAACTGAACTTTTAACTGATGGCATAAATGAGTCATTTCTGAAAGTTTAATGGCATATTTGAGCCTTTTTTCTTAGTTTAATTAATGACATGGACCTTTAATAAAAGGTCGAGTGGCAAAGCTGTTTGAAAATCACCGTTAAAAATTAATGGCATGGATGAGCCGATTTTGTAACGGCGATGGCTTGAATGAGCCAAACTTTTAACTGATCGTATAAATGAGCAATTTCTGATAGTTCAATGATTTGATTTTATATTTTGAGATAAGAGAAAAGAAAACTCAACTACTTATGTGTGTAACACAAAATATAATCTCTAATTCATGGTCAAATTAGAGAAAAGTAAAATAATCAAAATGCAATAGAAAAAATATGTACATGGAGGGTTGAGGGTGGGGGAGAGGACGAAACTTAAATATTTTTTGAGAATATAATGAAGAAATCATATAATACATATATTGCTATTTATCAAATTTTGCATGAAAGAGATGGAGGGACAATAGAATAAAATTTTTAATTGTTTTTGATAATCTGAAATTTTTAAATTATAAAAATATAACTAAAAAAATAGAATACATAAAATCTTTTTCGCAATTACATAATAATTTTTTCTCATATATACTTGATGGTGATGGAGATATTAACAATCCATCATCTTTAAATTATGACTAATATTATAAAGAAAAATATGAAACATAATTTTTCTTTACAATAGATAATTGTTTTTCCTGTATAAATTTGATTAGAGGCTTTGGGGTGGGGGTGGGGGTGTTGAGGGGTAGAAAAACATTTATATTTTTTTTCAGAAAAAAGATTGATTGGGGGTGGGGGAGGTGGGTAGAAAATTTATTTATTTATTTTCGCATTTCATTGAGAAATAAGAAGATAGATGAATTTTTTTTAAAGTAATATAATTTAACATGTTTGAACAAGACATTTAAATATAAAGCGGTTAGAAATATTATTTTAATATTATTCATGTATCGCATAGGTACATATACTAGTGATATTTGAAAATTAGTGTTGTTTGGCCATTTAAATAAAATATAGTTGTTTTCTATTTTTTCCGTGAGTAACTTTTAGTGAAAGAGCACATTTTTGTTGTTTTTGAAATTTTTGAAAAAGAATAAAGTGAAAATAAAAATTGCTTTGAAGTGTCTACTTCTAGTGGATTAGGACCATCCTACTATTCTTGATATCCAGTCCCAAATCATAATGAATTAAAGAAGCATATTCATGAGAACAAATTAACATTCATGTCCAAATGATAAATGCTTATGAGCTATCAAGGACTTATATTTGCAATTTTACCATCCATTATACATTATTTTACCATCCATTATACATTTTACCATCCATTATACTTTTGCACAGAAGTATTATTATCATTATTCAAGACTTCAAGTAGCTAAAATATATCCCTCTATTAATGTTGTCCAGATAAAAACAACAAGTCCGTTATAAGTAGGAGGGGACAATGGTATGGTATATATCGAATTATTATATTGACTCAAAATTTTTGATACAATAATTTGAATATTATGGTATTTGATATGGTATATGGTATACAATTTAATTCTTTTGGTATATGGTATGGTATTTAGTATTTATAAATAACATATCGACATATTGAATATCATACCGAAGTATATCGTTACATAAATAATTTTATATGTGTGTGTTAACAAATATACAACTTAGAATTAGTATAAAAATGTTAAGACATTGGAACTTTGGCTACTTTCTTTATTCTAATGTCTTTTTTGTGTAATTGACTAACAAATATGAGGTGTTTGTACTTCTTTTTAAATATTTATATGTGTGCAATGTGTAATTACATTATAATTGAGACGTGCTTTTGAAAAATTGAAGTAATAAGACTCTATTATACGAGTATATATTGTTAAAGTTGAACAAACTATTATTACCGATTACCATACTGCAAAATACCAAAATCGAACAACAAAATACCAAACCATACTGAATTAATATGGTATGTTAATGGTACAATGTTTTAAAAAACCAAATACCGAAATTACCGAACAAATGTTTCAAATACCATACCATACTGTCACGACCCGAGCTGAGGTCGTAGCCGCGACGAGCATCCCGAACCCCTGAGGGTCCGAGAGCTTTTCTAACTGGCAATCATATGCATAATTCATATATTTATAGAAGTGCGGAAAACATAATAAAACGAAAATATGGTCAATCTCTTAATCCAACTGAACAATATGGAATTAAGTTCATAACATTCAAAAACATATGAAATCAGTCTGCGAAATCTCTAACAATACAAGAACCAACATCAGTCTAAAAACTGGGACAAGGCTCCCAATCGGACCATGAACCAAAATAAAATAACAATATCTTATAAAACAAGCCTTCCAGAATTGGGGAGGCTCACCAACTGCAAATCTTGGAATAATAGGTAGGATTTTGTTGAAGCTCGAAAAGTATGAAGTAAGGAAGTAACCTCGCTTTGAACATTTTTTTTCCTTAACGGAATATGCAAAGTCATCAAAAGAGCTTCATGATAACCCCCTAGTGAATCATATACGCACGAAGCGTGAGATGATAAGGATTGACATAGAGATGCCCTTGCACACGATTCATGATCATCACAACATAAGGCATGAGTTTATTTGGTGATAATAGGTCTGATTTACATCGGTATAATCATGAAATGAGATTTCGCAGTAAATATGAAGTAGAAGCATTCGCTACCTTAAAAGATACAACGAATAGACCTAAAACTTAGAGACACAACTCAACCATGACCCAAACAATAAATAACATACTTCATCATTTCCAACTTACAATTCTCCCATAACGCATCTAACCACAAGAGTTTGAGTCCCACTACATAGTACTTCTATGTTGAGGTCTACCCTGACGTTAAAAGGATGCTAACTTAAACTCGGGACCCAGTACTCTACATCACATTGAGAAATCACCTCACTTTATCACTAAAACCCAACAACCTCAAGTCTTAATTCAAGGAGTAATAACTATATGGCTCATTGGTTTGTGTTTTCATCAATCACAACATTCAAGCCTATCATTACAACACCCACGTACTGTCTCTCTCTACTAACACCAACAAATTAAATCACTCTCACAAAGATTTTCGCCACATATCTCCTTCCTAACTATTTTTCGTAACGAAAGTTCATCTCCTTCTTTTTCCCCTTCACCTATAACCTTATATAAAGAAATCACATCAAAATTTTAACATTCAAGAACATCTATTCCCTCTACCCAAAGCATTGCTATGCTTCTACAACCACCATCATACTAACATACGGAGAGTCATTGAGGGACCCAAGCATAAATGTCATAAATGGTAATAACACTATCAGAATATAACTTATACTTATTACACTACTCAAGGAGGGACATGAGGCGAAGATACGATATAATTAACACAAAGTGCTTCATATATCAAGCGTCTGGATCATGAGTAGAGAGTCGTTCGGCATAAACACAACACATCATGAGTTGTTACGACATACCCCAGTGAAAAACATAGGTGCACATACCATGTGTCCTATAACATAAGTTTGGAATTTACGAAGTCAATGATTGAGACAAGGATTAAAACATGAAGCTATCACTTCTCATTTCAGAGATGAGATCATCAGGAGTTTGTATGAACCTTATCACTTTAGCTAGTGCCGGTGTAAAATAAGTTGGTAACCTATAGAAAGCATGATTTTCTTAAAACTAAGCACTATGTGTGACATTGATTTTACGGGTCATGAGTATCATAGCATAGAACTTGAATGCAAAAGACATTGGTAAAATGACCTCTTATATTGGAGTAAAAGGAGTTTGCTTGAATTGGAATAGATTTATCATGACTCTTTCATGCAACTTGCCACACTGAGAAAATTTGGGAACTACCTTAATTCATCATATCCCCATTAGATTAAAGTCACAATCCTAGACTTGCAGACATATCCCCTCACTAAATCTATAACCACAACTCTCAACAAAATGGGGGGTCAGTATACGCATGAACACAACTCCCCTCAATAATTATTATAAAAATACACAAATTTCTTTTTAGGACCTCCCCTTTAGGGACACTAATCCTAACTTTCTCCAACCCCCAAAGTCATCGACTTGTGACTAACATTATCGTGGGCATGGACAGCCATGCTTCAAAACACTTAACACTCCATCTTAAAATCCTTAGAAAACTAACATTACACCTCTAATCACATAACTCACCTTGTAACAAAATTTGTAAAACAATACCGAAGGCGCATATTGTCTACCTATATTTCCTACAGTTCAACTTTAATGAACATTATACAACAACTCCCCAGACTTCTCCATACTACAAAATCCAAGAACACAAACTAGGTATGCAAAATACTTATACACATAAAACTTTATCTAACAACATGCTACCTGGGGGTTCAACTTTTCCTTATATACCTATGCCCTTATCCGCTTAATGACTCAACCACAATTTATCATTTTTTTAACACTAGTTCTAATGTACATAAAAATCACATTTATCCACTCTTTTTTCTACAGTTTGCCAACCTAAGCTATTTCACACCTCAGATGAAGCCTATTAATTTATTCCTACAAAAAATGCATCATTAATATTAAGCTACTATTCTCACCACTACAATCCACATCTAACATTCAAGCCTATTATTTAATAGCACCAATCATAAGAAGTATGCCGCATACTATACCAATCAGTCGAATTAAAATATCAACCTCAGTATTTTATTTCACTTAACTATGACCTATAAGTTTATCCTCTCCACGACATTACAACAACAAATCAAAATCTACTACATACTTTCTCACATGAAGTACTAGTTTACAATTACTAAGGAAAAGAAAGTGAAGAAGGGTAAAGTCACATAAAGGAGGTCAATACAATTATACTGGTATGTGAAATTTTACAAAATAACCTCTTCTATTTCACAACGTAGATGAAAGAATTTTGTAAAACATTACATATAGGACAAGTAAAACACATGAGCATAATTTAGAATATCAAATGATTTCTTTCAAATCATGACTCAACACCTTGTTATTCTTCTGAGTTAATCGATACACCCTACGGTTTGTAATTCTATGGGCTATTTGAATCCTCCCTTGTCTCGGTGGCCAAGCCACTAATCCAAGTGTACCGCAAGGATTGGAGTTTTTATAAGTTGGTAGACCCCCTTACAAGTATACCACTGAATCAGCCTTACATGATGTCTACATTATCCCCTTTTTAAGATAATACCCGTATCGATAACTACGAATTCCAATGATGAACCCTTACACTCAAACACCTTCTACCGGTAACCAATTATCTCTATTAAGCTCAAGTTTTAGTTCTTTAAAATCATGTTTCATACTTTCAAAATGATCAATACTTATTCTATTAAAGGCATGTCATCACCAGGTATCATTATACCCTGACTTCCAAGTCAATATTATATCAATTTCACAGCCCATCTCATTCAAAGACACGCACATGACCACCCAAGATTTGTACAATCATAATAAAGTCATCACTTTGAAATCTCAAGAAAACTTATGCAATTATCCTCTTTTGCAAGACTCAAACATGCGGTGGTCATGTTAATTTGTTTAATCACATGCAATTCTTCTCTTTGAATGCAAGAATATAGTTATAGTAAGACAACTCCTCCTCATCATATAATAAAACATGTCAAACACCATAATGTTAAGAAACTTACTTTTAAAACCTTAGTTCATGCATTCAAAATCACTCACAATACAAATAAACACTATAATTTATAACAGGAGAGGGAATTCATTATTTATACGCTCAATTAGAAATGCAAAACTATATACGTATATACATAAGGGGTTATAAAATCTTGATTACCATGGAGAAGATTCGATACAATACATATATTTCCATCAAAACGAATCAATAGCATGCTTTGCGAAACAATCTTCAAACCCCTTAATTTACCACATGGTTATAAATTATTATATATGAGAAAAAATGACAAAATCCATGCCCATGGGGTTTAAGTATAGTTCCACATACCTTATGTTCCTTAGATGAGGAATAGAACCATAATCTTGACACTTTTCTTGGGAAATTTTGGATTGAAAGGCCGGAATTCCTTAGATTCTTGGATAAAAGAATTTTGGATTTCGTTCTTAGGGAAAGGGATATTTTTGGTGAGTTGATGTTGATGAATATGGGCAAAAATTGCCCTTGTAATTGATATAAATCGTCCTTTGGACTTTTGGGGTTGAGGGAAAAGGACCAAAGTGCCCTTTAACCCTTAAGGAGTTGAAAACAACACGAAAATAAACCAGGCGGCGCGCCATTAGTCCGGGGGAGTAGATCCCACGATGCCTGCTCCAGTCCGGCGCTCTAAGCCTAGCAGCATGGGCTTATCACGTGCCCTCACAGCCTCTCACAAAAATGGTTATAACTTTTTGCTCAGATATCGGATTAATGCAAAATTGGTATTGTTGGAAATCTAACTCAATTATCTATAATTTGGTGGGTATTGAGATGAAAAATTTCATGTATATCAGAAGTTATACATGTTAAAAGTAGACCCTTTTAGAATAGAATACCAAACTTTGGACAAATCAAAGATTCTTTGCTCAACTTTGCTCTGGGTGGTTTCTATGAACACTTTTCACTTTGAAAGCACTTACCACACTAGGATAAAGATCATGACACATGAATTAAAATATGAATCATGGGATTATAGTTTGCACATATAGGAATGATGGTTTGATTTCTATCTCAAAAATGAGGGGTGTTACTGTAGACACGTAATTTGTCCGTCCAAGAATTAATTTTTATGTATTTTTACATCTCCCTACCCTACCCCCTAAATTACCCCTAACCCACTTAATCCTACCCACTAACTTACGCATTCACCTAACACTCAACTAACACTCATTGACCAAAACCAACAATAATACAACATACACAAACGCACGGCCATAGACAACACATACACATATAACTATATTTTATTTTGGATTGGTCACTCACATAGAGCTCAACATACACACAGAATACACCATTTTGCACACAGACCAAAAAATAGGTAAAAAAATACCAAAAGAGGAGTTGTCTCTCGATTCCAGATACGCACACACTAGTAGAGTTCAAAAGATATGAAGAACGGGCAGATATTAGGGATTATATTGAGAGAGAGATCAGAGATGGGGAGAGAGATTGGAGACCGACTAGTCCTCGCCTGAAGCTCTCTGAAAAATGGCTCTTCCGCTTTTGAGAAATACCACCATCCCCCTTCCCTACGTTTTTCGATCGAGCCATCACCAGAAACAACGTGAATTAACAACCAAATAAGCCAAATCCATCCCCTCTATGCTAACTCTAGCGAATTCCCCCCTAAAAGCTTTTGGAACAACTACCGAGAACATCAAAAGCTGTGTTTGGCTACTGTTCTAGCGAAATCCATCAAAAAATAGTACCATCAGCTCAATTCCGATCTAAAAATCACACTTCTTTATGGTACAAATTGGGTTTCGAGTGTTCATCTGCTTCTTTGTGATTTTTGAGTTCGAATCAGGTTTTGGATATTGTATTTTGGACTGGTTTATACCTAATTTGGGGAGTCAAGATTTTGGTACCCGATGAGGTTATTGGACAGGAATTCTACTGGGTTTAATTAAAATAATACATCAATTTTGAAAGCGGCATTGAGGTCAAATTCTATCTTCTCTCCCTTTGATTTTTGTATAATCGTGAATGATTTGTGTGTTTGGTATGTTGGAAGCTTGATTGTATGTTGTTGAGGTTAGTTTTGGACTTTGAAAAGTGAATTGATCATCGAAGCATATGTTAATCATTGGTTGAGAATGGATTTAGGGATGGGAATCGAAAGTTAATGGAATCGATTGTTTGATTTGAAATGGCTATTAATGTTGTTGAATTTGGATAAATTTTGATTCATTGATGTTGAACGTAATAGAATCATGATAGGTTGAACTGGGTAGGCAAATAGTAGGTTCGGGTAGGAAAATTTAGAATTTGTGGATTGTTGAATGTTGAAAAATGTTTGTTGGATGGTTTTATTTTATAAATTCGGATCAATTGTATTCATTCACCGAGGAATGCCCCGAGGTCACATTTCTATTTATTTATCGGAAAATGCCCCGACATATCATGTACTCGGAGGACGTTCGTGATGAAGTACTGAAGCATCGAGTAAGGCATTGGATCGTATTTTAGGATTAGTGTAGGTTAGCGTAGGTTTATTTTTTAGTACCTTTTTCATTTCAAGTTGTAATAATTGGACTGGACACTATATTTTAAATTTGTTTTGTTTTGTGTGTTTGATTGATTATTTTTGTGTGTTTTGTGCGGTTTATACATTTTGTAGTGTCAATTAGCCGATCTGCTCCACCAAGTAACCATGGTCAAACCACAGGACCGAGGGGTGCCTAAAACCTTCCTCTCAATCAATAGAATTCCTTAGTCAAAATCTCTATTCGCAAACCGGTTTTAAAGAGTCAAATATTTTTAAAAAGGATTTTCAAAGGTGACTTGAAACACCAAATTTATTTCAAGTGGCGACTCTGAATAAAAAATATAAATAATTCTTTTTCGAAACAAATTTCATATATTGTCACTTTGATAGTTAAAAACCCTTACAAACTTAAAATCGAATCTTTTTGGGTTAAAAAGGGGTGTGACAGTTACAATATCTCCTCCTTGGGGATCATTCGTCTCTGAATGAAAGGTAGGATCTTGTTGAAGCTCAAAAAGTATGAAGTAAGGAACATAACCTCTCATTGAACATTTTCTTTTCCTCAAAGGAATATGCAAAGGCATCAAAAGAGCTTCATGACAACCCCCTAGTGAATTGTATATGCATAAAGCGTAAGATGATAATGATTGACATAGAGATGCCCTTGCACAGGATTCATGATCATCAAAACATAAGGCATGAGTTTATTTGGTGATAATAGACCTGATTTACTTTGGTACAATATGAAATGAGATTTCGCGGAAGATAAGAAGTAGAAGCATTCTCTACCTTACAATAAACAACGAATAGACCTAAAACTTAAAGACACTACTCAACCATGACCCAAACAATAAATAACATACTTCATCATTTCCAACTTAAAATTCTTCCATAACGCATCTAACCACAAGAGTTTGAGTCCCACTACATAGTACTTCTATGTTGAAGCCTAACCCGGCGTTAAAAGGATGCTTAAACTACGGGGCCCTAAACTCTACATCACATTAAGAAATTACCTCACCTCATCACTATAACCCAACAACCTCAAGTCTTAATTCAAGGAGTAATAACCACATGGCTCATTGGTTTGTGTTTTCATCAATCACAACATTCAAGTTTATTATTACTATACCCACATACTGGCTCTCTCCACTAAGACCAGCAAATTCAATCACTCCCACAAAGATTTTCACCACATATCTCCTTCCTAACTATTTCTCATAATGAAAGTTCATCTCCTTCTTTTCCCCCTTCACCTATAACCTTATCTAAAGATATCACATCAAAATTTTCACATTCAAGAACATCTACTCAATCTTCCCAAAGCATTACTATACTCTCACAACCACCATCATACTAACAAATAGAGGGTTATTGAGGGACCCGATCATAAATGTCATAAATGGTAGTAACACTATTAAAATATAACTTATAATTATTACACTACTCAAGGAGGGACATGAGGTGAAGATGAAACACAATAGACACGAATTACTTCATGTATCAAGTGCTTGGATCATGAGTAGAGAGTCGTTCTGCATAAACACAACACAACATGAGTTGTTATGACATACCCAAGTGAAAAACATAGGTGCACATATCACAAGTCCTATAAAATAAGTTTGGAATTTATGAAGTCAATGGTTGAGACAAGGATTAAAACATGAAGCTATCGTTTCTCATTTCAGAGATGAGATCATCAGGAGTTTGCATGAACTTTATCACTTTTTCCAGTCTAAATGTAAAATAAGTCGGTAGCATATAGAAAGCATGGTTTTCTTAAAACTAAGCACTATGTGAGACATGGATTTTATGGGTCATGAGCAATATAGCATAGAATTTGAATACAAAAGACATTGGTAAAATGACCTCTTATATTAGAATATGAGGAGTTTTCTTGAATTGGGATAGATTTATCATGACTCTTTCCTGCAACTTGCCACACTGAGAAAATTTGAAAACTACCTTAGATCAAAGTCACAATCCTAGACTTACAGACATATCCCCTCATTAAATTTATAACCACAACTCTCAATAAAATGGGGGTCAGTATACATATGTACACAACTCCTCTCAATAATTATAATAAAATAACACAAATTTCTTTCTAGGACCTCCCCTTCAGGGACACTAATCCTAACTTTCTCCAACCCCCAAAGTCATCGACTTATGACTAACATTATCGTGGGCACGTACATCCATGCTTCTAAACACTTAACACTCCATCTTAAACTCCTTAGAATACTAACATTACACCTCTAATCACATAACTCACCTTTTAACAAAATTTGTAAAACAATACCGAAGGCGCATATCGCCTACCTATATTTCCTAAAGTTAAACTTTAATGAACACTATACAACAACTCCCCTGACTTCTCCATACTACAAAATCCAAGAACATAAACTAGGTATGCAAAATACTTATACACATAAAACTTTAACTAACAACGTGCTACCTGGGGGTTCAACTTTTCCTTATATACCTACGCCCTTATCCACTTAATGACTCAACCACAATTTATCATTTTTTAACACTAGTTCTAATGTACATAAAAATCATAATTATCTACTCCTTTTTCCACAGGTTCCCAACCTAAGCTATTTCACACCTCACATGAAGCCTACTAATTCATTCCCACAAAAAATGCATCATTAATCTTAAGCTACTATTCTCACCACCATAATCTATATCTAACGGTCAAGCCTATTGTTTAACAGCACCAATCATAGGAAGTATGCCACATACTATACCAATCAGTCGAATTAAAATATTAACCTCAGTATTTTATTTCACTTAACTTTGACCTATAAGTTCATCCTCTCCACGACATTACAACAATACCTTAAAATTTAGTACATACATTCTCACACGTAGTAATAGTTTACAATTACTAAAGAAAAGAAAGTCAAGGAGGGTAAAGTCACATAATAGGGATAGTCGATCTTAATCTTATATTATAACCCATTACAATCTTACCAACAGATTCCACTTCCTCATATCATATTTACTTACCCAATCATACATTCAGACTACCTTCAAATTCCATTTACACAAATAAGTCTCTACCCATAACTTATTGACTAGTCTACCCCTTTCTATTATAGCCTATAAATAATTTCTAAAACCACCAAAACCATCCATTTTGAGGTCCTTTCTTATTGTGAGTGAATAATGATCATAGCCAGTCGCTTCCTTCATAGATTACCATACAATCTACAAATATTACTACCTCATTAGCCTATCATTATAAAATGGCAACTCATCCCCCAATCAATGTTTATACAACTAAAAGTGGCTTATCAATGCAAAAGTCATCCTTACTCTGACTTCTAAAATTAAGACTCCATATAACTAACTACTAGACCTTGTTACAGCTCATAGGTTATGACACTTTATCACATACTACTACTCAGGTGAAAATAATATTCCATTATTCTGCCACGTATCATTACACTTAAGCATGACATATGGAATAAGGGTTTTAGATAAGGGACTGGATACACTCCATACCTAATGCTCAAATTCAAGTCTGATGTAGATAGGGGTATAAGCTTAAATAAATACACTTTAAAGCACTTATGGACTCCTTTCAAGTCCTTGTGCAATTTCATAATCTTTTATGACTCAATTAGAAGGGACCACTTCATTTAGACTCTAAGATTCTACACTTGAATCAACTCGACAATGAGACATAGTTAATAAAATTAAAGTAAAAAGGAATCTATATAACTTCCAAATGGACAACACAATGGCACAATCTAAAACATAAGGAAAAATGAAACATTCTTAAGCGCCTAGTAGCTTTCTCTTTATAAGTATGACCCTCTACATACCCATAAATAGGACTCTACTCAACACGATTTTGCAGATACCCAGGGACCATGAACTGTGTTCTTGTATCAAGTTTGTCACGATCCGAGCTGAGGCCCTAGCCACGATGAGCATCCCAAACCAAACCACAAGGGTTTGAGAGCTCTTCTAACTGGCAATCATATGCATAATTCATGTATTTATAAAGAAGTGTGAAAAACATAATAAAATGAAAATATGGTCAATCTCTTAATCCAACTGAACAATACAAAATTAAATTAACAACATTCAAAAATATATGACACCAGTCTGCGAAATCTCTAATAATATAAGAACCAGCATCTTCCTAATAACAGGGATGAGCCCCAGTCATACCATGAACCAAAACAAAATAACAATATCTTATAAAATGAGCCTTTTAAAATAGGGGAGGCTCACCAACTTCAAATCTCGAACACAATAATCTACTGCTTAGCGGGACCCCAGTACTGGGCCTCAGATCCTGAAATAAAGAGGGTCAATATAATTGTACTGGTATGTGAAACAATCCAAAAAAAAACATCTTTTATTTCACAACGTAGATGAGAGCATTTTGTAAAACATTACATATAGGACAAGTAAAACACATGGGCATAATTAAGAATTTCAAATGCTTTCTTTTAAATCATGACTCAACACCTTGTTATTCTTTTGAGCTAATCGGTACACCCTACAGGCTGTAATTTCATGGGTTATACGAAATTTGTCCTTGACTCGGCGGCCAAGATTCTAATCCAAGTTTGCTGCAAGGAGTGGAGTTTTTATAAGTTGGTATACCCCTTTACAAGTATAAAGCAGAATTAGCTTACATGACATCCATATTATCCCCCTTTTTGGGATAATACTCGTATCGAAAACTATGGTTTTCAATGATGAACCCTTACACTCAAATTTCTTCTTCGGATAACAAATTATCTCAATTAATCCCAAGTTTTAGTTCTTCAAAATCATGCTTCATACTTTCAAAACGGTCAATACTTATTCTATTAAGGGCACATCATCACTGGGTATCATCATACCTTGACATACAAGTCATTATCATATCAATTGCACAACCCATCTCATTCAAAAATATGCACATGACCACCCAAGATTTGTAATATCACAAGAAAGTCATCACTTTGAAATCTCAAGAAACCTTATGCAATTATCCTCTTTTGGAAGACTTAAACATGCGGTGGTCATGTTAATTTGTTTAATCACATGCAATTCTTCTATTTTAATGTAAGAATATATTTATAGCAAGACAAATCCCCCTCATCATATTATAAAACATGTCAAAAACCATGATTTTAATAAACTTACTTTTAAAACCTTAGTTCATGTATTCAAAATCGCTCAAAATACAGATAAACACTATAATTTATAACAAGAGAGGGAATTCATTGTTCATACTCTCAATTTGATATTCAAAATTATATACATATATACATAAGGGGTTAAAATCTTGATTACCATAAATAGGGTTCGACACAATACATATATTTTCATCAAAACAAATTAATAGTATGCTTTGCGAAACAATCTTCAAAATTCTTAATTTACCACATGATTATAAATCATTATATATGAGAATAAATGACAAAATCCATGCCCATGGGGTTTGAGGATAGTCGCACATACCTTATATTCCTTAGATGAGGAATAGAACCTTAATCTTGACACCTTTCTTGGGAAATTTTGGATTGAAAGGCCCGAATTTCTTGGATTCTTGGAGAAAAGAATTTTGGAATTCGTTCTTGGAGAAAAGGATTTTGGAATTCGTTCTTCGAGAAAAGAGGGTTCTTGCTAAGTTGATGTTGTAGAAGATGGGAAAATATTGCCCTTTTGAGTGATATAAACCATTCTATGGACGTTTGGGGTTGAGGAGAAAGGACCAAAGTGCTCCTTGACTCCTAGGAGTTAAAAACAGCATGGGAATAGACCAGGTGGTGTGCCATTAGTCCGCGGGAGTAGAGCCTACGACAGCTGCTCCAGTCCGGTGCTCTAAGCCTCGCGGCGTGGGCTTATCGCGCACCCTCACTGCCTCTCACAAAAATGGCTATAACTTTTTGCTTGGGTATCGGATTAAGGCAAAATTGGTATCGTTCGAAAGCTGACTCAATTATCTACAATTTGGTGAGTCTTAAGATGAAAAATTCCACATAAAGCAAAATTAATACATGTTCAAAGTAGACCCTTATAGAATAGAATACCTAACTTTAGACGAATCAAATATTCTTATCTGAACTTTGCTCTAAGTGGTTTCTATGAATATTTTTCACTATGAAACCACTTCTCACACTAGGATAAAGATCATGATACATGAATTAAAATATGAATTATGGGATTATAGTTTGAACACATAGGAACGACGGTTTGATTTCTAGCTCAAAAATGTGAGGTGTTACACATATCATACTATGTCCACCCCTACTCATAAATTATAATGCCAATATATTAATGAGATGGACACCAAGTGACATTGAGCCTCACCAAAACACGATATTTTAACCCTTCCATTCATTCACTTCATCTTTCGCTACAAGTACACCCTTTTCTCTCCACCTTTATTGCCACCACACACCTCAAATTCTTTGAAGTTAAAAACAAAGAGAAAGAAAAGGCAAAACTTTGAAGTGATTTTTATTCCCTTAAATAAATTAATCAATAGTTATTATTTTAGTAACCAATATATAATACTTAACAACATAAATGAAAAATATAGTAATCTTCTTTAATTTATGTTGCATTTGACTTCTAGAGAACATCTAAGCCAACGATTGTTACGAGAGAGCTGCAGTTCACAACTATATTAGACTTTTAGAGAACATCTATGACAACGATTGTTACGAGAGAGCCACAATTCACAACACTTAAAATATGTACTGAAAATTTTCACTTTGAATGAATTTATGGTGGCAGTATTAGTGGAGAAGGGGTGAAGTAGGTACTGGTGGTGGAAGAAGAAACAGAGGGAAAGGGGTAAAGGGTGTTGGTTAAGCGGTACGCAATATGGCATCCACCTCGTCAATATGTCATAGCTGTGTAAGATTGGTTATCCATCAGACATTTTATGAAAAAGTGAATTAGATTCATCCCAACTCCCAAGTACATGAATTTACCTAGTTCATGTATTAGGATATCAATGCTAAAATACATGTATGTACTAGAATAGGTACATGTTATAAAAATAGGAATAAATACCTAGGAATGACAAGTCAAAATGTTATGAACTCTGTCATGGGCTTTGGACTTAGGCCTAAGGTGAAGTTACAGCCCACCAAAAGAGTGGATTTCATTTGGGATTTGGGTTAAGCAAACACGTTAAATGGAAGAAATTAGCTACGAAAGAGATTATGAAAATTATGTTGAAGCTCCAGCTTAGTCCATACTCTCTCATCTCCCCTTCAATGGTCAATTATCTCATCTCTTTCTCGTTACCTTCTTCCAGTGTTACTCATAGATTTTCCATTAGTGTTTGTCCATTATTACCTTGTCGATCGAATTCTTATTTGTATTCGGATTTGGAAGTATAATATATATATTAGAGTTGTGGTGTGAAATTGAGGTTGTTACATTGGTGCTTTCATCGACCGTACCTCTATTGTAGTGATGGTCCTCGATAAATTTTATGGCGTCAATCCAAAAAGGTGGAGTCATCATGCCAAGCAGTATTTTGCCTACCTCGGTTTTCCCAAGAAGGACCGGTTACCTCTTGCTCCCTTTTATCTTGATGTTGCTACTTGTGATTGATTCTAATGGTTGTATCGCAACAAGCAATATTTTGATTTGAAGTATTTCACCGAGAGGTTGAGAGTCCATTTTTGAAATGGCTCTAACATGATTCATAACCACGTCGATATTGCCTTTAATTTGCAACTTTACTAGATGGTGCAGCTGTCCATTTGAACCAACTTGGCCCGGGAAGGTTCCAATAGATGCTTGAACTGTCCTTAGTTGGATTAGAGTTTCCATTTGATCCAGGCTCTAATTTACTTACTATATTTCTTAGAGTTATAAGAAATTAAGTATATTGTGTTGCTTTGGGCGATTTGTATCATGATAAGTTAATTATGTCAACATTGTGGAATTCTTGCAATTGGGTTGATACTGGATAAGAGCGTAATCTTCATGGTATCTCGTTGTCTAAATCGAGTGTGCTTGGTAGTGAGGAGAAAATAGAGAGGGTGTTCGAGGAATTTGCTACACGATACTTAGAACACATGTAAAATATTCTGGTCAACAAAGATGATGTGTTCTTGTTTGTTATGTTTGGAGTAGTTTATACATCAAGGAGAACTTCATCATATCTTGTTTTTTATCCTGGTCCTTCTCTTGATTATGATATGTCTGTGATATTTCCGGGTCATTTAATGGATCCAATCTCTGTTGTCTTTGATAATGTGATGAAAGATGACATTTGGAGAACATGTACAAATAAATTTTGTGTTGATGCAAAAATTGCAGTGGCGTATAGTTTTAATGATGTGAAAGAGCTCATTCGGTTACTGGGATTGTCAGAGCATAATCTGAGGTTGTGGGGTAAAAGAGTTCGTTTTCTATCGACTTTTTTTGTCCTTTTGAACTCAGTGGAGAGCACGTTGTAGCTCCTTTTTCCTTCTACAGTCACTGTAAACAAAATTTGAAGGTAGTTTTTAAAAATATGGAAGAGAAGAACAGTCTAGCCACATTAGGAAAAATAATAGGTTCCTATATTTGCGGCGTATCATCTGCTATACCTCTGAATTACAGGGCATTTCTTCGTTGATTCACTATGTTGAAAATATTAAGAAACTCATTGCTTTGGTCAAATGACATCTCCATGGCTTCTGGAGGTTTGGAGTTGTGTCCAGGAGACATTAAAAGCAGGAGTGAGGATATTTTAGAGTTTAAGCTGACTATATTTTGTAGAGCTCTAAGAGTTTCTGATAAAATATGCACAAGTGTTGTGAATGTTGTAGGTGGAGATTCATCGAAGAAGTTTCTTTAGCACAATACATGTAACTACAAGTTATAAAAATGGAGAAAGAGCCTAGGCAATATGCAATAACTTTTCAGTAGGGCATTCTTGTTTTTGACAATGACAAACCGTTAATTTTTGAATTCATTCATGTTATGCTTTCAGCATATGCTCCTCTACTTATGCATGTTAATGAATTTCTCAAGCGGGAACTGAGGAGTCATATGGTTATTTCACCTGGTGAGCATCAAATCTAGCTATGCTCCATCAAACCTTGGTCAAAGTTTAACTTACTTTTTGCTGGATTTTTTTATCTTGAACCTTGAGTACAAGGTTCTTATTGAGGATGGGGGTATTGTTATGAACTCTGTCATGGGCTTTGAACTTGGGCCTGAGGTGAAGTTACAGCCCAACAAAAGAGTGGATTTCATTTGGGATCCGGGTTAAGCGAACACATTAAATGGGAGCAATTACCTATGAAAGATATTATCAAATTATGTTGAAGTTTCGACTTAGTCTATTCTCTCATCTCCCCTCCAATGGTGTATTATCTCATCTCCTTCTAGTTACCGTCTTCCTCTGTTACTCGTAGAGTTTTCATTAATATTTGTCCATTGTTACTTTTTCGTTCGAATTCTTATTTGTATTAGGATTTGAATTTATAATATATATATATATATATATATATATATATATATATATATATATTAGAGTTGTGGTGTGAAATTGAGGTTGTTACACAAAATACAAGTTAAGTGGGTGAAAAAATATATTTCCCACTTGTTAGAGAATAATTGATTATGTAAGCAAGTAGAGTGATGTAAAGAACTATTTTCTCAGCTTGTTTTCAAAAAAGAACTTGAGTGATTCGGAGTGTTTCTTCTTCAATAATTTTCCAACAAGACAGTCCTAATGGAGAAAGGCATAATTGAGCCAGTTGAATGAATATAACAGGGGGTAAAATTAATCCTATCTACATAATAAAAGAACGAATTTGACCTTTATCCCTATAAACAAATCAAGCTCGTAAACTATGTCTTAAGAAGATGAAAGAAAAAAGAAAATGAAACCACAAGGGAAGGAGAGGGTGCAAAATTGAGGTGTTGGTGAGGTGGCATGTAATATGGTGTCACCTCGCCACTTGAGTACAGGTAAAGATATCTTGTGCGAAAAATACAACTGAGGTTAATATTAATCCCTTTTCACATAGTAAAAGGACTAATTTAACTTTTTACCCAATGAAGCGAATGAAACCACAAGTACTCAAGTAGAGGGGAAGCAGTAAAATTAGGGTGTTGGTGGGGTGGCAAGTGATGTGTGGTGTATACACCTTTCCACTTGAGTACTACTAGGGTATTTTTGTGCGAAAAATATAATAAAGGATTAAATTAATCTTTTCACATAAAACGTGTAAAATATTCATCTCAAGCAATTGAAAGAGGAAAAACTCGAAGCAAATGAGACCATAAGAGGAGGGGAGGGTGCAAAATGAGGGTGTCGGTGAGGTAGCAATTAATGTGGTGTTGAACTCTAAACTTAAGTACCTGTAAGGATATCTTGTACGGAAAATAACTGAGGATAACGTTAATCCTTTTTCACATAGTAAAAGGACAAATTTGACCTTTTACCCAATGAAGCAAATAAAATCATAAGTAGAGTGGAGGAGGTAAAAGGAGGGTGGTGGTGAGGTAGAAGGTAATGTGGTGTCCTCCCGATCTCCACTTGAGTACCACTGAGGGTATTTTTGTTCGAAAGTATAATTAAGGAAGGATTGAATTAACCTTTTTCGCACAATAAAAGGACACATTTGAATTTTTACCCAATGAAGCAAATAAAACCACAAGCAGAGTGGAGGAGGTAAAGTGAGTGTATTGGTGAGGTGGGAAGTAATGTGGTGTCCAACTGACCCCCACTTGAGTACCACTGAGGCTATTTTTGTGCGAAAAGTACAACGCAGATTGCACAGTAAAAGAACACGTTTGACCTTTTTTCAAATAAACAAACAAAGTCGACAAACCATTCATCTCAAGCAACTTAAAGAGGAAACTCGAAGCAACTGATACCACAAGAGGAGGGGAGGGGGTAAAATCAGGGTGTTGTTGAGGCGGCAAGTAATGTGGTGTCCACCTCTCCACTTGATTACCACTAAGGGTAATTTTTTTGCGAAAAATATAATGAAGGTCAGAAATTAATCTTTTACTCAGAATAAAAGGACATATTTATCCTTTTTCCCAATAAATAAACAAAATCTGCAAAACATTCATCTCAAAAAACTGAAAGAAAGGAAGAACACAGAGCAAATAATACCCCAAAGCTTGATATACTTTGATAACTATAATAAAGCATAAGGCATACAATAGAGTTTGCCAAATGCCCTTACAAGCTTTGAAAGACTAGAAAGTCACATACACTTTGATAACTATAATAAAGCATAAGGCAGACAATAGAGTTTGCCAAATGCTCTGGCTCAAAGTTTTGAAATACTAAAGTCACATAACATAAAGAAAATAAACCCCTATTTTTCTATATAATATTTTTTCCTATTTGGAATATTGCCACAAGAAGTCATTTCACGAACCTCTTAGCCTAAAACTAAAATAAATTTTGTAGTAAAAGGATCCAAGGTGCGCTGTTGACTTCCCCTTATTCCTATCCATCTTTTCTATATCTGCAATAACCAAAAAATTACAAAATATAACACTCGTTATGATATTTAATTTATACATACTGACAATGTAAAGTAATTCTACGCTGTTAATACAATTTAAATGTTACGACTAGTACTTAACTGTCATTATCTTTTTCAACGACATGTGAAGTTCTTTTCTACTGTCAGAGTATATGTATGTATACAAGATAAAACTCAGTAAAGAATATTACCTCCTTTGTTCTTTTTAATGTGATACCTTTTCTAAATTAAAAAAAAAAAAAAAAAAGAATAAGTTGTTTCTATACTTGAAAACTCTTTAATTTTAAAATTTCTCATTTTCTACCATTAATGATATGGCCTTATATAACCATTAGAAATGTCATGGTTATAAAGGTATATTTGGGATTTATTTAAAAAAAATCTAAAACTTTACGCCTGAAAAACATTGTTACATAAAATGAAATTAAGGAGTAATTAAATTGTGTCGAAAATAACTTGTCTAAGACCATCCTAAACGCCAGTCACTTTTCGACCCAATTCTGAAAAATAGTGATGACTATGAAGTTCCAAATTTCACAGGTAAACATCATGAGATTTTACTCGTGAAATTTGAAACTTCAGATAGTGACCAATATTTCAATAACAACGAAGAAATTAGATGTACTTACAACTCAGGACGAACACAGTCAGGCCTCTGGAAAGAGAGAACCCTTGATCCTATCCACTGTGCAAGAAATCAGGTTATTCACAGTAGCAACTGATCCCAATGAAAGCCTAGCAGTTGGAACTGAGTTAACCAGAATCTGGAACGCCACGGTCAAGAGAGAACCACCAGAACCATCATTGTAAGCGCCGCGGCAGTTGCCTGCTGGTGGTCCATCAGGGAGAATGGCGAAACCGGAAGGCAAAAGTGCAACGAAATCAGGGTCACCGCCATTCAACACAACGTTCATTGAATTGATATCAATAGGTGCATAGATCACAAAGGAGCCTGTTAGATCTGTGCTGCACTCTTGGAGTATCAGCATGTTGCTTTGGCTTTCGGTTTGCCCCTACAATTTTACAAAAATCGAAACTAGATTCAAAAACGGAATCAGGATTTAAAACTTATAAATTTCTACAGTTTACTTTTCTCTATGAGATCGTCATGCTAGATAGAAGTCGTGTATTCAAGTCTCACCACTATTTATTGTCTAAAATAGTTTTCATGTGAAGGGACGTGTTGAAAATGTAATCAAGTAAATAGAAGTATACTCTTTTTGAAAAATAAAGTACTTTTTTTAGATAAAATAACCATGCTAGTTTATTTCACATGGTGTCATAGTAGACAAAGATCTTGAATTCACGTCGCACCGTCAATCCTTATGAAAAAGAATTTTCACATGAAAAGACTTATTAAGGATATCATTAAGTAAATAAACATATATCCTTTGCTAAAAATTTTTAAATGAAATAATCACGGAGCATGGAACGCTCGAATAAAATCATTTTTTATGAAGGAAGAAATAAAGAAAAACTGAAGATTGTAGAAGACTTACATGGACCTTCAATAAAGAGACACAGTTGCCTGTTTCTCTGCCATTAGCAATATGAGCCATTTCTTCAATGGTACCTCCATTCGAGAGAATGTCCCACTGTTATCACATGACAAATAATATATTCAGAAATTACTTAAACATATCATACCATTTTAATGAAATCGATTACTTTAACCTATGTTCTTTTGAACATTTTTGAACAGAGGCAATCAGTGTATATAACTTAAATTCTTTTTTCTAGAAACATTAATAACATTACCTCGGTACGCCTGCTTTCATCACGGAGGTAATCGAACACCATTTTCGGAGGAACCGGCAGCCAGAAAGAGGTAGCAGCACTTAGGACAACACCAGGTGGTCTGCCAGGATCATCAACACTTTTCCTTGTCATAATTCTAACATTTTCATCAGTGCCACTTCCTGTTGCTAAGGTTGTCCAGTGATTACCAACAGAAGCACTCACTCCAGAACCAAAACTGTTCACCATCCTCTCAGCTAACTTCATCATACTCCGTCTGCTCTCTTGAGTTGATAACACTACATGCATAAGAAGAAAAAGATTACGCAGTTGTGGTCACAACATTAAAGATCATATAGTGTTCATCTATCTATCTCAATTGGTGTGACATACTTTGAATCGATAAAAAACTTAGAAAGAAATGTAAACTTTAGAAATTTTTACCAATTATCCCATTTCTGAAATAACTGTTTAGTAAATAATTTTTTTAATTTCTCGTACAACTTATGGACCTTTTATACCATGTATGGTTTAAACATCCATTAACTGAAAATCTTATGTCCAATAAGAGGTTGAGAGAACTATATGAGCAAACATTTGATCTGAACCTAACTTTGTCGGAAAGGGTAATTTACTAAGGGCTTATACAACTTTTAAAAATAGGGACAAACTCTAAGTGGGAGCCTAAAAAGGGAACATTTGCTTAAATCAGCCTACATAATTTGAAATTTATGGTCTAAATACTCCTTAACATTTACATGGCGATAAAACTTTTAAAGCTTATGTCTCAATAAATATGTCATAACATGTTAATGGTTATATAAGTTTCTTGCTAAGGGTAAATGAGTATTTTCCAAATCTAAAAATGTATCGATTTTTATGTATCACACAAACTGAAACAAGCTAAAATAGAATTACGTACGTACCCATATCAGTAACGCTATTGGTTGGACTATATGTGGCCAAAGCACTAGCAAGACGTTCACACTGCCTATCAAGAGTAGCAATCCAACGCTGTGCACCAAATGCAAGACCAGAGCTCACTAGTGGCTTGTAAATATTGTGCACTAATGTGTCATCAACTTCAACATGTTCAACCCATGTCACCTAGGGAACAAAAAAAAAATATGTTAATAAATAAGTATTATGAGCATAATTAAGAAACTAACAAGGCTACAATTAGAGAAGGAACAATAAGTAATCAATTATAGTATTCCATCCATTTTATTTATTCAAAGGGGTTTGACCAGAACAAAAGTTTAAGAAAATAAGTCTTTAAAATTTGTGAAGAATAATTTTTGTAGCGATAAAATCGTTTATTCTAATAGCATGAAAAATAAAGCGAGCTATGTATATTCCGAGGGTATATAAGTTAAATTCATTTATATAACAATGTATCGCCTTAGGTAAATTTTTACAAAGCCACTATTTAACCTCCATAATTGTAGAAATAGAGATTATCTTAATTTTTCAAATTTTACGCATGAAATTCTGAGATAATATCCAAAAATTTCACCTATAGATATTGAAACCCAAAATGATGACTATTTTCTAAAAACGGGATCAAAAAGTGACCAGTATATGTTATATTGAATTGTATTTTACCTTAGAGTAGCCATTCGGCAACTCTTGAATAAGGCATCCGGAGGGCCTTCTCCGGCACCTAAGCGGTGCGCCAGCCCGGATCTGGTCCAATGAAACGTCCATAACAGCCCATGTTCCATCAGCCCTATGCCTGCAGTACCTAACAAAGTAGCATTCTCTTGTTGGAACTTGTGGTGACGGCACTTGAAATTCAGCGAAAATCTGCAAGAACGAACACAAAGAGTTTAACTTTTATATATTGATGTTAATAATATAAAAGAATGTTTCTGACAATTGGTGACGCACAATGCAGTAATTTAAAAAGAATTTTATACTGCATATCCGCTCATCAAAAAATATAGTCGGTACATTAAAAAACTTTCGTGTATCAACATACAATATTTGTATATACATAATACTATACGTATTTGTTTTTGTATATTTAGCTAGAAATGTAATTATTTTTTCCCGATTGATAAAATATGTAACTTGGTCTAATTTAAATGCAACAAGCACTCCCTCAATTTCAATATTTCACGTGAACCTATTTGATTATTGATTCAAAGTTTTTGAAAAAAAAAAACTTGAAACTTTATTGTACCCTTTAATCTTAAAACTTTTTTCCCTCAACTTATAGTCTTAAACAAGACATAACATTCGTGTTCTATAAAATTTTTGAAACTTATATCATAAAACATGCCATAATATTTGAGAGGAATTATTCTTTTTTAAGTGTACTATAAACAAGATAATGAAGTTCATATAAATATATCATATTGGTAAATAGTTTGATGAATAAAAGAAAATGTAAGTATATATTTATTACCACTTGCATAGCCCCATTGTAGTTTCCACCGACTG
Source organism: Capsicum baccatum var. pendulum (assembly GCA_030864225.1). Classification (NCBI taxonomy): domain Eukaryota; kingdom Viridiplantae; phylum Streptophyta; class Magnoliopsida; order Solanales; family Solanaceae; genus Capsicum; species Capsicum baccatum. The sequence continues at coordinate 280,041,464 of CM061552.1, read as the reverse complement.
CAGTTGATAGCACATCAATAGTTGATGCCCTTGAAACAATATTAGCGAACAGACTAGACCAATGATTCTGGAAATCACAAAAGAAACATAAGAATTATTTACGCTATCATTATATATAACTTAAATCCAACTATAATTAAACACAATTTAAAAAAAAAACTTACCGCCTCCATGAGGATTTCAACAAGGTTGATAGGGTTCATTATGACAATAGCAGTGTCCCTAGAAGCCTCGGTATTAAATCCAATAGGTCTAGGTCCAATACCCCTTGGAAAAAACCTAAAGTATTCTTCTTCATTCAACAAACTTGTTCCATTGTCAATATTGCTAGAGAACCATAGTGGTTCCTTCATATGTGCCATTTGAACAAACTCTTCCATGGCAACAAGAGCAAGTTCAATGATAAATTGCTTTTCAACTTCAGTTGGTGCAATCATTGAACTCATTATACTAATATCTTGATGATCAACAATATCAACCTCATTGTTGTTGTTGAATGCCTCTCCCCCATCGACAACGCTTTGTGGCGTTGAATATGGAGGAAGAACTCCAAAATCAGCAGGAGTAGGAGAGTTGTAACCATTGTGGTTGTTTTGAAATGTAGTGTTTTGAAATAGAGATCTTCCAACATATCTGCCAGCTTCACTTGTGATGCGTACAATCTATGTATTAAAAAGAAAAAAAGAGGGTGAAAATGGTGTGGAACAAAGGAAACATAAAATTATATTGTATTAGTTGCAACCATCATGTGACAAACAAATTTACCTTATTATACTATATGTGTATTTAAATTCGTGGTAGCATGTAATTTGTCTTACTCTTTGTGGGTGATTACTTATAGTTATCTTTTAGATGACTCATAATGTATTAGTATATAGAAGTTAAACTCGTATTATGTTTTTAAAAACTACCATATCATCTTAAAGGCAAGTAAATATACTTGACTATATCCATCTTACAGGACTCAAATACCCTCAAAGTTATTTATAAGAAAAAAACAAAATTTTAAAGCAATTTTAGATTAAATAAAAAAAGATGTAAATATAATAAGAAAATGATTAAGAAATTATATTTTGGGGATTACCAAAGATAGTAAGGATAAATCATAAAAGATTTGATCAAACCAAAAATAGTCATATATAAGTTGTGAAAACATAAGCCGGAATAATAAACTTATGACTACTAATTTGATGTCTTTAGTATTTTATCAAACATATAATTAATAAATCGAATAACTCTATAGTTATATAAGTTGTGAAAACATAAGTTGGGATTAACGAACTTATCACGACTAAATTTGATCATGTTTAGTATTTATCAAACACATAACTAACAAGTCAAAAGATTCTTATAAACTAGTTTGATCAGCTTAAATTACGTAGATTCAATAACTAATACTAATATTATTCTTGTAAAAGGTAATTGAATCCACACACAAATGACCACAAGCTCAGGGCTCGATCAGACATACCTCTTCTCTGAGTCGAGCATTTTCCAACCTCAATTGGCGTTCATCAAAAGACATTTCATTAATAAGGACACGTTGAGGTTGGCCAACACCACAATTAGGGCAAGATACATTCCCTAAAGCTTCTCTGTAACGCATCACTTCAGACTTAAACTTCTCATTTTCAGCTCTTAGATGTGTGTTCTCGTGCCTCTCATGTTGATTCTTTCATAGAAAAAAAAAAAAAAAAAAACAAGAATTAGCTCAACATATAGGGGCGAAGTCAGGGTATCGTAAGGGGTTTCCATTAAAAAACTACACGACATATAAGGTCAACATTGGTTTTTTATGCATATATAGCAGATGTCTCTCTTGTTCTTTTTGTGTGTTTACCACTTTAATTATATTCTAAACCTCCTCAGTAAAAATCTTGGTTCTACCACTATGTGTGTGTGTGAATGTGCATAATCTTATATAATTAATGTATAATTTATGTATATCGTTGATTGACTAACTGTATAAAGGCGCCAAAGGTAAGAAAATTACATAATTAGCCATGTTTAACTTGTTCATACTCATATTGATACTCTATGGATGTAGGATTTAACATATGAGTTCGGAGAAATCAGTTGTTCTGGCTCAAGTTATACATATGTGTTATGAAATTCAGTAAATATGTTTAGACAATAAATTAACATGTTAATATTTATGTGGCTATAAAAACATATGTCATCAAGAATAACATAGACCAATTTATATGAAATTATTTTTAATAAAGAAATGCGTCATATTTTAATTTTTTTAAAAACTGATTAAAAAAAAAAAATTGTGACATAATATATTACAAATGTAGTATACCTTCATCTGAGTCCTCTTGTTTTGAAACCAAAATTTGATCTGCAAAGGATCCAACCCTAACACTCGACTCAGCTCCTTCCTTTGCTTGTCATCTGGGTGTGGGCAATCCTTAAAGTACCTAAACAAAAAAATCAAATCGAATAAATAAATAAAAATATATCGATTTATATTGTCAGTGTATATAATATAATTAAGTTGGATAATTAAGGCTTACGCTTCAAGTTCCTGAATCTGATGCTGAGTGTGACGATGGTAGCGCTTTCGCTTCCTACTATTATTGGCATCTTCGTCTTGTTCAGCATGATCAGCATCGCCACCAGAGTTGCCAGATTTGGTTCCAATGTCTTGAGGCACATCACTTTCTGATGTGTTATTTGATATGTCCAGTGAATGAACTTGAACATCAATCATGTTACTTGGCTGTAATAACACAAATTAAATTAGTAAATAATTAAGCTAAAATTAAAATTCATTTGATTTTTGTGGAAAGGAAGTGAAGAAAGAATACTATGAAGTATATTAAAAAAAAATAGACAAGAAGACCAAGGGAAAGGGACATTTGTCTTTCTCTTTGAAAAAGTTTGTCTTATTTAATTAGTTTGACTTAGTATTAAAAAAGGCAATGTTGAAAATGTCTGGAATTTAGTCAACTGTTTGTTGACCAGTACTAAAATAAAATAAATAATAATTAAAATAAAATAAAATGAGAAAAGACCTTGACTCGGTTTACAAGTTTCGAGAAGGATTTTTCACTCGAAAATATGAAAACTATTATCTTAATCAATACGAAAATTAATCATAAAGGAATTAAAGACATATCATCAAAATTGGTTTTCTTTTTCGAACCTTTTAAAAAGGGTTAACATTATTTCAGACATATCATCAAAAATAATTTTCTTTTTCCAACCTTTTAAAAAGGGTTCAACATTATTTCTTTTCTTCATAGGTGCTTCTTTCGTTTCAATTTATATGAATTTATTTGACTGATTAAGAAGTTTTAAAAAAATTAATTAATCAAGCTTTAACATAACATTTTATGTAGCTATACTATGTAAGAACATTAAAAATTGTTATATTTAAGCATATCATAACATACATATGCGATTTTTGCTAAGGGAAAAATGATAGATTCAAGTGAAATTGTTTTTAAATTTTAAAAACTAATAATCTTTTTGAAAGAAATCAAAAATTAATAATTTACACTATCGATGTATATAAGCTTTTACCTGACCAACCGGAAATCCAGTATCAGTTCCATCACTTCCGACCAACGACGGCATCATTCTTGCCGGACCGGAGTTTCTGGCCGGCATTCCCTACTCTCCAAATCCTGAAAAATTAATTTAATCAAAAAATTGTCACACACAAAAGAAAATGTCAAAGTGTTTTTGGTTTTTGATAAAATGAAGTGCTATATATAATAATAAAAAAAAGAATAAAGAGGAAACGTAAAACGAATACATGTTTTTTTATTTTTAATCAATTGTAATTCGAGACTGTGTAAGCCACACTATTTGAGATGTGGTCCTTTTCTTGACCTTGTGCGAATGCGGGATACTTGGTGAAATGTACCAAACACAAAAATGAGGAAAATGGAGAACAAGATTTGACTACGTTTTATTCCCATTGAAATTAATGTAGGTGTCTTTGTAGGAGTATTTAAAAGACATCTACATGTATATAAGAAAGGTATATCAAAATTTAAGCAAAAAAAAAAGTATATCAAATTATTGACTCCAAAAAAATATTGAAAAATCCAACATATATATAGGTAGGGATCCTTGTCTAACCCCAGATCATTGATCAGGTGTTTCTTGATTGAGAAAACTAATGTATATAGATTATTGACTCAACCTTAAAAACCCTAGGTGAAATAGAAAAAACCATTGAAATGCTACAAGAAAAAGGATTTGTTCGAGCCATACATGTGTGTATATATATGTGTGTGTGTGTCAGCGTGTGTAAATTAATTAAAACAAGCATGATGATATATAGGAAAACTGGATTAAATGCATCTACAACAACATCAACAACTGCACTTCAGTGCCCAAAGAGTTGGGGTCGGCTGAATAAATGCATCTAAAAGGAGAAAAATAAATGAAAGAATGACTTTGTTGGGTATATATATATATATACACTAGTGAAAGGAACTTACTTGCTATGAACTAGAGGAGAGGTTTTTGAGATCTAACAAGTAGGAGATACTACTTGTGTTGTGTGTGGATAGTGAATAGGAGAGGGCTCTATTTATAGTGAAATAAGTTTGACCATTTATGAGAGAGATGAGGTTTTCCCTCATGTGTAGATTGAGTGTGAGATTTAGAGAATAGGAGGAGAAAGGTATGGTGAAAGAAAAATGAGGAAAGGTGGAGTTATTGCAAGGTCAAGTAGAGAGGGTGAATTGCATTAAATGTAGCTTAGGAAGATGTTATTATTGCAATACATGAGGGTGTGTGGTGGTTGGTCGGGCAGGGGTGGGGTTGGGGTGGGGGGCAAGAAAGAGTGATGAAATAGTGTACATGTGTAGAGTTAGGCATTGAGGCAGAGTCAGAATTCGAAGTTTATGATTGAATTTAAAATTTGAATTGAATTATTATGTTATTGGATTCTAAATTAATAATGTGACCATAATTTCAAATATTTAATCTTTTTATTAAGGTATCTTAGATTATTTATTTTAAATTGTTGCCTCTTTTAAAAGAAAAAAAAAGGTATGTTGGTTATTTATCTTAATTCATAGAGATAATTTATCAAGATTATAGTGTGAAAGAATTTAAACATGCCCGTGTAAATCGCATGGAAGAGCTTAAATAAGCATGTTAAATCCGGTTTTTGTAATCCTTTCATATAATTGTTGTTCAAGTAAAGTAGTGAAAACTGCGTTGTACATAATTAAAAATATTTAATCTTTTTAAGGTATGTTGGTTATTTATTTTAATTTGTAGAAATAATCTATCTAGATTTATAGTGTGAAAAAATTTGAACATGCCCATGCAAGTCGACTAGAAAAGATTAAAAACAAACAATTGCAAATATTTAATCTTTTCTAAGGTGTGTTTATTATTTATTTTAATTCGCAGAGATAATTGAACAAGATTTATGGTGTGAAAGAATTTGAACATTACCATATAAATTGCATGGAAGAGCTTAAACAAGCATGTTAAATCCGATTTTAATTCCATCAACCGCATCAAAATAGTTGGAGTAGCCCGATACACATGTTATCTCGCACGTGCAACCTTATTTTGTATTGACTATGCACGTATTATCAGTCACGTCAAAAAAGTGAAATAACCCGATATACGTGTTATCTCGTACGTGTAATCTTATTTTGTGTTGACTACGCAAGTATTATCAGTTGTGTCAAAAATTTAAAATAACCCAATACACATGTTATCTCGCACGTATAAACCGATTGATTTTGAGTTGACCAATAACCTTTAGAACAATCTTGTGAGTGTAAAATCAAAATATACATTCCTTTAGGAGGTCTGTTACAAAGTCGAATGGAACAATTTTATGTAACTCATATTAAAATTATAAAATCGTATTAGATAAATAAATTGATATTTATAGACATTAGGCATTATTAATTATAGGATCAGCAATATAGAGACTGCCATTGATGCAACTCTATCATAACCTATGATTAATAAATATCTTCTTTAATTTCTCCGAAAGTCAGTTAATTATAAGATATTTTAGCATTTAACAAAGAAGAGAGACAATTGAAGAGTAATTTCCATGGATTGTCATCCATGTTTTCACAATTACCTATAAATATCATTTTTGTGTCTTTTAGGACAAGAATATCACTCAACTATTCCTATTTTCTTCAAAAAATACTTGACACTTCAAAAACATTTCTTCTCTCCTAATTTGCATGACATGTTATTAAAATTTCTTTTTTATATATAAGATATAAGAAATAGATCTATTTAACTTATCAAACTTATTTAACTAAAATTTGATCTTATTTCTTTTTTAAAAATAAATAAACATTATATATTTATTATCGAAGAACAATTTTATTATATACTTTAAATTTTATATTTATTTTGTCTTTCTTACAAAAATAAAAAATAAATTATATTTATTCTTTATTCAATATGAGAAAAATTACATTACATGATAAAAATGTTAGATAATCACACAACTTAAAGAAAAATAATTCCTCTGGTAATGCAATGCACATTACTCATCAATGAAGTAGTTTATTTGTCTAAGTTTATACATAAAACTAAAGAAATAAATTATTTTATTTGGTACTTTTTAAAGTTTTTAAAATTTATTTATTTCATCACTTAATAATATTTTTAAAAATCAAGATATCTATATAAATTGGTACTAATTTAATATTTTTTTATTATTCATTTCATATATTGAAGATTCTTAAAATGTAAAAGAAATGAAAATGATGGCTTTCATATTTTCATATACGTATTAAATGTACTATTTTTGAAGAAATGAAAAATTATTTAGTCATGAAACAAATAATTTTTTTAAAAAACAACATTAACAAAATGATCTAATACTACAAATGAATCGTTGAAATAGTACCCAACCAAATATCGCTTGCTTTTTGTGAGTTTAGTATGAGGAAAGGATATAAATTGGTGTTTAATTATATAATAAGATAAAATATAGTATAATATAAACAAAAAATAAAATGAAAAAATGAAATTAAAAATAATAAATTTCTATTTTCTAAAGTTTTTTGTCTATGTTAACTTTGCGGATTTACTTGATTTGTTTATGAAATTTACTTGGGGAAAATTCACAAGAAGAATTCATATTTTATTATCTTTTTATCAAAAAGGTCTTGCTTAAAATTTTGCAGGTGATCTACATACAAATTAAAATTTTCCGGTGATAATTACCTTTAAGATTTTTCTATTTAATTTCATTTGACAAAAAAAATTCTAAGATTTTCTCCTTCAAATGTTGTTTTATGGAAAAATTTGTAGGTTTTCCATCGAATTAGCTTGATTGAAAAACTTGTAGAGAATTAGATTACCGGTAAATTCTCTTGTAATTTTTTTTAAAATAAAATATTACGTAATTTAGATTTTTCTTGTAGTTTATAAGACGTGGGTTTGAATAAATGAACTTGAAGAATTAAATAGGTTTATAATTAAGAAAATAAAAGATTTTAACAACATGACATGTCAAGTAAGATAGAATAAGGTTTTTAGAGTGTTAAATATTTTTTGAGGAAAATAGAAATAGTTGGGTGATATTCTTGTCCTAAAAAAAACAAAAATAATATTTGTATGCAATTGTGAAAACATGAGTGACTATCCATGGAAATTACTTGACAATTGAATTCGAAGCTTTAATTACAAACTTATTTTATTTGTCATTTTTTTTTTAAAATAGATAATAAAAATTAACTGACATTTTATAAGACCAAATTAATTATAATTGAGTACATTCTTTCCGTTTTGCGCTTAGTGATTATTATTCTTGAAAGTACTAATAAACATTGACTATTAGCACAAAAAATTTAGGTGCAGCGTACATACACATATTTCAATGTTGTGATTGTTTAAATTAATTTTTTTATTTATTTATTGATGAGTTATTAAATAAAAAATATTTATTAAGAATATATTAATATTTTAAATATCTAATACACTCAATGTAATTCCGTCCCATAAAATGAAATTTGAATAGAATAGAGTGTATGCAATTTGTATCCCTCCATCATTTAAATACTTAAAAATAATAAATAAGTGTATGATAGTAGTTTCTTAAAGGCTTGCAAACAAAAATGTGATGAGTATAGTGGTCCGAGTCCATATTTATTTTTTAAAAGTTCAAAATAAGCCTAATTTTTTTTTTTTATTTCATGCTTTATGCTCTAGAAATTATTCTTAAAACTAAATATCTCAATAAATAAATATTTAACAAAAACAATTTGTTTATCAATATATTTAACTAATTGGTCTTGTGAAGTTCTTTTTTTTTTCTTCAAAAAATTGTCAAAATCATTTTTTTATTTTTTTATTTTTTTATTTTTTGTTGAAGTCATTAGTCAAAGCTTAAACAAGTGTATAGCATGCAAGGTGCAACCTCGATATTTGTGCAAATATAATCCCCAAATTCCCAACCATCTCCAAACTCCATTTTTGCAACAAATTACAATAAATATTTCTTTGGCTTTAAGTATTGTAGATGAGTTAGAGATAAAATTAGAGAGAAAAAAGACAACAAATGTCAGTTGAGTGTTAAAGATTTTGGACTAAGTAATATGACTTTTGACTCTTTTAAGCATCTATTTATTACTTAATTAAACTAATTGTTGAATGAAAAATTGTTTTTTTGTATGAGTCATTATGGCATCACCGTGATGTTAATATACTTTAGGAAAAAAAACAAAATATTTTTTGAAAAACAAATACGTTAGTTTTTTTAACTTAATTTCTGATGGTTGATAGGTAAACAAAATATATACGTTAATATAAAAATATAATATTGACAACTACTAACGCGATGGAGGTGGGAGTTGGGGAATGGGGACAAGGACGTCCGAGAGGAAGGTGGAAGGAGACGATTACTATTTTAGTCACTCATAAACTTACTTTCCCTACTTCGATTATAAAAGTTAATTTTCAAAAAAAAAAAAAAACACTCTCCAAAATTTTATCAACCAAAATATGTAGAACTATCCTCCAAAATACTTTAATCAACTAAATATGAAAATTTTCATTCTGTTTTCTTCTAAAATAATTTGAAATAATATGTGATCTAATATGACTTTTAATATGTTATGTAAATATAACTAATCCTCGATGCCATAGAATGCAATTCCTTTATCGTCAGCGGTTAGGATATCTGGCTTTCACCCAGGAGACCCAGGTTCGATTCCTGGTAACGGAAACTTTTTATTTGATCTTTTCCCAGCCTATAATTTCAATTACTCATGAATACTTTTTTAGTAGTAAATCTCTATTATATAAAAAAAAAAATAACATGTAATACTTTTTTTTTTTTTTACAAAAATCTCTTGTTTGAAAGTTAATTACAGAAAATTCTGATATTTACATAATTACTGAAAATTCTGATTTTGGATCTGCCAAGATAATACTTAGCTTTCAATTACATCCAACGAAGATACAATTTTTTCTTTGTAATATATTACCTCCCAATATATTTTTTTTATTTTTTGTCTCTCGAAATACATAATATATCCAGCGAAGACACATTTTTTTTTTGTAAAGATACATAATTAGCTCCCAATACATCAAAAGAAGATACATAATTGTTGGAATTTTTATAATTACTCTTTATAAGGGTGGAGATTTGTGTAAATATGATAAGTTAAGATGTATGTTTATGTTATTTTTTCTACTTTTTTTATTACTACTAGAGTACTATTTAATACTACTTCCTTGCAAAAGTTTTAAAAAAAAATTCAAGTGCATAAATATTGTGGGATATATAATTATATTCCCACGAATAAAAAGTTCATGAAATTTTTCTATGAAAATTTCTGCATTACTCTGTTTTTATGCAAAAACATAAACAACTTTTGCAAATTAAGAATCCTCAGCTTATTTGATGGAAAAGGAAATTTTTTTTCTCTTCGATGCAACATATTTGAAATATATCATTTAATTTTTTTACTTTTCAGTTTAGATACTTCCTTTTGAGTGTTAATCTTTTGAATAATTTAGAAGAAACTTTTGAAAGTATGGTGAAACTTTTTTAAACATGCGAGTTTGAAATTACGAATTTATTATCCAAAAAAAAAATAGTTATGAACTCTTTTTGGAGTTAATTTGACTTATTATTATTGAAGATTGTTTATTATCATCATCAAATCAACTTTTTGATAATCAATTGTTAATTTATCGTTAAATATATTAATTGACGAATTTTTACTGTTTAATCACAATATATCGCTAATTTTTGTTTTAGTATATACCATGTATAAGAAATAGAAATAATAGGACTCCCTCCTGTTAGTAATCCGTATGATTCTATGTATTTTTTTTATTTTTGCTTTTATCTGTTTAAAAAGGAATGTTTCTTTTCTTTTTTGACAACTATCTTTATTTTCAGTTTTGCACCTGACATGTTTATGACCACAAAAGTAAATGATGTTTTGAATCACTCGTCATATCTTTAATTTAATATCATAAAATTCAAAAGTTTTTTTTCTTAAACTTCGTGTAGAGCTAAAGCAGAAAAACAAATTGAAATAAAAAGTAATATATAAAAGGCAAAATGACCTTCTGGACACTTGTACTATGTCGATTTTGTAAGTTGAATACTTCTACTTACATGTTTGTCATCTGAACCCCTAAACCCATTAAAAAATAATATTTTGCATCCTTTGACCATTGACCTCACCTATGTGGCATTGACATGTTGATTAGGTCATAGAGAGTGTAGTCACTCGCCTGGGGTGCGAGTGGGGTCAATTTTTGGCCAATTTTATAATAAAATAATTAAAAAAATAAATGAAAAATATATTAAAATAAAAAAAAATAAAAAGGGTTTTTCTTTTTTCTCCATCCTTTTTAATTTAAATATTTTTAAAAATTTAAAAATAATAAATTTAAAAAAATTTCCCCACCTCACCTCCCTCTCCAGCCCCCACCCCCACCCCAACCCATCCCATCCACCCCTCCACCCCACCCCAGTCCATCCCCAGCCCACCCAGCCCCACGTAACCCCTTCCCCTTCCCGAGCCCCCACCCCACCCAGCGTGTCCCCATCCCACCCAGCCCCACGCAACCCCTGCCACAGTCCCTCATCTCACCCAACCCCCTTCCTCCAGCCCCCCACCCCACCCCCACCCCCCACCCCACCCTTCCCCTAGCCCCCACCCCACTTAGCCCCTCCCCTAGCCCCCAGCCTCACCCAGCCCCTCCCCCAGCCCCCAGCCCCTCCCCCCATAATTAATTTAAATTAAAAATTTTAAATATGTAAATCATATTTAAATTAATTAATTATTTAATTATTTTAAATTTGCTAAATTAATTAATTTAAAATTTAATTAGTTAACAAATTTAATTAATTTTTTACTAATTTAAATTGATTAATTAAATTAATTTTAATATTTAATTAATTTTAATGTAATACTTTTTTTATTATTATTATTTTAATTTTTATTTTAAAAATTATTATTCAAAATTTTCAAATTTTAAAAGCATGATTATTCAAATTTTTCTACAATTTATAAATTTTCCTTATTTAATCAAATTAATTTTAATATTTAATTTGTTATGTAGCATTATAAAAATGACTTGGAACTTAATGTAATACTTTTTCTATTTTCTTTAAATGATGTGGAAGATGACGTGGCAGCTGACGTGGGAGAGAGTGTGTTACACTCACCAAAAAAGGGTTTAAAATGTTGCTTTTTAGTGGGTTCAGGGGTACAGATGACAAACATGTAAGTAGAAATGTCCAACTTACAAAACCGACATAATACAGGGATCCAGAAGGTCATTTTGCCTATATAAAATGAACTTGAAGTATGATATTAGATAAGAAATTTACTCTATAGTTTTTTTATTTCATTCATCAATATTTTCTCTTTGTTTAGCCCATTGTTGTCAAAGTAAAATAAATTAATTTATTTGAGATTTCATAAATTATTGAGGTAACATATATGGTACATATGAATAAGTATTCTTCAGAGTTGATGGTTATTATTCATTCAAAGAAATAAAGGAGAGTACGTTAATTTTCTTTTACATGCACGTTCTATATATTGTAAAGGAAACTTTATCACTATTGCTGATATTATGATTTTTGTATTGTTATTATAGTGGAAAAAACAAATATTCTGACTCGATAACTTGTCTATTGTCAATAGATTCATATTTGTTATTGTGGTTCGTCTAATTTTGTAATCTTTAATCTGACTGTTTAATAGACATTATTATTGTTGTCCTATTATTTTATTATCTTAACAGGAGACGAGAATATTATAACTCGAGATTTGGTCTTTGCCAGCCACTGATTTCAAATTTGTTACTGGATTCATGTGGCTTTCTTACCGTTAATTGGATTTGACAGAATCATTCACTACTAAAAAAAAAAAAAAAAAAGGTAAAAATCGACCATAGAAAATCGACCACAAAATGTGGTCGGAAAACACTGACAACTAGTAGTTAGATTTTTTTTTATAATTTTTTTAATTTTTTTAAAAAGCGACCACAAGTGATAGCTGTTTTATTTTTAAAAAATTAAAATAATTTTAGTATTAATTATTATTTATTTTGCAAATGAAAAAAATAAAAAAATCGACCATTAGTGGTCGGTTTTTTGAAAAAAAAAAATTAAAAAAATATTTTGAAAACCGACTACTTGTGGTCGGTTTTTTGATTATTTTTTAATTGTTTTTTTCAAAAAAACCGACCACTAGTGGTCGGTTTATTTGAAAAAAAAATAAAAAATATAAAAAAAATCGACTACTTGTGGTGGGTTTTTTTTATATATTTTTTAATTTTTTTTTTAAAACCGACCACTTGTGGTCGATTTTTTATTTTTTTATTTTTTTTAAAAGCGACCAGTTGCTTTTATAATTTAAAAAATTATAATAATTAATTAAATAATTTTATTATTAATTATTATTTATTTTTCAAATAAAAATTAGAAAAATAATACAAAATCGACCACTCGTGGTCGGTTTTTAATTTATTTTTTTTTTTTAAAAAAAGCGATCACAAATGGTCGATTTTATACTTTAAACTTGTGAGAAGAATCCCATGCAGAGCACGGGCCCAACATCTATTATAAATTAATATTATAATAATAATCATATCAATTAATGTGATATTTTTTAATTTTAAAAATTAAATAAATTTATTTTGTTAAGTAATTTTTGCATATATTCTTAATTTATTAAATTATCAATTATTATGATTTATTATTCAAATATTTAATTTGATTTCAAAAATTTAATTCACGATCAAAATTAAACTCTACAAATGTATAAATTAATAAAGAGCCCGTAAAATCAAATTGATGGGCCTATATTACTGTTTTTCAGATAACACGGGCTCAGTATATGTTATTTTTTTTATCTCAAACAATGTGATCCAAATAGAATTTAGATAATTAATCATACTTTTAATACGTTTTTAGATATTTTAAGTTGTTAACTATTGTAATTTATAATATTTTTTTTATTTTCAAATAATATATGTTACTCTCCTTGTCCAAACTTTTGTGGCGTTGATAGTCAATTATATTTTAAAAATAATTTAAGCTTTTAATTATTGTGATTTATTATACTATTCTTCTATTCCAATCTAAATGCCATTGATATAATTTTGAGAGTCAATCAAATATTTCATATCTTTTAAAAATTTTCAAGTTGTTAATTATTGTGATTTATAATATTTTTCACGTATTTTTTGAAATGTCTAACACATTATTTTAACTTTTAGATATTTTAAGTTGTTAACTATTGTAATTTATAATACTTTTTATGTAATTTTCAAATAATATATGCTACTGTCCTTGTCCAAAATTTTATGGCATTGATAGTCAATTGCATATTTTAAATAATCTAAGTTTTTAATTATTAAGGTTTATAAAACTTTTCCTTATATTCCAATTTAAGTGGCACAATGCTTAGACTATAATAATTAATTAGAGATGATATAGTAAAATTACGATTGAAGCAAAGAAACAAACATATGTCTTAAATTATTCACAATAACTAATAAGAAGTGATATAACAAAATTACTACAAAAAATACGTGTGATTTTTTTTTTAAAAAAAATGGGTCTCATATAAGACGTGAAGTTAATTTAAAACATCAAAAGTTAACTTATCATTTTATAGCTGTTTTATTTGATTATTAAATATATATTTTTGTAATATTTAGATGACTTATAATAAATAATTAGGATGATATTTAGTAAAATTACGATTGAAATAGTTGAAGCAGACATGTCATATGTGTGTATGTATAGGTATATATATATATATATATATATATATATATATATATATATATATATATATATATATATATATATATATATATATATATGTATATATATATATATAGTATATACATATAATATAATGAACGTATATTAATGACATAAGATAAACTAATCGATAATTCAACTGAGTATTTGTGAATTACATTACGTTGTATATTATTATGGGGTAGTAAAACCGGGTATGTAATGTATATAGTATGTATTTGAATGGTGATAGCCAATTGAATATATTTATATATATATACATATACGTATATCTCGTGTAGTGATGAAATAGATATAAAATGTACCGTTATCATATATATTATTATTATTATTTATTATTATTATTTATAATTATTTATGGTTTACTATTATTATCATTATTATATATTATTTATTATTATTATTCCAACTATTATTTAAATAACAGCCTAAATTAAGATACTTTGCATAATTTATTCCCCTTTTAATCCAATTTATTCAATTTCTTACGATTTTAGCCTAATTGTATTTACTCCATTACAACTATAGCCTAAATCAGACTCAATCTATTTTTTTATTCTCAATTCTAACCCAATTCTTAGACTTTTAAATCCTAACTGTTGATCAAAATTGATCTAACGGCTGAGATCAAAAGCCTTTCTCTTCCCTTTTAAAGACAAAAATCAACCCCCAAACCCTAATCTCACCTCCACTGCCAGCCACTGGCGAATCCATCCCTCCGGTCGCCGCGTCATCATCTCCACCATCCACCGCCAACAGTCAGCCCCACGCCGGCGAAACAGATCCAAGACCCCCATCAGACCAGCCCCATCGTCAACTCCTCTCCCTCTCCGTCAGGTTCTATGAGTTCAACTGAATCCGTTACTTTTTACTTATACTATATATACATATGCAAAACAAAATATGTGAAATATTTGTATATATAGTAAGATTTCAGGCATTTTGAACCTACTGACTAGATCCTGAATTCGGAAGTATAAAAGATAATCTGAAGGCTTACCTTTAAGTGCAGTGTAAAAGAATAAGTAGATGGGTCAATTTCATCTGTAAAAAGAAATAAAACTTTATTATAAAATAGTAATGAAACAATGATGAGGCGGAGCAATGAGAGAAGTAGCTTTGCTACCTCTGAAGGTGTACCCAGGGGAAGAAACAGTACTAGAAATGGGAATATTTGATCTAAAAAATGTTGCATCTTCTCTGAAACTTCTAATATAAGAAGCTGAAAATATTCTTGAATTTGTGTTTTCTCTGCTAATTTTAGCCTTAAGACCCATTCTCTAAGGTTAAAATCTCTATCATCTTGCTTTCTTGAATTTTCAATAGGTGATTGTGCCATGCTAGTTTCAAGTTTCATTATGGTTTTGACTTAAAAAGTTGTTCACTTTTTTAACTGAAAGGGGAAATAAGGAGGATGTATAAATTTCAAAAGAAACTGGTACATGGTATATGCACTTAAATATTAAATACATTATATGATACAAATATTGTGAGATTTAAGAAACTGAAAGAAGATTAAGACTTAGACTTAGACTTGAAATTTAAAAGAATACATGAGTTTTGGCCTATAAATTGCGTTTAAGGTAGAAAGTTGATTATAGAGTTGGATTCATTTACTTATAAATAATATACATTTGATAGATCGTGAAAGTTCTGGGGCGTGAAAGAAAGGAAAGGCTTTTGTGAATTAGCTTGCTTATCTTGGATTCTTCGGTTGAGGTAGGTTATGGTATAATTGAAAAAGTGAAGTGAGTTAGTAAGTCGAAAATATTTTAAGTGTAGTTATTTGAAAGGTGAACTTGTGTTTTGAATATAGTTAAGTGTGGTCACTTGAGAAGTGAGTTAGTGAGTCGAAAATGTATAAGTGTAGGTACTTGAAATGTGGACTTGTGTTTTCAATATAGTTAAGTGTGGTCACTTGAGAACTAAGTTAGTGACTTCAAAATGTTCAAGTATAGTTACTTGAAAGTTGGACTTGTGTTTTGAATATAGTTAAGTGTGGTTACTTAAGAAATGAATTAGTGACTTAAAAATATTTTAGTGCAGGCACTTGAAATGTGAACTTGTGTTTTGAATTTAATTAATTGTGGTCACTTGAGAAGTGCATTAGTGAGTCAAAAATATTTAAGTGTAGTTACTTGAAAGGTGGACTTGTGTTTTGAATATAGTTAAGTGTGGTCACTTGAGAAGTGAATTAGTGACTTCAAAATGTTTAAGTGTAGGTAACTTGTGAAGTGAATTAGTGACTTAGAAATATGAACTTTTCATTTTGAATTTAGTTTAGTTTGGTAACATCTGAAGTGACATGATAATGTTTAGGTGTAGGTACTTGAAATGTGAACTTTTCATTTTGAATTAAGTTTAGTTTGGTAACTTGTGAAGTGAATTAGTGACTTGAAATGTTTAGGTGTAGGAACTTGAAATGTGAACTTTTCATTTTGAATTTAGTTTAGTTTGGTAACTTGTGAAGTGACTTGAAAATGTTTAGGTGTAGGTATTTGAAATGTGAACTTTTCATTTTGAATTTAGTTTAGCTTGGTAACTTGGGAAGTGACTTGAAAATGTTTAGGTGTAGGTATTTGAAATGTGAACTTTTCATTTTTAATTTAGTTTTGGTTTGGTAACTTGTGAAGTGAATTAGTGACTTGAAATGTTTAGGTGTAGGTACTTGAAATGTGAACTTTTCATTTTGAATTTAGTTTACGTTGGTAACTTGAAAATGTTTAGTTACTTGAATTATGGATTAGTGACTTTTGTTTTGAATTTAGGTACTTGAAATGTTAACATGCGTTTAGATTTTCGTAAACTGTGGTCACTTGACAAGTGAATTAGTTACTTCAAAATGTTTAAGTGTAGGTACTTTAAACGTGAACTTTTCTTTTTGAATTTAGTTTAGTTTGATAATTTGTGAAGTGCATTAGTGACTTGAAAGGTGTAGATATTTAAAATGTGAACTTTTGTGACTTGGAACTAATTATTTGAATGTGATTGATTATGTAGATGGAACTTAATTACAACTGGGTATATCAATATGAAATATTGATAATAGAATGGGTGAGGCTGAGAATGAAGATGCGGATGATGAGTTGTTGTTTTTAGTCTTTTGTATGTTTTATAGTTTGGATTTGTAACCTCAATAAATTTTGTGAATAATTTAATTTTTAATGTTTGTATTCTTATGGTGGTTGGTTGATTGTATATTAAATGATTGGTGGGCTGTATTATAAATAATTTGATTTGATTTTTAATGTTTGTAAATGATGGGTGGGCTGTATTGTAAATAATTTGATTTTTAATATTTGTATTTTGAAAATTTTTAATATTTTTTTTTATAAAATTATCAAAAAAACCAACCACATGTGGTAGGTTTTTTTCAAAATTTTTACAAAAAACCTACCACATGTGGTAGGTTTTACTGAAAATTTTTACAAAAAACCCTACCACATGTGGTCGGTTTTAAATTACATTAATAAATTAATTTAATTAAAAATCGACTACATGTGGTCGGTTTTTAATTAAAATTAATAAATTAATTTATTAAAAAATCGACCACTTGTGGTTGGTTTTTTTCCTAAAATTATTTTTTTAATTTTAATAAAATAATAATAAATTTTAAAAATAAATATATATTTTTAAAAAAACCGACCACATGTGGTCGATTTTTAAAAAGCCTCCACTACTTTTTTGATCACAAATTTTTATCGATTTTGTGGTCCAAAATTGGGAAAAACCGATCACTTCTGGTCGATTTGTGTGGACGGTTTTCCACTTTTTTTTAGTAGTGATTATTAATGTTATTGTTGTGATCTTCATTATTTTTTTTGTTAACATAGATGGAGAAAGGAATATTCTGACTCAATAATTAATCTTCATCATTGAATTTATATTCGGCACTGTGATTCGTGTGAGCTTTTCACCGTTTATCCAACAGTTTAAAAAAATATCGTTATTATTGTTGTCGTAATCTTCACTATTATTTTATTATCATAATGGGAGAAGAGAATACTAACTCGACAGTTGACCTTTTCGCACTGAATTTAAAGTTATCATTGTGATTCGTGTTGCTTTCTTACCATTAATTCTATTTAACAGAAATATTATTATTATTATTGTCGTGAAGTAGGAGAAAAGAATGTTCTAACTCGACAACTGGTCTTTCGTCATTGGGTTCAAATTCTCCACTGTGATTCGTGCACTTTTTTGACGACTAATTTGACAGTTCTAGCTTTACATTTGGCCTTTCGTCATTGAATTTAAATTTGTTATTGTGATTCATGTTTGTTTTTAATCATTAATCTGATTTAACAGAAACATCGTTATTGCTATTGTCGTGAAGTGGGAGAGAGGAATGCTAACTTGACAACTGGCCTTTTGGCATTGGGTTTATATTCGTCATTGTAATTCATGTGATTTTTAACGGTTAATTCGACATTTTCTAACTTAATATTTGACCTTTTGCCACTGAATTTAAATTTGTCATTGAAATTTATGTTGCTTTTTTATGGTTAATCGGATTGAACAGGAACATCTTTATTGTTATTACCGTGATGTGAGAGAAATGAATGTTCTAACTTGAAAACTAGTCTTTCGCCATTTGGTTAAATTCATCACTATGATTCGCGTGACTTTTTGGTGGTTAATTTGACAGCTTATAACTTGACATTTGGCCTTTCTTCATCGGATTTAATACTGTCACGCCCCTTTTTTACCAAAAAGATATTATTTTAAGTTTGAAAAGGGTTTAATTATTAAAGTGACTAAAAATAAAATTTCGTTTTGAAACAGATTGTTTTTATATTTGAACTCAGATTCGCCACTTGACATAAATCAAGTGTGCCAAGTCACCTTTGAAATTTCTTTTCAAAACGGTTTGACTCTAAAAACTTATCCACGAACAGAAATTCCGATTAAAGAATTCTGTTGACCGAGTAGAAGGTGTTAGGAATTCCTCGATTCCGTGGTTCGACCACGATCGCTTCATAGAGTATATCGGCTAGTGCAATACTATGAAATGTATAAACCAAGCGAAGCACACAATAATCAAACAACCCAAAACTTCAAAATAGTATCCAGTCCAATTTATTACAACCCAAAATAAAATGTTGAATATAAAAACCTAAAATATTCTAATTACCCTAACTTATGCTTTGGTCTTGATCACGAACCTCCTTTGCGTACATGATACTTCGGGGCATTCCCCGGTGAATAAGTACAATGTGCCTCGAGACATTTCCCGGCCAAATAAGTACAATTGCTTCAAATGCAATAAAACGAAATCATTCAACAAACATTTTGAACATTCAACAATCATTGGTTTTTGCGGTTTGCCTACCTGACCTAAGATTTGCCTATTTAAGTTTTGGCCTAAAACATGATACTACCGAATTCAACATCCATAGTTAATCAAAATAATCAACATTCACCTTATTTGATTCTCAATTCCTCCCCCCAAATTTTATTCTCACTCACAATTAACTAATTCTTCTACTATCACTTAAATTTTCCAAAATTCAAATCCTAACATCAAATAAATACACACAACAAAGATTCAAGCATGATAAACGCACAAACCATTCACAATCACATGAAAATTAAAGGGAGTGAAGAGAGAATTGGACCTTAAATGCTTTTTCAATTCATTAGATTCGATTGAGATGAATGTTGTCGGATCTCGAACAGTAAACCTTATTAAAACAAATCCGAGCCACACCAGACCTCGATCAAAGAACCTCAAACGGACCCGATAACTCGAATGTAACTCGTCGATGATAATCGTGTTATTTCTGATAAAACCCACAAATTGACGCAAAAAATGAGTCAATTTTGAAATATTATTGTCACTGCCAGGTCCGATGACGGCTTCTGCCACCGGAACAGTGCAACAACAGTAGTGGAAGGGCGTTGGGTTACAGTTTTAGGTGGATTTGGAGTGAAATCAGATAGATGTCAGTGGGGGTGGGTTTCTGATCGATGGTTTTAGGAGTTTAGGACGGGACGGCGGCGATGAATTTCATCGAAACGACCCTTTTCTTCTCCCCTCCAGTTTCCTCTATCTAATTTTCACTCTTTTGTTTTTGTAAAGTTTTTGTGCGTGTATATCAGAGTGTGTGTGAGTTGTGTGTGTATGTAAATTCTGTTACGTATATTTTTAGCTAAGGGAAAACGTGTTAGGGGTTAAGGAGGTAGGAGGCACGTGGGTAGGGGTAGGGATGGGGTGGGAAGTTGTTATTTTTGTTAGGGTTAGGTGTCTAAAGTTGTTATGAATTTTTTGGATTTGTTATTTGTATTCTTGTGTTGGAAGTATTAAATGGGTGAGTGTGTATGATAACGATACGATAAATGGAGTGAATTTTGACAGTGTGATGTTCCGGAGGGATAAAATTACATGACTATAAATATCTTTATTGTTGTTATCGTGAAGTGGGAAAAAGGAATGTTCAATATCGACTACTGAACTTTATCCATTGGATTCATATTCATCACTATGATTCGTGTGATTTTTTGACGGTTATTTGACAATTTCTAATGTGACATTTAGCATTTCACCACTGAATTTATATTTGTTATTGTTATTTGTGTTGTTTTTTTAACCATTAATCTGGTTTAACAGAAACATTATAATTGTTATTATTCTGAAGTGGGAGAAAAGAATGTTCTAACTCAACGATATATTAATGTCACGATTTAAATCGCGGATTATGCCTGCACCTATCCAACTCTATCCTAGATAGGAGAATCTTTACCATCCAACCATTTCAATCAAGTGCCAAAGATATATTTAAACAGTTTTGAAAATAAACAAGCATTTAAAAGGAGAAAAATCACATATTCAAATCCTTTCATTTCATAATTTCATTGCGAAAACAAACTAATTATTTTTTCGAACCTAGTCTAAATAGGTACAAGAGCACTAAACAATAAAAAGAAAGATTTGAGACACAACATTCATGTAAGAGTGATATGTCGTCATTCCTACAGAAACTCCAACTGATATGAACATGTATATACCTTCAAGTAGGAGATATAGTAAATATAGTATTAATACAACAACCACACGTACTGATAGGTATCATTGAATGATCAGGGTTCTAAGTGATGATGTGAACAAAAAATGAAGGAAAAGTGAATTGAGTTTTGACTTTAAGAAATAAGTGTTCTCCTACATTAGTGGGAGAAAGAAACTTCTTCATGCTTAAATATACAAGCATGGAAACATGTGGATAGTGAGGCAAGAAGAAGACAAGCCTCGCGGGGCCATCGTCGCTGCTTGCTCGACTCGACTTTGGCTTTGATTTTGACTTTGACTTTGAATTTGAATTTAAAATCATCAAATGATCAAGTGATTATCTTTTCGGATTAAATTCATTTGAAATTTGAGAATTAACGATGTTTTAATTCAAAATTTTAATATGAATTTTGTATCTATTTGCAATCGCAAACGAGCATGTGTGGACTGGTATCACAATGCATCTCAAAGGGACGCAATCCTTTGAGGCACTATTTTTGAGAGCTAAAAAGTGACCAACGAATGTAGGTGAGGTTGTCATCTGCGAACGCAGGTGAGGTCCGTATGTGGGACATAACTTTCTGTTTTGGGAAAAAAAGTGACCTGTAGACACAGGTCCCCCTCTGCGATCGTAGGTCATCGCAACGTTTTAAAATATTGCACCTTTCATGAACCATTATTTCTTTTTAGAAAAAACACCTTTTGTCAATAAATACCTGATTTTTTCTTAGATTTTGGTAAGAAATTTTGAAGTTAATAACTTTACTTCTCCCTAAAAACTCAAGTGTGATTTATGAATCGTTGAGTGCGTTGGAAGTTTAGCAAATTTGAGGTACCACATTTGCTGAAGTGAATCATTTTATCTTGAGACGATATATTACATTAACCTCGAGTACTTGAGGGGAATAATTTTTTTACAGACACACCATAAATTTGGTGGACTTGTTTCTTTCATTTCTTCATCTTTTTTCTTGATGTTTTTTCTATTCTTCTAGAACATGTGTTTGAAGTTTTTTGTAGTAAATAGAATTTTGTACCCGCAAAACAACAATGTTAAGGAAATTAACATTTGTATTTTTTATTTTGGGGTTAAAGCCTTTTGATTACCTACTTTGTTTGAACTTAATCGTGATTTGAAGATTTGAAAATTTCATCATGAGTCAAAGTTCTTTCAGTTGGGGATTAGAAGAAAATAAAAATGTCATCGTTAACCTAGAAAGTTATTTAAAATTTAAGACTTTATTGTTAATAGTCTAAAATATTAAGTTGTTTGTCTATTTGTGACAGAAAAAAATGACTAATGAAAATCAAGTCAATGAGGAGTAGCAAATGTTGAGCAACTAATACTGCTACTTCAAATCATTCAAATGTTGCTCCTGCCATAGCACCGACGAAAAAATTTAAAAAAAATCTGATGTTGATTTTAAACGATTGCCATAGAAAATATTCTTTTACTTGGCTACCTTAAGTCTGCAAAGGTTCATCACAAAAAGTATTCCTGAACAGTCGGAATAAACTCCAAAAAAAGAACGTTTCTCAATAACCGAAGCTTGAAAGCACTCGAATTTCTTATATAAGAATTACATTTTGAGTGGCCTACAAGATGATTTGTACAATGTAAAATTAACCTCGAATACTGAGAAAAATAATTTCCTTAAGAATACACCTTAAATTTGGTGGATTTGATTCTTTCATTTCTTCATCTTTTTCTTGATTGTTTTTCTATTTTTTTAGAAAATAGTTTATACTTTATTTTGTTTGTTCATAAGTTGTTTGAATATGTGTTTGAAATTTTTTTAGTTGTAAATACAAATTTTATAGCCGCAAAACAATAATAACAACAATAGAAGATAGGGAGAAAATTATGGCAACAATTAATAATTTGGATAACTAATCCTTCCCAAGACCTTCTTTATATTTCCTAATTCTTATTTTACCTACTTCTCTAACAGCCCTACGATTCTATTTGCAACATGACTATGACTCACTACTCCACGTATGAATTATATTGACAAGGCCATTAGTTTGATTGACTTTCAATGATACTACAAGGACTTGACCGGATCACTCAATACCCCCCCCCCCCCCCACGCACACATCAACACCACACTCCCACCCCTCCCACCTATGATTATGACTCACTACTCCAGCTATAAATTATATATGTTGACAAAATGAATAACTACCTTCCTATCCTATCATTATATTTTCAATTACACTCCTTTTTTTCAAGATGGTAATATTAACCTCCTCCCCCTCCCTCCAAACTTTTTTTTTTCGTAATTATTTCCACTTTTTATACTGAGCTGAAAAAAATCACAGTTACAGTAAATGAATTATATACACACGCACCAATAAAATGATCCCACTCTATTTATTTATTTTTATTATAATTATTATCTAGTTTTTAAAAATTTATATATATATAAAAAAAGACAAGCAATAAATATTTCTCAAATTTTCACATTTATTCACTCTCTCTTTCTATAAAAGCCATATTTGCTGAAGAAGCCAATTAATCCTAATCATTTGAGGATAATTTCTCCTAATAATCGACGTCAATAGAATAAAAATGAATATGTTTCTCTAAAGTTCAATAACTCGAATGTCTTTGATTTTACTCCATTTGAATATATTGAAAAATATTTATTTTCTCCTAATTTGTGATTGGTGTATTTCTTATTGGCAACAAAATGAAATAAAAATTAGTGGAAACTTTTTATTTGGGTTTCACTCAGGAAAACCCGGGTTCGATTCTCGGTAACGAAAACTTTTTATTTGATCTTTTCCCAACCTAAAATTCAATATTTCATGAATACTTTTCTATTATTCAATTTTTTTAAAAAAACAATATATAATAATTTTTTGTACAAACGATATAAATCCTGACCATTTGGAGCTTAATTTCAGAAAATCTTGATATTTTGCATAATTACTTAGAATTTTGATTTTTGGTCTATCGGGATACATAATTAATTGCGATACATCAACAAAGATATATTTTTTTCTTTGTAAAGATACATAATTAGCATTCGATACTTTTTTTCCGATTTTGTGTCTATCAAGATACATAATACATTCAACGAAGATACCTTTTTTCTTTGTAAAGATACCTAATAAGCTCCCAATATTTTTTATTTTTTTTTATTTTGGGTCTGTCGAAAATACATAATTAGCTCCGAATACATCCAACGGTGTTAGATAATTAGTTGAAATTTTTGTAATTACTTTGTAAGGGTGGAAATTTATATAAATATAATAAGTTAAGGTGTATGTTTATGTTATTTTCCCAACTTTTTTTGTTACTAGAGTACTCTATAATACTTCCTTGCAAAAGTAAGAAAAAATAAAAAAATTCAAGTGCATAAATGTTGTGCAGTTGTGGGATATATAATTATTTTCCCACAAATAAAAAGTTCATGAAATTTTTCTATGAAAATTTCTGCAATATTTTTTTTTATGCAAAACATATAAGACTTTTGCAAATTAAGAATCCTCAGTTTATTTGATGGAAAAGGAAACAACTTTTCTCTTTCATGCAACATATTTGAAATATTTCATTTAATCTTTTTACTTTTCAATTTAGATACTTAATCTTTTGAATATTTTAGAAGTAGCTCTTGAGAGTGTAGTGAAACCTTTTTAAGCATGCAAGTTCGAAATTACGAATTTATTATCAAAAAAAGAAAATTACGAACGCTTTCTGAAGATTATTTATTATTATCATCAAATCAACTTTTTGATAATCAATTGTTAATTGATGAATTTTTACTGTTTAATCACATTCTATCGCTAATTTTTATTTTAACATATACCATGTATAAGAAATTGAAATCAGAGGACTCACTAATGTTAGTACTCCCTCTGATACAATTTATTTGTCTTACTTTTCCTTTTACTCTATTTAAAAAGAATTGTTTCTTTCTTTTTTTGACAACTATCTTTATTTTCAACTTTGCACATGATATGTTTAAGACGATAAAAATAAATGATGTTTTAAATCATTCCGCGTAGCTTTAATTTAAGATCATAAGATTTGAATGACTTTCTTATTTTCTTAAGCTTCGTGTAGAGGCTAAAAACAAATAAATAAATTAAAAATGAAAACATAATATATAAGATTAACTTGAAGTGTGATATTAGAGAAGAAATTTACCTTATAGTATTTTTATTCCATTCATCAATATTTTCCCTTTGTGTAGCCCATTGTTACCAAAGTAAAATAAATTAATTTATTTGGAATTTCATAAATTATTGAGGTAACATATATGGTACATAATGAATAAGTATTCTTCAGAGTTGTAATAAATGTTGATGGTTACTATTCATTCAAAAAGAAATAAAGGAGAGTACTTCAACTTTCTTTTGCATGCAGGTTTTATGCATAGTAAAGGAAACTTTCTCACTATTGTTGATATTATGGTTCTTGTATTGTTTTTCTAATGGAAAAAAGAATATTCGAACTCGATAATTGGCCTAATGTCAATAGATTCATATATATATATTTGTCATTGTGATTCATGTGACTTTTTGATCTTCAATCCGACGATTTAATAGAAACTTCATTATTATTGTCGTCGTATTATTTTATTATCTTAACGGGAGGACAAGATTTGATGTTTTCCATTGGTTTCAAATTTGTCATTGGGATTCATGTAGCTTTTTTTTACCGGTAATTTGATTTAATAGAATCATCAGTATTGTTATTTTTGTGATCTTCATTATCTTTTCTTCCGATATCGTAGATGAAGAAAGGAACATTCTAACTCAACAACTAACCTTCATCATTAAATTATATTCATCATTGTGATTCATGTGAGCTTTTCACCGCTAATCCAATAGTTTAATAAAAATGTCGTTATTGTTGTTGTTGTAATCTTCACTATTATTTTATCATCATAATGGGAGAAGGGAATATACTAACTCGACATTTGGCCTTTCCGTACTGAATTTAAATTTTTCATTATTATTCGTGTTGCTTTTTTACCATCAATCTTGTTTGACAGAAACATCATTATTATTATTGTCGTGAAGTGGGAGAAAGAATGTTCTAACTCGGCAACTGGATTTTCGCAATTGGCTTCAAATTCGTCACTATGATTCGTGTGATTTTTTGACAATTAATTTGACAGTTTCTAACATGACATTTGACCTTTCGCCATTGAATTTTGATTCGTTATCGTGATCCATGTTACTTTTTTAATCATTAATTCGATTTACAGAAATATCATTATTGTTATTGTCGTGAAGTGGGAGAGAGAAATTTTCTAACTCGACAGTTGGCCTTTTGTTATTGGGTTTATATTCGTCACTGTGATTCGTGTGATTTTTTTATGGTTAATTCGACAGTTTATTACTTGACATTTGACTTTTTGCCACTAAATTTAAATTTATCATTGTGATTCGTGTTGCTTTTTTATCGTTAGTCTGATGAACAGGAACATCATTATTGTTATTATCGTGAAATGAACATTCTAACTTGACAACTGACCTTTAGCCATTGGGTTTAATTCATTATTACGATTCGTATGATTTTTTGACGGTTAATTTGACAGTTTATAAAATGACATTTGCCCTTTAGCCATTGGATTTAAATTTGTCATTATAGTTTGTGATGCTTTTTCTTATCATTAATTTAATTTAAATGAGATTTCATTATTGTTGTTATCGTGAAGTGGGAGAAAGGAATGTTCTATCTCGACAACTGGCCTTTCACCATTGGGTTCATATTTATCACTGTGATTCGTGTGATTTTATAACGGTTATTCGTCAGTTTCTAACTTGACACTTGGCATTTCACTACTGAATTTAAATTCTTTATTGTTATTTGTGTTACTTTTTAACCATTGATTTAGTTTAATATAAACATTATAATTGTTATTATCTTGAAGTGGGAGAAAAAATATTCTAACTCAACAATATGTTGATGTCATGATTCAAATCACGAATCATTCCTGCACCTACCCAAATATATCCTAGATAGGAGAACCCTTACCACCCAACCATTTTAATCAAATGCCGAAGATATATTTAAATAATTATGAAAATAAATAAGCATTTAAATGTAGACAACTCTCATATTCAATCATTTCATTTCATAATTCCACCATGAAAATAAAATATTAATTTTTCAGAACCTAATCTAAATCGGTACAAGAGAACTAAATAATAAAAAGGAAGATCCGAGATATAACATTCATGTAAGAGTGATATGACATGAGCTGCTGAAGGATAGTCATTGCCATTAGTATAGAAACTCCAACTGACATGAAACATGATTATGCCTTCAAGTGTAAATATAATAAGTGTAGTATCAATATAACCACACATATTGATACGTATTGGCCGATAGGGGTTAGAAACAAATAACAACATGTCATAAGCTTTTTATCATATATATTAAATGTCTATTTAAAGAAAAATTAGAAACCCCAATGGGGCCAAAGTTAATTTTCTTCAATAAATAAAGGGGTTCTCCTTCATTATTATTGACCCCTCAAGAAATGCTCAAGAGAAATACGAATTACTCTTTCTTCTCTCCATTCTTATTCTTCTCTATTTTATATTTATAATATGTTATTAGCACGACTCTACAATCTTAATAAATATTTGAAAATGAAGAAGGCAAGAATTACACTAGGTAATCTGTGACCAATTTTCTTTTTTATATGTCTGAAAGAAGACAAGTGATTGAAATTACGAATATACGCATAGAGGGACAATATAATAATAATCATCAAAAGTGATAACATTTTTACATGCTTATTATGAATATAAGCTATGTTAGAGAAAAAATTCGCTACTTTATATTTATGCCTCAATTTTCTCATGAAGTAGCAATATCATGAAAGAGGTTATAAGCTATCAAAATTTGACAGGCTTAAGACATGCTTATATTTTATTTTTGGAGAATGAAAATTTTGATTGTTATAAGTACAAATCCATTCCTTGGGGTGAATGTGATAATATTTAGTAAATCTTATCTATACAAAGTGCACTTGATTGTGATGGTATTGATCTTAGGTGGATTTATGCACCTAAGTGTTCTTATCTACACTTCTTTAGCTTGGTTTTGAGGACTTCTTGTGTGCATAATGATTTATTCTTTTTATAAATGAGCATTTAAGTGTTAAGTTATGATTTGATAATTTTTTGATGTGTTCAAATCAAGTTGGGAAGCAAAATGTTCAATTATAGTTTAAACGAGAAGACTAGTACTCTTAGCTTGTGTTATGTGTTATTCTAGTTTGTTTTGTTTGATTCTATGAAGTTGTGAGCGCTAATTCGTGGCGTTTTGTGTTACAGTATGCTTGGTGGGAAGATTTACTTGATGTTGGGATGACATACAAGCTAGAATTAAAGAGGAAATGCTACCACGAAGCAAGGAACTAAATGCCAAACGCGTGGAACAAACTACGACCAAACCTAGAAATTTTGGGCTTAGGGGAGTGTCACGCTGCCTAGCCACCTCTATAAGGGCGTTCCATGCCGTTGCAAACTAAAATGGTATTTCGTATGCCTCCGTATTTTTGACGTGCCACTCTACCTAGGAATCGCGATAGGGAGTGTGACATGGTGGTAAGTTCAATTCGGCCGATTGTAGCCTACTATAAATAGGACACTCCCAACTCTTTTGTAAACACCAGGGATGACCTTAGGGAATTGGTATACACTTTATAAGGATTCTCTTATTTTACTTTTGGATTCTTACATGGATTCCATTATTGTGATTCTTTGTTTGTCCATAAGTGGCTAAACACACTCATCGGGGGTTGAGGCTAAGAACATGAGTACTTTTGCTTATAATTAAGTTGGTTTATGTTTGTTGTAATTATTGATTGTTCATGTACCCTTGTTTTTACTATTCTATGGATTCGCGACCCTTAGGATAAATGCATATTTCTATCGTGAGATCGTAAAGAGGAACGATAGAATATAACGTGGGATATAGGATCATAATTATTCAATGAATTGAAGTTATGATTTACGGTTAGGATAGAAATAAACCTAATTCGCCCTATTTGGTTCATAAATGAGAAGAAATACAAATGTGTTTATCTTAGTTCTTGCATCTCGCTCAATGATGTAGTTGTAAGGCTAAGTTAGATAATTGATTAAAGGTTCAAAAGACTGTACTTATGTTATCAACCTCGTGAATCAACAACCAAGATAATTAACTAAGCTATTGAAGTTATATTGCTAAGTAGGATTGTTCGTAGTGCCTTAATCCTTGGTATTTCCCCATTATTTTTCAAGAACTTTACATTATCGCCCTGTTTACTTTTACTTTTAGTTTTAAACTCCCAAACACTCTTAGTTACTTTAGCACTTGTTTAATCTACATAGTGAGACTAGAATAAGATAGTTCTTTAACACAAGTCCCTGTAGGATCAATACTTGGCTTTTAAAGGCCACTATATTACTTAGGTGTCCACGTACACTTGCATGTGCGTTAGGACGCAACAAGTTTTTTGGTGTCGTTACCGAAGACTTGTAAATTGGCAACTGTCTTAGTTTTTAGTTTTAGTAATTTGTTCTACAGGTGTTAATAACTTGATCTTGGCTTCTGAGTTTGCAGGTTCAGGTCTGAAAATCAAGTAAGCTGGCAAAGAAAAGGGAGTTGGTTTATCCATATTCCGAACCCGAGCGATGTTTACACCAGTTAAGGAGAAAAATAGTACTTTTCTATCGGATACCTCAAATTCAGTAAGCGAAAGATAATCCTGCACCTATTGCTCAAGATTTACCAGCCCGCAGGACAGTATGCAAAGTAGCAATCCTACTCACAACTAATTGTAGACACGTAATTTTTGACCCTCCTCGAATTTTAACCTATTTTTCGACATTAAATATTTATATTTTATCTAATATTTATTTTAGCTCTTATTTCATTTTTAATAGGTTTTATGTGAAAATAAATAAATAAATAAATAAAGTTATATTTTGGGATATTTTTATTTTATTTTATTTTATTTTAATTTTTATTTTAAAATAATATAAATATATATATATATATATATATATATATATTTAATAAATAGGATACTAGGTTTAGTATTATCTTAATTATATTTAATTTTAATTAGTTATAAACTTTTATTTCATTTTCTTAAAATATAAAAATTAATATTCTTTTGTTTTAATTAATTATTAAAAAAAAAAAAGAACAAATCTTATCCTAAACTACCCAACCACCCCCTAATTTCTCTCAACCTCCCTCAACTTCCCACCCTACACACTATATATAACACAATAATACACACACAGGGGGAACCAAAAAAGAAGATAAAAAAAAGGGAGGAGGTAACAAATATACACACACGAGAAGGAGAGAAACAACCAAAGTCGAAAAAAAAGGATGAGAAAACAGTGAGAAAAAAGGAAAAGGAAGAGAAAAAAAAAAGAAAGGAAGGAAAACGGGCAGAAAAGAGGTGAGGAAAAGAGAAAAATTAAGAAACAAAAAGTGAGAACAAGAGTGTTTTCTAGAGGGATCGTGGGTTGAAGTTCGATTTTGGTTCCTATTTTGAGTTTTCGACGAAGGTGTCCTTACTTCTATCTTAGCTATTCTACCATAGAGGTTCGTATTCAATTATTGTTCTTCACTTTTAGATTTCGTGTAAGTTTTGAGATGTAAATGTCAATCCTTATTTTAATTTTATGAAATCTAAAAACTTCGGGAGTGATATTATTATATTCATGGTCTATTCTATGGTGTTTAGATGATTTCTTAACTTGCTTTATGATTTAGTGTCATTCATTACTTTTTACTTACTTTAAATGAGTTTGAGTTAGTATGTATGAATAATGGTGTGCATGGATTGCAAGATATATATATATATATATATATATATATATATATATATATATATATATATATATATATATATATATATATATATATGTGTGTGTGTGTGTGTTATATGTACAGTACATAAATACAACACAAAAGAAAAGGAAAGGACGACATATTCGGCGCACATACAAAAAAAAATGCATTATATATGCATGGCCACGCGTTAAAAAAAAAGGAAAAAAGTAATAAAAAAGATAAAAGAAGAAAAATACAGCATCCTACTATATACCCATGCACAATGTACACATGCACTATAAAAAAAAAAGGACGCACAGAAAATTCAAAGTAAGAAAAGTGACCAAAAAATTATATATAAAGAAAGCTTTAAAAATTTTTTTTTTTAGGAAAAATGGATAACAGTTTTTTTTTTCCTTTTAAAAAAAAAACATTTGCTAGGTAATTATTATTATTATTTTTTGTTGTTAACTTCGTTGTGATAATTTTGTTAAAAGTAATTTTATTAATTAACTTTGTTATGGATTATGTTAATTTGGCTTTAAGTAGTCTTGTAAGCTTATATATTAATAATTTATTTGCCAATTGTAAGATTAGTCTTTTTTGTTTAAGAAGATTAAAATACATAGATAACAATCATAGTAGATTTAACAAAAAAAATCTGTTTGTAAGGGAGCGAGTTGGGATGCAGATTTATTTTAAATTCCACCGCATAAAGAAAAAAGAAAAGTGAGGAAATCCATATTGTTAAAGGAGCGAGGCGAATTACGAATTAATTCTAAACTCATTGTAAAATAAAGAATGAAAAAGGAATAAAAATGAATAAGATAGAATTGTCTCGAGTTTATAAGAGACGAACAAATGCCTTTTAACGGTAGATAGGCTTTAGACAAGTTTAATATTTTTGTCTCAATTAAGAATGCGGCGTACGCATCTTTCTGAGACATTTAAAATTCTATGGATGCAATAATGTACCTTGACAAATATTTTTCAAAAATTAATTTTCACCAATTTAATACATGAGTTATAGACAGCTATTAGACATTAAAATATGAGCGAAATTATGTCTTAACATAATTTATCAAAAATAGTTTAAGTCAATATAAGTCAATAAAAGTGACCATGCTAGAACCACGAGACTTGAGGGGTGTTTCACACCTTTCCTTCGGTCAACAGAATTCCTTACCCGGTCTTCTATTTTCGCAGACCAAAATAAAAGAGTCATTTCTTTTATATTAGGGATTCAAAAAGGTGACTTGGAACACCATAACTCAATTCCAAGTGGCGACTCTGCAAATAAAATTAATCCCTATTTAAAACTGTCACTTTAATTGAAAAAATCCTCCGACTCGACCCTCGAGCGAAAAAAGGGTGTGACATCTATGGCGACTCTGCTGGAAAAATATAATCGAACTTTTGATATTGACTTTTACTTGCTTTAATTATTTTTATATTGTGTTTGTTGGCCTTATGTGCTACTTGTCTCTCACGTACTGCTTTGATATTGTTGAACTATTTTATAAATTGTCTTCTCTTGTGCACCCCCTTCGAGTCTCTGAAATAGGATAAAAGGAATGCAGCGTATGCATCCTACTTTCTTTTTGAGATAGTCGGAGTGTCAAGGCACTTGGTAAACGATTATAGTCACACATGTTAGTTGGGGTTCGGATCGACAATGAAGGTGGAGTAGCACTGCTACCGAACAAGTTGTGCCTTCCTGACTCGAGTTTTCGCTCGGATAAGCCAGTCTAGACACCTATCCCTATTAGGCGAAACTTAGAAGAACTGAAAACTCAGAATCTGGTTATCCCTATTAGGTTCCGCTTTATTTGCATCATGTGCATTTGACTTAGCGGGACTCGGCATAGGGATGGTTCTGTCAAGGACAGGTGTCCTTCTTTATAATGACCAACATGTGCATCCTACGTGCTCTTTGACATTTATTTGAAAGGTCATTTGATTGTTGACCGATTTTAGGCAACTTGGTGAAACATAAGAGAGTTTTTGTTCTCAAATTTAATAAGTCATTTTAAAATATATAATTTTTAAGGTCTTCATGAACTACGAGGGTCCGGTTCTCACTATTTAGTACGATACGTAGGAAGCCCTTTTCGGGGTACGACCCTATCTTTTGAAAAGTTATTCATAAATTTATTGGAGAATATTTTGAAAATATGATTACTTTCATAATTATTTTTCTAATCCTCAAGTCCAATTTTTATTTATGTTAAAAGCCCTGAATCTTTAGGGATCATGAGGCTAAGTTTTTATAAAATAAAATATATTTAAATCTTAACAGCCCTGAACCTTTAGGTGTGTTGAGGTTGACCTTTAGGGGTTTTGAGTTTGAGTTTTATGCGACATATATTTCAAGAACTACGCACACCTAATTCTCATCTTAATGAGATACGTAGGTAGTCCTTAATGGATTCGGTGATCTTTAAAAAAAATGGTTGTCTTTCCTTATGAACCCCCCCAAAAAATGTTTTCAAAAATAAAAAATATATTATTGTTAAATTCAAAAATAAAAAAAATTATTTCTCATCATTCAAATAATTTTAAAAAAGGTATGTTTCTTCGTATCTCTAATTTTCACGAACTACGCACACCTGATTCTCATCTTAATGAGATACGAAGACAGTCCTTCATGGATTCGGTGGTCTTGAAAAAAAATCTTAACTTTGACACATTAGTTTTCTCCAAAATCAAAATAGTATTAAGGTGGTTGGTTTGTGGCTAAGTTGACTTCTCATCCATTTAACAGAGGTTCAAAGAAAACAGAAAGATGATCCGCAAAGAGGGTGTGGGGTCTGACAGTGAGGAAGAGCAAAATCAGTTGATTTCGCAAGAATTAACATCAATGAAAGAAAATACGTTATTAAAAAAAAACAGATAGCGGAGATGTATTGAGCTTGGTTGAATGGACAAGCCCCGCCTTCTCCAATCTCTGGACTTTTGAATACGAATGATCCAAATCCTACTCAAGTTCAAACTGGCGATCCATTTTACCTACCTGGATTCGGCCCGTATGCTAATGTGACTGGCATTGCTGGTACTTCTACCATGCGCCCACCAAATTCATCTGTCACAAATAACCTATTTTTTACTTCTGTAGCACCAACTATTGGGGGACATCATTCGACAGTACAGAAGAATATGAGGGAACCAAGTCATGATCAATTGTATCCTCCTAAAATGACTATCAACCCCCTGAATCCACATTATCATTCTTATCAACATGATTCTCCTATCGTGATTGAGAAGATTGTTAAAAGTGAAGAATAGGAAGAGATCGTCAGGAAAGTGAGAAGCTTGGAGCAGAGTATGAGAAATATGCAAGAATTAGGAAGGCCAAAAAGTATTTCATACAAAGATTTATGTATGTTTCCTGATGTCCATTTGCCGCTAGGATTCAAAATGCCAAAGTTTGACAAGTACGAAGGCCATGACAATCCTGTGGTCTATTTAATAAATTTCTGCAATCAATTAAGGGGAGCAGGAGGAAAAGAAGAACTGGTCATGGCTTACTTTGGAGAAAGCCTGACAGGGATAGCTTCTGAATGGTTTATTGATCAAGACATTTCTTCTTGGCACGTGTGGGATGACCTGGCTCGGAATTTTGTTCAGTAATTTTAATATAATATTGAGATAGTGCCAGATCTCACCACACTAGCCAACATGAGAAAAAAGATAACTGAAAATTTTCGAGAATATGCTGTCAGATGGATAGAGCAGGCTGCAAGAGTCAGACCGTCGATAAAGGAGTTTGAAATGATTGATATATTTTTACAGGCATAAGAACCTGATTATTTCCAGCATTTTCTTTCTACTATTAGAAAAACATTTACTGAGGTCATTAAAGTTGGAGAGATGGTAGAGAATGAAATTAAGTCCGAAAAGATTATCAGCCACGTCGCTTTGAAAGTAATAATACAGACAATTCAAAATAGTTCAGGAAGATTTGGTGGAAATAAAATAAAAGAGGATGTAGCTATTATTGTGCCAGGTTCATGAAAAAGTGAAGAGGTGCGCGCTACCCTTACGCACAATCTCAATCTCAGATATATGTCCAAGATCCATATAACCATCCTCGACACTAAGATGTCACTCCTCCCCTTCCTAGAAAGAATTTGTGAAAGTTTATTTTATTTTTTTCTGTTATCCAAATTATTTCAGGATTGTAGTTCGGAGTGTATCCTATCTTTTCTATTTGTCATTTATGTTGAATCTCTGTCATCTTTTCTTTTAACAAATGTAGTGTCCCTTTTATTTATTTATTATATTTTATTTTATTTTACTTTATTTTAATATATATATTATTTGTTCATCTTTTCTTTCTTTACATAGTTCTTTTATATGGATTTTAGTAATATGATATGCATGCTGAATTTTCACCAGATCTAAAAATCTATTCTAATCATGAAACACTTGACCAAAAATATAGAGTTGAAAGGGAAAAACATATGAGGAAATAAGTAAAGTTTTGAGATGTTTGCTGATCGAGTTAAAGACTCACTTGAATGGATTGAAGCGATTGCTTTGTGAATCAAAGATGACCTAATCATCAATGAAAATGTCAATCTCACGCACTTTAAATAGGAGCGATCAGATGATACATAGTCTCCAACGTCATGAGAAGCAAAAGAAAGTTATCTTCAAATGCATGAGTCCTCTAATAGGACAAATGTAGAAGATAATTTGACCTTTATATTTGACAAGAGTGATACAAGTGCTTAGTCACGGTCAATGTTGAAGAGATGTGTATGAACTTTATATTTCACTCCCAGATCACATGGTTATGTATTTACATTTTTAAGGATTGATATGACGAAGGCGTTTCATTTTCCTATCCAAATGTTGTCTCATCTTTTGTTACCCCGTTTGAGCCTTAGTTTTATTTTCTTTCATACACCTCTTTTGGAATCAAAATAGAATCTGAAAAAAATGTCAAAAAAAAGAAAAGTGTCAAGAAAGAGAAATATAGTAGAAAAGATATCAGTAAAAAAGAAATAGAATCAACAAAAATTTCAAAAGAAAAAAAAAGTCAAGAAAAAGAACAAAAAGAGTAAAAAAAATTAAGCAAAAGAATGAAATTGTCTGAACTACGTGTGACCTGATTCTTGCTATGACAAGATACGTAGGCAGCCCTATTCTGGAATTCGGTCCAACCAAGTAAAAAATTTAATTTTTTCAGTTTGAAATAAAATTGGGGAAGAAATTTATTTTCTTAAAAGTTGATTCCAAAAGATATATGTTTAACCCAATCTCATTAAAATTTTTGAGCCTCATGCCGTCCTTTTCTTTCTAACCCTTTCCAAAAGTTAAGTTACAATCAAAGAAAGACCTTCAAATCGATTTTTGAGAATGTCAAGGCTAAACATGTTATGGGTGCACAATATTTCGTATTTTGAAAATTATTTTTCTTTTAAAAAAAGGAATGAAAAGGAGAGCGTCTTATTGATGAAAATCCTTTTGGGCACTATAAGGCGACAGTGAGTTGTGAGATCAATAAAAATAAAAGAGTCTTATTGGTAAAAATTCTCATGGGCACCATAAGGTGACAATGAGTTGAAAAAAGAAAAGAAAATGGGAGCAACTCATTGGCGAAAATCCATTGAGGTGCCATTAACCTAAGGAGGATTGTAATCCAGAGAGAACAAGTTCAAGAATGACTCCATTTCAAATTCAATGAGTGATCAAAAATTGATAGTGATTAGTTTGGGTAGATCAGGTTGTTTAATTCAAAATACATGTCATAATCACTGAAATCAGCTGCCACACTCAGATAAAATTTTCTTTTGACATTTTTGAAAAAAAAAGTGATGTCTATTGTCTTGTTCTTTTCTTTTTGTTATTTTTACTTTTATTTTTATTTTTAATTTTTGTGTCTTTGTGGTCAAAAGAAAATCACTATCGTCATTTTAACGTATTTTGAGTCAAATTTATGTCAAAACAAGGGAGGAAGAACTTCAAAACTTTCTACCAACTCCTTCAGTTGTGCAAAGCAAGACAAAGGGCCGACACACAAAGATAATATGTTTCAAAGGTAAAGCAAGGTACTCAAGAATGCTTGTCATCTAATAATTTTTGGACTCATAGAAGTATAAAGGGTGTATTTGAAGCTGAATCCAGAGGTATCATGCAAGAGAAATATGATTTGAGTTAAAAGATTTTGGTAGTCAGAATTTGAAATCGAAAGTATGACAAGTCAACAATACCTATCAATGATTTGCAATGGAGCTGAGCATCACAAGTGCACAAACGATTGCCTCAATAGATAAATGCCACAAATCAACCACCGCATTTTTAAATTAAAAATTTTTCTTTGAATGAAACAAAAATATATGTTACCTTTAAATCAAGGGCTTCAAAGCCTAAATATCAAAAGATACAATTCCTCACTTTTGCAAATACAAGAGACAATATTGCTACATATATTTAGTAATCACAATCATGGTGAAAAACTCATCATCATTTACCCCTAGGAGACAAAGACAAATGATATTTCTTTCTTTGGATGTACTTTTTCATCAAGTGAAGAGCATACCTATATAGGTGTGGAAATGTACGTTTTGGAGAAGAAATAAATAAGATGAGTTAATATGTTATTTAAGACAAGTATTTCATTTCATCACATTAAGAAATGTACTGTCTTTAACTCTCATCACGATAATTAATTTGAGTGAATAAATGCAGAATTTTTACTTTGCATTTTAATTTGCACAATTAATTTGAGAGAAATGAATGCAACGAATTTATTGTCATTCATGAACGGAAAAGCTCACAATACATACCTCAAATTCTATGGATAACGTATGTACTATGTATACTACGTCTTAATTACATGCACCTAACTCTTTACTCAATTGTTCCTTCTGGATCAAAGAATTAAAATCTGAGCCTCGTTGTGTATTAAAATAATTTGAATAAGCAACTCAAATTCAGTCTCTTTTTATTCCTAATTCCATAGATTAATTACTTCAATTAATTATAGACTTACAGTTTCTCAATGTATCACAATATCAAAATTCAAATTCTTTGATTTATTATGAAACAAAAGAAACTTTAGCGTTATGCCACAAAAGCAAGATGCTCGTATCAAATTTGATCTGGCAGCCTGTGAATTCGCGTGTCAAACAGAAAACTCAACAAAGAGGAAGTACTCAAGTTAACTTTAAAAATATATATCATACAAGATATATACAAAATAAATGTGTTAGTCCACTTAGAATAAAGCACAAACTAATATTAGATGTGATTACTAAAGAATAGATACAAATATGAAATAGAAAAACTAATTGATCTTCGTTGGATTTTGAATAAATGTGTTGTGTCTAAGAAAGTTTTAATGGAGTGTAAAATTATTCTCTTCGGTATATTATCTCAAGCTTCATTACTTTTGTGCACGCATTCAATCTGGTAAAGATCTTATATTTTTTTATTCGCAGTATAACTTTGATTGGTACATTCAACTTTTATAGAGATAAATATAAAGAGTTCTTACGTCAAGCTTCAATGTGTTAATATAATTTCAATTGAAAATCTTTGAATTTACAAAGACAATGAATTTAGCAATTATCATGCAATTTTAAGTCTGATCAAGATTTTCGTGCAACTTGTGAGCTGCAAAGAGAAATTAAAATTTTATTCAAGATCATTGTTGTTTAAGCAAAAACAGATAAATTTACCCATATAGTCATCTGCAAAATCAAGGATCCATTAAAAACTTTACCAAGTTATGTCATTTTTATAATTAAAATCTAAACCCAAAATAAATAAAAAATTAAGAAAAAAACTGAATGTTATGTGCAAGTTACTCATAAGCATCTAAGTTATCAAGTATAATATGCATATCTCATAGAATTTTTTCTTAAAAAAAAATATTAGAAGAGGATCATGCGACGTTAATGGTGAGAATTCAATAATGTGTCAATGAAATCCTATATACAAAATAAATAGGCAGTTTAAAGAACTTTTGTCCATGTGAAATTGATATGCATTGGAACTTCAAGAAATGTAGAGGAGTCTAGAGCTTGATTGAGAGAAAAATATTTATTTCATTACAAAATTTGAATCGTTCTATTATTAGTTGATTTAGAAGTGTGTGCGCCTTAGGATATTAACAGTTTTACATAATTCAAATAAAGAAATATTTTACAACCAAAAATTTAGCAGCTGATTTTAAAGTCATAAATATTAAAATAATAATTATTTGAGAAATATAGTAACG
Organism: Capsicum baccatum var. pendulum; assembly: GCA_030864225.1. NCBI lineage: Eukaryota > Viridiplantae > Streptophyta > Magnoliopsida > Solanales > Solanaceae > Capsicum > Capsicum baccatum. The sequence goes on along the minus strand of CM061552.1, from coordinate 280,002,151 downwards.
TCTAAGTATATAAATTATAGAATAATTATTTTAATAAAGAGTGTATTTACATTGCCAATAAATATTTAATCCAACATACGTAATCATGTGAATAATTTACTAATTTTACACTTTTTATCTTTTTCCTTTTCATCTCTTATTTTTCTTTAAATTTGGTGGTATAAAGTTTGATTATCTATTTATTTATTCTTTAAAATTTTAATCATTTCGGTTTGACTTTATTTTGTTAATATCAAATCAAATTTAGGATGATCATTTTTTATTCCTAACGTCAAATCAATCAAATCAATTATAAGTCATTTTTTTAAAAGCTAAATCAATTAAATCAGCTAACAATTTTTTTTTTTGATTTGATTTGGTTATTCAATTCGATTTGACTTGTACACCTATAATCTGCGCGATAAATTTTTGTACTTTATATGATCGTTTTTGAGCCAATAGTGATTTTGATCAAGTAAAACTTTTTATATTCTTAGAAAAAAGAGTAAGCTATCAATATTATGTTGTGACTATATTAATCAGTTATCTTAAAGATGATATGAATTGAATTTTTAACTACAAAGTTTTAATTTGAATTAACCACATAAATGTAAATACTATAGCAAATAAAAGATATTTAGTCAATAGTAAAATTTTCTCGATTAGTTATAGACTAAAAATAAAGACATTATCTATATACTTTTGGATAAAATATGTATAGATCCACAATAGAATAATTTAACCACGGATATAAAATTATGCATGAAATCAAAAGACAAGAATACTTAAAATAATAAGGCCTACGTTTTACCTTGAATTTGATAATTAATCGGTTATCTAAAAGGTAATATGAGTTGAATTTTTAATTACAAAGTTTTAATTTGAATTAGACACCTAAATGTAGAAACTATAGCAAATAAAAGATATTCACTCAATAGTAAAATTTTCTCGTTTACTATACACTAAAAATAAAGACATTATCTATATGCTTTTGGGTAAAATATGTATAAATCCACAAAATAAAATGATTTAATCACAAGGATAAAATTATGCATGATATCAAAAGACAAGGATACTTAGAATAATAAAGTCTACGATTTACCTTGAATTTGATGACATCCCCTCCTTAGATAGATGAACAGACTCTTTCCACCCTAAAATGACATAATTGATTAGTCGAAGTTATAATAATTTGAATTTGTTGGTTATGCTATATCTCTCGAGTGGAGTAAAAAGAGATAAATTTTTGAGTTCTTCGATTACTTTTGTTCGAGGCAATATTTCTATTTCTTTTAATTTTACAATCAAAATTTTTCACCTGAAAGAGAAAATTCGAGAAATTATCAAAAGAGAGAATATATTATCAATTATTGACTATGCATAATTCAAATATAATTTTTAACTCTATACTAATAATTTTTAAAGATCAAAATTATTAAAGCAACATATCATCTAAGCAAGAAATTAGCAAATACCTATCAATAATTTTTTATCAATTTTCAAACATGAAAAATATGAACAGTAAAAAATTAAACGAATAACTTACTACTTGATAGATAAATTAAAAATTAATGTGTCTGTCATATTAATTTCTTAGTATATTGTCGTTGACAAATAATTATCTTTTTCTGATCTCTACATGAAAAAGTTAATAAAAGCAACATATAATTATAACCATACAAGTTATTGTTCACAAAATACCCCTCTGTTTAAAAAATAATGATCTATTTTGACTTGACACAAAGTTTAAGAAAATAAAGAAACTTTTGAATCTTGTGGCCTCAAATTAAAGTTATGTCAAATGTACTAAGATGTCCTTTAATCTTGTGATCCTAAACATGCCATGTGGAAAGTTGAAATTAAAGTATTGCCAAAAAAAGAAAGAGACCATTCTTTTAGAAATGGACTAAAAATGAAAGTAAGTCATTCTTTTTGAAACGGAGAGAGTATTATTTTATACATGTAAATTTTGATAAAACTTATCCGACCCAACGTTAACAAAGTAAGGAAGCACGAGAATTTTAATTTGAATAAATTTAATTTCCTCCCGTAGTATTAATAATTTTATATAAGGTAAAATTTAATAATCTTAAAAGTGTTAAATATTATGAATTTTATCTAGATCAAATTAATAAGTATTTCCTTTCTATGCATATATATATATATATACTAGATTATGGTACGCGTGTTGCACGTGTATCAAATATTTTTTTAAAATATAATTATATAGAAAATTTATTAATTGTGCATGTGTTTTTTATTAAATCTAAAAACATTAAGAAAATTACGCAAAATTTTCAAGATTAAAAAGTGTAGTTTATTAAAGCTGAATTTTGTCCTCATACTTAATTTTTTTTTTTTAAATAATGTATTTTTGTGAAGATTTATTTTTATTCTTAGGCATTTATATATTTATACTTTATGTAAAATAGAATATAATGAAATGATTTATAATAACATTGTAAACATCTAATTTTTGACCCAAACCTAATATTTTTATACCATTTTAATGTTCAATCAATTTTTATTTTTATTTTATTTTATATTTATTTTTAGGCATTTTAAATTTATCTTACTTTGAGGTTCGTTAAAAATTTTGAAAACAATAATACAAAAAATAGAATCACATTTTAGATAAGTTATTTTTTTATTTAAAATAAATAAATAAATAAATAAATAAATAAAAACTAATTAAATTATGTTATTTTCCTCTGTTAACTTTTAATAAATAATCTAGTGATATTAATGTTCCGTAATCATGCTCTAAAACTAATTATTTAACTTACTTATATTTTATTAGTTTTAAATAATTTTATTTTTTTATTATTTTTTTTTTATTTTTTTTTTGCTTATTTTCGTTATTTTATTTAAAATATTTTTAAAATAAAAGAAAAACTTACCCTACTTCCCATTACCTCCAACATTCCCCTAACTTTCCCATTAAAACTAAAACAAAATTACCCTACTTCCCATTACCTCCAACATTCCCCTAACTTTCCCATTAAAACTAAAAAAAAATTACCCTACTTCCCATTACCTCCAACATTCCCCTAATTTTCCCATTAAAACTAAAAAAAAAAATTACCCTACTTCCCATTACCTCCAACAATTCCCCTAACTTTCCCATTAAAACTAAAAAAAAATTACCCTACTTCCCATTACCTCCAACATTCCCCTAACTTTCCCATTAAAACTAAAAAAAAATTACCCTACTTTCCATTACCTCCAACGTTCCCCTAACTTTCCCATTACCTTCAACATACTACATACTTACACACTCCCTATATAAACACACACATAAAGAGAGAAAAGACACATATGGACTAATTTGTGAAAAAAACATACACATGCACACATAAAGGAACACATAGGGGAAATAAAAACCAAAAATTCTTCACATCAAAAGACTTTGAGTTTTGGTCACGGTTTAAGTTCGCGGCTTCTTCTTTATTTTAAGAATTATTTCCGCAAGAGGTAACCCTCTATCTTTCTTTGAATAATGTAATATCACAATAATGTGAAATTCAATTTCAATATTATGATGTGGAGATGCTCTTATTTTACATTTGTTATTATGATATTAAAGCATTCAACTCTTTGTCATGGTTAAATTTGGAGTGAGATTTGATATAAGATATGATCCATGCATGCAAAAAAAAAAAAATGAAATAAATACATGCACACACATATACCATGCATGCTTTAGGAACAGAAAGGGAGAATACATACATAAGACTTAAAAAAAAAAGTGAAATAGCAAACAAGAAAATTAAAAAAAAAAATCAATTGGTGTTATATATGATATGTTATTTCTCACATATTTGCAAAGTCACATTTAGTTCATAACTAAAATTTTAGTTTTGGTTATCCGATCTTCATGACTATATAATTGTATTTATATTAATTAATTTTAGTTAATCATATATGTTGGAAAAGTTTGAATTTTGTCTAAAGGTGATTAAACTTTTCTTGTTATTTTTACTGGGTTCTAAATATTCAGTATTTTTACAACTATTTGTTTAAACTGTAATGAATTGACTTTTCTATTGGGTGTTTAGGACGTGTTTATTGATAAATGGTTACTAAAATAAATATTCTCCTTAAAAAAAAAATCAAAGTTTAAATATTTTCTCGGACTAATAGTAAGCTTATTAAAATAAAATAACGAAGGAAGTCAAAACTTGTAGTTTGTAAAATAAAGAACAAAAGTTGTTATTTTTATTTTTTATAAAACGTGTGGTTGTGTGTTAGTAAAGTATCAAAATCTTTAATTCTTATACTTACAATCTCTATCATAATCATGACTTTACTGTACATGTTGTTTTCCCCAAATGGGTTTTCTTTTTTTTTATTTTAATAAGCTAAAAAAAAAGAAGAAGAAGACGACCTAGTGAATTTCAAGAAAAATAGACAATATAATAGGTCAAGGCTTTAATTTCTAATTCAAGACCTATCCAAAAAGGGGTAGGAAAGAGGAGGAAACCCATTTTAAGGGAGTGAATTCATAAAAGAATAAGTTAGGCTCTTAACTTCAATTTTTTTTTTAAAGTTTATTATAGAAGTGAAAATTAACGATGAAGTTGGAAAGCCGTGCTACCGACCATTCATTATAATAAAATCTAACTTATCACTTTAAAATCAATCTAATCAAGTTGGGTAGATTCTGAACATATTAGGTGCTTATTTAGACTTTGAAAATGGATGCGATCCATAAATGCCCCAAAGGCGCGCGAAATATATCAAAATTCGTGGTATGATCGGAAAGTACTGCTACCGGCAAGCCACACATTAATATAATTAAAAATATATGTAAAAGAATTTAAGAGCGGGAGACAAACAACTTTTAGGCCAATAAATATTATATATCCAAAAGACTAATTTAAGCCAGATGTAAGTCATTAAAGCGACCGTGCTAGAACCACGGGACTCGAGGGGTGCCTAACACCTTCCCCTCGGTCAACAGAATTCCTTATCCGGATTTCTAGTTCGCAGACCAAAAAAATAAAATAAAAATTGAAGAGTCATTTCCTTTTGAATAGGGATTCAATAAGGTGACTTGGGACACCCAAACTCAATTCCAAGTGGCGACTCTGTAAACAAAATAATCCCTTTTTCAAAACGTCACTTTAATTGGAAAAACTCATTTTCTCTAAAACCAACTCCCTAGCGGGGGTCGGATGCGGTGTTTAAAAAAAATGGGGTGTGACAGATGGCGACTCTGCTGGGGATATAACCAGAATTCGAGCTTTCATATTGACTTGTTTGGCTTTATTTAATTTTGATATTGTATATTGTTGGCCTAAATGTGTTCTTTGCCTACATGTTTATCGCTTTGATATTATTTGAATTGCAATATAAACTGTCTTCTCTCGCACACCCATCTGAGTCTTCTGAGATACTGTATATTCGGAGATGCGGTATACGCTCCCGAGCTTGAGATACCAGAGATGCGGCAACGCTCCTGGGAAGGATTCTGTAGTCACCCATGATTTAGGATGGAAAGGGACCAACAGTGAGTCCGGATAGCCCTGCTACCGGTAAAGCTGTCCCTTGCCGACTCGAGTTGTCCGCTCGTTTCATTGACAGTCTAGATACCTTACTCCACCAGGTTGAACCTAGTATAACCGGAGCTTAGACATGGCTATCCCTAATAGACTGTGTTTTACTTATATCACGTGTATTTTTTGACTTAGTGGGGCTCGACCCTGGGGTCGGGTTCGTCTAGGTCAGGTGTCGCCTTTTGAGACCATTATGTGCACTTTATGGGCTACTTGTTGCATTATTGGAAATACCATATCGAATGTTGACCGGCTTTTAAGTAAATTAATTGATCTAAAAAAAATGGGTAATGATTGATGGAGGTTCAGAAGTAGATATCTGTCCTCTCTCTACTTTGCAAAAGTTAAAAATCAGCCCAGATAGAATTCGGTCCAATAATGTATGTGTTCAGGCTTTTGACGATGCAAAACGATACACAATTGGTGAAGTAGATCTTGCTTTGGTTATTGGACCAGTAGAGTTTACGATCACCTTTCAAGTAATAGACATGGATACCTCCTACAACCTACTTTTAGAAAGATCATGGATCCACATGGCCAGAACCATACTTTCTACTTTGCATCAAGTAGTTAAGTTTGAACACAACAATCAGGAAATCATTGTACATGGAGAGGATGACCTTCCCATACATCGAGATCCTTCTGAACCCTGTATCGAAACAAAAGGGGGTTATGAATCTCCCATTTATCAAGCCTTTGAAAGCGTGACAGCTAATCAATTCATGAAAGGTACGCCAATTCCAGGGCCTTATCTCTCTTCTACTTCAATCATGGTGGCTAGTCAAATGCTACAAAATAGTCATGAACCGGGAAAAGGATTAGGGGTTTTGCTGCAAGGAATTATAAACCCTGTAGATCCGTGTGGTAGCCATAACTCCTTTGACTTAGGCTTTAAGACTACCACAGTAGATAGAAAATAGGCAAAAGAGCAGAAGAAGAAGGCTTGGAAATTGACAAGTCCAGTTCCACACATTAGCTAATCTTTCACGAAAGCTCAAAAGGAAGAAAATCAATACCCATATGCTAATAAGGATGTAGATGAAATATGTCAAGGCCTCAAGGAAATATTTTATGAAGTAAACATGGTTCTGATAGGTAAAGGCCCTAGCCATGCGGATGTGCAGTCCGTCGAGCCAAATATCAAGCTCACTAACTGGGAAGCCACTCCTCTCCCCACAAGGAAGGAGTCTTGGTAATTTATTTTGTTGTTTCGTTTTTCTTTCTTTTGTATTTTGGACTATTCTCAGGGTTGTAGTCCACATAGTTTAGTTGCTCTGCTTTCATGCTAACCCTCCTATCCTTTCCGATTCAATGAAATTAAATTCACGCTTTCTAGTAAATTTATCTTTTCTTCCCTCTTTTAATTTTTATTTTTCTTATTATAGTTATATTAATACTGGCGCCGATAACATGGCATGTACGTGGAGTTCACATTTAGATCCTAAAAAGTTGTCTAATCTCGAATCAGCAAACCAAACGTAGATGAATACGATAAAGGTGAAGCTGATAAAGAAGTCAAAAAGGGATTGGATCAATTTGAGGATAAGCCCAAACCCAATTTAAATGACACTGAGATAATAAATTTGGGAACTGGTGAGGAGGTTAGAGAAATAAAAATAAGTATTCATGCAGATCAGAATATCAGGAATGATATTGTTTAGATTTTGATCGAGTATAAGGATGTCTTTGCTTGGTCTTATGATGATACGCCGGGTCTAAGTCCGGATTTGTAGTCCACAAACTGCCTACATACCCTGATTTTCCACCAGTCCAGCAAAAGCAAAGAAAGTTTAAAGCTGACGTGAGCGATAGAATCAAAGAGGAAATCATGAAGCAATTGAATGCGAACATGATCAGGGTCGCTCAGTACACCACATGGTTGGCTAATGTGGTGCCCGTACCGAAGAAAAATGGTAAAATCAGAGTCTGTGTTGATTATAGGGATTTGAACAAAGCAAGCCCTAAAGATAACTTTCCGCTGTCCAACATTCATATCCTTGTTGATAATTGTGCTAAACATGAGATCCATCTTTCGTGGATTGCTATGCCGGATATCACCAGATCTTGATGGATGAAACAGATGCAGATAAGACTGCTTTCACCACCCCGTGGGGTACTTATTGCTATAGGGTCATGCCATTTGGTTTAAAGAATGTGGGAGCTACGTACATGAGAGCTATGACTACTATTTTTCATGACATGATGCACAAGGAAGTAGAAGTATATGTTGATGATGTCATTATCAAGTCTAAGACACGAGTCGATCACGTAGATGACTTGAGGAAATTTTTCAAAAGGTTGCGAAAGTATAATCTTAAGCTCAATCCAGCCAAGTGTGCATTTGGAGTTCCATCCGGAAAACTTTTGGGTTTCATAATTAGCCGCAGAGGCATTGAATTGGACCCCGCCAAGGTAAAATCCATTCGAGAATTGCCGACTCCGAAGAATAAAACTGAGGTCATGAGTTTTCTTGGAAGACTGAATTATATAAGCAGATTCATTGCTCAGCTCAGCACTACATGCGAACCGATATTTAAATTGCTAAAAAGGGATGTTGCTATCCAATGGACAGACAAATGTCAAGAATCATTTGATAAGATTAAAGAATATTTGGCAAATCCTCCCGTGCTGGTCCCACCGAAACCTGCTTGCTTTGGTCAATTATACCAGCAGAGGATGGCGCGAGCTTACAATAAGAAGGTACGTCCTAGAAAATTTGAGGTCGGCCAACTTGTTTTAAAACGCATCCTTCCACACCAAGAAGAGGCTAAAGGAAAGTTTGCTCCAAACTGGCAAGGTCCATACATAGTCAAACAAGTACTATCAAATGGAGCTCTGCAACTTGCGGATCTGGACGGAAAAATGACATAAAAAGCTATCAATGCCGATTCAGTCAAAAGATATTATATCTGACACACTTGTGCTTAACATTCTAAAGTTGAGATGACGAAAGGCCATCATTCTACTTAACTAAACGTCATTAATCCCTTGTCAGCCCCTCGAGCCTTATTTACCTTTCCTTGCTCACCCTCTTTAGAGCCGAAAAAAAAATGCGTTGCCATTGAACTACGTTCGACCTGATTCCTTAATGGATACGTAGGCAGCCCTATCTTGGGGTTCGGTCCGACAAAATAAAAATAAAAAAAAAATCATGGTATTTTTTTTAAAAAAAGAAAAAAAGACGAGATATATATCCTATTGTCACTTTTACATGGCTCTCAAGCTGTAATTTATCCTAAAAAAAAAAAAAAAAAAAAGAAGAAGATTATGAGTTGCCATTGAACTACGTTCGACCTGATTCCTAAATGGATACGTAGGCAGCCCTATCTTGGGGTTCGGTCCGACAAAATAAAAATAAAAAAAATCTTGGTATTTTTTTTTAAAAAAAAAATGAGATATATATCCTATTGTCACTTTTACATGGCTCCCAAGTTGTAATTTATCCTAAATAAAAAAAAAATCCTTTCCTTTGTCCATTAAAGACCTTCCGATCAATTTTTGAGAATGTCAAGCCTTGTGTGTTCTATATATATATATATAAGGGCTTGTAGGTGAAAACCCATAAAGGCACCACAAGATTCAAAAAAAAAAAAAAAAAATCTTATTGGTGAAAACCCATGGAGGCACCACAAGATATCAAAAAAAAAATAAAAAAAAATCTTATTGGTGAAAACCCTCAGAGGCGCCATAAGACAATGATGAATGAAACAATCCAAATTAGAGGGGTCAATTGAGAAAATCCTAGAAGGAATCACTTTAGTCAAACAAAGTTTTCATGACAGAACAAAGATCAAGAATGATTTGATTTGATTGAAAGGTGCAGCCTAATTCGAGATTAGACAGTTTTGAAGGTCTACTCCAAGTTGCATGGCATGCGTTATTGAAGTCAATATACACCTCCAAATAAGCTTTCCTACTTTACTGGTAGAAATACCTTCTATTCAAACATGTTGCTTTTATTCTTTTTTTTTTGCTCTGTTTTTTTTTTATGGGTAAGTCTCACACCAAATGCAAAATAAAGAAAAACGAGCAAAATTGACCATGGCTCCCAGTGAAGTTGAGCAGAGATTGTTGGGCACTCACCACCTTGACAAGGACAGAGAGCCAGTTAAGATAAGTGTTAAAAATGAAGCATTTGAAAGTGAAGAGCAGAATCGTACTGAAACAAACAGAGATGCAACAGAATTTGAAAAACAAAGAATCAAGCTCGCCAACCAATTAGTTGAATCAACTATATCAAGTTGGGGGCAGAGATAAGGAAAACCTCCAAGGAACTCAAGGCCACAAACCAACCATAAATTTTAAAACTCACATTTTTTTTCCTCTCTTTGTTTGAACAGGGGCAAAGCAAGCTTGTGAAGTTTAGTGAGGAAAAAACAAGTATAGCAAGCTAAGTTTTCTTGAATTTTTTTTTTTTTTTTTTGTTATACTCCTATAATTCTAGGTACATATCAATATAATAATAATAATAAAACCCCGCATATTCAAGACTGGGGCATTTTTTTTTTCTTCTTTTCTAACAAAAAAAAATCCTAGATCTTATCTCGTCTTCATAGGGTACCATTCCCTAGTTGACATCTTTATTTAGTCTTCATAGGGCGCCATTCCCTAGTTGACATCTTTATCTCGTCTTCATAGGGCACCATCCCTTAGTTGACATCTTATCTCGTCTTCATAGGGCGCCATCCTCTAGTTGACATTTTATCTCGTCTTCATAGGGCACCATCCCCTAGTTGACATCTTTCTCGTCTTCATAGGGCATCATCCCCTAGTTGATATCTTTCTCGTCTTCATAGGGCACCATCCCCTAGTTGACATCTTATCTCGTCTTCATAGGGCACCATCCCCTAGTTGACATCCTATTCGTCTTCATAGGGCACCACCCCCTAGTCGACATCTTTTTCATCTTCATAGGGCGTCATCCCCTAGTTGACATCCTTTTCGTCTTCATAGGGCGCCATCCCCTAGTTGACATCTTATTCGTCTTCATAGGGCACCATCCTCTAGTTGACATCTTTTTCGTCTTCATAGGGCACCATTCCCAAGTTGACATCCTATCTCGTCTTCATAGGGCACCACCCCCTAGTTGACATCTTATTTCATTTATTTATTTATTTATTTTTAAACTAGATTATAGTTTTTCTATTAACTCACAAAATTTTCCTAGTGTAAACTGGGGCAGAAAATTTTGTTTGTTTTGTTTCGTCTTCTTTGATGGCTTGCAGGTTTTCTGCGAAGCACAGGTTTATCCAAGAATGAAATTTCATCTCCGGTCAGAATATAAAAGAATGATCAGATTGAAGATAGTTAGAGTCAGCTCTGTATTCGTAGCGGCCCAACATCTCAAGAGACATCTTTTTAGCTTTTGATAAGGAGAATAAGCATCCAAAGTATTCTATGAACTGTTCTTTGGTAGAGTGTCAATGACTCAATCCAAGTTGCTGGTTCAAATCTCAAATCCTAACTTCAAGATCAAATCTTGAGATCGAGGTACCCACCAGAAGAAGGTGAGGCGATAACTGAAGATCCAAGAAGAAGATCTGAAGCAAGAGAATCAAGACAATTAGAATAGCTAGGATTTTGTATCTTTCATTTTTAGTTTCATTTTTCTTTTTTTTTCTGATGTAATAAAAAGAGCCACGAACCGAAAACTCGACGGGACCTCAAATTGACTCTCCAATTCATCCACTCATTCCTACACCTATTTGAACTACACGTGACCTGATTCTCTTATAACCTGAGATATGTAGGATGCCCAAAGCCAGGGCTCGGTCACACCTCTTTCCCACTTATTTACGTATTAGTATTGAATAAAGGGTTGAGCCAAAAATTAGTCATGTTTACTTCTTTGCTTGAAAATTCTTCATATTTCCAAGCAAAGAGGGGCATTCTGTAAACACCTAATTTTTGACCCAAACCTAATATTTTTATACCATTTTAATGTTCAATCAATTTTTATTTTTATTTTATTTTATATTTATTTTTAGGCATTTTAAATTTATCTTACTTTGAGGTTCGTTAAAAATTTTGAAAAAAATAATACAAAAAATAGAATCACATTTTAGATAAGTTTTTTATTTATTTAAAATAAATAAATAAATAAATAAATAAATAAATAAAAACTAATTAAATTATGTTATTTTCCTCTTTTAACTTTTAATAAATAATCTAGTGATATTAATGTTCCGTAATCATGCTCTAAAACTAATTATTTAACTTACTTATATTTTATTAGTTTTAAATAATTTAATTTTTTTATTATTTTTTTTTTATTTTTTTTTTGCTTATTTTCGTTATTTTATTTAAAATATTTTTAAAATAAAAAAAAAACTTACCCTACTTCCCATTACCTCCAACATTCTCCTAACTTTCCCATTAAAACTAAAAAAAAATTACCCTACTTCCCATTACCTCCAACATTCCCCTAACTTTCCCATTAAAACTAAAAAAAAATTACCCTACTTCCCATTACCTCCAACATTCCCCTAATTTTCCCATTAAAACTAAAAAAAAAAATTCCCCTACTTCCCATTACCTCCAACAATTCCCCTAACTTTCCCATTAAAACTAAAAAAAAATTACCCTACTTCCCATTACCTCCAACATTCCCCTAACTTTCCCATTAAAACTAAAAAAAAATTACCCTACTTCCCATTACCTCCAACATTCCCCTAACTTTCCCATTACCTTCAACATACTACATACTTACACACTCCCTATATAAACACACACATAAAGAGAGAAAACACACATATGGACTAATTTGTGAAAAAAACACACACATGCACACATAAAGGAACACATAGGGGAAATAAAAACCAAAAATTCTTCACATCAAAAGACTTTGAGTTTTGGTCACGGTTTAAGTTCGCGGCTTCTTCTTTATTTTAAGAATTATTTCCGCAAGAGGTAACCCTCTATCTTTCTTTGAATAATGTAATATCACAATAATGTGAAATTCAATTTCAATATTATGATGTGGAGATGCTCTTATTTTACATTTGTTATTATGATATTAAAGCATTCAACTCTTTGTCATGGTTAAATTTGGAGTGAGATTTGATATAAGATATGATCCATGCATGCAAAAAAAAAAAAATGAAATAAATACATGCACACACATATACCATGCATGCTTTAGGAACAGAAAGGGAGAATACATACATAAGACTTAAAAAAAAAAGTGATATAGCAAACAACAAAATTAAAAAAAAAAAATCAATTGGTGTTATATATGATATGTTATTTCTCACATATTTGCAAAGTCACATTTAGTTCATAACTAAAATTTTAGTTTTGGTTATCCGATCTTCATGACTATATAATTGTATTTATATTAATTAATTTTAGTTAATCATATATGTTGGAAAAGTTTGAATTTTGTCTAAAGGTGATTAAACTTTTCTTGTTATTTTTACTGGGTTCTAAATATTCAGTATTTTTACAACTATTTGTTTAAACTGTAATGAATTGACTTTTCTATTGGGTGTTTAGGACGTGTTTATTGATAAATGGTTACTAAAATAAATATTCTCCTTAAAAAAAAAATCAAAGTTTAAATATTTTCTCGGACTAATAGTAAGCTTATTAAAATAAAATAACGAAGGAAGTCAAAACTTGTAGTTTGTAAAATAAAGAACAAAAGTTGTTATTTTTATTTTTTATAAAACGTGTGGTTGTGTGTTAGTAAAGTATCAAAATCTTTAATTCTTATACTTACAATCTCTATCATAATCATGACTTTACTGAACATGTTGTTTTCCCCAAATGGGTTTTCTTTTTTTTTATTTTAATAAGCTAAAAAAAAAAGAAGAAGAAGACGACCTAGTGAATTTCAAGAAAAATAGACAATATAATAGGTCAAGGCTTTAATTTCTAATTCAAGACCTATCCAAAAAGGGGTAGGAAAGAGGAGGAAACCCATTTTAAGGGAGTGAATTCATAAAAGAATAAGTTAGGCTCTTAACTTCAATTTTTTTTTTTAAAGTTTATTATAGAAGTGAAAATTAACGATGAAGTTGGAAAGCCGTGCTACCGACCATTCATTATAATAAAATCTAACTTATCACTTTAAAATCAATCTAATCAAGTTGGGTAGATTCTGAACATATTAGGTGCTTATTTAGACTTTGAAAATGGATGCGATCCATAAATGCCCCAAAGGCGCGCGAAATATATCAAAATTCGTGGTATGATCGGAAAGTACTGCTACCGGCAAGCCACACATTAATATAATTAAAAATATATGTAAAAGAATTTAAGAGCGGGAGACAAACAACTTTTAGGCCAATAAATATTATATATCCAAAAGACTAATTTAAGCCAGATGTAAGTCATTAAAGCGACCGTGCTAGAACCACGGGACTCGAGGGGTGCCTAACACCTTCCCCTCGGTCAACAGAATTCCTTATCCGGATTTCTAGTTCGCAGACCAAAAAAATAAAATAAAAATTGAAGAGTCATTTCCTTTTGCATAGGGATTCAATAAGGTGACTTGGGACACCCAAACTCAATTCCAAGTGGCGACTCTGTAAACAAAATAATCCCTTTTTCAAAACGTCACTTTAATTGGAAAAACTCATTTTCTCTAAAACCAACTCTCTAGCGGGGGTCGGATGCGGTGAAAAAAAAATGGGGTGTGACAACATAAAATATATGATTTAATCATAAATCGTAACAATTATATTTTTAATTTTTTACTCATTAAAATATAGTTTATATAAGTTGATAAATAGTGAGTTAAGTTTATATAAAATTTTAAAATTTTATGTATGTTAACAAGCATTTTTTTTTAAAACAAATTTTTGGTGGTCCGTTAGGACCTTTTTATTAACATAAGATCCTTAATGTTTTATACAAACAAATTAGGCCCAAAATTGGGTCCACAAAAGACCCGGCCCAAACAGTAAAAGGGAATCTCAAAAGTTTCCTAAATGTCTCTGTAAGTTTGGATTTGAGTAGAGTATCAAATACTCTTTCTGTTCCATCTATCCGCAACAATGGTGGTGACGTCCTGTCATATTCGAAGCTCCATTTCCTCCTTCTATGGTGGTGAATTGGAGAAAATATCTTTCTATCAATTTCACCTCTGTCAGGTAGTGTCATCTTCATTTAATTTGTGGAATTTGAACACTAATTAATGCTTCTTTTCTTTTGTTTTTAGGTGGTATTGGGTATCTCTCATGACTAGACCACATTTTTTTCACCCAGATCCCGAGCTCTCTCTTTGTAAGGTTATTGAAGGGTTCCGTTAAAAGGGTCCAATAATTTGATTAATAATAATAAAGAAAAAAATTAGGAAAGTAAAAACTTCAGAAGTTTCACTGCAATTCTCTCCTTCCTTACACATTTTCTCTTCCTTTATTTTGATACTCAAAAAATTGATGAATAAGGTGAAATCATGAAGCTTAAACGTGAACATTTACTGAAAAGTATGTTCTTACTGCATCCATTGAAGAACGGTATGTCAAATTTCGCATGTAATTCCATCTTCTTTTCCTGTTTTCTTTATTTTTTTAGGCTTTAACTCGTTTGAATATATATTTTTTTAATTACATTTTGTATGTATTGATTCTCTTAAAACCACTGTTGCATTATATGTTCCTAGTTTGATTTTTTGATCCTCCTTTTGCTTTGAATATTTGAAGATTTCATTTTTTAAAAGGCATTCTGATTTAATTTCTTGTTTCAGGTGTGATTTGTTGGACTTTTACATATATATGTGTCCGGTGTGCTTAATGTTGTCAATTTTGAATATCCTGATGTTTGCATGTCAGCTGAGATAGTTGAATTTGAGGTATGGAATAAAAATAGAAGCAGTTAAAGTAAATAGAAATATTATGATTTGGTTTGTCATTTCGGGGTTACTATTGTTATTTCTTTTTCGAAAAATTGAATTTGAGAGATGTTTGTGTACTAAATTTAGAATCTAATTAGTAGTACTTGAACTCGTCATTTAAAATTTATAACTCATAAAGTTGAAATCCTAACTCCATCCCAAACTTTGAACCCATAGAAATTGGCATAACTGGTGCCAATGGAAGTTTGTTGTTCATAGCTTGTCACTGCTTTAGTATTTGATATTTCATTTGTAATCTAGTGTGTGTTGTGTATAGTTAGATGGATACAGATAGGACGATGTTCAATTAGACAAATGCCAAACAAATTTTGTTTTTTAATAGTAATAGATATTTGGAATCTAATTAGTAACAGATGCATGTCATGTGTTTGAATATAGACTTTTTTTTACTTGACGTTGGTTAATTGACATGTATTTTTACTCTATTACACCACTTAACCATCGTATGTTGTATTGATTTTATGTAAATACCCGATGCAGATAAGTATTTTCTCGTGAACAATGTGGTCTCACATAGTCGGCCCCGGTTTGATTGGATTGTGTATATTTATAGTTGAACCTGAAATTGGTTGGTGTGCACTTGGTTTCACAAACTTGCATCTGTCTGTGTTGTCATATATGTGTATGTGAAGCTGACTTATTTATTCAAATGGGTGGTCTTTCATTATGCAGAAAGGTGGCAAGGCTGTCGAAAACAAAGGTGTTGACTGTGATATCAAAGAGGCAAAAGTCAGCACTAAGGGAAGCATACAAGAACAAGAAGTACCCGCCTCTCGACCTTCTTCCCAAGAAGAACAGAGCCATCCAGAGACGTCTTACAAAGCATCAAGCAATTGAATTCTGACCCTGATTCTTATGGATACGTTGATAATCTTTTAATAATTGAAAGAACTACATAATGATCTGCTTTTTTTGGTAATAGTTTGTAAGTTTTGGTAATAGTTTGTTAGTTTTGTACTCGGTTCTTCAAATGTGATGCATCAATTTATTTTATTATAATTATTGATATTATAGTCTTTTTTCAGTGTGTTACAGTTATATGCCACTAATTTGCCTTAAAAGACATAGTTTAGTATTAGAAGGAATTCAACCTGGATATAGCGAAACGGATATAAATGATTCAAATAGCGGAACCCAACTGAATTGGAAATGAAGTATGGTTGATCAAAATGATTTTGCATAGCATCTTCTTATCTCAGTGTTATTTATTATCATGCTTGAAAGTAAAAAGTTGTGTACATTTATCACTATGGTATATTTAAATCTTTACTGGCACTGTACTGCTTCCTTCTTTTGAAGAAGGGAAAGATTGTATTTACCATCAATGGTCTGTCATGTGCCAATTTACTTTTGAAAAAAGAATTTCATGTCGTATTGGGTTATGTAAAATGCTCAACCCAACTATCATATTTGCATAAATGCCTTCACAAGTTTAAGTATGTTGACATTTGCGTGTCATTTATACCCTTTCCATTATAGTACTCAGCAGTTTTCTTGATTAAAGGAAGACATAAGAAGTTAAGAGGAAATCCAAGGATAGGAAGGAAATAGAAAAATAGTATAAAAGAGAAGAAATATAAATTGTTCATTTTTATTCCATTTAGCTCTGAATTATGATGTAAAAGTAATGAATATTAGTTGATGTCCATTCTCCAGTGGTTATTCTGTTGTACTAATAATTTGGAAGTATAATTGGTCAATCAATTAATAGATGTTTCAATCACTCTCACCCTAACAACCACCAATGACATGAAAGTGTGAATAAACATTTAGACGTCAGTGTACCTTATGGGTTTGGAGTAATATAAGATCATTTATTAATTCCCCCTGCCTCTGTTGCTTGAATCTGTACAATTTGAAACATTGGGGTATTAGCTCTAGTGTTCTTGGAACTATCTTTTTATGATTACATTGTATGCAGTTCATTGTTACAAAAAAAATTATATATTGTATGTAGTTTGTCAGACAACAACACTTGATTTCTTTGCAAAATATCAGTTTCATTTCAATCTGTGCGTATGTGAAGGTAAGTCCTTAACACCTTGGTTCTTCTCTTGGACAACTTAATGACATTGTATCATATTGCAATTGGCTATTTTTATTAGCTGCTAGTTGGGTATAATTCTGAAAGTTAAGATTTTTATTGATTACTTGGATAATATGGTGGAATGTTGTTTTGGATTGAAATGAGTTTGTTCTGGACTTCTGATTTTAGTTGAAAGTGTTCCGTCTGACATTAACATGAATATTGATATATGATTGCACTTTAGGAACAAAATTGTAAAATTTGGAGAAACTAATACCTAGAGAAGTAGTTGGCCAGTCACAAATTTCTAAAGCAAAAATATTGTAGAAGTTTAAAAGGTACTTCCTGTGTCCTATTTTATGTGGTACCCTTTTACAGAATCACCAACTTGATAAACAACAACAATGGTGGATCCTGAAACAACCATCATCGTCACCAACGTTACCAACATTGCTTTTTAGCAGAAACTCATAGGCAGTACACTTTGCAATGACTTGGAAAGTAATTGAATCTAAAGTAACTGTGTATCCTCAGAACCTGCAAACACGAATATTTGAAGTTAGTCTGATATTACATAGTTAGAAGTGTAGTTAATATTTTGTATCAAGTAATCATATGTATTATGTATTACTTAATATCTCTTTGTAGATGATGTTTTTGCTGTATGTGCCTTTCTTGCGCTTTGATTTCTCCGTTATAACCAAAACCTTAGTCGTTGACATTAATAACCCCCTCGATAGTGCAACGTATAGTTGTCCATGTGAAAAAATGTGTTGTGGCAAGTACAGTCCAACAGTTGGTATTATTTGACCTTGTGCTTTGTTAATCGTCATTGAAAGCACACTGAAAATTATTTTCTAATGAATTTGAATGAGTAACCTTCGTTTTCGGAAGGTGATAGATGGATTCATGAAATAAATACATGTTTGAAAGAATTTTGGCCCATCATTATTTCAGCATGTATGACGTTGTTGTCAAAACCTCGGCATATCATTCTCGTGCCATTACACAAGCCATTGAAAGCATCTAAATTTCTTAGTAACATGATAGGCACATTTTTCTTCAATACCAATCTGCATAAAAGTAAAAGCTACTTTGATAAGCAATTTCACTTAAGAAAGATATTGAATGATAATTGAAGTTTTATAATTATAATTTTGAAATCAAGTACATCGTAATATGTTTGTGGAGTAAATAACTAACTATTTCTGAAAAATATTTAATTATAAGGGATACATCAGCGCATGTTTAAATCTCTGTACATTGAGTGTTGCTCGAAAAGTTTCCATCCCTCTTGTAGTTCTTGTCGGCTGCACTAATTAGTATTCTTTTCTTTTTATCTTGTTAGCTGAAGTATTGTATGAGCATTTGGTTTTATGATATACTATTAGTGTCCATTTGTGTTCAATGGACTCAAGTTATAATTTTATCTTGCAGGATTAGTATCAACAACCTTCTGCGCAAGAATCAATTCGTAAAGATCTTCATGAAAATGAATTGAAGTTTCTCAATAAAATTTGTGGTTATTTTTTGTTTAAATTATTGATACAATAATATTACAGTAAAATACAATCATACGCTACTAAATATTGAAGAATATACCTGTGTGGAGGCAGACTGTATCACTTTATAAGATAAAAAAACTGGTGTATATCTATGTTTATATTTGGCTATGACAATATTTTTCAATGTGATGATTTGAAAGTTCATTTCTCGTCATGTTCCAAATAATTTTTCTTGCCAGGTTCTCATGTTTATCTAGTTTTTTGTAGGTGACAGAATCTACAGATTTTACCGAGTTAACAAACAAAGAACCATGGCTCTAATCAACAAAGCTGGCTATAAAACCAGAAATGTTGTTTGGGAAGAGTGGAAAAGAGTGGCTAGGTAGCTTTGAATCTGGATCTAGCAGGAGTTTTATGGTTTGTAAAAATACAAATTAGCTTTTCAGAATGTGGAGGCATTGAGATTGAAGAGAGCTGGGACAAGGTTAGTTGGTCCAAAACGTGTACTCTTTTCGCTTATCTTAAAACTATTTGTTAGTTTTTTTTGGCAAAACTGGTTACTCTACTCATTCTGGTAATATTCAGGAAGTCAAGTTATTTTCTTTTCTCCTGTAATAACAAGATTTTTTTTCTCCTATTATCTCTTTACTCTGTCATAAATTCCATTATGAAATAGAAACATTTAATATAATTCATTTGAACTATATAATATAATTTTTAGCTTAATTCAGAAAACTGAATATATGCAATTGTTGTTAGTAGATAGAATATTGATTCTAAAATACAATCCTATGCTACTCAATATGGAAGAGTCTACCTGTGTTCTATAACTGAGAAACTATTGTTAATGGATTGTGGTTATGGAATGACACCTTAATCTGGTCCAAGATTTGTAAAACAAATCGGTAGCCAGGTAAAAGAATGTCACTTTAGTTTTTCCAACAATCTTTCACTACCTTCTTAATTCAATTATGAAGTATAGCATTCTAATTTGTATATCAATGTGTTGTTTCTGTTACTATCTGTTTATCGTACTGTTATGTAGTTTTTGTTCTGTTCCTTTGAGTCGAGATCAAACATAATCTCATATTAGTAAATATGTAAGAACGTACCTGTGGGGAGGCATACCGTTTGGTGTTAGTATATTTAAGTAATCTTCCTGATAGTAGTTGTTTGTATCATCCTCTGCAGAGTCGAAACTAAGAAATATTTTGTTTAAATAAACATAAAAAAGCAAAAAGAATAAATTGCTTAGGTTTATTAAACATGTGAGGTATGAAAGAATAATATTACCTCCTCATCAACTAAATTAAACTAAATTAAGTTGGCATACCAAGTAATATTGTGTTTAAATTAACAATGTAAAAAGGGAGAGATGATATAACGATCAAAAACCTGGAAATAAAATTGTTGAAATTGTGATGAGACGAAAAACAATGAAAGATGCAACTGTTTATGACGATGAACAATGAGAAAAGCTCAAGGATTTATATAGAAGGACAGAAGGTACAAATCAAGACAAATTTGGATATATTTTTTGGTGAAACCAAGTAGGCGTGTGTTCTTTTGGTTGAAAAAAATCAAGTAGGAATCAAATTGGATTAAAAAAAGAGAGGAAAAAGTTAAATTTGGAAAGAATTTAATTGCAGGAAAATATATGGTAGTTTTGGGTTGAAAGAAATCAGGTTGGAATCAAATAGGATTAAATAAAAAAAAAGACCGTATGTTTTACAAGAAGGAAAAAAACGTATAAAAAAATGGAGAAAAGCTAAATTTGGTAAAGGTTAATTATGGAGAAATTTAGGGTGTTTTTTTGGTGAAATAAATCACGTACAATACAAAATAAATTTGGGAAGAATTTAATTCTTGAAAAAATTTAATATATTTATTTTGAAGAATTAAATTTTAGGAAAAAGGGTAAAAGACGGTTTTGTCTAAAGCGGACTCTTTTAATGAAGGGTAAAAAGTTCAATTCACTTTTCAAAGGGCCTTCAGGCTTTTAATATATATATATATATATATATATATATATATATATATATACTAGTTTAGGATACGTGCGTTGCACGTGTATCAAGCGTTAATTAAGAATAAATATGTATAAAAAAATATTGTGTGTACTTTATTTTATTAAGTGCAATAATTTTAAAAAATATAACGTATAATTTTAAAGATAAGAAAGTGTAGTTAGTTAAAGAGGAATATGATAAATGATCGTCAGACTAATAATTAAGGAGCAAAATTAGATGTAGCCAAAAATATATTTGTATTCTACGTAAAATCTTTTATAAGTTGAGATGTTTCGAATTAATGACAATCAAAGTTTATACATTTTAAATGGTATTTAATTATTATACTTATTTCCAAAGTTTGGAAGTACTTTATTCTTGCCAAATTGTACATTTTCATCAAACTGACGGCATATTATGCATTTTTACTAATAAAAATGTAAAAAAATATAACTTGTATTTATTTTAATTTTCGCGTCTGCTATAAGATAAGATATTACAACTCATTTTTTTTGTTAATAAGACTAAAAAACCAAGCCAAATATTTATTGTTGAGTATTTTATAGTGGAGAAAAATCAAATATAATAAATCAACATAAGATACCAACATAAACAAA
The DNA here is from genome assembly GCA_030864225.1 of Capsicum baccatum var. pendulum. NCBI lineage: Eukaryota > Viridiplantae > Streptophyta > Magnoliopsida > Solanales > Solanaceae > Capsicum > Capsicum baccatum. Next base: position 279,980,598 of record CM061552.1, on the reverse strand, counting down.
AATAAACAAAAAGATAAGAAATGACAACATACAAAGATAAAAATATATGACCCTTTAGAAATACAACATATAGGTACTTCTTCGGTCTGGCTCTACCTCCCCAGATGCCCGCCACTACCAATCATTTACTCCTGCTCAATAGAAATGACTTGAGACTTAAGCTTTACTTCTAAACCAATTTTAGGTGTAACATCGCTAAACTTACATTACAAATATCCAGTTTTGATCCTTCTCAACCTAAATCTAAATTCATATCTCTACTATGTACTTAAAAAGAAAGATATAATAATCATAATGTCCTTAGTTTTTTCATTTCTTTTATTTTTTCTTGATCAAGACAATACTACTTAAATATAGTTTACAAAAATTAAAAGGTTGCAAGTCACTTTCTTTGGTTCATAAAATTTGGAGTAAGAACATAATTAAACTTGAATTTACTTGTGATTAACGAATTAAAATCTAATGAAAATCGATTTTTATGACAAAAAAGGCAAGGCTTTTTTTGATCCTTAACTCTTAAAAGAATATTAACCGAACAAAAAAGTAAATACAATGTGAAATTATAACAAAACTGAATAAACATATATATATATATATATATATGTATATATATATATATATATATATATATATATGTATGTATGCATATGAATTCAATTAATAGATCTTCTTCTTTTGGACCTTGTATCCTCTTCGTTTAGTTAAGCATCTAAACACGTGATAAAAATATTTTGTTTAAACACGTGATAAAAATATTTTGTTAGATACTTTTGGGTTAAGTTTTGAGATAATATGTGCGCTTATTCTCAATGACCAATTACATACAATGTTACTTCTTTTAATGATATCAAACTTGAACTTTACCACTTCTTGAGGTAAATAACTTCTTGAACTTTTTTATTTATATAAAATAATAGACACTTGAGAACATAATTTTTTTTTTTGAAATTTGACTCTCAAATAAGTATATCATTTCTTTAAGTATTATTCAAAAGTGCATGAATATATCTATAACCTTTGAAATTGTACGACGATTTGATGCCATTACCAAAAAAGCATTTGGTAAGGGGGCCGTGAGTCTGTCCATAAATTTTTTAAATTTATTTACATATTATTTGAAATACTTATTATATCATAAAAGAAAAACATTATTCAATACAAAAATAAATGGAAAGATAATAAAAGTTATATATTTTTATATTTTAATTCTAGATACGCCCCTAGACTCAATCATGAAAGATGTGATGGTCTTCACATACATCCCAATATCTTCGATGATTGTATTTGAATTAGTGTTGGTGTCATAAAATACAGCAAAAGAACAATCATTAGCTATTGGAAGGTTGAATACACTGTTTCCCTCTGACTTGCCATTGTGGCCATACGGTCCATGGGAGCCTTTGTTGATGTCAAAGGTTATTGATCTCAAATCATTTGTATAGTAGGTACCTCTTATCCCAGTAATAAATTCTGATGGATAGTCTAATACAACCTTTAATAGAATAGGAACAATCACAAAGATATAGTAATATATATACAATAACAATACACTATGGGGGTATGAGGAGGGTAGCGTGTACATTGTCTGTACCGGCCACAACTTCAGACTCAAGACAACACATCAACAAATAATGATAATAACTACCACAAAATAAAACTACATGCAATCTACTCGAAACAACATGCTTATTCCGTTTTGAAAAGAATGGTCTATTTTTCTTTTTAATTTGTTTTAAAAAAGAATGACTCCATTCCTCTTTTGGCAACACTTTAATTTCAACTTTTCACGTGACATGTTTAAGGCCACAAGATAAAGAACATCTTGGTATATGACATAACATTAATTTAGTACTACAAGATTCAAAAGTTTCTTTATTTTTTTATAAAACTCAGCGCAAAGTCACAAAAACACGACAAGCATAGCACGTATTACGACTACTAAATAAGGACAACACTCCTACCTACTATGAACACACTCTAACCTCCTAACTTTCTATCCTAATGTATACTTAACGACAACAACAATAGATGGGATACAGAGAGGGTAGAGTATACATTGTCCGTACCTCATCGACTCAAGACAACACAACAACAAATAATAATAAACCAATACTACCACCAAATAACACCACATGCAATCTACTCGAAACAACATATATGATATATTACGACTACTAAAAAGGACAACACTACTAAATTTTATGAACGCACTTAGACCTCCTAATCTTGTATCCTAATATAAACTACTTAACGATTGGGCTTACCGTGATAAAGTTGAAACCATGATCAGTACCATGATTTTCTATAAAATAAAGTGTCCATTGTCATCAACAAACAGGAATTAAATTGAACGAATAAGATGGGTATCATAAGACATAAAAATCTTGGCTATTTTACATCTTTCTTTTTCATCCCAAAACACTACTCCCTCCCTTCTTTAGTTGTCCTCCCATTGCTGAAACCTTTATCATATCCATAATATTAACTATTATTTTGTGAATTGTAGTTAATAATTTTAAGATTAATTAAATCAAATATAGACAAGTATATATACAATATATATATAGAGAGAGATGTGGAAGAATACAAAGGGGGAGGGGGAAAAATTGCCATTTATTGGGTTTATATTTGGATATGAATAGAGATTATATTTGGGTTTACATAGGTTATGTCATTGTCTTTTCTTAATTTGTTAGATTTAGGATTTGCATGATTAGGTTTAGGATAGTTTTGTCTACGTATGTAGGCTATAGTCGTCTAACGCGCCGGGCCGGGTCAACCCGGAACCGGCCCTCTCACTTTAAATGGGTTCCGGGCCGGTTCCGGGCCGGGTTTGGCCTTAACCGGTCCGGGCCGGGCCGGGCCGCACAGCAAAAAAATTTAAACCCACCCGAAACCGGATCACTTAACCCAATCCGGTCAAACCCACTAAAACCCGGTCAAACCCGGTTAAAAACCGGTCAAACCCGTGTAAAAAATCAAATATACACTATATATACACTCCAATATACACTATATACACTCCAATATACAATATATATTTTTAAAAAAATATGTAAAGTATAAAAAATTACACATATATACGTACCATTCAATATATAATTATATATGACCATACTTACTACTTTAAATAAAACATATGCTATAATAGTATAATATATATATATACACTACAATATATATATACACTAATTTATAAAGCATATACACATGTATACGTTAAATATATACTACTTTAGAAGATATATACACATATATATGCACCATTCAATATATATGTACTACTTTAAATAAAATATGTATACATGTATACGTTAAACATACACGTCTATAGAAGATCCATTCACATATATACACTCTATTCTATGTATATGTAATACTTTAAATGCAATATACTACATTATATATACATTACAATATGTATAGATATACTTATATACTAACTTATAAAACATATACACATGTATACATTAAATATACACTTCTATAGAAAATATATACACGTGTATATGCACCATTCAATGTATATATACTATACTTATAAAATATACTACATTATATATACATTACAATATGTATAAATATACTTATATACTAATTTATAAAACATATACACATGTATACGTTAAATATACACTTCTATAGAAGATATATACACGCATATACGCACCATTCAATGTATATATACTACTACTTATAAAATATACTACATTATATATACATTACAATAAGTATAGATATACTTATATACTAATTTATAAAATATTTACACATGTATACATTAAATATACACTTCTGTAGAAGATATATACACGTGTATACATTAAATATACACTTCTGTAGAAGATATATACACATGTATACATTAAATATACACTTTTTTGTGCTGGGCCGGGCCGGGCCGGTTAACCGGCGGGCCTGGACCGGGTTGGTCCGGGCCGGGTTAACCGGGCCCATTTTAAAAAATAAACCGGCCCGGAACCCAGAACCCTAAAGCCCTAGGGCTTACCGGGCCGGGTCAAACCGGGCCGGTTTAGCTTGTCGGGCCGGGTCAGCCCGGCCCGTTTGACACCCCTAATGTAGGCTACAAAGGAAGTCATTGTAAATATGTCCATTTTCTTTTCCCTCCGTCTCATATTATAAAATTCCTCAAATCGGATTGAATATTCATCTATCATCTGTAAATTAAAAGAAAACAATATAATAATAGAGATGTTGGAACAATACGATAAAAACTAACGTTTATACAAAATTTCTCAAAACTCAATTGAGCATTTATCTACCACCTGTATTAAAAATTAACATTAACAAATAATAAGAAAGAAAACACTACAACAAAATAGATAATGGAACAATGTGATTAAAACTAATAAAAATCGCAACTTTAAAGCAAGTCGAAAAAGTAGCTAAAAGCATATCAATACGATTAAAACTAACCTTTATACAAAAATATCTCAAAACTCAATCGAACATTCATCTTCCCCCTGTATTAAAAATTAACATTAACAAATAGTAAGAAAGCAAACACTACAACAAAATAGATAATAGAACAATATAATTGAAACTAATAAAAAACACAACTTTAAAGAAAATCGAAAAAATAGCTAAAAGAATATCTTTATCACCAAAAATTCTATACCCTACAAAAAACATAGTAAAAACATGACAATAGAATTAAAGTTGTAGTTAAGGAACAGGCAAAAAAACATTAAGGGACGGACTTAAATAAACAAAATTTTTTTACATAAAAATAAGGAAAAGATAGCCAAACGTACCAACGAATGTCAAAAACATGACTTAAATAGAATTAATTGTAGAGTTTTTCTTTTAATTAAGGTAAAATTCTAATCTTTTAATTAAGGATAGTTTTAATTGATTTAGTAGTGTTAAACATTATATTTTAGAAGTCTTTAATTTTATAATTTATATATATATATATATATATATATATATATATATCCCAAAAGTGTTTTCCTAAAAAAATCTGCCAAACATATGTTAAGTTTTTTCCTAAAAGAATCTGCAAACGTATGTTTTTTATTTAATTAAATAAATTTTTGGTTCTTATTTTTTTCCCTTTCCATAGATGCGATTTTTCCTAAAAAGTTTCCTAGGATTCCTAACAAAAAATTTCGCACATTACATTTAAAGCCTTTTAGGTATGAGATTTTTCTATTTTTTTCCCCTTATATTCTAAATATCTAAATAATAATTATTTTTAAAAAATAGTGAAAAGACAATTTTGTCTATTGAGGAGTATTATAATGAAGGACAAAAAATTCAAATCACTTTTCTAAAGGGCTTCACACTTTTAATCTCTCTCTCTCTCTCTCTCTCTCTCTATATATATATATATATATATATAGATAGATAGATAGATATATATATATATAGATATATATATTGATTCCTAAAAGTTTTTCCTTAAAAAACCTGTACATCATAACGTTTTTTTTTTATATATAAATTTTGGTTCTTATTTTTTTTCTCGTTTCCATAAATTGAGTTTTCCCAAAAAAGTTGCTAACGAAAAATTTTACACTTTGCATTTAATGTATTTTTGGTAAGAGATTCTTATGTAATTTCTTTTTTTCTTTTATATTCTAAATATTTGAATAATAATTTAATGATAATTATTTAAAAAAATAGTGAAAACACAATTTTTTCTATTGAACAGTATTTTAATTAAGGCCAAAAAGTTGAAATCATGCAAAATTCACGTGTAATATATATTTTCATTACTTTGAGGCTTGAGACCACGACATACAAAAATTAACTTCTACATAAAAAGACTAAACAATACATAATCTATAGATTATATAGTATAGATATAGATTATAGATATAGATATAAATATAGATGTACATGTAGATTATAGATTGTAGATTTTAGATGTAGAAAGTGGGAAGCCTCAAAAGTAAAAGTAAATTATGATTATACCCTTCAAAAATTGATTGACTATTGTAACATCTAATCAAATGGAATATCAAAAATTTTCTGCATCAAATTTTGATTAGTTGAAATCAAATTAATGATAAATTACTATATTGTGAATGTTGCTATTAATTTTAATGAAAATCTTTTGACTTCTTGCTGGAATACCTTTGATTTGCCTTCGGTTAAAAAAGAAAACATCAGCAGCGCTCATATAAATGAACTTTTAGAAAGAATAAATAGTACTCCGATTACTCCGATCTTCATTTTCCGTAAGTTCCATCAGTCACTTTCCACTTTATTTTTTCTTGAATTTCTTTAGTCTTTATACTATCATTTGTTTTTTCTCCTTTCAAGAAGTATACCATAGCTATCTTTATCAATAAATTGCATTACTTCATACATCAATAAAATTACAAATTATATGCTCTATTTCAGGTGAAGAGATTATGATTTTGTTCTTAGTTTTATTCTTTCTCATATGTTGTTAGTGATGTTTCTACCGTTGAACCTAATTTTTTTCTGTTGGGTCTCACCCGCTGTCCAGTAATCAGCATCAGCATTGGAGCCTCGACTAATCTGGATCGTGCAAAGCTCATTCTGGAAGTAACGTTCCTAATAAAATCTTTTGCATACCCAAGACTCGAACTCGATATCTTAGGATAACATTTAATTCTTTAATAGTAATTCCATCACTATATCACAACCCATGTTGGATAATATTTAATTCTTTAATAGTAATTCTTAATTGAAATATTTCTTTTTATGAAACACGAGATGAGACGAGAAGGTAAAAACTCTAAATTAGTGTAATTTATCATGGTTAAGTGATTAAATAAGTTAAAAATATGTGTTAATTAATCATGGTTAAGTAACATAAATTCTAAATTCAAACACATGAAATGCATATATCAAATTGGTGTATATAGTGAGTGTGGATAAATTTTTTCCGTGATTGTCAACTATCCGAAAAATATGTGTACATTATAAAAACGAGTAATTTTCATGGATAGTCACCCAAGTTTTGAAAATTACCTACAAATATCACTTTTATTTCTTTTAGGACAAAAATATCACTCAACTATCCCTATTTTCCTAAAAATATACTTGATACTTCAAAAACATTTCTTCTATCCTATTAAACATGTCATGTCATTAAAATTTATTTTTATATATATAATAAATAGATCTATTTAACTTATCAAATTTATTTAACTAAAATTTAATCCTATTTTTTCAAAAGATAAACACACATGATATATTTATCATTGAGGAACAATTTAATTATGTACTTTAAATTTTCTTTCTTAAAAAAAAGAATATAAATTATATTTATTCTTTATTCGATAAGAGAAAAATTATTACATCACATGATAAAAATATCAGATAATCACGCAACTTAAAGGGAAATAATTCGTCTGATAGTGCTATGCACATTACTCATCAATGACGTAGTTGATGTGTAAAAGTTTGAATTATTTTATTTGGTACTTTTCAAAGTTTTTCTAATTTATTTATTTTACCACTTAATAATATTTTTAAAACTTAAGGTATTTAAATGAATTGGTACTAATTTAATATTTTTTGGATATTTATTTCATATACTAAAGATTCTTAAAATATAAAAGAAATAAAAATGATGGCTTTCGCATTTTCATATACTCACTAAATGTACTATTTTTGAAGAAAAGAAAAATTATTTAATCATGAAACAAATTAAATATTTTAAAAATATCAACAAAATGATCTAATATTACAAATGAATCTTTAAAATAGTACCCAACCAATTATCGCTTGTTTTTTTGTGGGTTTAGGATAAGGAAAGAATATAAATTGGCGTTAATTATATAATATGACGAAATATAGTATAATTGAAATAAAAATTAATATGAAAAAACTAAATTAAAAATAATAAAATTTTGTTTTCTAAAGTTTTTTTGCCTATGTTAACTTTTGCGGATTTATTTGATTCGTTATTAATTTTACTTGGGTAAAATTCGCAAGACGAATCCATTTTTTGTCAAAAAGATCTTGCTTAAAATTTTGTAAGTGATCTACATGCGAATTAAAATTTTCGGGTGATAATTACCTTTAAGATTTTTCAATTGAATTTTGTTTGACAAAAAATACTTAGATTTTCTCCTTCAAATTTTGTTTGATAGAAAAATTTATAGGTTTTTCATCAAATTAGTTTTGAAAAATTTGTAGAGAATTAGGTTACCGGTAAATTCTTTTGTAAATTTTCAATAGTTTTTTTTATGTAATTAAAATTTTTCTTGTATTTTATAAGACGTAGGTTTGACTAAATGAACTTTAAAAATTAAACAGGTTTATTATTAAGAAGATAAGATTTTAACAACATGGCATGCCAAGTAGGAGAAAAGAAGGCTTTTAAAGTGTAAAGTATTTTTTGAGGAAAAAAGGAATAGTTGAGTGATATTTTTGTCCTAAAAAAATAAAAATGATATTTGTAAGCAATTGTCAAAACACGAATGACTATCTATGGAAATTACTCTTATAAAAACTCATGTATTAGTTCCCTATATTCCTTAAAACTGAAGCCTAACGGGGTTATGATATTTTACTTTTGAGATTTTTTGTTTTGTTTTAAGATGACTATTGTATATTTTATACTCAATTTATCATTTTTCTGTTGACGTGTTGGGTTTGGAGAGGGAAAAAATCTTTTTTTTTTTAGTGAAATAGAAATGCATTAAATTAAAGGATTGTTTTGTTTTACATAGCAAGGCCTAGTCAGCCACAAAAACATAACAATTGTGATTAACATTTCCATTACTGAATACAGAGCGCGTGGATGATTTTTCATTGAAATCTTCCCCAAAAAATTACTCCTACACTAGCTGGTGGAGTTGGAAAAGCATATAGTCTATCAAAAAAATTCTGCTCTGAACCTTGTTTTGCTATCAAGTCCGTTACCATATTCTGCTTCGGGTAAGTATGATAGACTGGAGGATTCCCCAAACTCCTCAGTAGAGACCTGCATTCATAGACAACTGAATCATAAAGTAAGTTACCGTGGTGGAGCATGTTATAATTTTCAAAGAATCAGTGCATACTTCCAGAGGTTTTAGGTTTTGCTCAAAGGCAAGCTTTAGGCCTTCCTTCAAGGCCAAGAGCTTCATGAGATTATTGATGGCATGGATAAAGTTTTTGCTAAAGCCTACTACCCAATCCCCTCTATAATTCCCGATGACTCCTCTAATTCTCCCTTTCCAGGATTGCCAAGGCAAGATCCATCAGTATTCAACTTAAAAAGGTTGGGGGGAGGGGGTAACCATTTGATGGTGATATTGGTAGTGGAAGGGGCCTCAGTGAAGTTACCTAAGTGTTGGTATTCTACACCTCTAGCATAAGGTATGCTGAAGCAAGGTTGGGAGTTGGTGTTTTGAAAGTTATTGACATTTCTTATTTTCCAGAGGTACCATAAGCAGAAGGGTAAAAGAGTACTCCAGGGAGTGTTGTTGTCAAAACAATCCTTCTTCAATCTTTCCTATGTGGTTCACTAGTTATTGGTGTCAAACATAGGTAGCTGAAGTTGGATACTCCCCTTATATTTTTGGATTAGCTTTTGCCAAAGGGTCTTGGCTAAGTTACATCCAAAGAAAATGTGGTGCTGGTATTCCAGGGAACAGTTGCAGCACTGACAAAGAGTGGTAATATTCAAGACCTTTTTGGAGAGAGTGACTCTAGTGGGCAGACTATTGTGGTGCATAAGCCAAACAAAGGTTTTGATCTTATTAGGGATTCTAAGATACCAAATCCAGTTGAAGGAGATGTGGACTAACTGGGGATCAGACTTAACGTTGGTAATGTGATGATAAGCACTTTTAGAAAAAAAGGTACCATCACCTCTAAGACTCCAAAGAGGAGTATCCTGGTTAAGGTAGTTGCTTGGAAAGATGGTGTTGTCGATGCTAGAGAAAATATTAGGAAGGATATTACAAGATAGGGGAGTGGAGTCCTATCTTCCATCCTTTTAAATATCCTTGACCATAATAGGGTCATAAGTTTGGATATTGGGCCCCTGAAGAATAGAAGAAAGGGGGGGAGGGAGGGGGCATTCCAGGTATCGATCTATCATGCCAAGCTCTAACCTTGGTTCCATTCTTGATGACCCAAAATAAGGCATCTTTACAGAGGTTCCAATATTTGTTGATGTTGTTCCAAGTCCTAGAACCCTTGCTGCTACTCTTTTTTCCTATTTCATTTTTAGAAATGAGAGTGTTAGCCCAAAGAGATGTGGGGTTAGAATACATTCTCCAACCCAGGCTGCAGAGAAGGGCTTCATTCTTGGTGGCAGCAATTTGCATGCCAAGCCCACCATCTATTTTAGGGAGGGTGATGGTGTCCCACCTAACCAGGTGCATTTTTTTTAGCATCTGTGTTTCCCCAGATGAAATTCCTTTGGGCTCTATCCATCAACTTATAAGTTACTAGGAAGGTGGATATATTGCATCACCTGATTAGGGATGCTGGCTAAGGAGGACTTAACTAGAGTTACCATACCATTCATGTTGAGGAACTTGATTTTCCACCCAACTAACTTACTGTTCAGATTGTCCAAACTGAATTAGAAGTCCCCCATCTTAGTTTTTTTGTGGAATATGGGGAATCCTAGGTATTTACCAAAGTGGTTAGTAGGGTGTATGCCCAAGATAGAAGAGAGATTTCCTTGGTCTTCCAGCCCACAGTTTTTGGAGAAGATAACTTTGGATTTAGCAAAGTTGATTCTTTGTCCAGAATGGTAACTGAAGCTTTGGAAGATCCTATTGACAATCTAGCAGTTTTTAGAGTCTGCCTTTGTAGAAAAGTGAGGTCATCCGCAAAGAAGAGGTGAAAGATGGGTGGTCCCTCTTTAGAGATGGATATGGGGGTCCATTGGAGGGTGTCAACCTTTAATTTGATCCTCCTAGAAAGAAGTTACATGCATAGGATAAAGAGATAAGGTGACATAGGGTCCCCTTTCCTAATACCCCTAGAAGGGTTAATGGGGATGGTCTTCCCCCCATTAACAAGAATAAAGATGGCGGAGGTAGAGATACATGAGAGAATGAGATTTATAATATTTTGGGAAAAGTTGAAGAAGGAGAGAGCCTGCTTAATAAAAGACCATTCAAGTCTATCAAAAGCTTTCTTAAGGTCTATTTTGAGGAGCATATTGGACTTCTTGCCCTTCATTTTGGAGAAGTGACTAACATATTCCTGGACAATAATGGCATTATCAGAGGCCCTCCTTTTAGCCAAAAAGCTAGCTTGGTTGGGGCCAATGATGTTTGCAAGCATGGGTTTCATTCTGGTGGCTATAATGTTAGTGATGATTTTATATTGAGTATTATAGAGGCCTATGGGTCTAAAGTTCTTTAGAGAAGTGGTATTTCTGCATTTGGGAATAAGACAAAGATAAGTGGAGTTGACTCTGGGGTCCATAGAGTAAGAAATGAAGGTCTCCTGACAAAACTTAACTGGGGGGCCCCTAGAATGTCCCAAAATTTTTAGTACATAGATAAGTGCATGCTATTAGGCTCAGGATCTTTGTTAGGCTTGAAGGAGAAAATAACCTTTTTAACCTCTTCAAGAGAAGAGATAGCCTGTAAGAGGTCATAATTGAGGGGGCTGATGGATCCGAAAGTGGAAGGGTTAGATTGGGTAGTGAGATGCCCTAAGGTGTGTTCAGAAGAGTAGAGGTTATTATAGAAGTTGAAGACAGTGTTGGCAATATCCATTTGGGGGTCGTTTGGTAGAGAGTATAAGATAATACTGAATAGGCTGTATTAGTAATGCTGAGATTGTAGTGCAAGGATTAGTAATACTGGGATTAGTAATATTGGAATTATTTTTTATGCAGTGTTTAGTTTGATGTATTGAAAACAATATGTATTATTATATTTTAAAAAGAATATTTGTTTGTTTACAAAAATACCCTCAACATATTATAACTTTGTGTATTTTTTTGCAAAATTTTATTATTTTTTTTAACAAAAAAAATGAACAATATAACTAATTATTTACTTTGAAATAATTTTAAGATTTAATCATTCACTTGCAATTGTTTTTTTGGGATTATCTTTTCTTTATTTGTTTATCATTTGCTTGTTGTTCCCATTTTGTGGTGTTTTTAAGTTGGAGGGGGCACGTGTAACTTTTGAGTAAGACAATAGAATCATTATTAACATAAAGTTGTGTTCGGTAGAGTGTTAAACCTAAGTAGAAAAATTATTTTTATTTATGAATATCCTATTTACAAAATTAAAGCTTGTATGTAATCATGCAATTTATTTTTGAATTTTGATCAATAAGTATTTTTTGAAGTTAATGGAGTAATTTTTTTATGATTAAAATTATTTGGAGGGATATTATTAGCTTGATAAATTGAAAAAGAAGCAACTCAGATTGAATAAATTGAAAAAGATTTAGAAAAAAATTAATGAAATTTGAGGCATTTTTGTAAATAATAATAAAATTTGTAAACTAATTTATTTAAATAAATTTATCAGTACAAATATAAAAAATAAAATTAAGAATTTTTTTTTAAAAGAATTTGAGGGATATTTTTGTCTTTACACATATTAGTCCATGGTATTAAAACTCATGTATTGCTAATACCACCATATGGGATGTATTAGTAATACACCCTATAATACCATATAGGGTGTATAACTAATACATGGTATTAGTAATATATAGGTCTAAAATTCTACCAAACATACTATTAAGTAATACCACACTTAATACATAAACTATTTTTTTTAATACGTCCTACCAAACGACCCCTTGGTGATAATGCCACGTTTCACTTTCATTTATGAGGGAGTTAATCCTGTTCCTTCTCCTCCTATTGAGGGTGGAGGTGTGAAAGAATTTAGTGTTTGAATCCCTTTCTAACAACCATGAGATTCTAGACTTGAACTTCCAGAACTCATTCTCCAGGGTAAGGATATAGTTGAACTCTTTGAGCAGAGTATGTTCAAGACCATGGAGGAAGGGGCTTATGGGGTAGTTTTGGAAATTTTGGATGCCATCCAACCTTGCAAAAAAGTGATTCTTCTTATTGCAAATGTTCCCAAAGATGTGTCTGTTTCAATCCCTGGCCTTCTCCTCAAAATCAGAGGTGGCTATAGTGATGCAGGAACAGTGAAGATATGAATCTCTGATGAGATTGGGGAAGTCATGATGACTAAGCCACATGGATTCAACCCTGAAGGGTTTATTCTGGTTAACAGGGGTAGAGCCTAAGTTGAGGAGGAGAGGGAAGTGGTCAGAGTAGGTTCTAGGGAGATGGGTGACTGAGGCCTCAGGGTAAAGGTGAATCCAAAGATCATTAGCTAGGAATATATCAAGTCTTTCCAAAATCAGGCCCTGCCTGTTCCTATACCTCATGTTAGACCAGGTGTATTTACTTTCCTTAAAGCCTAAGTCAATAAGCTTGCAATGATTTATACAATTTAAAAAAAGGTTAGACCTATTAAGGTTTACCCTAGCACCACCAAATTTTTCAGCAGCTCTAAGGACCTCATTGAAATCACCTCCTATTAACCAAATCTTACCCTAAGGGGAAATGAAGTTATTAGAATAAGAGGAGAGTTGGTCCCAAAGCTAAATCCTAGAGTGGAAATCAGTGCTACCATAAATGATACTAATAAACCAAGAAGTAGGGGGAACTAACCTTGAATTTATGATGAATGGCTTGAGTGGAGATAGAGGTAAAGGTGATGGAAATGGAGTCATCCCTCCACATAATGATAAGACCCCCTGAGTTGTCAGTTACTTTAGATTGGATGTGATTTTGGAAGTTCAGTTCCTCACATAGGTCTTACTGATCAGTCATTTTAGTTTCCAAGAAAGCAAGAATGTAAGGGTGGTGGATATTTACCATGGCCTTACAATGTTTCCTGAATTCAGCATTCTTTTCCCTTCTAGCATTCCACACAATGCAATTCTTCATCTTTGATTGAAGGGGATGGAGGGGTTCTGTTGTAGTCACCTTGCCCTTCCCCTTGGGATTGGAGATGGCTGTCAAAGAGAAGGACTTCTTTTTCTTGTTGAGTGGGGTTAGCTTGACCATGATAGTATCTTCTCTCATAGGATTTGTTGTATTTACTCTTAGACTTAGGCCTGCTAACCCTAAGGGAATTAGGATGATCACTATCTCCTGAACTAGCTCTATGAACTCGAGATTTAAAGATTGTTCTAAATTGAATATTTTTGTTCTTGGGACTCTGAGTTGGGATAGAAACTTCTCCATACCCCTGTTTCTTGCTCTCAGGGCTTCCAAAATATTCAACCTCTCCACCTTTTGTAGAGTGAGGTGGGGAGAGGTTGTGATCATGGATAGAAGTTATGCCTGGCTTGGAGAGGCTTGGTGTTCCCTAGTGAAAGGTGCAAAAGCTGGTCCTAGAAGCATCAGGGCTGGGTTGTAAGGTAAAAAAAAGGGAAAGGCTTAGGCTGAGATGATTCATGATGTTGGCTAGAGATTCTGTTGTCAACTTCTCCTGGCAAGGTGAGTGGATTACTTGAAATAGGGTTGCCATCCAGACATTGGACCCAAATGTCTGTAGTTTATGGTTCAGGCTCACCATGGCCAGTTGAGCAAGGTATTGGGGGTCCTGAATGAGTATGGTGACTTGTCTCCCTTCCCATTCTAGGTGCAGAGGCACTGTTTGGTTGGATAGGTATATTTCCAGCAAAGAAGTTGGTTGGTGATTTAGGGATAGGGAAGTTGTTGTAATGGTGATTTGGCTAGAGCTTGAGGAGTTCATGATTTCTTTCTTGAGAGAAATCACTCATTTTTTCCTCAGGGTATATAGAGTGGAGTGTTGAGAGTGGGGAGCTGAGAGGTTTTCCTATAGGAAACACCACCAGCATTAAATGATTTGTCCATGCCTTGGACATTCACCATCATATCACTGCAGGAAGTGGAAAGGTTTCTCGACGTCGGGACTTTAGACTCGTCATTGCCTAAATCCAGGTGTCCTAGTAGGGACCCACATTGGGGATCCTTTTTCCTTTTAATTTTCATCAATTGAGAAGGGGTAATATTTTCAGAAGTAGGAGAATTTTGAGAAAAAAGGGTCGGGTCCTTTAGGATCCATCTGGGCTTTTGTTGGAGGCCTATATTCTTGGTTTGGCCCTCGACCTCAATAGGAGGTATCTGCGCCTGATCTTTTTTAGGCCCATCACCCGTCCTGCTAGGGGCTTTAGCACCGGGGGATTTTGAGGACTCCCCTTGGGCCGACGAATGGTTGTAAGCCCAAATGGGGTGAGCGTGGTGGACTTTTCCGGTGAAAAATCCAACGATTTAGGGATTACAGATTTACTTGCCACCACATTGAAGGTTTTGACATTTACGATGGGTGCTTCCTTGGTGGTTGCTTGTTGATTTTTCGTCACCATCTTCTTCTTTTTGGCAAATGAGACTGTTTACTAGTTGTTTGAGTGGTCTTCCGGCAAACTACCTGCCTCACCATAGTTGGCCTTCGATGGTGAGGCAGATACATTGCACACTATGGTGAGGCAGATATATCAAAGTCGTTCGAGTTGGCCTTCTATGTATCTGTCTCACCATAGTTGGCCTTAGATGTATCTGCCTCACCATAATATAGATAATTGAGATTACACTCTAATGATGTATCGGGAGGAGCAACGTTATTTGAATAGTATTTTTATATTTCTGAAAAAAAGACTGAACGAATATTATTACTAATTTATTTGTATAAATTCCATCATAGTTTGCCGGGGGTCTATCGGAAACAACCTCTCTACTTCTTCGGAGGTAGCGGTATGGACTGCGTACATTTTATCCTCCCCAGACCCCACCTTGTGGGAATATACTGAGTTTGTTGTTGTTGTTGTAAATTCCATCATAGTTTAATGTTGCTAATTTCAATTAATTTTGTGTACTGCTAAATTAACACTAATTCATCCCAACAACTCCATCATGAAAAATTAAATTATGAGAATATATGTCTTTATATTAAGCAACTATACTACCCCTTGTTGTAAAAACATGATATGCACGTTGCAAAACCAAAAATCCACAGGTTCTGTATATTAATCTTTTGAATGTTTTAGAAGAAACTCTTGAGAGTGTGGTGAAACATTTTTAAGCATGCAAGTTCGAAATTATGAATCTATTATTCAAAAAAAAAATTACGAACTCTTTTTGGAGTTAATTTAACTTATTATTACTGAAGTTTGTTTATTATTATCATCAAATCAACTTTTTGATAATCACTTGTTAATTTATTGTTAAATGGATTAATTGACGAATTTTCATTGTTTAATCACAATACATCGTTAATTTTTATTTTAGTACTAGTTTAGTATACGTATTTTGCACGTGTATATTATGTCAAACAATAAAAAAATTATTAACATAAAAATAAATATGATGTTTTAACTTAGATTGAAAGTGATTTTTTTTGTTAATTGATACATGAAAGCACATTATTATTCGAGCAATAGAGCTTAACTTGAAAAATGTTAATTACTATTATTGTTATGCATCATAACGAAGAAGATAAAAAAGAAAAGACTATATTTAGAAGTATACATAGTTTGTTCTAATCTTAGTGGACAGAGTTACCTGAAACTTATTGTTAATGGAGGTGTTAGGTATCCCGTAGAATTAGTTAAGGTGTGCGTAAATTGACCCGAATATCACGATTATAAAAAAAAGAATATATATGCTACAGGATCGGATTCAGGATTTGAAGATTGTGGGTGCTCACTTTCTTTAAGAAAAAAAAAAGTGTGTTGCTACCAGGAATCAAACCCACGCGACTTCAAGCATCAAGGTGCTCAAGTTCTACACCAAAGACAAAGCACCAAACAACCACTTTTGTTTATGGGTGCTTAACAATATATCATAAATGATTACTGTATTTTCTATATAAATATATAAAATTTTATCGGGGTCAGTGGGTGCTCAAGCACCCGGCAAGGACTACATGCATCCGCCCTTGATATGCTACATAACTTGAGAAAATTGAAGGAAAGATATCTTTTAAGTCTTAAATGAAGGATTGATGACATTGACCTCTTAAAGAGTCAAACATCATTAGAAAACTTGATTAAGTTAATTATGGACTTGATTAATATTTTTAAAACTTTTTAATCTTTTTAAAAATACAAATCAACCCACACCCCTCTTCAATCCAAATTAACCAGTCTCTCTCCTCTCTCTCTCTCTCGACAGCTTCTCTCAACTCTCTCCCAACCAACAGTTCTGAGAAATTCTCCCTTCAATCCCCGGCGACTTCAACCTCCGGCGAAAAATAGTCGGGCGAGTTTCTTTTTGACTTTCAACCGTCAATCGACGTAAAAATGCAGTATGATGGTACCACAAATTTAATGGGTGATTTCGTGGTTAAGTCAGCCATGGGAAAATTTTTTGACGCCTTCAGAAAATACTTTGAGAACAAAAATTGGATGCTTATTTCATGGAAAGCTGCTTTGAGCAATATCTTAATTTATCGGAGGATAACAATGCTCGTTTTCAGACGAAAATGGTATACGATCTTCTCAAGTGTAGGTTTATGTATGAAAACAAAGACAAGATGGATGAGGTGTGGATAAATTACGGTGGCATGCCTATTTGTTTTGGTTGGAAGGAGTTTGTCATAGTTACCGAACTAAAATGTTATCCTCCTTCTCCTTCTCAAGTTATACCTACTCTGTCCCTAAAAAAGCACCTCGCACGTCCAAAAAAGACAAAAGAAAGTCGAGTGATCATGATGACCTGGTGTCGATTATTGGTCCAAGCTTCAAAAACAAAAATTTGATCAAATCGTTGAAAGGTAAAGGACTCTCAAAGAAGCTCAAGCAATCATTGTGCTTGGTTTGGTTTGTACATAATATTCTTTGGGCGAGAGATGTTAACAACAACATAAGCTTGATTTAATAAAGCTCTCCGAGGATCTTGAGGCATTTAACAACTATCCTTGGTGTTATGAAAGTTTCAAAATGACTGTCCAATATTTTTTGATTCCGTTAACGCCAAAGACAGTCAACTTATATGGCTTTCTATGGGCCTTCATGGTAAATATTTCTTTTGCCATGATATGATTCATCATTTTTTTATTCAATAATTCTTTTGATTTATTGGCGTTATATTATAGGTTTGGGCATTGAAAGCCATTCCTTATTTGAGACAACAAGTGAACTATCAGGAAGAAGTTTCCTGTCCAAGAATCCTGAGATGCTTGTCGGCCAAAACCGGTAGAAATACAAAATTTCTTGATCTTTTCAACCCCCCAAGGAAGCAGTAAGTTCAATTCTAATTAAGGTTTTTTTAATTAATGATTATTTTAAATGATTTCATCATCATTCTAATATATGTATTGATTTATTTTAGATTGTCCATCCGTGGCTTGTTCTGACCAACCAAGAGTTGAAGATGTCAGTTTTTCTTACTTTACGGTCTGTGCAAACTTTACCAGGCCCTAAGGTCATTGATAGAATAAAAATAAAATTATTTTGAGCAACAACCATCACAAGAAAAATAATTTTGAAGGGTGGGCTTATTGCTGTTGACGATGGTAGTCGTAGTGGTAGTTGTAGTGGTGCTGCTGTTGGGGCTAATGATGCTCCTCTTATAATTTTTTAAACAACAAGCCATTATAATTATGATCATACTGGTTGTACAGATTTTTCTCCAATTTTTTCCACATCTAGCGGATGTTCTACATGCAAATGTCAAGACTGCAAGGCAAAACACGATGGAGTGATTAATGCTATTAATACACTAACTGCTTCTGTAAAGAAAATGACATCTAAGAGGGGTGTCATTTCATCAAAGAGAATTTCATATCCATACACTTCACTAGAGATCAAGGAGGCTAAGAGGAGAAGGAAAGATACTTACAAGGCATCATCAAGCATCGAAAAAAGAAAAATTGCAACGCCTCTGTCTTTGTCTTGCAACGATGTTCAGTGTGCAAGGGCCACATGACAGCAACATGAGCCGAAGAAGGTGAATGTATATCACCTATTCCAACAAACAAACAGGCATATATCTGTTTCAACAGATGATGTATCTGTTGAAAATTATTAAACAAATATATATATCTGTTGCAACTATTGTCTAACTTGTTGTATCAGATGCGTTATCTATTGTAACAGATGATTTTTATGTTGCAACAGATGGGTCATCTATTTGAAATTATCGTACTGCTCTGATTTACCTGTTCGAATTCATCCCAACAGATGATCTATCTATTGCAACATAAG
This sequence comes from Capsicum baccatum var. pendulum, assembly GCA_030864225.1. Lineage (NCBI taxonomy): Eukaryota > Viridiplantae > Streptophyta > Magnoliopsida > Solanales > Solanaceae > Capsicum > Capsicum baccatum. The sequence continues at coordinate 279,961,416 of CM061552.1, read as the reverse complement.
GCTCTTCTGTTGCAACAGATGGACAATCTGTTGTATATCTGTTATTAGCATTGACAATTTTGGCTTTTTAGGTGGATATCAGTAAAAGCCACTTCTGAAGAGCATAATATCACGGTTGATAATCCACCAACTACTTTCAAAGAAGAAGAAAAAGTGGAGCCTGTCAGTTCAGGAGACCGGAAGAATTACCCATTTGAAAGGTTCAACATCTCGAACGAGGCTCCAAAAAAACTAACACAGTTGATCAACGACTATTCAGAATGAATTGCCGATGGGCTGTTAAAGCATCATGTCAGCAGGTACATAAATCAATTTTTAAAGATATTGGTTTATACTATTCTTGTTGTATGAACGTGACATTAACACATATAAATCATCATGTAGAAAACAAAATGACGAACGCTAAAAAGTGAACGAATCGAGTCTTGGTTTTGCTATGTTTGAGTTTATTGTTGCACATCCCAAAATGAAGAATTGGTTCTATTTGATGACACATCCCCAAACTTGCTGGAATGATGAGGTTTAAATTCCATAAATATTACTATTAATTAATAGTTTATTTAATTGCATCTGTGTATTAATTTTTTTGTCACATAATTCAAAATATTTGATAATATGTGCAGCACATCGATGTCATTTTTTACTACCTCTGAAAGAAGGCCAAGTTGCAAACACAAGAACAATATAGTACACGGTAGGCAATTATTTGTCCAAAGTTTACATTAATAATTCCTACGATAGGTATTGTCAGCAACAACCGAAAGTTTTCCGAAATGAGGAATGCTTAATCAACATCATTAAAGGTTTTAGAATTCCAGTTGGCTTATCTTGGCATTTAATCGACGAAGTGTACATCCCAATCAATTATGGTGATAAATTCCATTGGGTGTTGGTTGTCGTCGTTCTAAAAGTGAAGCGCATTCGGGTTTATGACTCGATATCGTGAAGGAGATGTTGTGGGCCTTCGTCTAAGGTACAAAAGATGGCCAAAATATTGCCTACTTACCTTGATATAAGTGGCTTTTTGGACCAAAAGGTTCGTACTGATTGATCGACGATTGAAGCATACCGAGATAAAATGGTTAACCCATTTGATGTACAATATATTGAAGGAATTTCTCAACAAACCATTGGTAGCCTGTAAGTATAAGTGTCATGATTTAGTTTCATTGTTTAAATTTCACAACGCTTGCATGAATTATAAGATATGGATTATCTACTTTTTTAAAATGCAGGAATTGCAGTCCTTTTGTTGTAGCTTATTCCGAGTATTTGAGCGATGGATTACAAGTACCAAATGATGGACTTGATACCGGATTACTCCACAAAAGATATGCTGCTCTTTTATGAAAATACGGAGAAGCAAAAGCTAAGAAGCTGTACGCAAGCGACATTAATGATCCACGACGACCAAAGACGAATTCCGTAACACCGGATGAAGAACAAGTTATTCATATTAATTAGATCTTTATAGCTTGGGTCCTTCAATATAATAACCTATCCCCCTTGGTTTAACTTGTTGATTTATTTGTAGAGTAGATCATTTGTACCCATAATGATTTTTTTTATATTTCATTTATTTGTTGAGTTATTTCATGTAATTTATGAAGTCTTTGACTTATTTTATGCTATCTATGAATATAATTAAATCCTTAGTTTTGAACATGTTAATTGAAATGAAATACTAGATTTAATTATCACAACAGATAATACATCTGCTGCAGCAGATGACATATCTTATCAAATAGATTTAGACATATGTTACAACATGAGATGCAATACGTAGATCATCTGCTGGAAATTATATAATAGGTCTTCTTATTTTCTTAATTTTTTCCAACAGATTACCTATCAATTGCAACAGATAGATTATATGTTGCAACAGATTGGATATCTGTTGCGACAGATAGACTAGGAAACATCTATTAATGCAACAGATGACCAATCTATTCCAACAGATAATCAATCTGTCACAACAAATATTATATCTATTACAACATATATAAAATTTGTTGCGTCATAAAAATTCAACTTGGCCAGACCTAAAAATTCTTGCCACAACATGTAAAGTGAAGTGACTTGAAATAAAAAATTATTACCGTGTTTGTTTCTATCTTTGTACATATTATTTTTTATACATGGACTCCAACCATTTAGTTAGTACCCTATAAGCCCAGGCCCATTACATCTTTCCCACAACGATGTCACACATACCAGTTATTTATGTATCGGTCAACAAACATTCAATGTATACAAGTGAGTACTGCCCGCACGCTGCATCAGTTTTATTTTTTGGAAGCTTGATGTTCTTATTTTGACCATCAAAATCTCATGATTCCTTTGTCAAGACTTCAGCCGGCAAATGATCCATCAACTTACTCTGTGTCAACAACTTCAAGAGTGGCTACATGTGGGCTAAAAATGTTTCCTCGATGAAGACAGGTAAGTTACAGTCATAAACCTTAATCTTTCCCTCATAGAGTAGTATCTCAACAACGAGAAAATATTTGACTTCCACGTTCATGACTGCAAGGATTCTCTTTGCCTTGTTCCAACTCTTACCGTGTGGATATGGCTTCTTCCCTCTAATATATTTAATCACTTCTTCATCCCATTGGAACGTAGAAACTAACTTATCAAATCCCAGGCCACTGGAATCAGCTAGTTTACGGAGATTAGCATACCTATTCTTGAAATTATTGTAGAAGTTAAGGTCCATTATCCTATCGGCAACATCATAAGCATTTGGGTACGCTAATTGCCTGCCCCTCATGAGGCAGAGAATTTCATCAACATACTATGGTATAAGACGATAATTTTTAAATAGGTTAGTAATTGTAAGGAATAAAAATACAGTGGATAGAATCCAATGCAGAGAGTTCTCTGAATCAGTTCACATATTACCCAACCAACGCAGTTTATGCAACAGATGTGTATTATGTTACAACAGAATACCAAGCTGTTGCAATAGATTACACATCTGTAGCGTAGATTCTTCTTCGTGGAGTAGATTGGAAGGCTAGGTTAGCAAAAGTAAACTTACATTGTCCTCGTACGACAAACACACATTTGTCATATTTGTAAAGTCTTTGGCGGCAAATGAATGCAAGGTGTATTCTTTTTGAACCTTCGTCCTGGCATTCAGGATTTCTTGCAATTCCTTCTTCTTCTCCTTGCCAAGTTCCGCGAATATGTCTACCTTCTTTAGCGGCCTCTGAACTTCAACAACTCTTGGAGTGGGAGGAGTTACAGTTTTTGCTATTTTCAGAATGAAGAGAATTTGTCCAATTTTTCTTCTCTTCCTCCTAACCATCACTGTAGGAGTGCATGGTTCCCTCACCTCATTGGATGGTATGACTCCCCTCCTGTATTTCAATTCCTTGGCAATTTTAGAAATAGCCTCTAGCTTTTAAAGGAGTTTATCATCTTTGTTCTTGCACACTTTGCATTTGCAATGAGAATATGAGGGTGAGAAGGGGTGAGAGGGACCACTGTAAGGGTGAGAGGGATCGGTGTAGGGGTGAGGGACCTATGCAAGGGGTGTTTTCAAAAATATTTATTTTTTGCTGAGCACCAACATGCTTATAATCACGACTGGCAGCATCATCATCATCAGGATGGCTGCCACCATCACAAACAACTCCACTAGCAACACCCCTAGAAGAAGCACCCGAATTTGTTGCAGTTTAAGGTTAGCCGTGAAGAGCTTCAACATTAGGCTAACCTTGCCTAACTGCTCTTCTTATGGATATTGCTCTAGCTAATTTCTTCATTATTAACTCTATTACTGGGTCTTATTTTGTATCAACAAAATGCAGAGTAAGAAAAGAAATCATCCCCAGCCCATCATCGGTAGACACGATCCAAGGATGCACAACCTATAAAAAAGACAGGAGGCATTTAATTATATAATAATAATTTACAGTCAGTTGGGTTACATTTATGTTAACATAATCAACTTATTCAACAGATGATTTAGCTACCATAATAACTAATCTGTATGTCACAATAGATTGATAATATGTTGCATCAGATTACATATCTGTTGCACCAATTATAGCTGACGGGTAATTTGTTGCAACAGACGACCCATCTGTTTCAATATCTTTCTTTAAGGCAAATTATTTTAGTTGAAAGAAGACGTATTGCATTATTCGGAGGGTTAAATAGATCAACGTCCTGCTCCTTAATATTTTTTTTAATTCCCTTTGTAGCCGCCAACCACCTAAGGATCCTTGGATGAGAAACCTCATCCAGATAATCCTTGAACTACTTTCGGAGGGGAGGAATGGCTTCATATGCCCAAGCCTAAAAAAATGTAAATAGGAAGTACGAAAAAAAGTCATAATAAGTATATTCATTATAAATTAATGGATAAGTAAAAATAGTGATCAATTTTACCATGAAAGCCTAGGGAGTAAAAATAGTGATCAATTTTACCATGAAAGCCTAGGGATAGCCGTATAATGTGATTGTCCCGGTGGATAGCTTTGTTAGTAAATATTGGACGGTCAAGTAGTAGTTGTCATATCCTCAGAGATAGTCATTGAATATGTCAAAATCATCAACAAGTGCCAACAAATTATCTTCTATGACTTTCCTAACGTCTCTTGCCAATAAAACAGAATGGACAAACCAAACTAAGCATAATTTGTCCCTGCAGTGCTTTGGTATGTCTTTATCTTCGAGATCTGCCATCAAATTCCCCGCTTTGTAGATACTACGTCTAACAATGCCCAACAACCCATCTTTTTCCCTTGAGTTTGTTGGACCCTTTTTGGGGTGTTTCCTTGATGAGAGGTTCTTCTGGATGATCGCATCTCAAACTCATCACTATGACAAACTCTTTCAACCCAAAATAAACCGGCATGCCACAGTAGTTGATCCAAATTTCATCCATCTTTTTTTCTTCCTCCTTTGGATCTTTATCATCCCTCGCGTACTTGATCCTGCGCTTGAGAAGACCATATACCTTGCTCATTGTGAAATGGAGAGTGCAGTTCTTAGGCAGCTCGAGAAAGTATGCAAAACAGCTCTTGTTAAAAAGTCTGTCTATGTTTTCATTCTTCATAATTCTCATTAATTCATCAAAACATTTCCCCAACTGATATTTAAGTACAAGATCACTAGTTACTTTGTCGGGGCTATCCATCGGCATCGCAACTCAAAACCTGTCGATACTAATGATTTTGACAAAATTATGCTGGGATTTCAATCTTATTTCACGCCCCATTAGTGAGAAGGAGTTATCACTTTCCTTATCTTCATTTTGCCCTGATTGAGATTGTTTAAGAAGTTCCTCCGAATCTAACTGTAATCTAGCCATTTTTGTTGGGTGGCCAGAAGTTGATCCACTTTCAGTTTCTTTTATTTTGGGAGACATCTTTTAACTACAAGCAATAGAAAAATAAAAAATACATTGTATTTGATGTCTGCATAATTTTTTTTTAAAAAGGTAAGACAAATTTCAATAAATTATTCTACGTCACATTACAAAAAAAATACTCCAACAGATAAGCCATCAGTTGGAATAGATGGGGAATCTGTTTGAAGACCTATTTAATATCTCCCAACAGATATTCCACCTATTGCAACAGATGGACCACCAACACCACAACCAATGCCACCAAGACTACCACCAATGCCACTAATACCAACACCAAGACCACCGACACCACCGACACCACCACCAAAAACATAAATACCAACATCAATAATAACATCCACCACCAATACCACAAACACCATCCAAAAATACCACGATAGTCAACAAAATACTGAGACAAAAACTAGGGTTTTCTCAGGTGCTTTCTACCTTTTTAGCATCAAAACACAAAATTGTTAACCCATTCTCGCAGATAATACAACTAAAAGTCTTCATTTTCATCATTAACTAAAAATCCCTAATTTTTGGGATAAATAATAAATGTAGAACTCTTCTCAAACTCTGTTACCTACGAAGATAGAGAAAACGATGGACACAAGTGAGAATGAAGTCAAAAATAGCAACTATATGGTCGGAAATGGAAAGAAAATCGACTTGTTTTGAAGGGTTGAGCAATATGTTATAGTTGTTGTTTGTATTGTTGAGAGAGAGAGAGAGAGGATCGAGAAATTGAGATTTGAAATGAGGAAATTTTTTTATTGTAAATGGATGATTTATATGGGTTGATTTGTAATTTTGGAAAAGAATGACAAGTTTTGAAATGGTTAATTTGGTCCGAATTGATTTTATTTAATTTTTAACATTTCAAAAGATATACTAGTTTGTAAAACATTAAGTTAATGAGAGCTCATTTTAACTCAGAGTGATCGATCAACGACCCGAGTCGGGATGAACGCAATACCAATGCCAATTGCAAAGACTCAATTGAAGTTGTAGTTGACACTACGAGCTAATTCATTCATCCCTAGTTCCACCCAAATCAATTTAGGTAATATTAATCCTTACATTAAGTTAAGTTAATGAGAGCTAATTTCTACTCAGAGTGATCGATCGACTACCCGGGTCAGGATGAACGCAATACCAACACCAATTGTAAAGACTCAATTGAAGTTGTAGTTGCCCTATGGGCTCATTCATTCATCCCTAGTTCCATATAAATCAATTTAGGTAATATTAATCCTAATATTAATTTAATGAGAGCTCATTTCAACTCAGAGTGACCGATCAGCGACCTAGGTCGGGATGAATGCAATACCAACGCTAATTGCAAAGACTCAATTGAAGTTGTAGTTGACCATATGAGCTCATTCATTCATCCCTAGTTCCACCTAAATAAATTTAGGTAACATTAGTTCTAACATTAATTTAAATTAATAAGATTTTATTTCAACTCAAAGTGATCGATCGACGATCCGGGTCGGGATGAACTCAATACCAATGCCAATTGCAAAGACTCAATTGAAGTTGTAGTTGACCCTATGAGCTCATTCATTCATTTCTAGTGTCACCTAAATCAATTTAGGTAATATTAATCATAACAGTAAGTTAATGAGAGCTTATTTTAACTTAGAGTAATCGATCGACGATCTGGGTTGGGATGAACGTAATACCAACGCTAATTGCAAAGACTCAATTCATTCATCCCTGCTTCCACCTAAATAAATTTAGGTAATATTAATCTTAACATAGATTTAAGTTAATGAGAGCTCATTTCAACTCAGAGTGATCGATCGACAACCCAGGTCGGGATGAACGCAACACCAATGTCAATTGCAAAGACTCAATTGAAGTTATAGTTGCCCTATGAGCTTATTCATTCATACCTAGTTCCACCTAAATTAATTTAGGTAATATTAATCCTAACATTAAGTTAATGAGATCCCATTTCAACTCAGAGAGATCGATCGATGACCTAGGTCGGGATGAACACAATACCAAAGCCAATTGCAAAGATTCAATTGAAGTTGTAGTTGACCATATGAGTTCATTCATTATCCATAGTTCAAACTAAATCAATTTAGGTAATATTAATCCTAACATTAAGTTAAGTTAATAAGAGTTCATTTCAACTTAGAGTGATTGATTGATGACCTGATTAGGGATAAACGGAATACCAACGCTAATTGCAAAGACTCAATTGAAGTTATAGCTGTCCTACGAGCTCATTCATTCATCCCTAGTCCCACTTAAATCAATTTAGGTAAAATTAATCCTAACATTAAGTTAATGAGAGCTCATTTCAACTCAGAGTGATCGATCAACAACCGGGGTCGGGATAAATGCAATACCAACACCAATTTTAAAGACTCAATTGAAGTTGTAGTTGACCCTATGAGCTTATTCATTCATCCCTAGTTCCACCTAAATAAATTTAGGTAGTATTAATCCTAACAGTAAGTTAATGAGAGCTCATTTCAACTTAGAGTGATCGATCGATAACCCGGGTTAGGATGAATGCAATACCAACGCTAATTACAATAACTCAATTGAAGCTGTAGTTGACCCTATGAGCTCATTCATTCATCCCTAGTTCTACCTAAATTAATTTAGGTAATATTAATCCTAACATTAATATAACGCCCCGAATCTGGTACCCGGAATGCTACAAGGTACTCATGACCCCAAAGGACCACAAGCTAACCCATGACTGATATTTGTACCTGTATATTGCATAATATACTGAATAATACAGAAACATAAACATAAACTAAAAGGACATAAGATTCAAATAACTAAAGTAAAACATAACATCTAAACGGGATATGAAATACCCAAAACAACTAAAATAACTGTCTGAACATCATAGTCTAGAAATCCCCTAACTGACTGAACTGTCTGAGTAAGGAGTTAATGGGATATATCACTAACTAACTCCAACTAATAAACTAATTAATGAGATAATCGAAAAATAATCATGTCCTCGAAGGATGAAGACTCACTGGTAACTCTGATTGCTGATATCTAGAATCAACTAATTCTCTGGACTTCGTGTCTCTGAACTTATGGTATAAGACACCATAGCACAAATGAGTTAGTACTTTAAATATACTGGTATGCATGTGAGGTAGGCTGAATGCATGAGGTTCATATGCATGAACAATACTAGCTAAATGACTAATACGAGCGTGAGAATACATGCTTGCATATATAGTAACTATATCTGAAATCGTGATAACATGAGTATGCTAATGGCTAACATGACTAATAACTGGATTATGATAACTGATAACATGAGTGACTGTATCTGACAATCCTAAACTTGATAAAACTAGCTGAGTTTCGTACTGTATCTGAGTTGACTATATCTGACAGTCCTAAATACTGAAGAACTATCTGAGTTCTTTTACTGAGACTGATACTGAGATTGTGGGAGGTAGTCATCTAACAAACATAACCCAAATAATGCATTATAGATGAATTGGGGTCCAGTCTATGCCCTGATTGGAAGGGTGTCAATACCGTGCCACTGGTAAGGACAACATATGAGTGACCCTAATATAACAGGTAACTCTAGTAAGAATGGTGAGAACCCTTACATAGCTGGATAAGCCACCTCATCTAACCTCATATAGCAGGCTATGATGTCTCAACCTATGCTGGCTACATAGTTCTGGAATGCAAGAATTGCTTCTAAGAATCACAACCTCATATAACAGGTGAGTTCCCATCCTTGGGTTCGCTCGGTGCTAATTTCTACTTCTATCTAAATAGATACCGAACATGATTTACTGAAATGAACATGGACTGAGTTACTAAATTCTGTTGACTGATGGAATACTACTGATATCTAACAGCTGAACGAGTTCATGAGATCATGGAGATTTCCTGAGTGATAAGACTTTCTGAAGTCTAAGGATCATAGCTTGACTGAGAGTATCGTAAAAACATGACATAGATCTAGTTAACACAGATAATGTTATGGGTACAAGTACCCCAGGACTTGATAGAAGGAAACTGACAAAGCATGAATTTATCAAGAACAAGACCCACATCAATAATATATAATTTAATAAGTTGTGGATTTCAAGAAGTAAAGGGTTATCATACTATCTAACATAGACAAGAATGCTGATAATCATATCATAATCTCATATTCTACTATCATGGCCATTCCGACAGCATACACATTTCACAATGATAGCATGAAAACCATTTAAACATAGGAGGATGAAAAGCATATCACATTTAGCTTATGTCTTGAGATATAAAGCATGATTTCTACTTTTTTCAAGCATTTTATCAACCACCTTCCATCCACAACTTAGGGCATAAGTGAATTTATCAAATTACACATCATAAGCAACTAAATTCATGGATTTCATCTTGCATGGTAACATAATATCATGATAAACACACGAAGATTCCACCTTTGAAATTAATCAACGTCAACAACATGATTACAAGTAAACCACAACATAAATATCATGATTTATAGATAAAAAAGGTTCTTAAGCTTCAAGGATGGAAGAAATCTATGAATGGACACAATGCATACCTTAGTTTGTGATTACGTGAAGATTGACGGTGAAACTTTCTTGAAATTAGATCTTCTATGAAAACCCCAGCTTGTTCTTGTGAGAAACTTGATAGAAACTAATATATTTTGGGTGAAAAGTGGTTGAATCATGTGTTAAAGGGCTTAAATAGGGGTGAAAAGTTTACCCTTTTAATCCTGGATGTGTCATTTAGTTTTAGTGAAAATTTCCCGAATTAGACCCTTGGCTCGATGTGGCGCTACCGCGCCATGTCACTGGAATTTGACTATTGGAAAACTGAGGGATGGTGCGATGCGAAGCCATCACGTTGCCCTTTCTTTTACGACCTGGAAATTTGGCACGACGTGGAGGAAATCATGATGAGACACTGGAAAAGAAAAATTGCCATTTTGGTTTGTGGCGCTTCTCGCCACTGACTAATATTGTGCTATTTTACAATGGAAACTTGAAATAGTCATAACTTACCTAGTTATCGCATTTAGCTGAATTTTACATCGATGGAAAGCTTATTGAATTTTCCACATGATAAAAAGTGAAAATCTGAAGAATAGCATGTGTACAAAAGTGGGTTCATCTTTCAAAGAAATCTCCTAATATTTGTTTGAGACAATTTAAAGCTAGGAAAAGGTACGGGGTATTACAATATCTCCCCCTTGCGAACATTCATCCTTAAATGAGACTGAGAGTAAGGGAAAGAACATAAACTATCATACATACTGAACATGAATAACTGAAACTTGATCTCATGACAACATGACTGATAACTGAATATATCATACTGAACATGCATATCTGATGCATGTGTAGCTGATTCATGAATGCATGACTGAGTATTCTGAGGAACTAAGTTTCTCCCAATGAGAATACATGTCTGGTGCATAATTATATAACTGAATTGGTGCATAAATGCATGACTGAATATGCAATGGTATTTGATACCAAGTTTGTGATGAACACTGAACATGAAACTGAGTAAGCTGAAGGAAAACTGTTACCTTGATCTTGATCTGAGTTGGCGGAGAAGAGGTGAGGCTACTTGGTACGTATATCTTTTTTTTCTTCCCAAGTAGCTCCCTCGATGGACTAATTTTGCCAAAGAACTTTAACTAGAGGGACTTATTTGTTCCTCAATCTACAAGCCTGGTACACTAGGATTTCGATTACAATCTCCTCATAAGAGAGACTATTCTAAACATCAATGCTATGAATAGGGACTACAACTGCTGGGTGACCTATGCATTAGCAAAGAGACATGGAAGACTGGATGGACTGAGGCTAGATCTGAAGGCAATTCGAGCTCATAATCTACCTTGCTGAATCGGCTGAGAATCTTAAAGGGACCGATATATCGGGGACTGAGTTTCCCATTCTTGCCAAACCACTTTACTCAATTCATGGGAGAGATGTTTAGATAGACATAGTCACCAATCTCGAACTCGAGATCTTTTCTATGAATATCTGCGTAAGACTTCTATCGGCTCTGAGTAGCCCGAAGTCTTTCTCTAATCAACTGGACTTTTTCTAAGGCATCAAATACTAAGTCAGGCCCTATGATTAAGGCCTCACTAACTTTGAACAAACCAATTGGAGATCTACATATCCTAACGTAGAGAGCTTGGAGCCACCCGAATACTAGAATAATAGCTGTTGTTGTATGCAAACTCAATCAAAGGCAAGTGGTCATCCCAACTGCCCTTGAAATAAATTGCACATGCCCATAGCATATCTTCTAAAGTCTGAATAGTCCTTTCTGCTTAACCATCTGTCTGAGGATGGAAGGATATACTGAGATGAACTTGGGTACCAAGACCCTTTTGGAATGTATTCCAGAAATGAGAGGTGAATGGGGTACCTCTGTCTGAGATAATAGATAGAAGAACACCGTATAATCTGGCCAACTCCCTAATGTAGAGTTTGGCGTAATACTCGGCTGAATAAAAGGTATGGACTGGAAGGAAATGGGTTGATTTGGTCATTTTGTCTATATTAACCCAGACTAAATCATGTTGATGATGAGTTTGAGGCAAACCCGTCATGAAGTCCATGTTCACTTCTTCCCACTTGTAGGTAGGAATAATGAACTCCTACATAGGACCACTAGGCTTCTGATACTCTATCTTAACCTGCTGACATGTAGAACACTTAGCCACAAACTCTGCAATATCTTTCTTCATCCAACTCTACCAATAGACTTCCCACAAGGCGTGGTATATTTTTGTGGCCCCTGGATGAATAGAGTAGCACGCACCATGCGCCTCTGCAAGAAATTGCTGCCTTAAATCATCTATACCTGGATCACATAGAAGACCCTAACAACGCAAAACACTATCTCTCCCTTAGGAGAAAACCTCCACTTTCTAATCCTAAACTGACTCTTTCAACTTGACAAGGCTGAGATCTCTATCTTGCTTTTCTTTCACCTTGGAAACTAGAGATGATTCTGAACAACTCTGAACCCATATCACCCTCATCTATATCGACTAAGCAAACACCTAGTCTGGCAAGCTGATGTACTTCCTGAGCTAACTTCTTCTTATTGTTATCCAGATGAGCAACACTACCCATAGACAGTTTATTGAGAGCTTCGACCACTATATTGGCCTTGCCCGGATGATAGAGAACACTCATGCCATAATCTTTCAAGAGCTCTAACCACCTACTCTGACAAATATTGAGATCTTTCTGTGAAAAGACTTACTAAGGACTCTTATGTTCTGTGAAGACATGTACATGAACTCCGTAGAGATAATGCCTCCAAGTCTTCAAGGCAAATACTAAGGCAGCTAACTCAAGATCATGAGTAGGATAATTCTTCTTATGGGGTTTAAGCTGTCTGGAGGCGTAGGCTATGACCTTACCATACTGCATAAGGACACAACTAAAACCTACTGTGGATGCATCATAATACACTACGAACCTATCTGAACCATCTGAAAGAGCTAGAACTGGAGTTGAGGTGAGTCGAGTCTTCAACACCTAAAAACTCCTCTCGCAAGGATCTGACCACTGAAACTTGACTTTCTTTTGTGTCAATCTGTACATAGAGGATGCAATAGAAGAAAATCCCTTAACAAACCATCTATAATAGCTAGCCAACCCAAGAAACTCCTGATATCTGATGGAGAGACAGGTTTGGGACAGTTTCTTACCGTTATGGTCTTTTGAGGATCTACTCTAATGTCATCACCTGAAATGATATAACCGAGGAATGCTATTGACCTTAGCCAAAATTTGCACTTTCTGAATTTGACAAAAAAATGATAATTTCTGAGAGCCTGAAGTACTGTTCTAAGATGATTTGCATGATCTCGCTCACTACGGAAATAGACCAGAATATCATCTATGAAGACTATGATGAACATGTACAAGTACCGTTTGAACACGCAGTTCATCAAGTCCATGAAAGCTGCTGGGGCATTAGTAAGACCAAATGACATGACTAGGAATTCGAAGTGACCATACCAGGTATGGAAAGCTATTTTCAGAATGTCACCTTCTCTAACTCTGAGCTGATGATAGCCGGATCTAAGGTCTATCTTAGAGAAATAACTGGCACCCTAAAGTTGGTCAAATAAGTCATCAATTCTGGGAAGAGGATACTTGTTATTGATCATGACCTTATTAAGTTGACTGCAGTCTATACATATTTTGAGAGAACCATCTTTCTTGTGCACGAATAATACTGAAGTGCCCCATGGGGACACACCAGGCCTGATGAATCCCTTATCTAAGAGATACTTCAATTGTTCTTTCAATTCTTTGAGTTCTACTGGTGCCATTCTATATGGTGGAATGGATATAGGCTGAATGTCTAGAAGAAGATTAATGCTGAAGTTTATTTCCCTTTCGGGAGGAATTCCTAGAAGATTTTTGGAAAAGACATCTAAATATTCATTCACTACTAGGACTGATTCAAGATTGGGAGTCATGAAAATAGAATCCTTAACATGAACAAGATGATAGACACATCCCTTATATATCATTTTCCTAGCCCGAAGGTAGGAAACAAGCTAACCTCTAAACGCTGAAGTACTACCCTACCACTTAAGGATGGATTTATTTAGGAACTAAAACTGGACTATTTTGTTTCTGCAGTCGACTGTGGCATAACAAGAATGAAGCCAATCCACGCCTAGAATGACATCAAAATCAGTCATCTCTAATTTGATAAAGTGTGCTGAAGCGAATTTCTGAAATATCATAATCGGAAAGTTCTTGTATACCCACTGGGCTATGATGGTTTTACCCACTGGGGTTGAGGCTAAAAAGTCCTATCTTAGAATTTTGGGACTGATACCGAAATCGTCTGCTATATAGGGAGTAACAAAAAATAAAGAAGCTCCTAGATCTAGCAAGGCATAAACATGTACATGAAATATTTGTAATATACCAATAACTATATCAGGTGAATTCTCCTAATCTTGTCGGGATTGAAAAGCAAAGAAATGATTTGGGCGTTGCCTACTAGTAGCACTAGAGGTAGCACCCTGCTGATTTGAGCGATCAGACTGAGATGAGGAGTGATTCTGTTGACCCCGAGGACCTAGCTGAGGACAGTCTTTGAGCTTGTGGCCTGGCTTTCCACATCCGAAACAAATACCACTGCCAGCTCTGCAAATACCTTGCTAATGCTTGCCACAAGTCTAGCAAAGAGGATAGGTACGAGCACTGCTAACACTGCCCTGGTACTTAAAGCCTGGCACTATATCTTTGTTACCCTCTCTGAACTTAGGAACTAGATCACTGGATGAAGAAGGAGCTGGAACTTACAACTTAAGGCAAAATTGAGAACGATTTCCTCCTTCTGACTTAGGTTGAGCAAAGTTAAAACTACCCATCTTCGCTCTCTTATTTTGCTTCTCCCTTATCTTAATCATCTGCTCCTCTATTTGCTGAGCATGAGTCATGAGGCTGGCTAAAGTTATGTCACTATTCAGTATGGCAGATCTACACTCATTAACTATGCTATCATTCACCCCTGCTATCTGCAACCACATGAGGTGCATATCTGTTTAATTAAGTAAACTTAAGAGAATAATCTTTCACTGTCATATTGACCTGCCTGAGGTTGATGAATTCTAACACCTTAGCTTCTATAAGCTTTAGGGGAAAGAATCTATCAAGGAAAGCAGAAGCAAACTCCTCCCACTCAACTGGACCTGCATCATCTACCCTCTCTGACTTCCACTACTTAAACCAACTGTGAGAAACATCCTGTAACTGATATGCAGCTAGCTCAGCACTCTCATTAAGAGTAACCCCCACTATGTCTTTAACCTTCTACACCTGATCTAGGAATTCCTGAGGGTCCTCATCTGACTTAGACCAAATAAAGGATGGAGGATTCATTCGGGTCACATCCCGAATCTTGGCTGCAGCTGAATTGGCCACTGGATTGGATAGAATGACAGTTGGTATCTCATTTTGAGCAGCAACTGACTGAGAAAGAGTAGTAAATACGGTCCTGAACTCCGCAAGAGAAATATGTTTGTCCAAGGGATCTTCTTGGACAGGTTGGGTTCTTCTCTTGGGAGGCATGTTCTGAAATAAAGAGAAAAAATGGATTAGAATGAGAGATTATACTGAGATTATGCTCACTGGAAAGACATGAATACTGAAAGAGGGGAAACTGTTCCTAAAACATCTTATAGCCTCCTGCACATAAATATGGCTGCAACACACCCATGTACAAGAATCTACTAGATGCAACTCTCATACTTCCTAGGAATCTATTGAACCTTAGGCTCTGATACCATGTTTGTAACGCCCCAAATCTGGTACCTAAAATGCTACACGATGCTCATGACCCCGAAGGATCACAAGCTAACCCATGACTGATATCTATACCTGTATACTGCATAATATACTAAATAATGCAGAAACTTGAATTGAAAGGCCATAAGGTTCATATAACTAAAGTAAAACATAACATCTAAATGGTGTATAAAATACCCAAAACAACTAAAATAACTGTCTGAACATAATAGTTTGGAAAGCCTCTAGCTGACTAAACTATCTGAGTAAGGAGTTGATGGGACATGTCCCCAACTAACTCCAACTAATAAACTAATTAATGAGATAATATAGAAATAATCATGTCCTCGAAGGATGGGGACTTACTGCTAACTCTAACTGCTGATATTTAGAATCTACTGATGCTCTGGAGCTCTTGTCTCTGAACCTATAGTATAAGACACCATAGCGCAAATGCGTCAGTACTTTGAATGTACTGGTATACATGTAAGGTAGGTTGAATGCATGGGGTTCATATGCATAAACAATACTTGCTAACTGACTAATATGGGCGTGAGTATACATGCTTTCATACATAGTAAATATATTTGAAATTGTGATAACATGAGTATGCTGATGACTAACATGACTAAGGACTGGATTCTAATAACTGATTGCATGAGTGACTATTTTTGACAGTCTTAAATCTGATGGAACTAGCTGAGTTCCGTACTAAATCTGAGTTGACTGCATCTGACAGTCCTGAATTCTGAAGAACTATCTGAGTTCTTTTACTGAGATAATACTGCGACTGTGGGAGGTAGTCATGTAACCGACATGCCCCAAATGATGCATTATAGCTGAATTGGGGTCCAATCTATTCCCTGATCGAAAGTGTGCCAATACCGTGCCACTGGTAAGGACAACATGTGAGTGACCCTAATATAAAAGGTAACTCTAGTGAGAACGGTGGGAACCCTCATATAGCAGGATAAGACACCTCATCTACCCTAATATAGCAGGCTATGATGTCTCAACCTATGCTGGCTACATAATTCTGGAATGCAAGGTTTGCTTCTAAGAATCACACCCTCATATAACAGGTGAGTTACAATCCTTGGGTTCGCTCGGTGCTAATTTCTACTCCCATCTAAATAGACATTAAACATTATTTACTGAACTGAACATAGACCGAGTTACTAAATTCCGTTGACTGATGGAATACTACTGATATCTAACAACTGACTTAGTTCATGAGATCATGGATATTTCCTGAGTCATAAGACTGTTTGAAGTCTAAGGATCATAGCTTGACTGAGAGTATCGTAAAAACATGACATAGATCTAGTTAACACAGATAATGTTATGGGTACAAGTACCCACATGAATCGATAGAAGAAAACTGACGAAGCATGACTTTATCAAGTACAGGACCCATATCAACAATACATAATTTAATAAGTTATGGATTTCATGAAGTACAGGGTTATCATACTATCTAACATAGATGAGAATGCTGATAATCATATCATAATCTCATATTCTAATATCATGGCCATTCCGACAACATACACATTTCCCAATGATAGCATGGAAACCATTTATACATAGGAGGATGACAAATATGTCACATTTAGCCTATGTCTTGAGCTATAAAGCATGATTTATACTTTTTCAAGCATTTTATCAACCAGCTTGCATTCACAGCTTAGGGCATAAGTGAATTCATCAAATTACACATCATAAGTAACTAAATTCGGATTTTATCTTGCATGGTAACATACAATCATGATAAACACACAAAATTCCAACTTTGATATCAATCAACGTCAGCAACATGATTACAAATAACCCACAATATAAATACCATAATTTATAGAAAAAACAAGATTCTTGAGCTTCATGGATGGAAGGAATCTAGGAATGGACACAACACATACCTTAGTTCCTGATTTCGTGAAGATTAACGGTGAAACTTTCTTGAAATTGGAACTTCTATAAAAACCCTAGCTTGTTCTTGAGAGAAAATTGAGAGAAACTAGTATATTTTGGGTGAAAATTAGATGAATCATGTGTTAAAGGGCTTAAATAGGGGTGGGAAGTTGAACCTTTTAACCCTGGACTCGTCGTTTAATTTCAGTGAAAATTTCACGAACTAGACCCTTGGCTCGAGTCGCGCTATCTCGCCGTGTCACTAGAATTTGATTATTGGGAAACTGAGGGATGGCGCGACGTAGATCCATCGTATTGCTCCTTCTTTTGTTACCTAGAACTTTGGTACGATGCGGAGGAAATTATGCTGAGACACTAGAAAAGGACAATTGCCATTTTAGCTTGTGGTGCGGCTCGCCACTGACTATTATGGCGCTGTTTTATGACGGGAACTTAAAATAGTCATTACTTCTTACCCGGTTATCAGATTTCATCTTTCAAAGAAAGCTCCTAATATTTTTAAAAATGATTTCAAGCTAGGAAAAGGTACGGGGTATTATAATATCTCCCCCTTGAGAACATTCATCCTCGAATGAGACTAAGAGTGAGGGAAAAAATATAAACTGATATACATACTGAACATGAATAACTGAAAAATGATCTCATGATTGACATGACTGATAACTGAATATATCATACTGAACATGCATATCTAATGTATGTGTAGTTGTTTCATGAATTCATGACTGAGTTTTTTGAGAAACTAAGTTTCTCCCAATGAGAATACATGTCTGATGCATAATTATATAACTGAACATATACATTAATGCATGACTGAATATGCAATGGTACTTGATACCAAGTTTGTGATAAATACTGAACATGAAACTGAGTAAGCTTAAAGAGAACTATTACCTTGATCTTGATCTGAGTTGGTGGAGAAGAGGTGAGGATATTTGGTATGCATATCTACTTTTGCTTCCCAAGTATCTCCCTCGACGGACTGATTTCGCCAAAGAACCTTAACTAGAGGGACTTCTTTGTTCTTCAATCTATGAGCCTGATAGTCTAGGATTTTGATTGGAATTTCCTCATAAGAGAGACTGTTCTGAGCATCAATGCTCTGAATAGGGACTACAACTGCTGGGTCACCTATGCACTTCTTGAGCAAAGCGACATGGAATACTGGATGAAGTGAGGTAGATCTGAAGGCAATTAGAGATCATAAGGTACCTTGCCAAATCGATTGAGAATATTGAAGGGACCGACATATCGGGGGCTAAGTTTCCCTTTCTTACCGAATTGATTCACTCCCTTTATGGGAGATATCTTTAGATAGACATAGTCACCAATCTCAAACTCAAGATCTTTTTTACGAACATCTGCATAAGACTTCTTTCGGCTCTAAGTAGCTTAGAGTCTTTCTCTAATCAATTGTACTTTTTCTAAGGCATCAAATACTAAGTCAGGCCCTATTATTGAGGCCTCACTAAATTTGAACCAACCAATCGGAGATCTACATCTCCTACCGTAGAGAGCTTCGAATGGAGCAATCTGAATACTGGAATGATAGTTGTTGTTGTTTGCAAACTCAATCAAAGGAAAGTGGTCATCCCAACTACCCTTGAAATCAATTTCACATTCCCATAGCATATCTTCTAAAGTCTGAATGGTCCTTTCTACTTGACCATCTGTCTGAGGATGAAAGGTTGTACTGAGATGAACTTGAGTACCAAGACCCTTTTGGAATGCTTTCCAGAAATGAAAGGTGAACTGGTTACCTCTGTCTGAGATAATAGATAGCAGAACACCATGCAATTTGACCAGCTCCCTGATGTAGAGTTTGGTATAATCCTCGGCTGAATAACAGGTATGGACTGGAAGGAAATGAGCTGATTTGGTCATTGATGTTGGGCGTATTTACACGCCTAAACACCATAATTTACCCATGTTATAGCTAAGTTTTAAGGATAAAATATATAATTCCTGCACTTTTAGTCCATTTTCCTGTAAGTGAGCTAACCTATGTGATTAGCATGTTTTCAGGTATTAATGATGAAGATTTCAGCACTTTGTGGACCTTTGGGCAGCAAAGGAAAACTTCATATAAGAGGGAAGGTAACTTTTGGAAGCTTATGGACTGAATGTGACGCATGGCGAATTTATCCTGGGAAAAAAACAGTATTTTTAAATACTTAGGGGTACAACAGTAACTTAGTAGGACTAGGACAAGGAGGTTATAAAAACCTTATTTGCTGAATTTTTCAGCAAGGATTGATTCTATACTTTTCATTCGACACTTAGTATTATTCAGTTTACAGATTCTGTAAGTTTTAAGACAGGGAAACACGGCAAACACGTGAGCAATGAGGAGAGCAAAATTGTCAATCCCTTTTGACGCCAATCTCATCCCCAACGTGAGATTATTCTAGCTTTGGTATGATGATGATGTCTATTGTGATCTCCGTTGTAATCATGAGTAGCTAAACTTCTCTGTTAGGGTTATGGAAACCTTGTGAGATACTATCTATTACTATGAGTTTGTGAATTCTTGATGTGTATGCTACTTATATCATTACTCTCTTCGTTTTAATTGAATTCTTGTTGTTGCAAACATATAGAATACGCCATTATAGCATTAACTTGTTCGAGAGAAAAGTTACATGTTTGGAAAAGAGAGTATGACAAGGAAATAGGGATACCAACCCCTATTTACACGTTAATGCCTTAACCGGATTAATCTCTTGGAGAGTTTGTACCGTTAGTATACGCTTTAAGCTCGAGAGAGTTAAAGTGAAATAATCTTGGATGGTTGAGAAACACTAGGATTTACCATTAGAATACGAATCTCTATAAGTGCATGCATGTCTAAATTCTGCATTACTCATAGTTAATAGATACGTAGAACTCATAAGGTGGACATAACCCTAACTTATTATTCTCTGTGGTTAAATCGTACTAAACAAAGCATTCCATTGTTACTTTGCTAGCATTAATTCACGCTATAATCCAATCCCCCCTTTTCCGTAGAATTTTTGACCAATAGTCTACTAATAATTGCAACACTTAGTGACCAAGTATTCCCTGTGGGATTCGACACCCAACCTAGTTAGGTTCTATATTTGACAGCAACCGCTTACACTCTTACGAGAGCTGTAGTTTGGGCGTTATCAGTCATTCTATCTATAATGACCCAGACTGAATCATGTTGATGACGAGTTCGAGGCAAACCCATTATGACGTCCATATTCACTTTTTCCCACTTCCAGGTAGGAATAATGAACTCCTGCATAGGACCACTAGGCTTTTGATACTCTATCTTAACCTGCTAGCATGTAGATCACTTATCCATAAAATCTGCAATATCTCTCTTCATCCCACTCCACCAATAGACTTCCCGTAAGTCACGGTACATTTTTATGGCCCCGGGATGAATAGAGTAGCACCATGCACTTCTGCAAGAATTCACTGCCTTAAGTCATCTATACCTGGATCACAGAGACGACCCTGACAACGTAAAACACTATCCCCCCCTTGGGAGAAAACCTCTACTTTCTGATCCTGAACTTACCCTTTCAACTTGACAAGGCTGGGATCTCTATCTTGGTTTTCTTTCACCTAAAAAACTAGAGATGATTCTGAAATACTCTAAACCTATATATCACCCTCATCTGTATCGACTAATTGAACGCCTAGTATAGTAAGTTGATGTACTTCCTGAGCTAACTTCTTCTTACTGTCATCCACATGACCAACACTACCCATAGACAGTCTACTAAGAGCATTGGCCTTGCCCGGATGATAGAGAACACTCATGTCATAATCTTTCAAGAGCTCTAACCACCTTCTCTGATGAAGATTGAGATCTTTTTGAGAAAAGAAATACTAAAGACTCTTATGATCTGTGAAGACATCTACATGAACTCCGTAGAGATAATACCTCCAAATCATCAAGGCAAAGACTACAACGGATAACTCAAGATCATGAGTAGGATAATTCTTCTCATAAGGTTTAAGCTGTCTAGAGGCGTAGGCTATGACCTTACCATACTGCATGAGGACACAACCTAAACCCACTCTAGATGCATCACAATACACTACGAACCCATCTGAACCATCTGTAAGAGCTAGAATTAGAGCTGAGGTGAGTCGAGTCTTCAACTCCTAAAAACTCTTCTCGTAAGGATCTGATCACTGAAACTTGACTTTCTTCTGAGTCAATCTAGACATAGAGGATGAAATATAAGAAAATCACTTAACAAACCATCTATAATAGCTAGCCAAACCCAAGAAACTCCCGATGTCTAATGGAGAGATAGGTTAGGGCTAGTTTTTTACCGCTTTGGTATTTTGAGGATCTACTCTAATACCATCACCCGAAATGATATGACCGAGGAATGCTACTGAGCTTATCCAAAATTTGCACATACTGAATTTGGTAAACAACTGATAATTTCTGAGAGTCTAAAGTACTATTCTAAGATGGTCTGCATGATCTCGCTCACTTCGGGAATAAACTAGATATCATCTATGAAGAATATGACGAACATGTCTAAGTACCATTTGAAAATGCGGTTCATTAAGTCCATAAAAGCTGCTGGGGCATTGGTAAAACCAAATGACATGACTTGGAATTTGAAGTGACCATACTGGGTACGAAAAGCTATTTTTGGAATGTCACATGCTCTGACTCTGAGCTGATGATAGCCGGATCTGAGGTCTATCTTAGAGAAATAACTGGCACCCTAAAGTTGGTCAAAAAATTCATCGATTCTGGGAAGAGGATACTTGTTCTTGACCATTACCTTATTAAGTTGACGGTTGTCTATACATATTTTGAGAGAACCGTCTTTCTTGCGTATAAATAATACTGGAGCGCCCCACCGGAACACACTAGGCCTGATGAATCCCTTATATAAGTTATTCTTCAACTATTCATTTAGTTCTCTTAGCTCTGTTGGAGCCATTCTATATGGCGGAATGGATATAGGCTGAGTGTCTAAAAGAAGATCAATGCCGAAGTCTATTTCCCTTTTGGGAGGAATTCCTGGAAGATCTTCGGGAAAGATATCTGATTATTCATTCACTACTGGGATTAATTCAAGACTAGGAGTCTTAAAAATGGAATCCTCAACTTGAACAAGATGATAGACACATTGATGTTGGGCGTATTTACCCGTACAAGCACCAAAACATACCCATGTTTTAGCTAAGTTTTGAGGATAAAATACATAATTCCTGCACTTTTAGTTTATTTTGAACTAAGTGAGCTGACCTATGTGATTTGCATACTTTTCAGGTACCAATGAGGAAGATTTCAGCACTTTGGGGACCTGTGGACAGCAAAGGAAAACTTCACATAAGAGGGAAGGCAACTTTTGGACTGAATGTGATGCATTAGAACTTTTTTCTGGGAAAACTCAGTATTTTTAAATACTTAAGGATGCAGTAGCCACTTAGTAGAGAAGGATATTATTAAAAACCTTATTGCTGAATTTTCAGCATTATCATTCATTATTTATTATTCAGATTCTGTAATATTTTGAAAACAGAAAACGGCTTAGCTTGAGCAACGGAGAGAGAGAAACACGTTCTTCTCTTATTGTCGCTAATCATCTCCATCGCCAAGATTGTTCTAAGTTTTGGTATGATGATTATGTCTATTTTGATTTCCGTTGTATTCATGAGTAGCTAAACTTATCTCTTAGGGTTATAGAAACCTTGTAATATACTCTCTATTGCTATGAGTTTGTGAATTCATGATGTGTCATGCCACTTATATCATTACTCTCTTCATTGTGATTGAATTCTCATGGTTGCAAACATAGGGAATGCGCCATTATAGCATTAACTTGTTCGATAGAAAAGTTACATGTTTGGAAAAGAGAGTGTGACCAGAAAATAGTGTTTCCAACCTCTATTTACATGTTAATGCCCTAGCAGGATTAACTTCTTGGAGAATTCGTACCATTTGTTGTACACTTTAGGTTCGAGAGAGCTAAGGTGAATAAATCCTTGATGGTTGAAAAACACTTGGATTTAAAATTAGAATACGACTCTCTATAAGTGCATGCATGTATAAACTCCGCATTACTCATAGTTAATAGAGAAGTAGAAACTACAAGGTGGACATAACCCTAACTTGTCATTCTCTGTGATTAAATATTATTACATATATCGTCTCATTCGTTACACTAATAGTATTTTTGTGCACTTAAACCAAAACCGCCCCTTTTCTTGGAACCTTCGATCAACAGTCTAATAATAATCGCAATACCTATTGACTATAGTATTCCCTGTGGGATTGGACACCCAACCCAGTTGGGTTCTATATTTGACAGTGACCGCTTACACTTTCTAACTAGAGTTGTAATTTGGGCGTATCAAATTTTGGCGCCGTTGCCGGGGAATACGGTTGTCAACTAAGTTTGTGATAGTTAATAGACCCTTTGGTCAAAGATTCTCATATTTTACTTTTTGTTTGTTGTTTTTGTGTTGTTTAGGTTTGGTAGAGTGCATGCCCAATACACAAAGTTCTGGTCAGCCATTATTACCTATAAATCCGTAACCACATCTTATTGGCAGAATGGATGCACAACGAGACATTGAATGAAGAGCTGCTCAACAGGAGCAGGCTACATTAGCTGCATTGGCAGCTGCTCAAGTAAATCAAAAGAATGCTGATAACCCAGGTCAGGAAACAAATCTTGATGATGAAGACCTGGGTGATGATGAGTTACTAAATCCAAGGCGTACAGATGATGTGGCTGCACCTGTGAACAAGAATGTCAATAGAGATCGTCAAGCTAGATTGAGACCTGAACGCCGAGCTGTGCAGGTCCCTTTTGATGATGATGATGATGATTTGGATGGGGCTGGTACCACAGGGGCTATTATTCCTCCACCCTTGGCACCCGGAGCCAAGTTCAATATCACTAGCACCATGATTCCGCTATTGCAACTTAAAGGGTTATTTGGTGGACTTGCAAGTGATGATCCGAATATGCATCTGATTAACTTTATATCAACATGCAAATCATTTGATAATCCAGGGGTTGGACAGAATGCGATTTGGCTACGATTATTTCCATTGTCTCTATTTGGAGAGGCAACTCTATGGTTGAATGGGCTAACTCCTGACTCTATTATCAATTGGAGGTAACTTAAAGACGCTTTCCTAGAAAGATTTTTTCCACCATCCAAGAGAGCACAATTAAGAGATGAGATAAGTAATTTCAGACAGCTTCCAACTGAAGCTCTCTACGAGATATGGGAGAGGTTCAAGAAGAAGCTTATGCGGTGCCCAAATCATCAGATGACCAATGTCCACTTGATGAAGATATTATACAGGGCTTTGAACTCAGTGACTAAGCCAGTGGTTGATAATGCTGCGGGTGGGTCATTCATGGACCTTACTTTTATTGAGGCAAGTGCTATGCTAGATCGTATGACAAAGCAGAGTAGAGCTTGGAGTACCAGGGATTCTGAGGTAGCAGGCTCTACTGTATCTACTAGCATGACAGTAGAACAGAGGCGAAGAGAAGAGGAACGTGACCAGGATATGGCTCACATGAAAACGCAGATGGACCTTCTTACCAAGCATTTATTATCAGGGAAGACAGAAAAGGTTAAGGCTGTTGTATCACAGGGAAGAGATGACTCCGATTCTGAGGAGGAAGCAAATTACTTGAATAATCAGGGGGTTTCCGAGGCAATGCCCAAGGAAACCAAGGTCGGAACTATTATGAAAAATCCAGATACAAGGACCGAGACCAAGGGAGTTGGAAGAATAAGACTGACAGGAGTGATTTGTATGTTCCTTCTGGAAATTGTAAAGCTGCTGCGTCTGGCTCTGGGAAGATGTCTATGGAGGACATGATGGCTAAGCTGTTGAAAGGAGTGGAGGTAACCAACACGGGAGTAACTGAGTTTAAAAATGACTTGTCTTTAATAAATTAATTGGTTGACTCGCATTCGACTGCAATAAAATAGCTGGAACAATAAATGAGCCAACTATCAGTGGCATTCAATCAAAGAAAAGCTGGCACTTTACCTAGTGACACTGTGCAAAATCCAAGGAATGATGGATCATGTTTGGCTATTACTACTAGGAGTGGTAAGGTGTTGGAAAATACATCCAAGGGCAAGCCGGTGGTTGATAATATAGAAGAGAATGTTATTGAAGCAGATTGTGATGATTCTATAGAATCTGAAAATCAGAATGAGAACGTTCATGATACTACACCTAGATGTCAGCAGTCTGAAAAGATTGATAAAGGGAAACAAAATAAAAATGAAGTGGTGGAGAAAACTCTTCCAAACCCACCACCACCTTTTCGTTAGAGACTGAAGAAGAAGGCTGATGACACCAGATTCAGTAAATTCATGACCATGCTGAAGCAGCTAACTATTAATGTGCCTTTGGTGGAGGCACTGGAGCAGATGCCAGGGTACGCCAAATTCATGAAGGGTCTTTTGACAAAAAAAAAGAGCAGCAAGCTATGAACTAGCAGATAATGTGCATCATTGCAGTGCAATTGCCATGAGGTCTTTAGTACAGAAGAAGGCAGATCCTGGTGCTTTCACTATTCCTTGCACACTTGGATATTTAGATTTTGCTAAGGAGTTGTGTGATTTTGGGTCTAGCATTAATTTGATACCATTAGCCATTTATAGACAGTTGGGGTTGGGCGATCCTACACCAACCAACATGCGGCTCGTAATGGCAGACAGGTCGATAAAATAACCTGTTGGTATCTTATATAATGTATTAGTGAAGGTTTCTACCTTCATTTTTCCTGCAGACTTTGTTATTTTGGATTGCGAGGTGGATTCTGAAGTTTCCATAATCTTGGGTCATCCTTTTCTCGCAACAGAAAGTGTGTTTATTGATTTACGAGCAAATGAGCTTTTATTTCGGATGAATGATGAAGTGGTACATTTTGATGTATGCAAATTAATGAAGCAGCCTAAAGATATGAATGTGTTCTCTGTAGCTGATGTTTATTATGAGGATGAGAAGGAATTATCTTTAGAGAAGCAGCTTACTGTTGAGCCATTGGCTGCTGTGCTTTTGAATTTTGAGCATGAGAATATTGAAGAATACGAAGAAACTATCTGTGCTCTGATAGGAATGGGTTCATATTCATATGCCCCTAAGAAGCTAGACCTTGACCTTAAGAATCGACCTTCACCACCAGCTAAACCCTCCATTGAAGAGCCACCGGTGCTAGAATTGAAAGAGCTACCCAATCATCTAAAGTATGTGTTCTTGGGAAGTGGAAATACACTTATGGTTATTGTTGCTGCTGATTTAGGTGAACAACAAGTAGCAGCTCTCATCTCTGTTCTGAAGAGGTACAAGAGAGCCATTGGTTGGACTATTTCTGATATAATTGGTATCCCTCCTGGGATATGTATGCACAAGATTCAGCTCGAGGAAGATTGTGTGCCCACTATTGAGCATCAACGTCGTCTGAATCCACCTATGCAAAAGGTGGTGAAGAAAGAAATCGTAAAGTAGTTAGATGCAGGGGTGGTGTATCTAATCTTAGACAGTAAATGGGTGAGTCCGGTACAATGTGTGCCCAAGAAAGGGGGCATGACAGTAATCACAAATGAAAGGAATGAGCTAATTCCACTCAGACCTATCACAGGGTGGAGAGTGTGCATGGATTACCTGAAGCTGAATTCATGGACATTAAAGAACCACTTCCCAATGCCATTCATGGATGAAATGCTTGATCGATTTGCAGGGAAGGGATGGTTTTGTTTCTTAGATGGTTATTCTGGATATAACCAGATTTGCATTGCTCCTGAAGATTAGGAGAAGACCAATTTTACATGCCCATATGGTACTTTTGCATTCAAATGAATGCCATTTGGGCTATGTAATGCACCTGCCACCTTTCAGCGATGTATGATGTCCATTTTCTCTGATATGGTTGAAGACACCTTGGAGGTGTTTATGGATGACTTTTCGATTGTAGGTGAGTCATTTGAATCATGCTTGGCAAATTTGAGTATGGCTTTGCAGAGATGTGTCAAATTCAATCTGGTGCTAAATTGGGAGAAGTGTCGTTTTATGGTTAAGGAAGGCATCATTCTTGGGCATAAAGTCTCTGAAAAGGGAATTGAGGTTGATCGAGCCAAGATTGAAGTTATTGAGAGATTACCACCTCCAATTTCTGTCAAGAAGGTTCGTAGTTTTCTCGGTCATGCAAGTTTTTGTCGGAGGTTCATTAAAGACTTCTCCAAGATTGCTAGCCCATTATGCAAACTTTTGGAGAAGGAGGCTAAGTTTTACTTTGGTGAAGATTGCTTGAAGACATTTGAATGCCTCAAAGGAAAGCTAATTGAAGCTCCTATTATTGTAGTACCCGATTGGTATCTACCTTTTGAAGTTATGTGTAATGCAAACGAGGTAGCCTTGGGTACTGTACTTGGTCAAAAAAGAGAAAGGCTATTTCATCCAATCTACTATGCGAGCAAGGCCTTGAATGGAGCACAGAAGAACTATACCGTCACTGAACAAGAGCTTCTAGCAGTTGTTTATGCTTTCAAAATGTTCCGTGCTTACTTGTTGGAAACCAAAGTAGTGGTTCATACAGATCATGCAGCTCTAAGATATCTAATGGCAAAGAAGGATACTAAGCCAAGGCTAATTAGGTGGGTGTTACTGCTTCAAGAATTCGATTTCGAGATGAAGGATAGAAAAGGTTGCAAAAACCAAGTAGCTGATCATCTATCTAGACTTGAGAGTGAGCACATAGTGCAAACCGACCTTGATATTGATGATGCATTCCCCGACGAAGAGATTCTAGCAACTATGGTGGAAGACTTACCGTGGTATGTAGACTTTGCTAACTACGTGGTAAGTGAAGTGATTCCTGAGCATCTCTCCTTTCATCAAAAGAAAAAATTCATGCATGATGTGAAACATTACTTCTTGGATGAGCCTTATCTTTTTCGATGATGTGCTGATGGTATTATTAGGCAATGCATCCCAAATATGGAGGTGCCTAGCATACTGGAAGCAAGTCATACTTCCCAAGTTGGGAGTCACCATGCAGGTGATCGGACGACTAGGAAAGTACTGCAAAGTGGCTATTATTGGCCTTCATTATTCAAGGATGGCTATGATTTTGTAAGAAGATGTGATCAGTGTCAGAGGAAAGGCTCTATCTCAAAGCACCATGAGATGCCCATGTGTAAAATGCTTGAAGTAGAGTTATTCGACGTTTGGGGTATTGATTTCATGGGTCCATTTGTGAGTTCATTTAGGATGAAATATATCCTAGTTGCAGTGGACTATGTATCCAAATGGGTCGAAGCAGTCGCGCTAGCTGATAAAGAAGGTAAGAGTGTGGTAGCGTTCTTAAAATGAAATATCTTCTCTCGTTTTGGGGTGCCTCGTACCATCATAAGCAATGGAGGATCACATTTTTGCAACAAGATGTTCAGAGCCGTATTGGTAAAATATGGCGTTAAGCAACATAAGATAGCTACACCGTACCACCCACAAACTAGTGGGCAGGTAGAGGTTTCTAATCGGGGGATCAAGTTGATCCTTGCTAAGACTGTGAATGCCAGTAGGAAAGATTGGTCCAGAAAGCTGGACGATGCCTTATGGGCATATAGGACCGCGTTTAAAACACCAATTGGCATGTCACCATACCAACTAGTTTATGGAAAGGCTTGTCACTTGCCTATTGAGCTAGAATATAAAGCAATGTGGGCACTGAAGCAGCCTAACCTGAATTGGGATGATGCGATTAATATGAGATTGGGACAGCTGAATGAGATGGATGAATTCCGTCTACATACGTATGAAAGAGCAGATCTCTACAAGGAAAAGATGAAAAAGTACCATGATCGGAGGATTATCCAACGAAACTTTCAGAAGGGTGATTTGGTACTTCTTTTCAACTCCAGACTGAAGCTATTTCCAGGTAAGTTGATGTCTAAATGGTCTGGTCCATTCAGAATTAGCCAACTTTACTCATCTGGAGTAGTGGAGTTAGAAAACAATGATGGTGGTGTCTTTAAGGTGAATGGACAACGAGTGAAGCCATATATCGGTCCACCCAACTCAATAAAATGTATAGCCACCATATATCTCGATGAAGTCTGAGTAATCGAGATAACTATGTCGTGCCGCAATAATAAATCAAGCGCTACATTGGAGGCAACCTATCATTTTTAATCATTTTTATTTTACTAGGAGTTTGTTTTTGTTAAATAAAAAAAATCCAAAAAAGAGTTGACCCACGACCAAACCTAAGGCGCTTGGTGGGAGGCAACCCATCCTTCTAATCATTTTTGTTGTTGATTAAGTGTAGGTGCAAGAAGTACAAATGAGGAGATTAGTCTCAAATTTTGAATTGAAAGTGAGTCATGCCAATGGTGGTAAGTCTAGGAATGATGGAGCAAAGGCAATAGGCTAGGCGCCGCCTATGCTAACATAGGAAATAGGCTAGGCGCCACCTATGCCATTGCCTATGCTCACTGCCTTACATAGGCGATGGACAAGGCGCTGCCTATGCCAATGTAGGCAATGGGCAAGGCGCCGCCTAGGCCAACATAGGCAATAGGATAGGCGCTGCCTATGCCATTGCCTATGCTCACTGCCTCACATAGGAGATGGGCAAGGCGTCGCCTATGCCAACATAGGCAATTCTAAAGGCGCCGCCTATGCTAACATAGGCAATGCTCTAGGCACCGCCTACTTATGCTTTTTTCCTACTAACCCGATTGTAGATGGATCAAAACGACCCATGGCTTATCCTATAAATATACCCTCTACCTTTGAACACCACTCAATTGTTTGCTGAACCTAGGCGCCGCCCAAGCTCCCTTATCCTCTCCAAGTTTTCCTTTTTTTCTCATCTAATCTAGCGGACTCATCTTCCCGATCCATCACCAAGTAAGTTGTTTTTTTATACTCCGTAGTTGTTGCAGTGCTACACTTATAATGGTCTATTAGATTTTGAAGTGGTGTTTGGTGATAAGGATATGGTTGGTTTGTTATGATGTATCTCATTGAGTGAAAGGATTCTTGTGGGTATTCTTGACTTTACTCCGGCATGTATTGATTGGTATTCAATGTCATAATTTTTATGGATTTGAAATTTTGAAGTTAATGCATAATCTTGAGAGTTGTAAGCTTGAATGTTTGAATGAATCGTTCATCGATGTAATGATCATGATTGACCACAAGCATAAGATGGTGTGAATGTTTCTATGCTATAACATGAGAAGATTTCTATGTGGTAGTCTTGTTCAAATATTGCATTAGTCCAATGAAATAAAGTTGGAAAGGATAGTCAAGATTACACGACCATTGTGTGCCACTTCTCTATATCAAACTGAGAAACTGTTATGTAAAGTGAGGGGTTGAAAGTCTGACTGCGCTATTAATGTTTTTGGAAAATACCACCTAAATGTATGTCGATGAAGTCTGAGTAATCGACATCACTCACTCAATTAGTTTGTGCAAACAAATTAAGTGTGGGGTGGTGCCATCACTATTTCCTTTTTTGATTATAGTGAATCTTCCGAAATGAAACTAACATGACTCTATTGTGGTCTCAGGTAACATGGCTCTGAAAGGACGACAGGGAAAGGAGAAAACATCCACCTCACAAAAAGGTCAAGAAAAGACCAGGCTAATTCCTCCTCTCTTCAAGTGCCTTGACACACTTTTGGGATCAAGTAGGTTCTGGAGGAGGAAGGGAAGGAATGGTATAAGAACAATAAAGTGAAGAAATATGTTCATGTGGATTTGATGCAGAAGGAAAGTTTAGCAAAGAGAGACCCCCTCATTTTGGCTAAAATCATGGCACTAAATCTTGACTTCATCTTCCGAGATATGGGGGCATGCAATCTTGATCTGACTCGAGAGTTTTATGCTAACTGGTCCCCAAGGACTACCGGAAGTGAAGTAAAGATTCGGGGCCAAGTCTTGTAATTGAACACTAATTTTTTCAACTCTTTTCTGGGTACTCCAAGTGTGGACCAATCACCACTCAAGGAGCTTTATCACAGACCTCCCTACAGGGCCATCAGACATACGTTGTGTGGATCAAGGTCCATGACCCGGTGGACTCGTTACAAGGATAATGGTCATCACAATACTTACCCGTATGCTTCTTTGAACAGAGAAGCTCGCATATGGTTAAGGATAGTCAACTCCTGCTTGATTCCTGGGACACAATACACTAAAATCACGCGTGATCGAGTCTTCTTGGTATATGCTCTAATGACGAATGTTCCCATCAACATTGGTGCGGTTATACGATCGTCAATGCGCAAAGCAAGGCTGCACAAAAGGTCCTATTTTAGTTTCGGTAATTTGTTGACTGCAATCTTAAGGAAAAAGGACATTGAGTAGGAGCCAGCATACCATAAGCTGCCACACAACCCGAAGAAGGTAGATCTCACAAAAATCAAAGAGCCAGAAACTGGTCAAGGCATCAACCTTACCATGGCTAAGAGACATGCTCGAGATGAAAGTTTTTTTTGCCATCTGTATGGCATGACTAGGTTTACCATGATGAATGGGGGTTGTGTACCGACTGATGCAGAGCTTTGGCAGTTGGACTATGACTACCCGCTTAATGAGCATGCTCGGGCCATGTGTGGAGTGGGGGTAAATTTTGAGGAACCTCTAGACGATGATGTGCTGACAGACGATGATCACCGACTGCCAGACTCAGATGTGGAGGACAACTCTGATGATGACGACTCTGATGATGATTCTGACGCAGGGGGTATGACCCCAGATATAGAGGAGGAGTCTGACTAATCAGGTTTTGCTTATTTATTTACACTGAGGGCAGTGTGTTCCATCTAAGTGTGGGGTGCGGGTATATGTCTTCTGTATTGTGTGTTGCTTGCCTACATTTATTCTTAGTTGTTTGATTTAGTCGTAGTTAGTTAGTCATAATTAGTCAGATTTTGCATGAAATTGTTCTGATAGACGGCATGGCATTATAACAAGAGTTTGTGCTGAATCATTACTATTGAAACATTTAGTCTCTAAGTTGTGACTCACTGTGTGATAATTATTTGTGGTTTAATTCATTCATCTGTGGGTCGAGAATCTATAATGCTCCTAATTAAGTTGACCATATGCCTTGTGTGTGTGAGGTTATTGTATATTCTTTGTTGCGACTGATGCTATAACTTTCCTAGTGTGTGTGTGAAGCTAAATAAAGATTGTGAGTTTAGGATATGATTTAGGCATTTCTTTGGCAGCCCTGATTTTGTTTATCTTCTTTTACCTACCTTTGTACATTGTCCTATTGAACACCCTTTGAGCCTTTAGCTATTTTCTTGGGCAGCCTCATATGTAGCCTAATCCATTTTTTTAAGACCAAAGTTTTGATCCAAAAGCTCCTAAGCGCTTTAAATTGTAGAATAAAGTTGAGTAAAGAGTGTGGCAAAATAACAGAAAAATGGTAAAAGTAATGCCACAGAGTGTATTGGTACTTGAAAATTTGGTGAAAAAGAGTGGCTATCATAGGGATGCTTTTAAAAAATACAAAAAAAAAGAGTTGTATATTCCCATCATTGTGTTTCTGATTGAATAACAAATTGGGTGAAAAGGGGGTTGGTAAATGAAAGGAAGGTAGAGTGGTTGTTAAAAGTTATTGTAAATGGCATAAGGTAGTGTATTAAAGCGCTTAGGGAACGTAGTCACCATTTCTGGCCAAAATAGTCCTACTTGTCCCTTAGCCTAACCCGTAAAGACCTATTTGATCCTAACCTTGGCATTCTGATATTAGTAGAGCATTACACTAAGGGCAAGCATATGGTCATCAGTTGTAATCTAAGGATTCTTTGTGAGAGTGAGAGCAAGCAAAGTCTTATACCCA
Source organism: Capsicum baccatum var. pendulum (assembly GCA_030864225.1). Taxonomy (NCBI): domain Eukaryota; kingdom Viridiplantae; phylum Streptophyta; class Magnoliopsida; order Solanales; family Solanaceae; genus Capsicum; species Capsicum baccatum. The sequence continues at coordinate 279,927,931 of CM061552.1, read as the reverse complement.
TGTTTTGAAAAATACAAAACTATGATTGTTGGGTAGTCTTATCTGATTCTGTGGCTTAACTTGTGTATACGAATTAACCGTCCTAATGAGTCTATGTTGGAGGGTGAGTCGTTTCTAGTAATGATCAAGAAATCTACTCTTTGTTAATAATTGCAGTGTATGTCTTGTAGACAATTTTGTGTCGCTCTTGTAAATTTTAGTTAGGTATTCGCATGGATGTAATATTTTGTTCGAGGACAAACAAAGATTTAAGTGTGGGGTGGTGATGTTGGGCGTATTTACACGTCCAAGCACCAAAACCTACCCATGTTTTAGCTAAGTTTTGAGGATAAAATACATAATTCCTGCACTTTTAGTTTATTTTCAACTAAGTGAGCTGACCTATGTGATTAGCATACTTTTCAGGTACCAACGAGGAAGATTTCAGTACTTTGGGGACCTGTTGACAGCAAAGGAAAACTTTACATAAGAGGGAAGACAGCTTTTGGACTGAATGTGATGAATGAGAACTTTTTCCCGGGCAAACTCAGTATTTTTAAATACTTAAGGATGCAGTAGAAACTTAGTAGAGAAGGATATTATTAAAAACCTTATTGCTGAATTTTCAGCATTATCATTCATTATTCATTATTCAGTTTCCGTAATATTTTGAAAGCAGAAAACAACTTAGCTTGAGCAACGGAGAGAGAGAAATACGTTCTTTTCTTATTGTCGCTAATCATCTCCATCGCCAAGATTGTTCTAAGTTTTGGTATGATGATTATGTCTATTTTGATTTCCGTTGTATTCATGAGTAGCTAAACTTATCTGTTAGGGTTATGGAAACCTTGTAATATACTCTCTATTGCTATGAGTTTGTGAATTCATGATGTGTCATGCCACTTATATCATTACTCTCTTCATTGTGATTGAATTCTCATGGTTGCAAACATGGGGAATGCGCCATTATATCATTAACTTGTTCGATAGAAAAGTTACATGTTTGGAAAAGAGAGTGTAACAAGAAAATAGGGTTTCCAACCTCTATTTACACGTTAATGCCCTAGCAGGATTAACTTCTTGGAGAATTCGTACCATTTGTTGTACACTTTAGGTTAGAGAGATCTAAGGTGAATAAATCCTTGATGGTTGAAAAACACTTGGATTTAAAATTAGAATACGACTCTCTATAAGTGCATGCATGTATAAACTCCACATTACTCATAGTTAATAGAGAAGTAGAAACTACAAGGTGGACATAACCCTAAATTGTCATTCTCTGTGATTAAATATTATTACATATATCGTCTCATTCATTACACTAATAGTATTTTTGTGCACTTAAACCAAAACCCCCTTTTTCTTGGAACCTTCGATCAACAGTCTAATAATAATCGCAATACTTATTGACTATAGTATTCCCTGTGGGATTCGACACCCAACCCAGTTGGGTTCTATATTTGATAGCAACCGCTTACACTTTCTAACTAGAGTTGTAATTTGGGCGTATCACACATCCCTTAGATATCATTTTCGTTGTCTGAAGGTAGAAAATAAGATTACCACTAAACGATGAAGTATTACCCTTCCACTCAAGGATGGGTTCATTTGGGAACTGAAACTAGACTATTCTATTTCTGCAGTTGACTATGTCATAGCATGAATGAAGACAATCCATTCAAAGAACGATATCAAAATCAGTCATCTCTAATTTGACTAAGTCTGCTGAAGTGACTTTCTGAAATATCATAACCGGGCAGTTCCTGTATACCCATCAGGCTATGATGGTTTTAACCACTGGGGTAGAGATAGAAAAGGGGTTAGCTAAAATTTTGGGACTGATTCTGAAATCGACTGCTATATAGGGAGTATCAAAAGACAAAGAAGCTCCTGGATCTAGCAAGGTTTAAACATGCACATGAAAGATCTGTAACGTACTAGTAACTACATCAGGAGATTTTTCCTAATCTTGTCAGGACTGAAGAGCCTAGAAATGATTTGGGCATTTCCCACTAGTAGCACTGGAGGTGGCACCCTGTTGATTTGGGCGATCGGAATGAGTCAAAGAGTGATTCTATTGACCCTGAGGACTTGGCTGAGGATAGTCTCTTACTCTGTGGCCTGGCTTGCCACATTTAAAACAAATACCACTGCCAGCTCTACAAATACCCCGATGGTACTTGCCATAAGTTTGGCAAAGAGGATAGGTACGAGAACTGGTAACACTGCCCTAGGACTTAGAGCCTGGCGCTTTAGCTTTGTTACCCTCTCTGAACTTAGGAATTGGAGCACTAGTTGAAGAAGGAGCTGGAACTGATGACTTGGGACGAAACTGAGAATAGTGTCCTCCTTCTGACTTAGGCTGAGCAAAGTTGAAACTACCTGTCTTCGCTTTCTTATTCTGCTTCTCCCTCATCTTAATTTTCTGCTCCTCTATATGCTGATCATGAGTCATGAGCTTGGCTAAAGTTATGTCACTATTTAGCATGGTGGATCTACACTTATTAACCACACTATCATTCATCCCTGAAATGAACTTGCTCATCCTTGCCCTGCTATTTGCAACCACATGAGGGGCATATCTGGATAATTAAGTAAACTTACGAGAATACTCTTTCACTATTATATTACTTTGCCTGAGGTTGATGAATTCTAACACCTCATTCACTATCATATTGCTTTGCCTGAGGTTGATGAATTCTAACACCTTAGATTCTCTAAACTCTAGGAGAAATAATCTATCAAGGAAAGCAGAAGCAAACTCTTCTCACTCAACTGGCCCTGCATCATCTGCCCTCTCTGACTTCTACTGCTTTAATCAAGTGTGAGCAATATCTTACAAATAATATGCAGCTAGCTCAGCACTCTCACTAGGAGTAACCCCCATTAAATTTGTACCCTTCTGCACCTAATCTAGGAATTCCTAAGGGTTCTCATCTGACTTAGACTTGAGAAGGGATGAAAGATTCATTTGGGTGAAATCTAGAATCCTGGCTGCAACTGATATGATGTCTCAACCTATGCTTGCTATATAGTTCTAGAATGGAAGGATTACTTTTAAGAATCACACCCTTATATAATAGGCGAGTTCCAATCCTTGGGTTCGCTCGGTGTTAATTTCTACTCCCATCTGAATAGAGACTGAACATGATTTACTAAATTGAACATGGACTGACTTACTGAATTCTGTTGACTGAAGGAATACTATTGATATCTGACAACTGGCTGAGTTCATGAGATCATGGAGATTTTCTTAGTTATAAGACTGTCGGAAGTTGAAGAATCATAGCTTGACTGAGAGTATCGTGAAAACAAGACATGGCTCTAGGCACACAGCTAATTTTTTGGGTACAAGTACCCTCAGGACTCGATAATCATATCATAATCTCATATTCTAATATCATGGCCATTTCGACAATATACACATTTCAGAATGATAGCATGAAAACCATTTAAACATAGGAGGATGACAAGTATGCCACATTTATCTTATGTCTTGAGCTATAAAGCATGATTTCTATTTTTTCAAGTATTTTATCAATCACCTTGCATGAACAACATAGGGCATAGGTGAATTCATCAAATTACTTATCATAAGCAACTAAATTCATGGATTTTATCTTGCATGGTAACATAATATCATGATAAATACACAAAGATTCCAACTTTGAAATCAATCAACGTCAACAACATGATTACAAATAACCCACAACATAAATACCATAATTTATGGATAAAACAAGGTTCTTGAGCTTTATGGATGGAAAGAATCCATAAATGAACCCAACGCATACCTTAGTTTGTGATTTCACGAAGATTGAGGGTGAGACTTTCTTGAAATTGGAACTTCTATGAAAACCCCAGCTTATTCTTGAGAGAAACTAGTATATTTTGGGTGAAAAGTGTCTGAATCTCGTGTTAAAGGGCTTAAATAGGGGTGGAAAGTTGACTTTTTTAACCCTGGATGCGTCATTTAATTTCAGTAAAAATTTCCCGAATTGGACCCTTGGCACAATGCGGCGCTATCGCGTCGTGTCACTGGAATTTAACTATTGGGAAACTGAGGGATGGTGCGACGCGAAGCCATCACATTTCCCCTTCTTTTGCGACCTAGAACTTTGGCAAGGCGCTGAGAAAATCATGCTGAGACACTGGAAAAGGACAATTGCCATTTTAGCTTGTGGCTCGGCGCGCGATTGACCAATATGGCACTGTTTTATGACGAGAACTTAAAATAGTCATTACTTCTTACCCAGTTATCGGATATAGGCAAATTTTATATCGATGGAAAGCTTATTGAATTTCCCACATGAAAAAAAAAGTGAAAATCATAAAAATACCATGTGTAAAAAAGTGGATTCATCTTTCAAAGAAAGCTCCTAACATTTTTTGAGATGATTTCAAGCTAGGAAAAAGTACGGGGTATTACAATTAAGTTAATGAGAGTTCTTTTCAACTTAGAGTAATCAATCGACGACCCGAGTTGGGATGAATTCTGTACCAACATCAATTGCAAAGACTCAATTGAAGTTGTAGTTGACCCTATGAGCTTATTCATTCATCCCTAGTTCCACCTAAATCAATTGCATTAAAATCTATTGGAACAAATGACTGAACTAGTGGAAATTTCTAATAGATATTCACATCTGTTGCAATAATTGACATATCTAATTTAATTAACAAATGGACATTTGAATCTATTGTGACAGATGACTGAGCTGTTGGAAATTTTCAAATAGATATTGGTATCTGTTGTAACAGATAATATATCTGATTTAATTATCAAATGGACATTTGCATCTGTCGTCACATATTACTGAGATGTTGGGATATTTAAATAGATATTGATATCTGTTGTAACAGTTGACATATTTAATTATCAAATGGAAAGGGTTTATTAAACAAATATTTGTATCTGTTGTAACCGATGACTATGATAGGATTTTTAAATAGATATTGATATTTGTTGTAACAGATGACATATCTATTTGAAAATCTTTTTTTCTTTCAATTTTAAAGCAAGCTTCTGTCCGAGTAGATAAAGTAGTAAGTACTACAAAATGCGGTAAAAAATGAAGAGTTTCTTTTTCTTAGATAACTAAAAAATATGTTCATTGAGTTGTCTTACCTTGTCTTTTCAATGTCACTAGTCATCTGTTACAACAGATACCAACAGATATTTAATTATCAAATGGACATTTGCATCTGTCATCAAAGATGACTGAGATGTTAGGATATTTAAATAGATATTGCTATTTGTTATAACAATTGACATATTTAATTATCAAATGGAAAGGGTTTATTAAGTAGATGTTTGTATCTATTGTAACAGATGACTGTGCTGTTGGGATTTTTAAACAAATATTACTATTTGTTGCAATAGATGACATATGTATTTGAAAATATTTTTATCCTTTCAATTTTAAAGCAAGCTTCTGTCCGAGTAGATAAAGTAGTAAGTACTACAAAATCCAGTAAAAAATAAAGAGTTTCTTTTTCTTGGATAACTCCAAAATGTGTTCATTGAGTAGTCTTATCTTGTCTTTTCAATGTTAACTATTTTTACTCGTGCCCCTCAAATTATTAATGAATATTAATTATATTAATTAATGAATATTGAAACCCACGTCTACGTACATGATACATCTAGAATTATCTTATCTCTCCTCAGCTTCAGCTTCAGCCCTAAAATTATTTTATTCATCTCTCATATTTTTCTTCCTCTCCTCTTTAAATTAGGGTTATCACAACCTTTTTTTTCTCTTCTCTTTCTCATAAAGATCCTTTCGAATCTAAACCGATATATATCTTATCTCAACTGAAATTACTGTTTTGATCCCATTTTGATGTTAAGGTATGGTTCACTATTGCTCTTTTATTCTCATCTTATTCTTTGCAAGTTATTTACATATATTTTTTATTTAATTACTACTTACCCATATAATATTTATTTAAAAAAATTGAAGGAACTTTTAAGTGTTGAATAAATAAAATGAGAATTTTTATTACAATATGAGAAAAAAGTATTTTGTTGGGAGAAGTTTAAAAGCCTTGTTGGCAGTATCATTTTTTTGGTATGTATTTTATTTATTTCTTTATTGTTTATGCTGTTATTGATGTTGTTGGTGGGATTGGAATTATTGAAAGTTGTGGTGTGGCGTTGTTGATGGTGTTGGAACAAAGGATATTGCTTCTTTGTTGTTGATGATGTTGGAACAAATGTTGTTGTTTCTTTGTTGTTGATGTTTTTTATTTGTTGTTTCTTTGTAGTTTATGTTGTTGTTGATGTTGCAACAGAAGGAGCAACTGTTGGAACAAATCAAACCACCAGCAAGGCTATTTTGATGTATTCTAATAGACTCTAAATCTGTTGCAACAAACTCCACATCTATTGCAACAAACTCCACATCTACTGCAACAAACTCCACATCTGTTGCAATAGACTCCACATCTGATGCAACCGACTTTACATCTGTTGATCAGATGAATAATGTTCTTTTTGTGACATTATTTTTTTCTTCTTCTTTGTAGATATAAGGAGCTGACAGTTGATAAACTTTTGCCCAACCATCACAAGAGGCTGCATTAAAGATGGGTTCGAAGGAATAAGTTGCACGTAGATGGAACCACTTTATATATGGGAGGTATGTACTACTGATAATATTATCGGGGAAACATACATTGAGTACACTGATTTTTGTGAATGTATTTCTTACCGATTAGTCATAGATCATTCAAATAAGATATCTACAATTTTACAGTTAATTTTGGTACGTTCGAACTGATTAGGCTGAGGGACCATGAATATGGTTTTGATACCCTGTTAAGAATTAATGTCGATTGTTGCTCATGTTTATTTGTCAAGCATTGTGAAGGGATCTTGTTTTGATGTCGTTGTAAAGACATTCAATAGCGATTTGACTAACTTTAGGATGCATTGGACTCTGAGAAGGCCTTCAAAGCCTAGCACTACATCTAACGAGAATGGAAAACCAATATAGTTATTGCCTAGCCCAAATTTATATGGTTGGGTTGCTCCGGGTGATGATTACACGCCAGTCAGTGCATTAAGAGAATGCCTTCGAGGGAAAATGGGTAGTTGATGAAAGACTATATCATCTGAGCACTAATTAAAGAGGAGACATAGGGTAGAAAGTAACTTCTAGCAAATCTGGCCGATGGAATTATCTTAAAACAACAAGAAAAATCTGAATCAAGTGCAAATATGAAAGTGTATCCGACAATGTAAATTCGTCTGTTGTCTCTCTGAAAGAAAAATAGTACAAATGGACACTTTGCTAGGGAGCTGCGACTAGGTAGCATAGTTGGGATTATCACCTAGATAGAAAATAACATAAGAACAAGAAAGAAGCCTTACGGGATCAAGGGTTGAAATCATGTACAGTAAGTCTAGAAAATTTCCGCCAATAAAAACTACAGTTAAAGTAATGAATCTAAGTGATGGCGGAAATTTCTGAATTTTAAATTTCATCCCATGCCTTATTGTTTGTGGTTCCAATTATGTCAATTGCTATTGGCCTGATCGGAACCACAAACGTGATTGAAATACAGATTGAGTGTCATTACTTCCTTAGAAATATCGATTAATTAATTATGATTTATAGCCTTAGCATGCTTTCAACATTTCTGGGAGAAAATCAAAGGCTTGCTGTAGTACATGAATCCCGATAATTTTCAAGCTTGCTTATTCTATATTTAAGCTGGTCGTTGCCGTCTTTGAAGTTGGTCAAGAGTTCCTGATCTCTTGTGATCTCGATCAGGAACACCACCTTCAAAGTTGTGGCATTTTAGAAGGCCTTCAAAACACTTTATTCAGAAGCCTTAAAGGATGCACAGAGGGCCGCTGTGTTTGCTTTAGGTCAAAATGTGTTGATGCACACTCAAGATGTGGTCCCAACCATTGAACAACTCACTTTTATCGAGTGTTTCTCAATGTAGATTGCTCAACCAATTTGACAAATTAATAAGAAAGGAGTTGCATAGCATGTGATCTAAACCGACTCTCCCAAGCCTATCAAACGTTACATAACTCTAGGCGTATTACACTATCAAAAAAATTGGGTCGAGTTAGTGCACAAATCAAATAAGCTCAATCTCTCAGCCTTTCAGCTGATCTCTCTTCTCCAATATAGATGACAAGATATCTGTGATATAAATTCTACACTATCGCCAGAAATGCTTACCAGGGCAAAAGGTCTTCTGGAGGCATCATCAGTAATCTCTCAATACCAAGTGATATCAAGAGATTATGGTGTAGACTTTTGCATAGCAGATATCTTGTCATCTATAATTGGAGGAGAGCGATTAGCAGAAAGGCTGAGAGATTTAGCTCATTTGATTTGTGCACCAACTCTGTCAAATTTTTTTGATAGTGTAATGAGCTTGGTGTTACGTAACGTTTGATAGGCTTGGTAGAGTTGATTTAGATCACATTCTACGTAACTCATTGCTTATTAATTTATCAAATTAGTTGAGTAAGCTACATTGAGAAACGCTCGATAAAAGTGAGCTGTTCAACGGTTAGGACCACAGCTTGAGTATGCATCAACACATTTTGACCTAAAACAAACACAACGACCCTCTTGTATCCTTTAAGGTTTTTGAAGAAAGTGTTCTGAAGGCCTTCTTCAATGCCATAACTTTGAAGCTAGTGTTCCTGATCGAGTTCACAAGAGATCAGGAACTCTATACCAACTTCGAAGACGGTAACGACTAGCTTGAATAAATAATCAGCAAGATGGAGGCAAGGTTGAAAATTATCAAAATTCACAAACTAGAGCAAGCATATGATATTCTCCAAGAAATGTTGAAAAATTCTAAGGAAAGAAAACACAATCAATTAATTAATATTGCTAAGGAAGTAATGACACTCAATCTGTCTTTCAATCTCGTTTGTGGTTCCGATTAGGTCAAAAGTAGTGAACCTAATCGAAACCACAAACAAGAAGGCATGGGATAAAATTTAAAATTTAGAAATTGTCGTCTTCACTTAGATTCCTTACTTTAACTGCAAATGCTTTTGGCGCAACTTTTCTGGACTTAATGTACATCATATGAACCCTCGATGCTCGTAAGGCTGCTTTCTTTATTTTCTATTATTTTCTATCTAGGTGATAATCCCGACCACGCTACCTAGTCACAGCTCCCTAGAAAAATGTCCATCTGCATTATTTTTCTTTTAGAGAGACAATAGATAAATTTACATTGTCGGATACACTTTCATATTTGCACTTGATTCAGATTCCTCATGTTGTTTTAAGGAAATTCCATCGGCCAGATTCACTAGAAGTTACTTTTTGCCCTATGTCTCCTCTTTAATTAGCTCTCGCATGATATAGTCTTTCATCAACTCCCCTTTCCCTCACAGGCATTCTCCTTCGGCTCCTTCTGGCGTATAATCATCTTCTCGATCAACCCTTCCATATAAATTTGGGCCAGGGGAATTTCTATTAGTTTTCCGTTCTTGCTTGATGTAGTGCGAGGCTTTGAAGGAATTCTCAGAGTCCAATGAACACTTAAAGTTAAGTCCAATCACTATTGGTTCTCTGCAATGACACTAAATTTTGTTCCCTTGTCAAAACTTGAAACACATAAACATGAGCAACAACCATCAGTAATTCATAATAGGGTATCTACACCATCTTTATGAGGCCTTCATCCTTTTCAATTCAAACCCATCAAACATAACTGTACAATGCAGAATCTTGTTTGAATAATCAGTGCCTAATCAGTTAAGAATAATATTCATAAAAATATTATACTTTATGTGTGTTGTTCCGGTAACCTTATCAGTAATACTTCTTAACTCACACACATATGATAGTGGATCCATCTGCACGCATCATATTCTTCCTAGCCTATCTATGACTTACATTGAATAAACAGATGACTAACAAGTTGCAACAGATGCCACATCTGTTGGAGAAACAAACTGACATATCCATCTATTGCAACAGATTGTCAATATGTTGTAAGTTATCTGGGAGATGGAATATATTTTGCAACAGATTACCCATCTGTTAGATTTATTTTAAAGTAATTTTCTTTTCTTTTTGAAATACAATAAAAAGATAAAATGTTGTATTTAGATCTATTTTTTTAATTTACATATTCAAAAAGTCAACAGTTTTATTTAATTAAGGGATATATGAACAATCGTGGCTTTTTGTTTTACTACCCCTTCCAATTCAATAATTTATAAATAGGTCCCTTTGGCCTCCTTTCCTTACTCTCACTTGTTCATTCTACTACACTTACATTACAAATATGGATGATCCAGATTCGTACAAGAAGATTCATATCGAGTCCTTGCGGGAACTTCAAAGGCAGTTTGATAAACTCAAGAGGGATTTGGCTGACTTCGGAGCAAGGCTGAGGAGGGCGGCTCTGCTGCTGCCGGATGAAAATTGTCCGGTTGACAATAATAATAGTAATAATAATAATAATAATAATAATAATAATAATAATAGTAATGATAATAATAATTAGGTTATGTTTTTTCTTTCTTTTAGCGTATGTATTTTCCCTTTTTATATGGGATCTACCTATAAGGGATTCAAAAATCTATGTATATATTTTGTTTGGTTTTGTTTGGTCGACTCTGCATTTTTATTTTTTATTTAATATTTAATTATCACTCTATTTATTCCCTGTTCTCAACATGTCGACATTGGAGGTAGTGATTGAGCACTTGTGGCAACAGAGGGTGGTGAGAAGTCATGATTCTCCTAAAAATAGTTCGTTAATAAATAGTAATGAACTAAATGATATACATAATTTATAACCGTAAAAAAAAGATTATTTAATTTTAAAAAAGTTGCAACATTGGATTAATTAAGTTATATGATTATTGTTAAGAAAAAAGTAAAGAGTCATGACTTTTTGTCTAAAACAAAAACACATACATTCAACAATGTTGTTGATGCATCAAATTCCCCATTTGTTGTGACTGATGTATCAGCTATTAGAAGAAATCAAACAAATTATTAAAATAGACCGTCCATTATATCTGTTGTCAGAAAAATGTAATTAAGTCATGACTTTTAACAGTAATAAAAAATGTAATAAAAAATAAAGGTAAACAGTTAGATTATATGTTGCAACAGATAGGTTATTAGATGCAATAAGTTTTATATTTGTTGCTACAGATGAAATATCTGTTGTCACAGATGAATTATCTGATGCAACAGATATAGAATCTGTTGTCACAAGTCAATTAAAATGGTTCTTGGAAAGAACTAATTAATAATAATAATCCAAAAAGTCATGACTTATCACAATATTTCTTTTCTTAAATTAATTAAGTCATAACTATTCACAGTAATTAAAATAAAAAATATAATTAATTAATCGAGGTGAACAGTCGCGCCTTTTTGCCTCTCATTCAAATTCAATCCTCTATAAATAGGTCCCTCCTTACTCAATCGTTCATTCAACTACACTCTATTTATTTATTTTATCTCGTCTTTCATATTACACCTGGACTTCCACCACTTTCTCTTCCTTAACTAAGGTAAGTTTTTTTCTTCCCAATTTGTAGTATACGTTGTATTACATTCGGATATTCTTTAGATCTTTATTTTTGTTTTAAATTTATTTGTCAATTCATATGTGTTCAAGATTATGGCTAATCCAGTATGTGATATTGCTTTTCTTCAAGATGCTGTGAATGAACTTCGGAATTAGGTTCGTGAGTTGCAATGGGAACTGGGGGTAGTTAGAGCAAGAATGCTCTGTGAGATCCGCAGGCTGAGGAGGGCCTTGCTATTTCCGGTTGAAGATTGGCCGGCTGACAATGATGATAATAATAATAATAATTTGATTATTTTTTTCTTTTAGTCTATGTATATGTATTTTTTTTTTGTTTAATAAAAAAATTATGTTTGAACAACTTTGACATTTTAATTCATATTTAATTTTCATTCAGTCTATTATCTTCTCAACAAACATGTCGACAATTGGACCTAAAAAAGAATAATTTAGAATCTAGTAGCAATAGTAAGATTTATCAATTGAGTTTGTGGCAGGGGCTGATCAGTTGTTGGGACAGTAGACAGTGTTTGAAATAACCATTGTTTGCTACTCAATCAAAATTTCATAAGAGAAGAAAGCTTTTAACGTGGGTCTGCATATAGTCTCCCTATTGAATGATGTTTACATTTTAATTTGAAGAAAAAATGATTAACGCAAAGGGTAAAATATGGATTTTTTTATCTCTTCTCGATTAATGAAAAGAGACAAGTAAAATGAGAAATCAAATTAGGAAATTTGGGATGGATAATTAGACTTAAGGAATAATTTTAAATCCAGTAGCAATAGCAAGAGTTGAAACATATTGGTAATCTGTTGGGTTTGTCGCAGGGGCTGATTTGTGTTGTTCCAAACAGATTAATCATCTGTTGTAATAGATATGAAGTCTGATGCAACAGATAATCAGTTTTGTGCAACAGATAATCAGTCTGATGCAACAGATAACTAGTTTGATGCAACAGATAAATATTTTGTTGCAACAGATTACTTATCTGATGCATCAAATGAGTGATCTATTTAAATTATGGGCATTTATGTTGGATTCATGATCGGATTATATCCATTGTTGGAAAAATAGCAATAACTAGTGTACCCAGATGACAAATTCGAATAAAAATCATAATTTTACTTACCAAAGTCACATATGATGTAATGCTAAAGTGGAAAGTGATGTAGAAAATAAAATTTGACCTAAGAAATTGGTCAGATAGCAGCACTAGCGGTAACAACAACAACAACAATGATTGACAAGAAAAAGATGAAGATGATAATGAAGTAAAAGATGATGATAATGAAGCAGAAGATGATGAAAAAAGTAGCAGCAAGAATGAACAATAATAATCGGGAAGAGAGAGAAAACAACAACGGATGAGAAGAGAGAGAAACACGTCTTTTTCCCTTCGTTTTCTGTTATATTAACTAACATTTGGATTAAAGTATAAATTTAAAAACTTCTGGGCTATTTCAAACGTCCCCAACTTTCTTAATCCATAATAAAGTAATTGTCATCTCCACTCAATAATTAAGACTTGTGTCACCTACACCTCATTTTAAAACTCTTTTGTCACCTACAGCCCAAAGCCCCACATAACTTTAAACAACGTAAAAGTTTAGTTAGTAAAAAAAATCATGCTTATCAAAGAAAATGATAGAAACAAGATCAGTTAAAAATATTAATGGTTCTCTAAAATTTAATTTAGAGTTGTGACTAATCAATCCTTTCATCATATTTAGAATTTTAAAACCAACTCAATATTGAGTTATTAAATTCAATTAGATTATGTAAAAATTCTTTATATTTAAAGTATTTGAAATTTTACTAATACAATATGTCACTTTGACTTTTTAAGTCTTTTTACTATAATATTTAGAGCTAAACTAACATTGAAGAATTTGAATTTAATTATTAAATTATAATTCATTCAAAAAAAAGTAAGAAGGAGTTGAAGCGTAGTCAAGTATGTAGGCTATTGGTTAAAAGTGAAAATAAACTATATAGAAAATATAATGTTTTACTATTAAAACTGAAAATCATATTCTGAATTAAAGTCAATCAATAACAACAATAAAAGAAATGTAATTTTTAAGTGAGGCTTAGGAAAAATAGAGTATATGTTGACCTTACTCCTATCTTGGAAAGGAGAAACATAATAATGCCAACTCATTTTTTTGAGTACCGGTAGTTCAAGAAAGTCGCTAAAATATACAATGTGCAAGGATTTTTTTTTGAATTTTCTAGGATACAAGCACAAAAACACAAGTTCAACTAACTCAACAGAAAAGAATAACAAAAGCAAACTCTGCAGCATAAGTAAACAAACAATAACCATTTCATATAAATCCGAGACTCTTTTCCATGCATCCATAACAATCAAGGAATAGATATTTAGCTAAGCACATAACGCGTTCCAAGAGATAAGTTGGACAATTATATGACATAACTAATCTTTTCAAGACTTAAAAAGAAAAAAAAGAAGTAACATTTACTTGTAAAATATTTTTCGTTTAATTAAGTAGGAAAATGTCACAAAAGAATCAATCGAACATATCATCCATGAGAACACCATCAATTAGGACAATTAAAATCTCATCATTTTATACTAAATCATCATATTTGATAATTGTATATGATCATCTAAAATCACAAAACAAAACAAAAATATTAACCAATTAAATTCAAAACTCTCAAATTTTGTTTGATTCAAATAACAAAGAAAATAATTAGAACTCCCAAACTCTTGAACGTGTGCTTGATTCTCTGTCACCTCGATTTCCGCCACGCATCCATAGCAACCTAGGAAAAGATATCTAGCTAAGCACATAAAGCATCTCAAAATATTAAAATATAACCTTAGATTTCGAATTTAACAAATAAATGTACTTAAAGATTCAACTATAATACTAACAAATAATATGTCAAAATATAGTAATTAACATAATCAAAACTAATTAACAATTATAAAGGAAAGAGAAAGAGATAAATCTTTGATATTTTGGCCATTTCATTCGGCATCAACATGCTTATTTTGTTCAATTTTTTCGATTCAAAATTCTAAATTGAAAAAAAAAATCAAAAAAGAAGAATTCGTTCTCAATTATTGATTATATATAATTAATATATAATATATACAGATATTAACTATTTTTTTTTTTAAAATGATGATGCAAGAATATGACTTTAATCATCAAAATCAAAATATAAGAAGGAAAAGTAAAAGAAAAAAAAGCATACGTTTTTTTGTAAATTTTAATTTGATCCATCCAAATATTACTTAAATACAGTAATAGAAATTTATTTTTATATAGAATAAAATTCTAATTGATTTAGAAGTATTAAATATTATGGTTTCTTACCTAAATTAATGGGGCTTTGGGCCACAGGTGACAAAAGAGATTTAAAATGAGGTGTAGGTGACACAAGTCTTCATAATTGAGTAGAGGTGACAATTACTTAATTATGGATTAAGAAAGTTTGGGAATTTCAAAATAACTAACAAGTTTTTAAATTTATACTTTGATCCAAATGTTAGTTAATATAACGGGAAACGAAGGGGAAAAGGCGCATTTTTCTCTCTCCTTATCCGTTGTTATTTTCTCTCTCTTCGCGATATTTGTTATTCATTATTGCTGCTGCTTTATTCATCATCTTCTGATTCATTATCATCACCATCTTATACTTCATTATCATCTTCATATTCTTTTTGTTGACCATTGTTGTTGTTATTGTTGTTGTTACCCCAACTGCTGCTCTTTGACCAAATTCTTATGTTAAATTTTATTTCGTAAATCACTTTCAACTTAGGCATTTACTTGAGAGGAGACTTTGGTAAGTCAAATTATACTTTTTAGTTGAATTTGTCATCTGGGTAACTGCTAGTGTGCTGTTTTTCAACAATAGCTAGCACGCGAATATGAATGTAACATAAGAGCAATTTATTTAAACAGATCCATTATCTGCGGCACCAGATAAATGTTTTGTTGTAACAGTAAACTCTTGTTGGATTTATGTTTATGGTTCTAGGTGCCCGTAATATGGATCGAATAGATGGGTATTCTATTGGACCAGATTAGTAATCTGTTTCAACAGATAAATAATCTGCTTCACCAGATTACTAATCTATTTCGAACAACAAAATACAGCTCCTGTCACAAACCCAGCAGATCACTCAACTCATATGTTGATCTCTTGCTATTGATACTAGAATCAAATTATTTTTTAATTGTAGACATGTCATTCATTGAGAAAAAGAAATAGACAATACTAAAATTAAATAAGAAATAAAAGTCAAATGCATCAAACATACATTTTTATAAAACAAACAAAAAAAATACATAGATAAAAGGAAAAAAAAGCTTAATTATTATTATCATCATTATTATTTGTATGGCCAGCCGGCCAATCTTCAACCAACAGTAACAACGCCCTCCTCGGCCAGCGGATCTCCCGCAAGATCCTTACTCTGACGGCGGCCAACTCCCAATGCAGGTCATGAACCTCCTTTTGCAGTTCCCACATGTCATCTCGTAAAATAGCGACATTCCACACAGGATGAGCCATATCTAGAAAATGCATAAGTTGACAAAACACACACGTAAATACAAAAGTAAAGAAAAGAATAGAATGTAATATAATACAACGTATATTTACACATAAATCAAGAAAAAACGTACCAAAGACAGGAAAAAACTATCAAGTCCTTGAGGAGAAAGTAGTTGAAGGTGTAAAAAGAGCAAGGAATAAATAGTGTGTGTAGTAGAACGAACCACTGAGTAAGGAGGGACCTATTTATAGAGGATTGAACTTGAATGAGTTAGGCAAAAAATCGCTAATGTTCACCTCCATTTATTAATGACATTCTTGATTACTGTAAAAAGTTATGACTTAATTAAACTAAGCAATTTGTGATAAGTCATGACTTTTCAGCTTTATTGTTATTAATAATTAGTTCTTTCCAGGAACCATTTTTTTTACACTGAGTTGGACAACATATTATATATCTATTGCATCAGATAACTCATTTGTGACAACAGATATATAATCCGTTGCAACAAATAGATAACTTGTTGCATCAAATAATATATCTGTTGCAACATATAATCTATATATCTTTTTTTTAAAAAAAATTATCTTCAAGACATCCAAATTTTCTAATTTTTTAATTATATAAATTAATAAAGCAGATTTGAAGGCGCAACTGTTCACCTCAATTTATTAATGACATTCTTGATTACTGTAAAAAGTTATGACTTAATTAAATTATGCAATATTGTGATAAGTCATGACCTTTCAGCTTTATTATTATTAAAATAATTAGTTTTTTTCAGGAACCATTTTTACACTGAGTGGGACAATAGATTATATATCTGTTGCATCAGATAAATCATCTGTTACAACAGATATATCATCCGTTGCAACAAATAGATAACCTGTTGCATCAGATAATATGTCTGTTGCAACATATAATATATATATTAAAAAATTATCTTCAAGACATCCAAATTTTCTGATTTTTTAATTATATAAATTAATAAGGCAGATTTAAAAACAAGAACATTTTTGGTGAGATTTTTACGGTTTAAATTGTGTTTATCATTTATTTTCTTATTCTTTTCTGTGAAAAGAAATGACTTAATTAAATCAAACTGGTGAGTTTTTTATTATTGTGACAAGTCTTGACTTTTCAGCTTATTAAATTTAAATAACTTTTTTCTCAATGTAAAAATCGAATACACCTAGTTTTCAATAACTGTTTCTTTAATAACCATTTTTTTAATTAAGTTATGGCAACAGATTATATATCTGTTGCATCAGATAACTCATCTATTTCAACAGATATACCATCTGTTGCAATAAATCAACCATATGTTTAAGGAGCTTTTTTTTGCAACAGATGAGGAATTTTATGCATCAACAGTATTTTTTGTTTTTGTTTGTTGAATGTGTTAGACAAAAAGTCACAGTCACGACTATTCATTCATTTTTTTTCTTAATAATCATATAATCATATAACTTAATTAATCCAATGTTGTGACTTTTTTTAAATTAAATAATCTTTCTTTTACGATTATAATATAATTTAGTTCCTTATTATTTATTAACGAATCATGTTTAGGAGAATTTTTTATCATGCCTTTTCACCACCATCTGTAGCCACAAGTGCTCAATACCTAACTCCAACCGTCGACACGTTGAGAATAGGGAATAAATAGAATGATAATCAAATATTGAATAAGAACTAAAAATTCGAAGTCGACCAAACCAAACCAAACATATACATAGATTTTTGTAAATCCCTTATAGGTGGATCGGCTATAGAAAAGGAAAATACATATGCTAAAAGAAAGAAAAAACATAACCTAATTATTATTACTACTATTATTACTATTATTAGTATTATTACTATTATTATTGTCAACCGGACAATTTTTATCTGACAGAAGTAGGGCCCTCCTCAGCCTTGCCCCGAAGTCAGCCAAATCCCTCTAGAGTTCATCAAACTGCCTTTGAAGTTCCTGCAAGGACTCGATATGAATTTTCTTGTATGAATCTGGATCAGCCATATTAGTATTATAAGTGTAGTAGAATGAACGAGTGAGAGGAGGTTGGAGGGACTTATTTATAAAATGATTGAATTGGAAGGGATTTAACTTAGTCAAACAAAAAGCCATGACAGTTCATATCTCTTAATTAAATAAAACTGGTGACTTTTTTAATATGTAAATTTTAAAAAAATAGATCTAAATACATCATTTTATCTTTTTATTATATTTCAGAAAGAGACAAATTGGTAATCTGTTGCAAAATATATTCCACCTATCAGATAACTTACAACATATTGACAATCTGTTACAATAGATGGATATATCAGTTTGCTTTTCCATCAGCTGTGGTGTCTGTTGCAACTTGCTAGTCATCTGTTTATTAAATTTCATCGAGAGCAATAGATTTTTCTACACACTTCTTGGCCAAACTCAATTTTTGTTCTTGGATTACTTTTTTTCTCTTTACATCCTTCAAGCAGGCCTCCAAATTTAATTTTTGCTCTTGGATTGATGGCAAAAATTGAATTTGGAGGCCACCTTGAAGAATGCAAAGAAAAAAAGAGAAGCAATCCAACAGCAAAAATTGAGTTTGACCAAGAAGTGTTTAGAAAAATCTATTGCTCTCAATGAAATTGAATAAACAGAAGACTAGCAAGTTGCAACAGATGCCACAACTGATGGAAAAGCAAACTGATATATCCATATGTTGCAACAGATTGTCAATATGTTGTAAGTTATCTGACAGGTGGAATTTATTTTGCAACAGATTACCAATCTATCTCTTTCCGAAATACAATAAAAAAGATAAAATGTTGTATTTAGATCTATTTTTTTTAATTTACATATTCAAAAAGTCACCAGTTTTATTTAATCAAGGGATATGAACAGTCGTGGATTTTTGTTTGACTAAGTCAAGTCCCTTCCAATTCAATCATTTTGTCATTGTGGTCGTTGAGCTCAGTATAGAGCTCTTGATATTTTGTGAGTTTGTCAATGAGGACCACTTTCTTTCTTGGTTGCTTTCTTATATTACTCCTCTTGGTCCTTCATAGCTCTACACAAGGTCAAGGAGAAGTATGAAAGGTTCTCTTTGAGTTTTTCCAAGGCAAGCGCTCTCTCGGCTGATAAATTCAGGGCTGCAGCACATATGGATAGTGCAACACTCAATGCAGAACAGTTTTCTGGTAGAAGCAAGTCTTGAGAAGACATAATCAGTAATCTCTCGATATCAACTTTCGCTATGTCAAGTAGTTCTGTTGATATCTTGTTTTCTACAGGAGAAGATTGATCAGCAGAAAAACCAAGTGATTGAGATCGTTTAATCTGTTGACTAACTCGAGCAAAGACGTCTTCTGGATTATCAAACTTCACAGGGCAGCCTGGTGGTTCAATAATATCATATGTCTTGTTTTCGATATTAGCTAATGATGGGGAGATTCAGCCTTCCTCACCACCCTGAAAACAAAAAGCACTCAAAATTAGATGGAGTATCTCTACATAAAGACACAAGATGAACTAAATCTAGCATTCAGTTTTTCCTTCCTATTCCTCCCCTTTTCATCTTCTCACCTTTTTCAGACATAAAATTTTTCTTTTTTCAGATACTTGATAATGCCTTGGAAATTACTTTCTTTCTTCTCTTAGCCTTAATATCTAATGGAGTGAATGAAACTGAAATCCTCTTTGATCGAATGACACTACTGTTAGATATCAATTCTTTTACATCAGCAGTTAATGCATTAACAGTATTAATCACTACATCATGTTTTGCCTTCGACTTTTCACATGTGCATACATAAGATAAGCAACAACAACAACAAACCCAGTGTATTCCCATATTGTGAGGTATGGGGAGGGTAAGATGTACGCAGTCCATACCTATACCACTAAAGAAGTAGAAATTTTGTTTTCGATAGACCTCCAGCTCGAGACACGGAATAATAAACAAATTCATAGTAAAGCATGGAACAAGATGGCATAACATAAATGCGACACCCACAAGTAATAGTAAATAGAGAAAAGTAAATAGATTCATAATAAAGCATAAAACAAGGTATCATAACAAGAATAATACCCCCACCAAGTAATGCCCTACACTAGCGACCCAAACTGACCCTAACTTTTTGCCCTAATTCGCGTCCTCCGGATCATCCTATCTAAGGTCATGTCCTCAGTGATCTGTAACTGCTCCATGTCCCGCCTAATCACCTCTCCCCAGTACTTCTTCGGCCAACCCTTACCCCACCTAAAACCATCCAAAGCTAGCCTCTCACACCTACGAATTGGGGCATCTATGCCCCTCCTCATCACCTGTCTGAACCATCTCAATCAGACTTCTTGCATCTTTTTCTCCACTGAAGTCATACCAACCTTCTCCTGATAGTCTGATTCCGAACTCTATCCCCCCTAGTCAGCCCACACATCCGACACAATATCCGTATTTCCGCCACCTTCATTTTTTGAATGTGGGAGTTCTTAACTGGCCAACACTCCACTCCATACAACATGGTCGGACGGACTGCCACCCTGTAGAATTTGCCTTTAAGCTTGGGCAGCACCTTCTTATCACACAACACCCCCAAAGCGAGCTTCCACTTCATCCATCCCGCCCCAATACGGTGCGAGACATCCTCGTCAATCTCACCATTACCCTGAATCACAAACCCGAGATACTTGAAACCATCCCTCTTACATACGACCTGTGATTCCATCTTCACTGCCACCTCATTCTCCAGCCTCACATTATTAAACTTCCATTCCAAATATTCTACTTTCTCCTACTCAACCTAAACCCTTTAGACTCAAGAGTTTGTCTCCACACCTCTAATTTATCATTCACACCCCACCCCCCCTCATCTCATCAATCAAAAATACATCATCTACAAAAATATACACCAAGGCACCTCTCTTTGAATACGCCGCGTCAACACATCCATCATCAAAGCAAACAAAAAGGGACTAAGTGTAAATCCCTGATGCAATCCTGTCAAGACAGTGAAATGCTCTGAGTCTCCTCCCACCGTCCTTACCTGGGTTTTAGCTCCATAATATATGTCCTTAATTTCTCTGATATATGCCACCAAGACTCCACTCACCTCCAAGCATCTCCAAAGCACCTCCCTGGGTACTTTGTCGTATACCTTCTCCAAGTCGATAAACACCATGTGCAGGTCCTTCTTCATTCCCTATACTGTTTCACCAGACTCCGCACCAGCTGAATTGCCTTCGTCGTCGAGCAGCAGGGCATAAATCTAAACTGGTTCTCCGAAATAGACACTATCCATCTCAGCCTCACCTCGACCACTCTCTCCCAAATCTTCATAGAGTAACTCAATAACTTAATACCCCTATAGTTATTACAACTCTGAATGTCACCCTTGTTCTTATAAAGAGGGATTATAGTACTCCATCTCTAAGCCTCGGACATTTTTGCCATCTTGAAAATTCCATTAAACAATCCAGTTAACCACCTTAAACCAGGCTCGCCAGAAAACTTCCAAAAATCCATAGGTATTTTATCAGGCCCCGTCGCCCTACCCCTTCGCATCCTGTGAACAGCCTCTCTAACCTCCTCTACCTTAAAACGTCTACAATAACTAAAATCCCTCTGAGTGCTCTAGCTCCCCTAACAAAATAGCTCTATCACCTTCGTCATTCAAGAGCCTATGAAAATACGACTGTTATTTATTCTTAATGTGGCCATCCTCCATCAACACTGTACCATCCTCCCTATTAATTTATTTCACCTGATTGGGGTCACAACCCTTCCTTTTCCTAGACTTAGCGAGTCTAAACAACTTTTTTCCCCTCCTTTCCCCTGTAACCCCACATACAAGCTCTCAAATGTTGCCGTCTTAGACGTCGTAACTGCTAACTTAGCCTCCTACCTAGCTAACTTGTACTCTTTCCTATTTACTCGTTTCTCTTCTTTGTCCTTACTCTTAACCAACTTAGCATATGCCCCTTTCTTGGTCTCCACTTTCTTTTAACCTCTTCATTCCACCACCAATCCCCCCGATGATGCCCGACCCAGCCCCTAGAAATACCCAACACCTTACTAGCATTCTCCCTGATACACCTAGCCACCCTATCCCACATACTATCCACGTCCCCCCTATACTCCCATTCCTTCATTCCTGCTAACTTCTCCTCTATCTCCCACGTATTCACTAGCATCAAGCCGCTTCACTTATTTCTAGGTCTACACTCCTCACCCCTTCTCTTTCTATCCTTCTTTATACCCAAATTCATAACCAAGAGCCTATGCTGGGTCAAAATATTCTCACTCAGGATAGCCTTACGGTCCTTACACAACACCCTATCCCCTTTTCTAAGCAATAAGAAGTTAATCTGGGTCTTGGCTATCGCACTTCGGAAGGTGATCAGGTGATCTTCGTTCTTCGAGAAGCCCGAGTTCACCACCACCATCCCAAAGAACCTCGCAAAATCCAATAGAGTAACCCCTGCTTTATTTTTTCCCCCAAAACCAAAACCACCATGCACATCACCAAAGCCTCCCGGTAATGCCCCAATGTGCCCATTGCAATCTCCTGCTACAATAATCTTCTCCGAGCTAAGCACACCTCTCACCACCTCATCCAAAGCCTCCCAAAACCGTATCTTTTCCTCCCCATCCAAGACCACCTGCGGCGCATAAACACTACACACATTCAGGGGAAAGCCCCCAATGACCAACTTAATAGTCATTAACCTATCACTGATCCTCTTAACCTCCACTACCTAACTTCTAAGCTCTTCATCTACTAAGATGCCAACTCCATTCCTACGCCTCTTGCTCCCAGAGTACCAAAGCTTATAACTATCCACATCCCTAGCCTTAGACCCTACCCACTTGGTCTCCTGAACACACGCAATATTAATCATCCTCTTTCTAAGAATCTTCACAAGCTCTATGGACTTACCCTGAAGAGTCCCTATATTCAAAGATCCAACCCTCAGCCTACCAACTCTATTATCACGTCTTCCTCTACCGCCCCTGAGGCCAAACCTTGGCCTTCCTCCCACCCCCGCCCTTCCCTCTTCTCCCGCCCCTACAATAGCCCCCACCCTAACCCCCTCGAACATGACCCTATCCAACCATCATCGCCTACAGCCACTACTATAACAAAATATAAGAAAATATAAACAATGATAGAAATAAAGCAGCAGGAGGAAATACAAATCTCACATAAATTAGAAGAAATAATGAAGAAACAAAACTAAACTCCAATAGGGAGAAAAAACAAAACTAAGGAAAGGACAAAACTAACAGTAAGAAAAATAGAGCACACTAATGGCTTGGCACCAAGGACAGCAAAACAAATAATAAGGAGCGGTGCAAGTCACGAATATACTACCGCAGAAATGCAAGTCAAGATACAGGAGATAATACGATAAATAATATAAAGGAGGAAATAGCAAAGGTTACAAATCACCGGGATACGCGTGTAGACCAATTTCTTATTTCTTGTATGTTATGTTGGAATATTGTAATGTTGAATCCCTTCAAGATTATTGCAGCAACTGGTCGCCTGGATATTATCGCCAGAGATTCACTGGAGTCCCATCGGACTCAGATCTGGAACTGAAAGAATTAGGTCTGGTTAAAACCAGCAGATCCTTCAGATGGACCCACTGGAATCGGTGGCTTGTGACCAGATCTGTGAGCTGCCTATTCGCCAAAGTCGAGCCTACTGTGACCTTAACTCGCCGGAGAAAGCAGTGGTTGGTTGGTTCAGAAGACGGTAAGAGAAAGGAAAGGGAAGAGGGGAAAGGATAAAGAGGACTAGGGTGAGAGAACTGGGGTGATGACGTAACCTTACCAGTTTTTGGCACTCTTATTCCATCGCTGGCAGGGACTAGTTAAAGGTCAGTGAACATTGGGTCGGGGATGTTAAGGTTAGTGAACGTTGTGAACGTTATGTATTCCAGGGAGAGAGAATATTTTTCACACAAGATAAGCAAGAAGGGGAAAGATTGATCATTCTTCTCCCATATAGAGAACAACATATCTGTTATGTAAAAGTCTACACCGTCGCCCGAAATGCTTGCCACAGCAAAAGTCTGTAGAAGGCATGACAAATAAACATGAGCAATATCCGACATTAAATCTTAATAGGGTATCTGAACTATATTCATGGTCCCTCAACCTTATCAATTCGAAAATACCAAACTTAACTATAAAATTATAGATATCTTATTTGAATGATTTATGTCTAATTGGTAAAAACAGCATTCACAAAATCTATGTACTCTATGTATGTTTCCATGATAACATTATCAGTAATACATACCTCCCACATATGAAGTGGTTCCATCTGCATGCAGTTTATTTCTTCAAACTTATCTTTACTGTAGCCTCTTATGATGGTCAGGCAAAAATTGATCAACTTTCAGTTCCTTAGATTTCTACAAAGAAAAAGGAAAAAATTAATGTCACAGAAAGAACATTATCCATCTGTTGCAACAGATGTAGAGTCTGTTACATCAAATGTAGAGTCTATTGCGTCAGATGTAGAGTCTGTTAGAATGCATCAAACCAGCCTTGCGGGTGGTTTGATTTGTTCCAATAGTTTCTCTGTCTGTTGCAACATCAACAACAACATAAACTATAAACAACAAATAAAAAATATCAACAACAAAGAAAACAACAACATTTATTCTAACAACATCATCAACTACAAGGAAGCATACATCCTATTTTCCAACACCATCAACAACCAGGGGCAGACCCACATGGAGTCCTCCAGGTGCGCGAGCATAGACTGAACTCGTCTTGAACTTTATATATGTATATGTAAATTAAGAAAAAATGTATATAATCTAATTAGTGAGTACCCATAGTAAGAGTTATTTGGTTAGCCTAGTGGTTGTTTATGGGTTCTTAAGGCTATTTATTTCTTTTGATCGTGAGTTCAATTCCCACTCCGCACATATTTTTTTAATTTTGGTAACCAACTCTTCTCTCCTTATTCACTTTAAACTTTCTTTTATATTTTTCTCCCTTACTCCTTGTGTTGATTGTTCAGACTCTACTATTTTTAAGCTAAGAAGCACCCACCATCTAAAAAACCTAGATCCACCACTATCAACAACACCACACCACAAGTTCCAATAATGCCAACCCCACCACCAATATCAATAATGGCATCAACAACAAAGAAACAAACAAAATACATAAAAAAAATGATACTGCCAACAAGGCTTTTAAACTTCTCCCAACAAATGACTTTTTTTTGCATCTTGTAATAACAATTCTCGGTTCATTTATTCAACAATTAAAAGTTTCTTCAAATTTTTTAAATAAATATGATATGGGTAAATGATATTAAATAAAAAAAGATGTAAATAACTTGCAAAGAAGAAGACGAGAATGAAAAAGCAATATTGAATCATACCTTAATGTCAAAAGGGGATCAAAATAATAATTTCAGTCAAGGAATCTAACATATGGATCGGTTTAGATCCAAAAGAAAATTTATGAGAAAGAGGAGAGAAAAAAAAAGGTTGTTATAACCCTAAAGAGGATAGAAAGTAAAAGATGAGAGATGAATAAAATAAATTTAGGGATGAATTAGAGATGAAATAATTCTAATTTCTAGATGTACTACCCTTAATATTAAATGACTAAAAAAAGTGTATTTATTCAAATTTATATTTTCAAAGAATAATTAATAAGTCTAATTTAGTAAAATAAACCCCTAATTAATATTTTCTTAATGGGTGTGCCAAGTCAATAGGGGCCAACTAATATACTATGAAATGAAATAAGTATTAGAGGTTTAAATATTCATTAATTAATATTCATTAATAATTTGAAGGTCAAGAGAAAGAAAATGGGTGACATTAAAAAGACAAGACAAGACTACTCAATGAGATTTTTGAGTTATCCAAGAAACATTTTTTATCGTCTTTAGTAGTACTACTTTATCTACTTGGACAGAAGCTTTCTTTAAAATAAAAATAAAAAATTTTCAAATAGATATGTCATCTATTACAATAGATATAAATATCTGCTTGAAAAATCCCAACAGCTCAGTCATCTGTGACAACAGATGGAAATGTCCATTTGATAACTAAATCAGAAATGTCATCTGTTACAATAGATATCAATATCTGTTTGAAAATTTCCAACAACTCAGTCATCCGTCACAACAGATGCAAATGTCTATTTGATAATTAAATCAGATATGTCATCTGTTGCAACAGATATTATTATCTATTTGAAATTCTCCAATATCTCAGTCATTTGTTGTAATAGATTTCATTGTAATTGATTTAGGTAGAACTAGGGATGAATGAATTAGCTCACAGGGTCAACAAAAAATCTAATTGAGTCTTTGCAATTGCATGGTGTTGGTATTGCGTTCATCCCGACCTGAGTCATTGATTAATCACTCTGAGTTGAAATGAGTTCTCATTAACTTAATGTTAAGATTAATAATAGTACCTACATCGATCTAGGTGGAATGAGGGATAAATGAATGAGCTCATAGGGTCAACTACAAATCCAATTAAGTCATTGTATTTGCATGGTGTTAGTATTAATGTTCATCCCGACCCAAGTCATCGATCGATCACTCTGAGTTGAAATGAGTTCTTATTAACTTAATGTTAAGATTAATAATAGTACCTACATTGATATAGGTGCAACTAGGGATAAATAAATGAGCTCAGTGGGTCAACTAAAACTTCAATTAAGTCTTTTGGCAATTACATGATGAGACGGTATTGTGTTTCTCCCGACCAGAGTCGTTGATCGATCTCTCTAAGTCGAACCAATTCTAACTACCTCAAATGTTCAAATAATACCTTAATTGAATAATCTAGGACTAGGAGTGAGTTCTCATAGGGTCAACTAAAACTTCAATTGAGTCTTTTAACAATTGCATGATGAGAGAGTACTGTGTTTCTCCCGTCCAGAGTCGTCGATCGATCACTCTGAGCTGAACTAATTCTTACAACCTCATATGTTCAACTAATACCTTAATTGATTAATCTAGGACTAGGGGTGAGTTCTCATAATGTCATCTACAATAGATGACAATGCCTAATTGATAATTTACAATAGATGGGTAATCAATTGCGACATATGACTTAATCTATTTGATAATTTACAACAGATGGGTAATCTGTCGCAATAGATGACTTAATCTATTTGATAGTTTACAATAGATTAGTGATATGTTGCAACAAATGACGTAATTTGTTTTATAGGTTACAACAGATGCGTAATATATTGCAACAGATTACCTAATCTATTTGATTTGATCCAACAGAAAAGACATTTGTTGCAACAGGTTGAACATTTTTTTATATATAATTTCAATTTATTTCATATGTTAGACTAATACCTTAATTGAATTTGAGTTCTCATAGGGTCAACTACAACCTCAATTGAGTCTTTTGGCAATTGCATGATGAGACTGTATTGCATTCCTCCCAACCAGAGTCGTCGATCGATCACTCTGAGTTGAACCGATTCTTACTACCTCATATGTCAGACTAATACCTTAATTGAATAATCTGGGACTAGGGGTACTAGTACCTTAATTGAATAATCTAGGACTAGTGTTGAGTTCTCATAGGGTCAATTAAAACTTCAATTGAGTCTTTTGGAAATTGCATTATGAGACGTTACTACGTTCCTCCCAACCAGAGTCATCGATTGATAACTCTGAGCCAAACTAATTCTTACTACCTCATATGTTCAACTAATACCTTAATTAAATAAACTAGGACAGGGTACTAATACTTTAATTGAATAATCTGGGACTAGGGGTGAGTTCTCATAGGATCAACTATTGATTAATGTAGAACTAGGGTGAGTTCTCATATGGTCAACTACAATAGATAGCAGCTCCTATTTGATAATTTACAACATACGGGTAATCTGTTATGACATATGACAATCTATTTGATAATTTACAACAGATGGGTAATCTATCGCAACAGATGTCTTAATCTGTTTGATAATTTAAAACAGATTCATAATTTGTTATTACCTAATCTGATTGATAATTTACAATAGATGTGAAATCTGATGCAACATACTGAACATTTATTTTTATACAATTTTAATTGAGTTTATATGTTAGACCAATAGTACCTATATTGATTAATCTAGGACCAGGGGTAAGTTCATATGGTCAAATAGAGTGCTCGGTCAACTACAACTTCAATTGTTTTTATGCAATTTCAATTAAGTTACCCTTTTGGCAATTTTATGATGAGAGGGTTAAAAATTACACATATCTTTTATGATTTTTAAAATAATTAACATCAATTTGGACTAAATTAACATTTTCAAAACTTTTCATTCTTTTCCAAAATACAAATCAACCTATACAAAATGTTTCATCATTTCAAATCTCGAGTTCTTACTTTCTCTCTCATTCTTACTGAACAATACAGTATAGACAACAACTGCTCAACAAATTTTCTCAACCCTCCACAATAGATCACTTTTATTCTCATTTTTGACCATATAGGTATTATTTTCAATTTCATTCTTGCTTGTATCAGTCATTTTCTTTGTCTTCGTAGGCAACAGGATTCGAGAAGAGTTCTATATTTGTTATTTTTTTAAAAAAAATAAGGGATTTTAAGTTAATGATAAAAAAATAAAACTTTTAGTTGTATTATCTTTGAGAATGGGTTTACAATTTTGAGTTTTGATGATAAAATCGTAGGAAGAACTTGAGAAATCCGTAGTTTTTATCGCAGTGTTCCGTTGAATATCGTGGTATTGTTGGATGATATTTGTGGTGTTGTTGTTGTTGTTGGTGGTGGTGGTGGTCTTTGTAGTCGTCGTGGTGGCATCGGTAGGTGGTGTTTGTGGTGGCTGTCGATGGTATCGGTATTCGTGGTATTTGTTTGTTGCATCGGTTGGTGGTGTTTGTGGTAGTGACTATTGGTGTGTCGGTATTCATGGTGTTTGTAATGTATTTTTAAAAATTTATACATACATCAGTTGTAATGTAATTTTTATTTTTTTGTTGTTTGTAGGTAAAACATGTCTCTCTAAAGAAATTAAAGTGAAAGTGGATCAATGTTTGACCACCCAAAAAAAAGGCTACAGTACAGAGGGATTCGGAGGAGCTTCCTGAACAATCTCAGGGAAAAGTGAAGCTAAGGACAAATGTGAAAACAACATTGAAGGAGGTGGACAAGGGTCTATAGATGGTGATGAAGAAAATGAAAGTGAGAAAGAGAAGGAATTGGAGAGTGAGAAAGAGAAAGAGGATGATCATCAACGATGATAATGGATCACCAATGGAGCGTGAATAAATATTGACATACCAGCATGATCGTGTCAAAACTTTTAGTATTGATAGGTTTTAAGTTGCAATGCGAAAAATGACCCAGAAGCAAAACAACTAACTGGTCAAATTGTACTTAAATGTCAGATGGGGAAAATTTTTTGAACATTTTATGAAAATTATGAAGTACGAAAACATAGGCGGACTTTTTAAGAAGAGCTGCTTTGGACGCTTTCTTGATCTGCCTTAGGACCTCTCTGCCCGTATCCGTTTTTCTATAACGATGGTACATGGTCTTCTCAAGTGCAGGATCAAGTACGTAAGGGATGATAAAGATCCGAGGGAGGGGAAAAAAGAAGATGGATGAAATCTAGATCAACTACTGTGGCATACCTATTTGTTTTGGCTTGCAAGAGCTTTTCATAGTGACGAACTTGAGATGCCATCATCCAGAAGAACCACCATCCCACAAAAGATCTAAGGCAAGAAAATGCAAGGAAAAAAATAGATGGGTTGTTTGACATTGCTCGACGTGGCTACAATGCATCGGATTTGTTGAAAGATCTCGAGGATAAAATCACACCAGAGCAGTACATGGAGAAATTGTGCTTAGTTTGGTTTGACCATTCGGTTATATTGGCAAGAGACATCAACAAGGTCATAGAAGATGATTTGTTGGAGCGTGCAGAGGATTTTGATAAATTCAACAATTATCCGTGGGGATATGACAACTTCTACTTAACCATCCAATATTTACTGACAAAGCTATCCTCAGGGATGACCACATTATACGGATTTCCTTGTGATTTCATGGTAAAATTAATAACTAATTTTACTCATCCATTAATTTATATTGAATATAGTTATTATGAATTTTTTTCGCTTGCTTCCTGTTTACATTTTTTAGGCTTGGGCATTTAAAACTATTCCTCCCCTCCGAAAGCAGTTAATGGATTACCCAGATGAGGTTTCTCATCCAAAGATGTTTAGGTAGTTTGCTGCAAAGAGAAATACCAATATTAAGGAGGAGGATCTCTTTAACCCTCCAGATGATGCAGTACGTCTTCTTAAAGTAAAATAATTTTACTCCAAGAAATATATTGAACAAATGTTATATCTTGTGCAACAAATGTTATATCGGATGCACCGGATGAGACATCTGTTGCGATAGGGTACGATTGATATCTTGCATCAGATTATCCATCTGTTGCTTTGGTTATCTAAACCCGACTCCTAACAGATTAACCATCTACTGCAAGTTATGCAATAGATATGTAATCTAATAACATATTGTTCATCTGTTGTGACGTACAGAACATCTGTTGCATAATAGATTACCCTTCTTAAGTAACTATTGCAACAGATGATTGATGTTTTGCATTAGATTATCCATGTGTTGCTCTATTTCTCTGAACCAGACTCAAATGGATTTTAACCATATACTGCAAACTATGCAACAAATGGGTCTTTTTTTTAAAATGTAACCCAACTGTGAAAATTATTATATTATATGATATAAATGCATCTATTCTTTTTTTCTTTTTTCTTGGTTATGCATCCATGTATCATGCCTACTGAGGAGGAGTCGGTGATGACTTCTTATATTACTCTAGGTCATGTTGATACTATAGCGGACCCAACCGGGGAGTTAATAAAGAAGGAATTGGCTGGAGCAAAAGCCATAAGAAGAACAGTTGCAAGGTCAGCCTAATGTTGAGGTTCATCATGACCAACCTACTAAGGCAGATCCGGGTGCTTCTTCTGGTGGAGTTGTTGGTATTGGTGGAAGGCATACTGATGCTGCTACCACTCGTGATGATGAGCATATTGATGCTCAAAAAAGAATAAATATGTTTTAAAACATCCCTTTTCACCCTTACACGGGTCGTTTCACCCCTCTCCTCCCTCATGTTCTCATTATAAATGCGAAGAGTGCATAGACAGACGGGATAAACTCTTTGAAAAAGTAAAGGCTATCTCTAAAGCTATCAAGGAATTCAAATCTAAGAGTTGTGTCATACCATCCGAGAAGGTAAGGGATCCACACACTCTTATAGTGTTGGTAATGAGAAAGAAAAGAGCAATTAGAGACGTACTCTCCGGTCGGAAATCAAAAGAAACTGAAATTGCTCCCTCTCCAAAAGTTTTTGAAGTTCAAGGGCCAGTCAAGAAGGTGGACTATAATACCCCGAGACTCTAACCAATAGTACAACCATGAATCAAGACCATGATAAATAAATTGTAATGTTTTGGGCTATTTTCTGATCAAGGATAGTGTGTATTAAGGCCTTAACGATGTCCTAATGATTGGGTGAATCAAAACATTCCTTACCAATTGAATTCTTGGGAAGGATATTGGTATGGCCAACTTCAAACGAGTATATCTCTCATTATACTTGGAATTTTTGAGCTCATGACCTATCAACAGATAGATAATTGAATTATATTTCCAACGATAATAATTTTGCTAAAATCTGATACCGGAGCAAAGAGTTATACCCATTTTACTCCAGTAAGTCAATCTGGAAAAGGGTGACGACGTTTCTGACGTCCTGTCACGTTTCTGACGACATTTTTGATGACGTCGTCACATTTCTGATGATATTTCTGACGATGTCATCAGCCTTAGGCAGAAAATCATAAAATTTGATTTTTTTGTGATGAAATTTTGTGATGGCCTGTCGCGGATGTCGTCAGCTTTTTTTTTTTCCAACAATTTAGAGATGTTTTTGCAAGGGTATTTTTGTCTTTTCCCATCTTTTGGAGGCCTCTATAAATATGAGAATCCCATCCAAACCCTAATTGCATCATTTTCTCTTTCAATTCTCTTGAGATAATATATCTAGGGTTATATCAAGAACATAAATCTTCCAAGTATCATCCATAAATCTTCAAAATTTCTTCGAGAACCAAGTTCCTCATAGTGTGGGCTTCAAAAATTATTTATTTCAAGTGTGGATAAAGTCTCAAGAACTAAAGTTCATCCAATTTCAAACATTAACGTATGTGGGGTTTTGAACAAGAACACTTCTTTCGTTCTTGTGCCCAAAGATTTAATTTCTATTGAATTTCATGAATTTTACAAAGTGGGTTTACACCCAAATTACTTTATCAAGGATTTATGAGATTTGAGCTATACAAGATTGACACATATGACTATTTCATTGTCTTATTTCTTAAATTAAGAATTTATATCCTGAGTTGTATATTGTTATCATGAAATGATAATTTCTAAGTGATTTGTGATAAGTCTCATGATTTATGTTTTTCCATGAGAATTTTGTCTATTGAATATATATTGATATTAAGCTTGAGAGTCAAGAACGAGTTCTATGATGTTTTCTGGAAGATTTGATACTTTATATGATTTGATAAGCAAGTGTACTTGATGATGAGAAAGATTATTTTGAGATTTAGTCGAGTTAGCAATCCACAAGTTGATTATGATTTACAAGTGAGATATATATTTATATTTTGGTCTTCATGATAGACCCTTGATTTGATTAAGGTGGATTTCCTAACGTGTTCTGAGCTTAAGTTTGGGAGTATTATTAAGCACCGAGCGTGAAGTATGGGTTCAGCGCATCCTACTTCCCTAGAACTACATGCTACCATAGGATTAAGATTAAGGGCCAAAGGCCAAGATAGTTATCACTAAAGTTAAGGTTCTACTCTGATGGCAAGCGTAGAATAGCTCTCTCCAACGTGGGCAAGACGTTGGACTCCATGTAAGCTCACATGGTTTATGTCGGTTATAAGAAACTCCCAAGTCCAGAATAGTCCAAGTTTCATGAGTTACCGAGTCACTCTAGGTAATGAGTCAAAGAGTTTGAGTTGAGTCCAATGGTTTGTGAGATTTATGAAGCATATGTTATTATTGATGATTTATGGAAATATGTTTTAGGTAAATCAAGCGAAGAGAGTACTTATTATCAGCATGCATAATTTTCTTATACATTTATGATATTATTTAAATGTTTCCTGCACCCTCACATACTCAGTATATTCCCAAGTACTGATTCCCATACTCTTCTGTGTTTTATATTTCTCGTGATATAGGTTCAGGTGATCAGTCTCACCAACGACAGTGATCTTCGAGTACCTCTATCTACATTCGTACAGTGGTGAGTCCTCATGGTCGAGGACCTATGTCCCTAATTTTTTTCTAGATATTAGATGGTTATTTATTTCCAGTTCAGTATGGGTCAGTTGGGGATCTGTCCCAATGGCTCCTCAGTCTTATGTAGTAGAGGCTTTGTCAGACTAGAGTACCAGTATGTACAAAACTTCAATATTTTAATTGTACAGGATAGTATTTCTTTGTATTTCAGTATATTCATGAAATTATTATTCTTCTTTATTACAGCTTGATTATTGTCATAGTGAGTTATAGAGGTGATGACAGGTTCAGAGGGTTAGCATGAGGTCGCCTGTGGCCTTAAGCACCGTGTGACGTCTTGGGATGGGTTCTTGTGGCGTTACAAGCTTGGTATCAGAACTTAAGGTTAAAGGAGTCCTAGGGAGTTTGAAAAGCCGCGTTACGTAGAGTCTTGATCATCGGTGTGTAGCGTGCCACATCTATGAGCAAGAGGCTACAGGATGTTTTAGGAAAAGTCATTTCTTTCTTTTAGAAGTCTTTCGTGCCTATGACTATTTCTCTCTGCTATTAATTCTTGCTCTCTTATGACAGAAAATTCCTTCTCATAGAGCTCACAGAAATAATGAACAACCTCAATCTATTGATCCTTTAAATAAGATGGTGACTCGTGCTGAGTTTCATGCAGATTTTTAGGCGCCAGCCCAGGCAGTTAACGCTAATGCTCAGGCCAATGTTTAAGACACTGTTCTACCTCCGCAAGAAGGTAATTCTATAGCAGCTCAAGTTTGGGATTTTATGTAGATAAATCAGCCAGAGTTTTATGGGTCAAGGGTAGGTGAGGACCCACAGATATATCTTGATGAGGTGAAAAAGATCACCCAAATTATGCATGTAACTGAGGAAGAAATTGTGGAGCTAGCTTCCTATCACTTGAAAGATGTTTCTTATGATTGGTGGAGTTGTGGAGGAAGAGTAGAGGGGAGGATGTCGCTCCCATGACTTGGAAGTTATTCCAGGATGCGTTCTTAGACCGATTCTTTCCCTCGGAGCTGAGGGAAGCAAAACTAGAAGAATTTATGAACTTGAGACAAGAATCCATGATAGTTAAGGAATATTGTCTTAAATTTAACCAGTTGTCTAAGTATGCTCCCGGTATGATGGCCGATTCTAGGACCAGTATGAGTAAGTTTTTGAATGGCATATCAAGTTATGTTGTGAAAGAGTGTAGGTCCGCTATGCTCAATAGGGACATGGATCTTTCTAGATTGATGATACATGCCCAGCAGATTGAAGCAAACAAGGTTAAAGAGAGAGAGAAAGTAAGAGGAAATAAAAAAGTTAGATCAGAGCAGCAGAGGTATAGCTAGATTAGATTTACTAGAGGGATCCACCCTCAGGTTTAGAGCTGTTCTTTTGTGCCAGCACCATCATCAGCTAGTACTCCCACATCCAGAGTCAGGTAGGAGCAGGGTAATAGATCTACTGTGTCGGTCTCAGGATAGTGTGAGTAATAGACCTAACTATCCCCCGTGTGCTATGTTTGGTAGGATGCATCCTGGAGAGTGTATGGTTGAGTAGAGAGGTTGTTTTGGTTGTGATAAGTTGGGACACAAATTCTGGGATTGCCCATATGCTAGACAGGGGAGTCGTGATGTTCGTCCAAAGAGTTAGGCTATTAGTGCTCCAGCCCCTTGGGTTCGTCCTACTCCTCCTTAGGGTGCCTCATCTAGTACTGCCGGTGGTCAGCGCCAGAATTGCTTTTATGTTATACCACCCCTCCAGGAGAAGGAGGATTCACAAGATGTTATTACTGGTTCGCTCCGTGTATTTTATTTTGATGTGTATGTGTTGATGGACCCTAGGTCAAGTCTTTCTTATGTGACTCCGTTAGTGACTGTGAATTATCAGATCAATGCTAAAAAGATTCCTAAGCCTTTTCTACTTTCTACTCCTGTAGGTGAACCTGTTGTTGCTAAGCAAGTATATAAGAAGTGTTCTATCACTATCCATCACAGAGTTATGTTTGTAGATTTGATTGAGCTAGACATGGTTGATTTTGGCATTATTCTGGGTATGGATTGGCTTCACTCTTGTTATGCGTCTATAGACTGTCGTGGCCGTGTAGTCAAGTTTTAGTTTCCCAATGAGCTATCCTTTGAGTGGTCCAAAAATTCTGTATCTCCCAGGAGTCATTTCATATCCTATCTTAAAGCTAGGAAATTGATATCCAAGGGTTGCATCTATCATTTGGTTTGAGTCAAAGATACTAAGTTCGAGACTTCGACCATTCAGTCGATTAGCATTATTAATGAGTTTTGTGTTGTGTTTCTAGAAGATATCCCAGGGGTACCTCCCGATAAAGAGATAGAATTTGGGATTGATCTTCTCCCTGACACGCAGCCTATTTCTATTGCTCTATATCGTATGGTCCCCACAGAACTTAAGGAGTTGAAAGATCAACTCAAAGATCTTCTAGATAAGGGTTTCATAAGGCCTAGTGTATCTCCTTAGGGTGCACCCATTCTGTTCATATGAAAGAAAGATGGTTCATTACGGATGTGCATTGATTATCGTCAGCTTAACAAGGTCACAATCAAGAACAAGTACCCTCTTCTTAGAATTGATGACCTATTTAATCAGCTGCAAGGTGCTAACTATTTCTCAAAAATAGACTTGAGATCCGGTTATCAACAACTTAAAGTTAGGGAGTGTGATATTCCAAAGACAGATTTTTGCACCCGATATGGTCATTTTGAGTTCTTGGTCATGTCCTTCGAGCAAGCAAATGCCCCAGCAGCCTTTATGGACCTCATGAATTAGGTGTTCAGACAGTACCTGGGTATATTTGTTATTGTGTTCATAGATGATATTATTGTATACTCCTGAAGTGAGAACAACCATGCAGATCATCTCCGAATAGTCTTGCAAACCCTTAGAGATCATTAACTATTTGCCAAATTTAGCAAGTGCAAATTTTTGCTAAGGTCAGTTGCTTTTCTAGGTCATATTGTTTCTTCTGAAGGTATTTGAGTTAACCCTCAAAGGATAGAAGATGTGAAAAATTAGCCTAAACCTATTTCCCCATCTGATATTAGGAGTTTCTTGGGTCTAGCTGGCTACTACCGTCATTTTGTTGAGGGTTTCTCTTCCATTACTTATCCTTTGACTCGATTGACCCAAAATAAAATAAAATTCTTGTGGTTTGACTCTTGCGAGAAGAGTTTTCAGGAGTTGAAGACTCGACTCACTTCGGCCCCTGTGTTGACCCTTCCAAATGGTGTAGATGATTTTATGGTGTACTGTGATGCTTTTAGAGTTGGGTTGGGTATTGTGTTGATGCAGAAAGGTAAGGTTATAGCCTATACCTCCACACAGTTGAAACCACATAAGAAGAACTACCCGACCTATGACCTCGAGTTAGCTGTAGTGGTTTTTTCCTTAAAAATCTGGAGACACTATTTGTACGGTGTTCATGTTGATGTCTTTACAGATCACAAGAGTTTGTAGTATGTGTTTACTCAGAAAGAGTAGAATTTTTGTTAGAGATGATGGTTAGAATTGTTAAAGAACTATGATATAAATGTGTTGTATCACCCGGGCAAGGCCAATGTAGTGGCAGATGCCCTTAGCAGGTCGTCCATGGGTAGCGTAGCACAACTCGAGGAATTTAGGAAGGAGTTAGGTCATGAGGTGCATCATCTGGCTAGGTTGGGAGTTAGATTGCTTGATTCAGTTGAGAGTAATATTTAGGTCCAGAGTAGTTCCGAGTCTTCTCTAGTTTCGGAAGTAAAGGAGAAGAAAGATATGGATCCTAGTTTGGTCAGACTGAAGGAGTCAGTTAAAGACCAAAAGGTAGAGGTTTTCTCCCAAGGGTAAAATAGTGTATTGAGATTTCAGAATATATTATATGTGCCTGATGTTGAAGATTTAAGGCAAAGAATTATGGATGAAGCGCATGGCGCACGATATTCTATTCATCCCCGTGCTACCAAGATGTACCATGATTTGCGAGAAATCTATTGGTGGAATGGTATGAAAAAAGATATAGCGAAATTCGTAGAGAAGTGTACAACTTTCCAATAGGTTAAGATAGAACACCAAAGACCGAGTGGAATGATGCGAGAATTCAATATTCCTACTTGGAAGTGGGAGGAAGTAAATATGGATTTTGTGACTGGTTTACCCCCTTCTCGACGTCATCATGATTTAATTTGAGTCGTTGTAGACAGGTTGACTAAGTCCTCCCATTTCTTTCCAGTGTATACATCTTTCACCGTTGAGGACTATGCTAAGCTATACATTCGAGAGTTAGTCAGGTTGCATGGAGTTCCTTTGTCTAATATCTTCGACAGGGGTACTCAATTTACTTCTCATTTTTAGAGGGCTTTTCAGAAGGGTCTTGGTACCCAAGTTCATCTTAACTCTGCTTTTTATCCGCAGACTGACGGTCAGGCTGAGAGGACCATCCAGACCCTGGAGGATATGTTGAGGGCATGCGTTCTTGATTTCAAAGGAAGTTGGGATGAACATTTTCCATTGATTGAATTTGCTTACAACAACAGTTTTCATGCTAGCATTGGAATGGCTCCATTTGAGGATTTATATGGAAGGCGATATAGATCACCCATAGGTTAGTTTGAAGTAGGTGAAGCCTCTGTGAGTGGACCTGATGCTGTGTTTGAGGCTATGGAGAAAGTTAAGCTGATTCGGGAAAGGTTGAAGACAACCCAGAGTCATCAAAAATCATATGCAGATGTGAGAAGAAGAGCTCTTGAGTTTGAGGTTAACGATCTGGTATACTTGAAGATTTCACCCATGAAAGGGGTGAAAAGATTTGGAAAGAACGGAACCTTAGTCCTCGATACGTTGGCCCTTATAGAGTTTTGAATCGTGTTGGGAAAACATCTTACGAGATTGAATTTCCTGCTGAGTTATCAGTTTTCCATCCTATCTTTCACGTTTCTATGCTCAAGAAGCACATTGGTGATTCTGTTGTTGTTGATCCGTCAAAAAGTTTTGATGTCCAGGATAGCCTTTTGTATGATGAAGTTCCGGTTGAAATCCTAGATTATCAAGTTCGTAGACTACGAAATAAAAAAGTTCCCTTGGTTAAAGTTTTGTGGCGAAATCAATCAGTTGAGGGTGCTACTTGGGAAGAAGAAGTAAATATGCGAACTAGATACCCTCATCACTTCTCCGCGAGTTCAAATTAAGCCTAAGGTACTATTCTTCCCTAATCCATTTTCCTTCTAATCCAGTGTATTCAGCTATATGGTTATTATCACTATGATTCATGTATTTTGTGAAGTACTTGAAAGTTTATTATGAAGTAAGCCCTTTTAGTGAGTCATTCCAGCTATACGTAATCATTTTCTCTTGTTCTTGGCCTATCTAGCCACATTCGAGGATGATGATAGGCATATTTACACGCCTAAAGTACCTTAATTCACCCATATTTTAGCTAAGTTTTAAGGACAAAATATATAATTCCTGCACTTTTAGTCCTTTTTCCTTTAAGTAAGCTAACCAACGTGATTAGCAAGTTTTCAGGTATAAATGATGAGGATTTCAGCATTTTATGGACTGTTTGACGCCAAAGAAAGCTTCACGTAAGAAGGAAGGCAGCTTTTGGAAGCCTATGGACTGAAAGTGATGCATGGAAAACTTGTCCCGGGCAAAAACAGTATTTCCAAAGACTTGGGGATCAGCAGTAACTTAGTAGGATTAGGATAAGGAAGCAGTAACCTAGTAGGATTAGGAGAAGTATGCAGTAGCTTAGTAGGAATAGGATATGGATGTTATAAAACCCCTATTTTGCTGAACTTTTCAGCATTCATTCTCGTTCAATTCATTCTTATTCTCTTCTATTCTTAAATTTATTGTGGACATTATTATTCATCTATTCGACTTTTAATTTTTACGACAAGAGAAACGCTACTAGCAAGGAATTCACGACACAAGTGAAGCCAATACTTACTTATCGTGATATTGTTATTACTTTGGTATGATGATGATATCCTCGTGGTTTTCCTTCACAATTATGAGTAGCTAAACTTCTCTGTTAGGGTTATGTAAGCCTTATGAGATACTATCTATTGCTATGAGTTTGTGAATTCTTGATACATATGCTGATTATATCATTACTCTCTTCATATTAATTGAATTCTTATGGTTGCAAACATATAGAATATGCCAGTATAGCATTAACTTGTTCGAAAGAAAAGTTACATGTCTGGAAAAGAGAGAGCGATAAGGAAATAGGGCTACCAACCCCTGTTTAAAAGTTAGTGCCGTAATTAGATTAACCTCTTGGAGAATTTGTACCATTAGTTATACGCTTTAAGCTCGAAAGAGTTAAAGTGAGATAATCCTTGATAGTCGAAAGACGCTAGGATTTACCATAGAATACGAAACTCTATAAGCGCATGCATGTCTGAATTCCGCATAACTCATAGCCAATAGATACGTAGAACTCATAAGGTGGACATAACCCTAACTTACAATTCTCATTGATTAAAATCTTACTAAACATTCCATTTTTACTTTGCTATTTTGATAATTTTACTTCATGCATAAAATCCCCCCTTTTTCCGTAGAACTTTCACCAAAAGTCTACTAATCGTTGCATACTTAGTGACCAAGTATTCCCTGTGGGATTCGACACCCAACCCAGTTGGGTTCTATATTTGACAGCGACCGCTTACACTCTTATGAGAGATGTAGTTTGAGCGTTATCAAATTTTGGCGTCGTTGCCAGGGAATACGGTTGTCAACTAAGTTTGTGATAGTTACTAGACACTTTGGTCAAAGATTCTTGTATTTTACTTTTAGTTGTTGTTTTTGTTTTATTCAGGTTTTGTTTAGTGCATGCCCAATACTCGAAGTTCTAGTCAACCATTATTACCCATAAACCCTGAACCACAACTTATTGGCAGGATGGAGGCGCAACGTGACATTGAAAGAAGGGTTGCTCAACA
Source organism: Capsicum baccatum var. pendulum (assembly GCA_030864225.1). Taxonomy (NCBI): domain Eukaryota; kingdom Viridiplantae; phylum Streptophyta; class Magnoliopsida; order Solanales; family Solanaceae; genus Capsicum; species Capsicum baccatum. The sequence continues at coordinate 279,887,522 of CM061552.1, read as the reverse complement.
GGAGCAGGCTAGATTAGCTGCGTTGGCCACTGCTCAAGTACATCAACAGAATATTGATAACCCAGGGCAAGCAGCAAATCATGAGGATGAAGACCTGGGTGATGATGAGTTACTAAACCCTAGGCGTGATGCTGAGGTGGCGACACCTGCGAATAGAAGAGATCGTCAAGCTAGATTGAGGCCGGAATGCCGGGCTGTGCAATTTCCATTTGATGATGATGATGACGATCTGGATGGAGCTGGTGCCACAGGGGCTATTATTCCTCCACCCTTGGCACCTGGAGCCAAGTTCAATGTCACTAGCACCATGATTCAATTATTATAGCTCAAGGGGTTATTTGGTGGACTTACAGGTGATGATCCGAATATGCATCTGATCAACTTTATCTCAACATGCAAGTCATTCGACAATCCAGGCGTTGGACAGAATGCAATTCGGTTGCGCTTATTTCCATTGTCTCTATCTGGGGAGGCAACTCTATGGTTGAATGGGCTGACTCCTGATTCTATTACAAATTGGAGGCAATTGAAAGACGCTTTCCTAGAGAGATTCTTTCCGTCATCCAAGAGAGCACAGTTGAGAGATTAGATCAGCAATTTTTGACAGCTTCCAACTGAAGCTCTCCACGAAACATGGGAGAGGTTCAAGAAGAAGCTCATGAGGTGCCCAAATCATTATATGACCAATGTCCACTTGATGGAGATATTATACAGGTCATTGAATTCGGTGACTAAACCGGTGGTTGATAATGCGGCAGGAGGGTCATTCATGGACCTTACTTTTGTTCAGGCAAGTGATATGCTAGACCGTATGACAAAGTAGAGTAGAGCTTGGCATACCAGGGATTCTGAGGTAGCAAGCTCTACTGTATCTATAGGCATGACTGCAGAACAAAGACGAAGAGAGGAGGAACGTGATCAAGATATGGCACACATGAAAACTCAGATGGATCTTCTTACCAACCAATATGAGGCTCGTAATGGCAGATAGGTCGGTCAAATGACCTGTAGGTATCTTATATGATGTGTTGGTAAAGGTTTCTTCCTTCATCTTTCCTACAGACTTTGTTATTTTGTATTGTGAGGTGGATTCTGAAGTTCCCATAATCTTGGGATGCCCTTTTCTCGCAACAGGAAGTGTGCTTATAGATTTACGCACTAATGAGCTTCTATTCTGGATGAATGACGAAGTGGTCCATTTTGATGTATGCAAATCAATGAAGCAGCCCAAAGATATGAATGTGTTTTCTGTAGCTGATGTCTATTTTGATGATGAGGAAGAATTATCTATAGAGACGCAACTCATTACTGATCCATTGGCGGTTGTGCTTATGAACGTGGAGAGTGAGAATATTAAAGACTATGAAGAAACTATTTATGCTCTTACAGTAATTGGGTCGTATTCTCATGCTCCCAAAAAGCTAGACCTTGATCTTAAAAATCGACCTACACCACCAGCTAAACCCTCCATTGAAGAGCCACCCATATTGGAGTTGAAGGAGCTGCCATGTCATCTAAAGTATGCATTCTTGGGAAGTGGAAACACGCTTCCTGTTATTGTGGCTGCCGATTTAGGTGAGCGGCAAGTTGCAGCTCTCATCTATGTTCTGAGGAGATTTAAAAGAGCCATCGGTTGGACTATCACTGATATTATTGGTATTCTGCCCGGGATATGTATGCACAAGATTCAGCTTGAAGAAAATTGCCAACCCACTATTGAAAATCAAAGACATTTGAATCCACCTATGCAAGAGGTGGTGAAGAAAGAAATTATTAAGTGGTTAGATGCAGGGGTAGTGTATCCAATCTCCGACAGTGAATGGGTAAGTCTGGTACAATGTGTCCCCAAGAAAGGGGGCATGATGGTAGTTGCAAATAAGAAGAATGAGTTGATTCCACTCAGACCTGTCACGGGGTGGCGGGTGTGTATGGACTACCGAAAGCTAAATGCAAGGACGCTCAAGGATCACTTTTCAATGCCATTCATGGAACAAATGCTTGATCGATTGGCGGGGAAAGGATGATTTTGCTTCCGGATGGGTATTCTGGCTATAATCAGATTTGTATTTCTCCCGAAGATCAAGAGAAGACAACGTTTACATGCCCATATGGTACGTTTGCCTTCAAATGTATGCCATTTGGATTATGTAACGCACCTGGTACTTTTCAGCGTTGTATGATGTCCGTTTTTTCTGATATGGTTGAAGACACCTTGGAGGTGTTCATGGATGATTTTTCAGTTGTGGGTGATTCATTTGAAGCATGCTTGGCGAATCTAAGTATGGCGTTGCAGAGATGTGTTGAATTCAACTTGGTGCTCAACTGGGAGAAGTGCCACTTTATGGTTAAAGAAGGTATTATTCTTGGACATAAAATTTCTGAAAGAGGAATTGAGGTGGATCGCGTGAAGATTGAAGTTATCGAGAAACTACCACCCCTAATTTCTGTAAAGGGAGTTCGTAGTTTCCTCGATCATGCAGGTTTTTATCGATGGTTTATCAAAGACTTCTCCAAAATTGCTAGTCCACTATGCAAACTTTTAGAGAAGGATGCAAAGTTCGATTTCGGTGGAGATTGCTTGAAGGCATTTGAATGCCTCAAAGGGAAACTAGTGGAAGCTCCTATCATTGTAGCACCTGATTGGTCTCTACCGTTTGAAGTTATGTGTGATGCTATCGGGGTAGCTTTGGATGCTGTACTTGGTCAGAGACGAGAAAATTTATTTCATCCAATCTACTATGCAAGCAAGGTCTTGAACGGAGCCCAGAGGAACTATACTGTCACGGAACAAGAGCTTCTAGCAGTTGTTTATGCTTTTGAAAAGTTTCGTTACTTGTTGGGGACTAAAGTGGTAGTCCACACTGATCATGCGGCCCTGAGATATCTAATGGCGAAGAAGGATGCAAAGCCAAGGCTGATTCGACGGGTGTTGTTGCTGTAAGAATTTGATTTCGAGGTAAAAGATACAAGAGGGTGCAAAAACTAAGTGGCTGATCATCTGTTCAGACTTGAAAATAAGCGTATAGCGCAACCCGATCTTGATATTAATGATGCATTCCCCGACGAAGAGATCCTGGCCACAGAGGGGGAAAAATCACCATGGTACGCAGACTTTGCAAACTGTGTGGTGAGTAATGTGATGCCTGCGCATATGTCCTTTCATCAAAAGAGGAAGTTCATGTATGATGTAAAACACTACTTCTGGGATGAGCCATATTTGTTTCGACGATGTACGGATGGTGTTATCAGACGAAACATATCTCATGTGGAGGTGCTGAGTATATTGGAAGCAAGTCATGCTTCCCAAGTTGGGGGACACCATGCAGGTGGTCGGACAGCAAGGAAGGTACTGCAAAGTGGCTATTATTGGCCTTTGATATTTAAAGATGCCTACGAATTTGTAAGAAGATGTAACCAATGTCAGAGACAGGGCACGATTTCGAAGCACCATGAGATGCCCATGTCAAAAATTCTTGAAGTAGAGTTGTTTGATGTATGGGGTATTGACTTTATGGGCCCATTCGTGAATTCGTTTGGGATGAAATATATCCTAGTGGTTGTAGATTATGTTTCCAAATGGGTCGAAGCGGTAGCACTGGCTGATAATGAAGGTAAGCGTGTTGTTGCATTCTTAAAGAGAAACATCTTCTCTCGTTTTAGGGTACCACGTACCATAATAAGCGATGGAGGATCACACTTTTGCAACAAGCTATTCAGAGTTGTGTTAGCGAAGTATGGGGTCAAGCAACATAAGGTAGCCACACCTTATCACCCACAAACTAGTGGACAGGTAGAGGTTTCTAATCGAGAGATCAAGCTGATCCTTCCTAAAACTATAAACGCTAATAGGAAAGATTGGTCCCGGAAGTTGGACGATGCCTTATGGGCTTATAGGACCGCATTCAAGACACCAATTGGCATGTCACCATACCAACTAGTTTATGGGAAGGCCTGTCACTTGCCCATTGAGCTCGATCATAAAGCATTGTGGGCGTTGAAGCGGCTAAATTTAAATTGGGACGATGCTATTAATCTAAGATCAGAACAGCTGAATGAGATGGATGAATTCTGCCTTCATGCGTATGAAAGATCAGACCTCTACAAGGAACGGATGAAAAAGTATCATGATCAGCGGATTATACAATGAAACTTTCAGAAGGGTGATATGGTACTTTTTTTCAACTCCAGACTGAAGCTATTTCTAGGTAAGTTGAAATCTAGATGGTCTGGCCCGTTCAAAATTAGCCAAGTCTACTCGTCCGGAGTAGTAGAGTTAGAAGACAATAATAGTGTTGTCTTTAAGGTGAATGGCCAATGACTGAAGCAATATATCGGTCCTCTTGACTCGATAAAATGCATGGCCATCATCTATCTCGATGAAGTCTAAGTAATCGAGGTAACTAAGTCGTGCCGCGATAATAAATCAAGTGCTAGATGGGAGGCTACCCATCATTCTAATTGTTTTTGTTGTTTTTGAGTAAGTGTAGGTGCAAGACGTATAAAGGAGAAAATTGGTCTCAAATGTTGATTTGAAAGTAGTTCATGTTGAAGGTGGTATGTTTGGAATGAAGAAGCAAAGGTCATGGGTTAGGCATTGCCTATTTAAATCTAGGCAACGAACAAGGCAAGGCCTATGCTATGGCCTAAGCTCTCTAAATCTAGAATGCCATAGCATAGGCGCCGCCTATGTCCAACAATGCTATAGCATAGGCGCCGCCTATGCCAAAGCCTTTGGTCTCGGATTCTACAATTCCATAGCATAGGCGCCACCTATTCCCAACAATGCCATAGCATAGGCGCCGCCTATGCCAAAGCCTTTTGTCTCTGAATCTAGTATGCCATAGCATAGGCGCCGCCTATGCCAAAGCCTATGTCCAACTAGGCTTTGCAAAAGGCGCCGCCTATGCCAAGCATAGCCAAATCATCAGGCGCCGCCTATGCTCACTTTTTGGTCTCCTAATCCGATTCCAAAAGGGTCAAAACCCGACCCAAGCTTGTCCTATAAATAGAACCTTAGTCTTAGAACAAAAATGCATTGCAAACTCAACCTAAGCGTCGCCTACCTCTCCAAAATCTCTCAAAAATTTTCCTTTTGCTCTTTTAACTTTGCAAGAATATCTGCCAAGGCCATCAACCAAGTAAGTACTTCTTTGCTCTTCTTTTATATTCCGTAAGTACTACACTACTACGCCTATAATAAATTGATAAATCTTGAAGTAGTGTTGGTGATTTGAATGTGGTTGATTTGTTGTGATACAACTAAGTGAGTGAAAGAATACTTAAGGATGCTCTTGACTTGTTTCCAACTTGTATTTGATTTTAATACACTATCATACTTTTGCGGAATTGACATGGTCAAGAAAATTGCATAATCTTGTAACTTGAAAGCTTTCATGTTTGAATGACTTATTCATTGAGATGAAAAATCATGGTTAACTACAAATATGAGATGTTGTGTTTATTTCTATACCATAACTTGATACAATCTCTATGTAGTAGTCTTGTTCAAAAGGGTACATCAATCCAACCATGAAAGTATTGTCAAGATTACATGAAATAGAATCGAAAAGGATAGTTAAGATAACAAGAAAAGTATGACTGCATTGATTATATTGTTGGAACGTACCACCTAAACGTATATCGATGAAGTCTGAGTAATCAACAACGTTCACTTAACTAGTTTGTGCCAACAAACTAAGTGTGGGGTGATGCCACTACTGTTTGCTTATCGATTGTATCTACCGATATGAAGCTAACATGACTATCATTTTAATCTCAGGTACAATGGCACCAAAAATTCAACCAGGAAAGAAAAAAGCAACCACCTCACAGAAAGGCTAGAAAAGGGGACGAAAAGAGCAAGATGAATCCTCCTCGCTGCAAATACCTCGTCGCATGTTCGGAATAAAATGGGTCCTAGAGGAGGAAGGAAAGGAGTGGTACAAGAACAATAAAGTGAAAAAATATGTTCACGTGGAGTTGATACAAAAGGAAATCCTAGCGAAGAAAGAACCTCGCATTTTGGCCAAAATAATGGCGTTACATCTCGATTTCATTTTCCAAGACATGGGAGAATGCAATCTTGATTTAACGCGGGAGTTTTATGCAAATTGGTCCCCAAAGACTACTGGCAGTGAAGTGAAGATTAGAGGCCAAGTCTTCCAGCTGAATGTTGAGTTCTTCAACACTTTTCTGGGTCTTCCATCTGTCGATCCATCACCACTCAAAGAGCTTCAACAAAGACCTCTGTATAGGGCAATCAGATACACGCTATGTGGAACAATATCAATGGCACTTTGGAGTCGACACAAGGACACCGGCCGGCACAATACCTTCTCATATGCTTCTTTGAACAGAGAAGCTCGGATATGGTTGCGAATAGTCAACTCTTGCCTGATTCTAGGGACACAGTACACAAAGATAACATGAGATAGAGTGTGCTTGGTGTACGCATTTATAACGAACGTCCCCATCAACATTGGGGCAATTATTCGATCTTCAATGCGTAAGGCTAGGCTGCACAAGAGGTCCCACTTCAGCTTTGGCAATCTGTTGACTACAATATTGAGGAAGGAGGACATCGAAGAGGAACCTGCAGATCATAAGCTTCTACAAAACCCAAAGAGGGTTGACCTTACAAAGGTTAAAGATGTTGAATCTATGTATGGAGTCAACCTTACCACTGCAGAAAGACATGCTCGCAACAAAAGCTTCTTTCGCCATTTATATGGCATGACGAGGTTCACCATGATGAGCGAGGGTCGTGTTCCAACTACTGTAGAGCTCCAACAGTTGGATTATGACTATCCAATGAATGAGCATGCGAGGGCTATGTATGGAGTAGGTGTATATTTTAAGGAACCTCTTGATGACGATGTGCCAACCGATGATGATCGTCGAATGCCAGACTCCGACGTGGAGGAGAACTCTGATGACGACGACTCTGATGATGATTCCGATGCAGGGGGTATGACCCCAGACATAGAGGAGGAGTCCGACTAACCGGGTTCTTCTTATTTATCTTCCACTGAGGGCAGTGTGTCCCGTCTAAGTGTGGGGTGCTAGTATTTGTATGCTATACTTCTTTATCTGGATTTGCATTTATTTATGTTTGTTTGTTTTGTTTGTTAGTAGTTAAATTTTAGAAATTTTTTAGTTAACTTTGCATGAAATTGTTCTGATAAGCAGCATGGTATTATGACAAGAGTCTGTATAAAATCATTATTGTTGAGACGTTTAGGCTTTAAGTGTGACTCACTGTGTGATAGTTGTGTGTTTTAATTCCTTCATCTGTTGGGTCAAGAGTCTATACTGCTCCCAATAAATTTGACCATGTGCCTTGTGTGTGTGAGGCAATAGTATATTTTGTGTTTGTTGCTCATGCTAGAACTTGCCCGGTGTGTGTGTAAAGCGAAATAAAGAGTGTGAGTTTAGGAGATGATTTAGGCATTTCTTTGGCAACCTGTGATTGTTTACCTTCGTTTTACCTACCCGTGGACGTTATCCTAGTCAACCCCTTGAGCCTTTAGCTATTTTCTTGGACAGCCTCATATGTAAGCCTAATCCATTTTTTTCAAGACCATAATTTGATCCAAATTTCTAAGTGCTTTAAATTGTAAAGTCATGTGACAAAATAAGAGGAAATTGGGTGAGGGTGATGCCTTAGAGTGTATTGGTACTTGAATTTGTTATGAAAAAGAGTGGCTATTATAGAGGTGTGTTATAAAAAAAAAGAAAAAATGAAAAAAAAATAAAAAGTTAATTTTGTTTAAAATTGAATAACAAAATAGGTGAAAAAGGGTGGTAGATAAAAGGAAAGTAGAGAGGTTGTTTAAAAGAGAGTGTTAATGGCATAATGTGATGTATTAAAGCACTTAGGAAACATAGTCACTATTTCTGGCCAAAATAGTCCTACCTGTCCCTTAGCCTACATTACAACCTGTAAAAGACCTATTTGATCCTAAGCTTAGCATTCTGATATTAGTAGAGCATTACACTAAGGGCAAGCCTATGGTCATCAGTTGCAACATATGAATTCTTTGTGAGAGAGAGAGAAAGGAGAATCTTATACCCATGTTTCAAAAAATTCAAAACTTGTGAGTGATTATAGGTGATATGTTGTGTGAGACACACATGGTTGATGATTTTTGGGTAGTGTTATGCGATTCTTTGTACCTTAACTTATGGATATGAATTAACCATCATCACGAGTCTATGTTGGAGGTTGAAACGTTTCTAGTAGTGATCAGAAAACTACTCTTTGTTAATGATTGTCGTGCATGTCTTGTTGAACATTTTGTGCTGTTACTGTGAAACCCTAAGTAGATGTTTACATGGACATGATATTTTGTTCGAGGACGAACAAAGCTTTAAGTGTGGGGTGTTGATGATAGGCGTATTTACACGCCTAAAGTACCTTAATTCACCCATATTTTAGCTAAGTTTTAAGGACAAAATATATAATTCCTGCACTTTTAGTCCTTTTTCCTGTAAGTAAGCTAACCAACGTGATTAGCAAGTTTTTAGGTATAAATGATGAGGATTTCAGCATTTTATGGACTGTTTGATGCCAAAGAAAGCTTCACGTAAGAAGGAAGGCAGCTTTTGGAAGCCTATGGACTGAAAGTGATGCATGGAAAACTTGTCCCGGGCAAAAACAGTATTTCCAAAGACTTGGGGATCAGCAGTAACTTAGTAGGATTAGGATAAGGAAGCAGTAACCTAGTAGGATTAGGAGAAGTATGCAGTAGCTTAGTAGGAATAGGATATGGATGTTATAAAACCCCTATTTTGCTGAACTTTTCAGCATTCATTCTCGTTCAATTCATTCTTATTCTCTTCTATTCTTAAATTTATTGTGGACATTATTATTCATCTATTCGACTTTTAATTTTTACGACAAGAGAAACGCTACTAGCAAGGAATTCACGCCACAAGTGAAGCCAATACTTACTTATCGTGATATTGTTATTACTTTGGTATGATGATGATATCCTCGTGGTTTTCCTTCACAATTATGAGTAGCTAAACTTCTCTGCTAGGGTTATGGAAGCATTATGAGATACTATCTATTGCTATGAGTTTGTGAATTCTTGATACGTATGATGCTTATATCATTACTCTCTTTATATTAATTGAATTCTTGTGGTTGCAAACATATAGAATACGCCAGTATAGCATTAACTTGTTCGAAAGAAAAGTTACATGTCTGGAAAAGAGAGAGTGACAAGGAAGTAGGGCTACCAACCCCTATTTAAAAGTTAGTGCCATAACTGGATTAACCTCTTGGAGAATTCGTACCATTAGTTATATGCTTTAAGCTCGAAAGAGTTAAAGTGAGATAATCCTTGATAGTCGAAAGATGCTAGGATTTACCATAGAATACGAAACTCTATAAGCGCATGCATGTCTGAATTCCGCATAACTCATAGCCAATAGATACGTAGAACTCATAAGGTGGACATAACCCTAACTTACAATTCTCATTGATTAAAATCTTACTAAACATTCTGTTTTTACTTTGCTATTTTGATAATTTTACTTCATGCATAAAATCCCCTCTTTTTCCATAGAACTTTCACCAAAAGTCTACTAATCATTGCATACTTAGTGACCAAGTATTCCCTGTGGGATTCGACACCCAACCTAGTTGGGTTCTATATTTGACAGCGATCGCTTACACTCTCACGAGAGCTGTAGTTTGAGCGTTATCAGAGGACGAATGTTTTCAAGGGGGAGATATTGTAATGCCCCAAAACTCTAACCAATAGTGCAACCATGAATCAAGATCATGAGAAATAAATTATAATATTTTGGGTTGTTTTCTGATCAAGGATGGTGTGTATTAATGTAACCCCCGTATTCAAGTACGTGTATTGGTCTTATTTATATGAAATTAATTTTTTTATTTTATTTATATCGGAATTTTCCCATCGATGGTTCCATGCGAAGGTTATTGAATAAGCTTTCAAATGATATAAAGATTTCCAAAAACGGATAGGTTTCAGATATAATCGAGCACGTTTGAAACTATAAAACGGTGGCCGGGATATTTGGGAATAGTAAATGTGCAGGAAAATTTCCTGCACACAAACTACTGAGGTCAGCCGAATTTTTGTGTCAACTTCGAATGATCATAACTCCGTTAATATAATGAACTGGGAGATATGCAACCTATGAAAATAAAGATCTTTGAGTCTTCTTTCTAATTCAATTGGTTTCATCCAAATCCAACGTCTGAGTAAGGAGTTATGCTTGTTTTACTTCATCCTATCAAAACAGATTTTTAGGGTCAACTTCAAACGACCATAACTCCTTGTACAGGACAAACTGGGTGGCCTACTTTATATGAAATGAAATCCCTTTGAATTATCCTTCCAATGATACAAATTTCACCCATATCCAATATTGGAGCAAAGAGTTATGATCGATCTACTTTAGCTTATCAAAATAGTCCATCAAAAGACAGATTTGACATTATTTAAATTTTAAAGGAATTTTGGTCATTCCCTATTATATTATGGATGGGAATATATGTATATATACATGTATATGAGTTCAAAAACTCATTTTCATCATCAATCATTGAGGAAGAACAAACCCTAGGCAAATTTGACCTTTAAATTACTTTTGATTCAACCGTAGAAATTCCAAAGTAATCCAATAACTGTGTTTGTCATCTCGAGATCTTCGAACGGCACCTATTATTTGTGCAAATAGGATTGCATAATCAAGAGGTGAATTCTAAGGTATGAATATTGTTTGCCTTTGTTCTTTTCCATATGTATATGTGTGATAGAGGATTATATGTATTGGTTGTTATTGAAAGGTGATGGAAATAGGGTTATGGACTATTTTGCATGGTTTAGTTATATTGAATTGTGGAAGGTGGATATGGTAATTGAGTTATGGAAGGTGGATATGGTAATTGAGTTATGGAAGGTGGATATGGTAATATACTATTGAATTGATGATTATTTATGTCTATGGCTCAATTTGGTTTAATGGATTGGTTGGAAGGATAAATGAATCCAAACTTGATATTGGAGGATGTTGTATGAATATGCATGGCATGTGAATGTAATTGGAGTATAAGAGGGTTAAAGTGGCAACCTTTATGTTGTAATTAAGGCTTACTACTTAACCACTAGTTTGGTGAATTCAAATAATTGAATTGTGACATTTGGTTGCTAATACTAGATTTCTATATATGTTCATTGTAGATAAGTAATTCGAACAGATGGGAAGTCCATTTGGGACTAGTATTGAAGGTTGACAGTCAGGTATGTAAAGCATACTCTATACCATATATTTGGCATGAAACTGAACAATTGTTCTATTAAGAAAGTTACCAAAGTTATTCAGTAACATGTGATCCATAATGGTTTTGTATGATGTCCTATGTTACCAATGAACTTATTTCCACCCTACAAAATGTCAAGACATTCCAATACCTACTTGTTTTCCAAATCTTACATGTTTATTGAACTAATGAATGTCAGAAGGTATCTGGTTACTCAAACAAGATCCATGTGCTATTAATGACTCCAAACGTTTCATTGATATACCAATAAGTTCCTACTTCATTGTTATGGCATTGATGACTCCAAAACACTTCGTTGATATGTCAATAAGTTCTTACTTCATTTTTATTGCATTGATGGTCTATTTATATGTCTCTTATTGATGTATCATTGTTTCAAAGAATCAAAAATGTGGTGGCGACTGAAATAACAATCTCAAAGATTAATTGAACTAAGTGATAGAAGTTCTCTCTTATCGGGTAGTATCCCAGGGTCATAAGCCTATCATGGGTCGATCCCTATTTATGTGTTTATAGGTGGTATCCTAGGGGCATAAGCCTAGTATAGGTCGATCCCAGTTGATATGTATTGGAGGCAACCTAATGGTCATAGTACAGTACAGTAATGATTACAAAGATGATAAGAACGAAGGTAAAGTGATTGAATAAATACAATGTACAGGTTGTCACAAGTTCTAGTAAGTGTGGTCCACTCCTATTACGATTTATTCGCTTGTTTCTAATTTCTATTGAGCTCCTATATCATATGTGATTATCTACAAATTTACATACTCAGTACATATTTTGTACTGACGTCCCCCACGGGGGACCTGCATTTCATGCTGCAGGCACAGGTACCTCAGCTCATACACCGCACAAGTAGGAGTCAGGATATGCAGCTACTTTTGGTGTCTCCAGTTTTCTTCGAGGCTTTCCATGTCATATCCAGTCACTTATGGTATTTTATAGAAGTTAGTTATATAGCGGGGTGTGTCCCGACCTTAGTTAAACTCTGTGTATTGTCTAAAGGCTTTTTAGACCTAATGTACAGTCAAGGTGGTGTTTGTTAATAGACGTGATGGATCCAATGGCCAAGTATTGTATATACATATATATGTGTGCTCGATTTTATACAGGTGATTATTTGCTTTTATATGCGACATGATACTGTCCGAATTTCGGGTTTTCATAGAGGTATGCATGGGAAGTATAAGGTTATGAGCTGGTTCTCCTGGGCCTCCTCAGTTACGAGTGCCAGTCCGCCCCAATAGGATTTAAGGCATGACAAAAGTGGTATCATAGACGTTCGTCCTAGTGAGTCTACAAAGTCATGTCTCCGTAGAGTCTTATTTATTGGTGTGTCTTGCACCGTATCTATAAATAGGAGGTTATGGACATTTAGGAATTGTTTCTTTTCTTCATGTCTTAGATCGTGCGATAGAGCCTATATTGTATATGAATTCATAGTTGACCAGTGAATCCGTTTGTTTCTCTTATTATAGTAATGATGTCGGTTACCAGAAGCAAGAATATCAGTAAGCAAGTAGATGTGGCTATAGGAGAGGGACTAGTAAGTCACTCACTATACCAGCTAATCAAAGTGAGGCTCCAGCTGAGCATGCATCAGAAACTTCTTCCACTCCGGAAGAAATAAGAGAAAGGAAAACTATATCTACAGAGCCACCTATTAATGTTGCTGATCAAGATCTTAGAAATGTAGTGCAAATTTTGACTCGTATAGTTGCTGGGCAAGCCATTCCTACCATAGGTCTTAGTGGTACAGCTAGGGCAGCTAGCTTTCGAATATAGGATTTTCTTAAGATGGATCCTCCCACTTTTACTGGATCAGATCTTAACGAGGACCCACAGGACTTTATTGATCAAATTCAAAGGGCCTTAGATGTTACACATGTAATGGGTAGAAAGATAGTGGAGTTAGCGGCGTATAGATTTAAAAGGAAGGCTATATATTGGTACGAGGACTGGAAATGATCTAGGGGTATTGATGCACCCCCAGCTACTTGGAAAGAGTTCAAAGAGGCATTTTTTGATCATTATATTCCATTTGAGATTCATCAGGCTCATGCAGATCAGTTTTTAAATCTTTGTTAGGAGAATATGAGCGTGAGAGAGTACAGTCTCCGATTTATTTCCTTGTCAAGATATGCTCCTAGTGTTGTAGCTACTATGGATGATAGAGTTCATCAATAGGTGGATTGGATGGATCCATATCTGGTTAGAGATTATACTATTGCCGCTTTGAACAAAGATATGGACATAGCGAGGATCCAAGATTTTGCACAGAAAATGGAAGATTAGAGGCAGAGGAGAAGAACATAGTAATTAGAAAGAGGATATTCCAAGAGGGCCAGATCTACAGGGCAGTTCATGGCATCCCAAGGAGGGTTCAGACCATAGTTTTCTGCAAAACCACCAAGGCTATTATCTTCTTATTCTGCAGCTAGTGCCCCACCACTGTTCCAAGGGTCCAGAGGAAATCAATTTGGGCACAGAAGTGAGAGTCAGAGTTCGTGGATAGTGGGATACCAAGGTCAAGGGAATATGAGCCAATCGAGACCTCCTCGAGAGCCATGTAATAAATGTGGAAGGTATCATTTGGGTGCATGTCGTCTGGGGACCAATGTTTGCTTTTGGTGTGGTATGTCAGGGCATATGATGAGAGAATGCCCACAAAGGGGCATAGAGGGTATGGCACGATGTACGAGGTCATTTATTGCATTATCATCATCAATGCCTTATTCAGGAAGGGGTGCACAACCAATAGGTCGTGTTAGAGGTGATAGAGGAGTCACGAGTTCTAGCGAGGCTCAAAATCGTACATATGCTCTAGCGGATCGACAGAATTTAGAGGCTTCCCCAGATGTGGTTACGGGTACATTGTCTATCTTTTCATTCGATGTATATGCCTTAATTGATCCCGGTTCTACATTATCTTATGTTACTTCATTGGTTGCTGAAAAGTTCAAAAGAATACCCGAACTGTTAGTTAAGCCATTTGAAGTGTCCACACTAGTTGGGGAATCTATTATAGCTAGAAGGGTTTACCAAAATTGCATAGTAACTATTTATGGTCGTGATACGATGGCTGATCTCGTGAAGTTAGAAATGGTAGATTTTGATGTTATAATGGGTATGGACTAGTTGGCATCTTGTTATGCCACAATTGATTGCTGCACGAAAAAGGTATATTTATATTTTTCAAATGAATCAGTCCTTGAATGGAAAGGTGAAATTGACACGCCAAGAGGTAGATTTATTTCTTATTTTAAGGCAAGAAGAATGATTTCCAAGGGATACATATATCATTTAGTTAGTGTAAGGGATACAGAAGTGGATCCACCAACTCTTCACGCTGTTCCGGTATTAAATGAATTTTCTAATGTATTTCCTGAAGATCTTCCAGGTTTACCTCCTGAATGATAAGTAGAGTTTGGTATTGATATAATACCAGGCACCCAACCAATCTTCATTCCTCCGTATAAAATGGCCCCAGCAGAATTACAAGAATTGAAAGAGCAACTGAAAGATTTGCTAGAGAAGGGATTCATAAGGCCTAGTATGTCCCCCTGGGGAGCACCAGTGTTATTTGTGCACAAAAAGAATGGCTCGCTGAGGATGTGTATTGATTATCGACAATTGAATAAGGTGACTATTAAGAATAAATATTCTGTCCCACGAATTAATGATTTATTTGATCGGTTACAAGGCGCCAAGTGCTTTTCTAAGATTGATTTGAGGTTAGGCTACCACCAAGTGAGGGTCAAAGAGAAGGATATACCTAAGACAGTTTTCCAAACACGGTATGGTCATTATGAGTTTCTAGTTATGTTATTTGGGCTAAAAAATACACCCGCAGCTTTTATGGATTTGATGAATAGGGTGTTTAAGACATTCCTGGATGTATTTGTGATAGTTTTTATAGATGATATTCTAGTTTATTCTAGATTAGAAGAGGACCATGCCAATCACTTATGACAGGCATTGCAGACTCTTCGTGATTGTAAGCTTTATGCAAAGTTCTCTAAATGTGAGTTTTGGTTAAAGTCGGTGGCATTTTTGGGTCATATTATATCTGGGGAAAGGATAAAGGTTGATGCTCAAAAGATAGAAGCTGTGAAGAACTGGCCAAGGCCTACAATGCCTACAGAGATTCGTAGTTTTCTCGGGTTGGCCGGTTATTATAGAAGGTTTGTTGAAGGCTTTTCTTCCATTTCAGCACCCTTAACCAAGCTAACCCATAAAGCATCTAAATTCCAATGGAATTATGCCTGTGAGAAGAGTTTTCAAGATTTAAAGAACAAGTTGATTTCTACACCCATATTGGTAATTCCAGAAGGCACCGAAGGGTATACAGTGTATTGTGATGCTTCCAGAATCTGTTTAAGATGTGTATTGATGTAGCATGGTAAGGTAATAGCATATGCTTCTTGACAATTGCGGCCACATGAGAAAAATTATCCTACACACGATCTTGAGCGAGAAGCAGTTATTTTTGCTTTAAAGATATGGAGCCACTACTTATATGGGGTTCATGTTGATATATATACTGACCATAAGAGCTTTCAATATATTTTTAATCAGAAGGATCTAAATTTAAGGCAACAGAGATGGCTTAAACTATTAAAGGACTACGATGTTGATATCTTGTACCATCCAGGGAAAACAAATGTGGTAGCTGATGCGTTAAGTCGTAAGGCTACGATGGCGCCTATAGAAAGGCAAGGTATGATTAAAGATCTTCACCAGTTAGCTAGTTTGGGAGTTCACCTTCTTGAAACAACGGATAAAGAGCTTATCGTACATAATGTTGCGGAATCTTCATTAGTAGCTGAAGTGAAAGAGAAGCAATATGCAGATCCTATTTTAATACAACTTAAGTATAACGTTCAGAGTAGTGCGACCAAGGCATTTGAGCTTACGCGAGAAGGAGTACTTCAGTGCCAAAACCGATTGTGTGTGTTGGATGTAGACAGGCTAAGAAAAAAGATTATGATAGAGGCACATTATTCAAGGTATTCCATTCATCCAGGATTAACCAAAATGTATTAAGATTTGAAAGATATGAATTGGTGAAATGACATGAAGAAGAGCATTGCAGAATTTGTAGCTGAATGTCCAAATTGTCAAAGAGTTAAAGTTGAGCACCAAAAACTCGGAGGTTATATGCAATGCATTGATCTTTCAAGCTGTAAGTGGGACATGATCAACATGGATTTCGTTATTGGTTTGCCTCGTACATCCTGAAAGTTTGATTCTATATGGGTGATTATTGATAGGCTTACCAAATCCGTACATTTCCTACCAGTTAGGACCACTTACACAGTTGAAGAGTATGCGAAGCTGTACATTAAAGAGATAGTCCAATTACATGGAGTGTCAATCTCTATTATATTAGATCGGGGAACCCAATTTACCATAAACTTTTGGAAGTCTTTTCAGAGGTATTTGGGAACACAAGTGAAGTTGAATACAACTTTTCACCCTCAAACAGATAGACAAGCAGAACGTACCATCCAAATACTTGAAGATATGCTAAGAGCTTGTGTAATAGATTTTAAGGGCAACTGGGATGATCATTTACCTCTTATTGAGTTTGCCTACAATAATAGCTATCATTCAAGTATCAAAATGGCGCATATGAAGCTTTATATGGAAGGAAGTGTAGATCACCAATAGGATGGTTCAAAGTGGGTGAAACTCTTTTGTTCGGACCGGATCTTGTTTATCAATCCATAGAGAAGGTTAAAGTAATTCAGCAATGACTGAAAATAGCCCAAAGTCGACACAAGTCATATGCGGATAGTAGAAAGAGAGGGCTAGAGTTTTCTATAGGTGATTGGGTATTTTTGAAGGTATCACCAATGAAAGAGGTAATGACATTTGGAAAGAAAGGGAAGTTTATTCCATGTTATATAGGCCCGTATAAGATCACTCGAAGGTTTGGACAAGTTGCATATGAATTAGAGCTACCCCAAGAGCTCTCATCAGTACATCCGGTATTTCATGTGTCAATGCTTCAAAAGTGCATCGGAGATCTATCACATATCACTTCTATTGAGGATTTGCAAGTTGTGGAAGATCTTACCTATGAAGAAGTGCCTATTGCTATTCTATATGACCAAGTTAAGAAGATGAGAAATAAAGAGATAGCATCTGTGAAAGTACGTTGGAGAGATCGTCAAAGGGAAGAGATTACATGGGAAGCTGAGGAAGCAATGAAATCTAAGTACCCTCATTTGTTCAAAGATGAAGAGGAAGTTCCAGAAATGAAGTTAGAACATTAACAAGTAAGTGTCATGCCTCAAATCCTATTGGGGCGGACTGGCACCCGTAACTGAGGAGGCCCAGGAGAACCAGCTCATAACCTTATACTTCCCATGCATACCTCTATGAAAACCCAAAATTCGGACAGCATCATGTCGTATATAAAAGGAAATAATCATCTGTATAAGCTTAAGCACACATATATATGTATATACAGTACTTGACCGTTGGAGCCATCACGTCTATTAACAAACACCACCTTGACTGTACATTAGGTCTACAAAGCCTCTAGACAATACACATAGTTTAACTAAGGTCAGAACACACCCCGCCATATAAATAACTTCTATACAATACCAAAAGTGACTGGATATGACACGGAAAGCCCCGAAGAAAAATGGAGCTCACCAAAAATAGCTAGATATCCTGGCTCCTACTTATGCGGTGTATGAGCTGAGGTACCTGTGCCTGTAGTATGAAATGCAGGTCCTCCGTGGGGGACGTCAGTATGAAATATGTACTGAGTATGTAAAGCTATAGATAATCACATATGATATAGGAGCTCAATAGAAATCAGAAACAAGTGAATAAATCGTAATAGGAGTGCTAGAACTTGTGACAACCTGTACATTGTATTTATTCAATCACTTTACCTTCATTCTTATCATCTTTGTAATCATTACTGTACTGTACTATGACCATAAGCCTGCCTCCAGTACATATCAACTGGGATCGACCCATGATAGGCTTATGACCCTAGAATACCACCCATAAACACATAAATAGAGATCGACCCATGATAGGCTTATACCCCTGGGATACCACCTGATAAGAAAGAACTTCCATCACTTAGTTCAATTAATCTTTGAGATTGTTATTTCGGTCGCCACCGTATTTTTGATACTTTGAAACAATGATACATCAATAAGAGACATATAAATAGACCATCAATGCAATAACAATGAATTAAGAACTCATTGACACATCAATGAAGTGTTTTGGAGTCATCAATGCCATAACAATGAAGTAGGAACTTATTGGTATATCAATAAAATGTTTCGGAGTCATTAATAGCACATGGATCTTGTTTGAGTAACCGAATACCTTCTGACATTCATTAGTGCAATAAACATGTAAGATTTGGAAAACAAGTAGGTATTGGAATGTCTTGACATCTTGTAGGGTGGAAACAAGTTCATTGGTAACGTAGGACATCATACAAAACCATTATGGATCACATGTTACTGAATAACTTTGGAAACTTTCTTAATAGAACAATTGTTCACTTTCATGCCAAAGATATGGTATAGAGTATGCTTTACATACCTTATATCAACCTTCAATACTAGTCCCAAATGGACTTCCTGTCTTTTCAGATTACTTATCTACAATGAACATATATAGCAATCTAGTATTAGCAACCAAACGTCACAATTCAATTATTTGAATTCACCAAACTAGTGGTTAAGTAGTACGCCTTAATTACACCATAAAGGCTGTCACTTTAACCCTCTTATACTCCAACTACATTCACATGCCATGCATATTCATGCAACATCCTCCAATATCAAGTTTGGATTCATTTATCCTTCCAACCAATCCATTAAACCAAATTGAGCCATAGACATAAACAATCATCAATTCAATAGTATATCACAATATCCACCTTCCCTAACTCAATTACCATATCCACCTTTCATAACTCAATTACCATATCGACCTTCCATAATTCAATACAACCAAACCATGAAAAACAGTCCATAACCCTATTTCCACCACCTTTCAATAACAACTAATACATATAATCATCTATCACACATATACATATGGAAAAGAACAAAGGCAAATAATATTCATACGTTAGAATTCACCTCTTGATTATGCAATCCTGTTTGCACAAATAATAGGTGTCGTTTGAAGCTCTCGAGATGACAAACGCAGTTATCGGATTACTTTGGAATTGCTACGGTTGAATCAATAGTAATTTAAAGGTCAAATTTGGCTAGGGTTTGTTCTTACTCAATGATTGATGATGAAAATGAGTTTTTGAACTCATATACATGTATATATACACATATTACCGTCCATAATATAATAGAAAATGACCAAAATGCCTTTAAAATTTAAATAATGTCAAATCTATCCTTTGGTGGACTGTTTTGATAAGCTAAAGTAGATCGACCATAACTCTTTCTCCGATATCGAATTTGGATGAAATTGGTATCATTGGAAGGATAATTCAAAGGAATTTCATTTCATATAAAGTATCCACCCAGTTCGTCTTGTACAAAGAGTTATGGTCGTTTGAAGTTGACCCTAAAAAATTGTTTTGATAGGCTGAATTAAAACAAGTATAACTCCTTACTCAGACTTTGGATTGGGATGAAACCAATTGCATTGGAAATAAGACTCAAATAACTTTATTTTCAAAGGTTGCAGATCTCTCAGTTCATTACATTAAGGGAGTTATGATCATTTGAAGTTGACCCAAAAATTCGGCTGGCCTCAGTAGTTTGTGTGCAGGAAATTTTCCTGCATATTTACTATTCCCATATATCCCGGCCACCATTTTATGGTTTTGAACGTGCTCGATTACATCTGAAACCTATCCGTTTTTGGAAATCTTTATATAGTTGGAAAGCTTATTCAATAACCTTCGCATGGAACCATCGACGGGCAAATTCCGATATAAATAAAAAAAAATTATATAAATAAGACCAATACATGTACTTGAATATGGGGTGTTACAATTTAGGCCTTAAAGATATCCTAATGATTGGGTGAATCAAAACATTCCTTACCGATTGAATTCTTGGGAAGGATATTGGTATAGTCAACTTCAAATGAGAATATCTCTCATTATACTTGGAATTTTTTATCTCATAACCTATCAAAAGATAGATAATTGAATTATCTTTCCAACAATACCAATTTTGCCAAAATCCGATACCAGAGCAAGGAGTTACATACATTTTACTCCAGCATGTCAATCTGGACAAGGGTGACGATGTTTCTGACGGCCTGTCATGTTTTTGACGACATTTCTGACGACGTCGTCATGTTTCTGACGACGTCGGCATGTTTTTGATGAAATCGTCACATTTTTGATGATATTTCTGACAAAATCATCAGCCTTAGGCAGAAAATCATAAAATTTAACCCTTTTGTGATGATATTTCGTGAAGGCCTATCACGGGTCTGATGGTCTGTCACGGATGTCGTCATTTTTTTCAGCAATTTAGAGATATTTTTGCAAGGGTATTTTGGTCTTTTCCTATCTTTTGGAGGCCTCTATAAATATGAGAATCCCATCCAAACCCTAATTCCATCATTTTCTCTTTCAATTCTCTTGAGATAATATATCTAGGGTTATATCAAGAACATAAATCTTCCAAGAATCATCCATAAATCTTCAAAATTTCTTCAAGAACCAAGTTCCTCATAGTGTGGTCTTCAAGAATTATTTATTTCAAGTGTGGATAAAGTCTCAAGCACTAAATTTCATCCAATTTCAAACATTAATGTATGTGGGGTTTTGTACAAGAACACTTCGTTCGTTCTTGTGCCCAAAGATTTAATTTCTATTGAATTTCATGAATTTTGCAAAGTGGGTTTACACCCAAATTACTTTATCAAGGATTTATGAGATTTTAGCTATACAAGATTGACATATATGAATACTTCATTGTCTTATTTCTTAAATTAAGAATTTATGTCATGAGTTGTATATTGTTATCATGAAATGATAATTTCTAGGCGATTTATGATAAGTGTCATGATTTATGTTTTTCCATGAGAATTTTGTCTATTGAATATATATTGATATTGATCTTGAGAGTCAAGAACGAGTTCCATGATATTTTCTGGAAGATTTGATACTTGATATGATTTGATAAGGAAGTGTACTGGATGATGATAAAGATTATTTTGAGATTTAGTCGAGTTAGGAATCCACAAGTTGATTATGATTTACAATTGAGATATATATTTATATTTTGGTCTTCATGATAGACCCTTGAGTTGATTAAGGTGGATTTCCTAACACGTTCTGAGCTTAAGTATGGGAGTAGTATTTAGCACCGAGCGGGAAGTATGGGTTCAATACATCCTACTTTCCCAAAACTATGTGCCATCATAGGATTAAGAGTAAGGGCTAAAGGCCAAGACAGTTATCACTAAAGTTAAGATTCTACTCTGATGGCAAGGATAGAATAGCTCTCCCCAACGTGGGCAAGACGTTGGACTCCATGTAAGCTCATATGGTTTATGTCGGTTATAAGAAACTCCCAAGTCCATAATAGTCCAAGTTTCATGAGTTACCGAGTCACTCTAAGTCATGAGTCAAAGAGTTTGAGTTGAGTCCAACGGTTTGTGAGATTTATAAAGCATGTGTTATTATTGATGATTTATGGAAAATATGTTTCAGTTAACTCAAGCGAAGAGAGTCATTATTATCAGCATGCATGATTTTCTTATACATTTATGATGTTATTTAAATGTTGCCTCCACCTCTACATAGTCAGTACATTCCCAAGCACTGATTCCCATACTCTTATGTGTTCTATATTTTCTTGTGATGTAGGTTTAGGTGCTCAGTCTCAGCAGTGACAGTGATCTTCGAGTACCTCTATCTACATTAGTACAGTTGGTGAGTCCTCATGGTTCAAGGACCTACGTCCCCAATTTTTGTCTTAATAGTAGATGGTTGTTTATTTCCAGTTCAGTATGGGTCAGTTGGGGATCTGTCTCAATGGTTCCTCATTCTTATGTAGTAGAGGCTTTGTCAGACTAGAGTACCAGTATGTACAGAACTTCAGCATTTTGATTGTACAGGATAGTATTTCTTCATATTCCAGTTTGTTCATGACATGATTATTCTTCTTTATTACAACCTGATTATTGTCATAATGAGTTATAGAGGTGATGACAGGATCAGAGGATTAGCTTGAGGTCGCGTGTGGCCTTAAGCACTGTGTGAAGTCTTGGGATGGGATCTTGGGGCGTTACATGGACATATATATAGAACTTGAAGCCGAAGAGAAGGGGGATCTACAACAGGCTAAGAATGCCAAGTCAGGCACACCAGATTACCCCAGGCCTTTCTCCCCCCCCCCCCCCCAAGATTTCCAGACTATGACTGATATGTGTATGCCGTACGAGGATAAGGCAAGTTTACTCTTCCTAACCTATACCTTCTAATCTACCCCATGAAGAAGAAGCTACGCAACAGATTTCACATTTGTTGCAACAACTGGGTAGACTGGTGCAAGTGGTAGTGGTTCTGTTACAACTTATTATACATCTGTTGCATAAGTTGTGTTGGATTATTGATTAAGAGAACTCTATGCAATAGATAGACCATCCGTTGCATCTTTACAATTACTAACCTATTTAAAAATTGACTTCTTATATCACAACATGTTGACATAATTCTCTGCCTCATGAGGAAAAGGCAATTAACGTACCGGGAAGCTTATGACGCTGCCGATAGGATAATGGACCTTGACTTCTACAAGAAGCTCAAGGATAGATACTATCAAATCAATGGGGAGGCGTTAGCCCTCGGTGTGGGACTTGATTTCCTAGTTGCTACGTTGGTCTTGAATAAAGAAGAAATGATAAAATATGTTAGAAGGGAGTAGCAAAATCCACACGACAAGAGCTGGACCGAGGCAAAGAGGATTCTTGTAGTCATTAGCGTGAATGACATGAATTATCGGGCTGTTGAGATACTACTCGAGGAGGGAAAGATCAATGTTTATGACTCCAACGTACCTCTTATCGACGATTTCATTTTTTTTCTCCTCGTGGAGCCACTGATGGTGTTGTTTACCATATTTTTGAGGGACAATAAACTGATGAATCATTTACTAAAGGAAGTGTTGATGAAGAAATCATGGGATTTTACAGGTCAAAATAAGGAAATGATTCTTCCAAAAGATGATGCCGCTAAAGCGAGCGGCTCGCACGTTCTTGTACATATCGAATGTTTGCAAACCGACACAGAAATGGCCGAGCCAATAACTTTTCTGTGCAACAACACTATGGCAAACCTGTAAGAGGTATGGGCTTATAGGGTACTAACTGGACACTTAAAGCCTGTGTATATAGAAGAGCCTATGAAATAGTAATTTTTAATTTCAAGTCACCGTTCACTTTATTACATGTACATGTAGTGGCAATAATTTTTTTCTTATGAAAGTTGAGTTTTTTACTATGCAATAGATTGTCAATCTTTTGTAAAATATATTTAATCTGTTCTGGCAGATAGTTTATCTGTTGCAATAGGTTGGTCATTTTTTGCATGACGCCGATGTTATTTTTATGAATAATCTAATGATCTAAGTCTAATCTGTTGCAACAGTGGGAAGACCTGTTTGATAATTTCCAATAGATGACCTAAATTTTACAACACATGCCTAAATCTTTTTAATATTTTCCAATAGTTACGCTTGAATATCCATGTTCTCGACAACACCAAACCAGTAGCAAATACACACACCACCATAAAAATTTTAGCAACTAGGCTTGAATATCCATGTGCCCAACAACACCAAATCAGTAGCAATAACGACAATAATGTAGTATCTTCTTGCTCAATTTTGTTTCTCTTTAGAAGCCTTGACTTTGTTCAACAAACCCCAGATTACACGATTTTCTTGTGAAGGGTGTCGTTCTTCATACCAATCAAAGTAATCGCATCCACCCAATTTCTATAAAAAAAGAGAACACAATTTCAAAATAATTACAAGTCAATAATTAATCAACTAATTAAATAAAAAAAAATATTACCTTTGAAATCTTACAAGTAAAAAACCTAAGACCCAGATTTTGTTGAGTCCAAGAAGTCTTTAACAGGGCTTCTAACCGCACATACAATATTGAAAATATTTATCACAAAAAATAGTGGAAGATGCACTCAACATTCTCAAGCTGAGTTGGAAAAGATGAAAGAAATAATTTGAAGAATTTAGATAGATCGAAAAAAATATGGCGATTAAGAAGAAGATTTAGAAATTTAGGGTTAAATTTTAGGAGGAAGATGAATATATAAGACAATGGGGGGATGACCGTTAGGGGCCAAGTGACGGCAAGTCAACAAAATGTGTCAACTGACACATTTGATGCCTCTTTTATTTTACGTGTTTAAAATGAACACTGTCTACTTGATGTCTATATTATTTTAGGTATTTCAACTGAACACCATTGATGGGTTCTGTCTTTTTTATTTTAATTCACTTTAACCTTTTTACCCGTAGTGGCAATTTTTTATGTCCAACGAAAGTTGAATTCTTATAATGCAACAGATTCTCCATCCGTTGGATCAATTATTCTACCTGTTCTGACATAAAATTTATCTGTTGCAATAGGTTGGTCATCTGTTGCATTATCTAGATGATTCTATCTAAGTCCATCTGTTGCAACAGTGGGAAGACATGTTTGATAATTTCAACAGATTACCTACCTATTGCAACATATATCTAAATTTGTTTAATTTTTTCAATTGATGTGTCGTCTGTTGCAACAGATACATTATCTATTGCAATATTTGAATCTAGTATTCCTCTTCAATTAATAAGTTCAAATCTAAGGAATAAATAAAATTTATAGACAAAATAAAATAAATCGAAGCCTTCAGAAATTAGCTGAAATAAGTCAACAAATAAATAAAATGTAAAAAATTGTTATGGGTACAGATCTCAATAAATATCAACAATAATTTAGGTATGATACCAAGGATTACTTTGATAGGCTCAAGCTATAAAGATCTACTCAGTATGGACAAGTTCTTCTTCATCCGGTGCTATGGAATTCAGCTTTGCTCGTCGTGGAATTCAGCTTTGCTTGTCGTAGATCTTTACTTCGTATTTCCATAAAAAGAGTAGAATATTGTCAATGTTTTTTAGCATTAGTTTCTTCTACATCCACCTGGAAAGCCAGAATTGATCAATGCTAATCACAGAGATACAACAAAACAGAAAAGGATAACTCATCTCTTCTAGCAAATCAAACATGTCTTCCTCCTATTTTAAATTATCCCAAATAGATTATATTTCTATTTCAATAATGAATCAACTGTTGGGACAAATTTCTATATGAGAAAGACCCTGTATGATAATTTTCAACGGATGAACCATCCGTTGCAACATATGAATCATCTGTTGCAGCAAATAGGTCGTCTGTTGGTACAAATAAAAGTGGTACAAAGAGCTATTTAATTTGCTAAAATAGACGAGACATATGTCGCAACAGATACTTTATTTGGTGCAACAAGTTAGTCAACTGTTGTAACAGGTGTATATATCTATTTGATAATTTTCAGCAGATATGTCATCTATTGAAACAGATATGTGTCTGTTTGTTTTGTCAGTTGGAAGACATATATATATTCACCTTCTTCAACTCGTGTTACTCTACTTTTTACATTGTATGTTGCTCAGTGCAGCACACAGATAAAGGAGTGGCAATTTTTCCTTTTTGGATGCTTGATAATGCCCTGGAAATCACTCTCCTTCTTCTTTTAGCCCTAATCTTTAATGGAGCGGATGGAAATAAATCCTCTTTGATGGAATGAGACCTCTCTTAGATGTCAATTTCCTTATAGAAGCAGTTAATGCATTAATAGCATTAATCACTACATCATGTTTCGCCCTACAGTCTTGACATTTGCATGCAGAACATTTGCTGGGAGAGGCAAAATCTATATAACCAGTATGATCATACTCATAATGGTTTACTTTAAATACTGTAAGAGGAGCATCATTAGCACCAACAGTAGCACCACTACCATCAACAAAAACTCCATCACCACTAAGACTATCAACAACAACAAGTCCACCCTCCAAAATTATTTTTCTTGTAATGGTTGTTGCTCCAAATAATTCTATTTTTATTCAGTCGATGACCTTAGGGTTCGATAAAATTTATACACACCGTAAAGTAAGAAAAAATGATATTTTTAACTCTCGATTGGTTGGAACTAGCGACGGATGCACAATCTAACATAAATCATTACATATATTAGAATGATAATTAGATCATTCAAAAAAAATTATTAATTAAAATAAAAAATTAATTATAATTATACTTACTACATCATTCGGGGGGTTGAAGAGATCAAGAAATTTTACATTTTTATCAGTTTTGGCTGACAACCATCTCAATATTCTTGGATAGGAAACTCCTTCCTGGTAGTTCACTTGTTGTCTTAAATAAGGAATGGCTTCAAATGCCCAACCCTATAAAATAATGTCAATAAATCAAAACCATTATTGAGTAAAAAATAAATAAATAATATCATAATAGAAGAAAGAAACATTTACCATGAAAGCCCATGGGAAGCCATATAAGTTGACTGTCTTTGGCGCTAATGGAGTCAACAAATATTTGACAGTCATTTTGAAGCTTTAATAACCCCAAGGATAGCTGTTAAACACCTCAAGATCCTCAGAGAGCTTTATTAAACTGAAGCTTATGTTGTTGTTAATGTCTCTCACTCAAATAATATTATGTACAAACCAAACCAAGCACAATGACTGCTTGTGATTCTTTGAAAGTCCTTTACCTTTCAACGCTTCTATCAAATTTTTGTTTTTGAAGCTTGGATCAATAATAGACACTAGGTCATCACGATCACATGACTTACCTTTGCCTTTTTTGGGTATGTGGGGTGCTTTTTTTAGGTTAGAATATGTATAACTTGAGAAGGAGGACAACATTTTAGTCCAGTAACTATGACAAACTCTTTCCAACCAAAAAAATAGTCATGCCACAGTAATTTATCCACACCTCATCCATCTTATCTTTATTTTCATACATAAACCTAAGCTTGAGAAGTTCATATACCATTTTTATTTGGAAACGAGCATTGTTTTCCTCCGGTAAATCAAGATATTTCCCAAAGCATCTGTCCCTGAAATAAGTATCCAATTTTTGTTCTCGAAGTATTTTTCTGAAGGCATTGAAAGATTTTTCCATGGATGACTTAACCACGAAATCACCCATTAAATCTGCGGCACCATTGGACTGCATTCTCATAGGATAACAATCAATGCTGAAGGCTTTGACCAACTCTTCTGTGGAAGGGCTATTAGCATTTGCATCATCTTTTTTGAAATATTCCTCCTCTCCGTTTTCATCATATTCTGCTCCCGATTGAGATAACGTTTGTAAAGCAAGCTCATAGAGTGGTGGATGTAGCCTAGCTGCTTCACTTATTCCTTTACTTGGACTTGATTCGGTTTATGTTCTTTTGAGAACCATATTATCTAAAATTAACAGGAACATAAAAAAATATATTACAGTTGATTAATGCATCGTTAAAAAAAAGATAATAGAAACAAGCAAAATAGTAAAATAATAATTACAACAGATCACCGATCTGTTGCACCAGGTAGTATATCTGTTGCAGCATATAACCAACCTATTGCAGCGGATAAGTAATATGTTGCAACAATACAAAATATATCACTCATCTTTTAAGACAGATGAATGGTCTGTGCAACAAATCACATATTATTGCGATATATGAGTGATCCATTGGGACAGTTAAATAAATTGTTCCAATAGATGAGTAATCTGTTGCGATAATACAAAATAAATCACTCATCTATTGAGAAAAATGAATGGTCTGTACAGTAGATCGCACATCCGTTGCAACAACATCTATTGCAGCATATGAGTGATTTGTTGGAATAGTTAAATAACTTGTAGCAACGGCTGAGTAATCTGTTGTGATAATACAAATTATATCACTCATCTGTTGAGAAAGATGAATGGTCTGTGCAACAGATCACACATATGGTCTGTGCAATAGATCACATATTTGTTGTGACATCATATGTTGCAACCTATGAGTGATATGTTGGAACAGTTAAATAACCCGTAGAACAGCTGAGTAATCATTGCGATAATATAAAATATATCACTCATCTGTTGAGAATGATGAATGGTTTGTGCAACAGATCACACAGTTGTTGCAATATATGAGTGATCTGTCAGAACAGTTAACTAACTTGTAGCAATGACTGAGTAATCTGTTATGACAATACAAAATATATCACTCATCTGTTGAGAAAGATGAATGGTCTTTGCAATAGGTCATACATCTTTTGCAACACATGAGTAATCTGTTGGAATAGTTATCAACGGTCAATATTGTTTAGACTTCTTCTAACATAGGGTCGTCTATCACGGCAGATGAATGATCAGTTGAAAAAAATTAAGTCTTGGACATTTTCTGTTGGAAGAGTTGATAGGATTTTATCCAACAAGAGGTTCATCTGTTGCAGCGGATCATTAATTTGATGGTTCTTCCGTTGCATCAAATGGTTAATTAGTTGCATCAGATTTTTTATCTGTTGCAACATATGGTTAATCTGTTGCATCAGATAGTTAATCTGTTGCATCAAAATTATAATCTGATGGTTCCTCTGGTGCATCAGATAGTTTATATATTGCATCATATGATAAATCTATTGCATGAGATAGTTAATATGTTGCACCAGATGGGTAATCTGTTGGAGGAAACAAAAAACAGTAACATAATTTTGTTCAACAAAAAAATAGTAATTTTACCATTTTTACCAAGAACAAGAACAGAACAAATCAACCCAATTGTTGTTTTGTTTTTATAAACACAAAAAATAAAAATAAAAATTCAAAAAAATGCAACAAACAACAAAATATCATAATTCACTTAGAAAAAAAAAGAGAAGAAATACCAGAAATTAGAGTTTTATTCAGACCGCATTTCAAATTAATGCAATAAATATTGAAATTGTTAACTAACACTATCAGAGAAGTTTTCTCAAGTTCCTCGTTTTCTTCAAAACGAAAAAGGCCATAAATTTTTACCTGTGAAAGAAGAAAAGGAACGATGAAGAATTTGAAGTTGTTGTGGCCGGAGAGCAAGGCTGTCACATAGATTGAAGATTGAAGTCGAAAAGAAACTCGAAGCCAAACTATTTGTAGTCGGATGTTGAAGTCGTCGAGGATTGAAATGAGAAATTTACAAAACAGTTGGTTGGAAAAGAGTTGAGAGAAGCTGTCGAGAGAGGGATGAGAGACAGATTGATTTGAATTGAAGAGGGGAACTCGAAACCCAACTATTAATCACTGGAGGTAGAAGTTGTCGGGGGTTGGAGGAAGAAATTTTGCAAAACTGTTGGTTGAGAGAGAGTTGAGAGAAATTGTCAAGAGATAGGAGAGAGTGGTTGATTTGGATTGAAGAGGGGTCTGGGTTGGGTTGATTTGTATTTTTGAAAAGATTAGAAAGTTTTGAAAATAGTAATCAAGTCCACAATTAACTTAATCAAGTTTGCTAATGATGTTTGACCCTTTAAGTTGGTCAATGTCACCAATCCTTCATTCAAGACTTAAAAGACATCTTTCCTTCAATTTTCTCTAGATTAATAACCAAACCTAAAAAGATACAAATTAAAATAAGTGTAATATTCTTACCCAAATTAAAAAGGATACGGTAGAGCCCTTTCACCTAGAGACAAAATATATTTATGCAATTTCTTACATGCTTTTTCTTTTAATACTTTCCCTTTTTAGTTCATTTTTTTAACGTGAGTTTCCTTCTTTTTTACTTTCCATGTTTTTTAAATTCCTTTTTTACGTGACTTGTCAATTGAGGAAAGTTTATTGTTTAGAATCAAAAGAGGAAAAGGACTCCTAAAATTAATTATTAAATATTTTAATATTTTATAATCAATTAAGAAAAATGTGAAAAGATTGTTTTGTATATTGCATGTTCTTTTAATGAAGGGCAAAAAGTTCAAATCATTTTTTTAAGGGGCTTCATACTTTTAATATATTATAAATATAGATTATAGATATACCGTGTATAAGAAATTGAAATAGGACTAACTCTTGTTAGTACTCTCTCTGATTCAATGTATCTGTCTTATTTTCTCTTTCAATCCGTTTCAAAAAAGAATCTATTCTTTCATTTTTATGACGACTATCTTTGTTTTCAACTTTGCACGTGACACATTTAAGATCACAAAAATAAATGATGTTTAGAATCATTTGACATATTTTGTAATTTAAGATCATAAGATTCGAATGTCTTTTTTATTTTCTTAAACTTCATTTATAGCTAAAACAGACAAATAAATTGAAATAGAAAAAGTAATATATAAGATGAACTTGAAGTATGATATTAGATAAGAAGTTGAAGTACTTCGTAGTTGTCAGAGTAAAATAAATAAATTTATTTGGGGTTTCATAAATTATTAAGGTGCCATATATGGTACATATTGAATAAGTATTCTTCAGAGTTGTGATGAATGTTGATGGTTATTATTCATTCAAAGAAAAAAAAGGAGGGTACTTCAATTTTCTTTTGCATGCAGGTTCTATTTATTACAACGGAAACTTTATCACTATTGCTGGTAAGGGTGTCAAACGGGTCGGGCTGACCCGGTCCGACCCAGTCCACCTAGTCAACCCGGCCCGATTTGACCCGGCTGGTTTCACCTGGCTCAGTCAGTTCATGGGCTGTAGGATATCGGGTCGGGTTATTTTTGATTTTGTGCTCGGTTAACCCGGCTCGGACCAAGCCCGATTCATACCAGCTGGTTAACCGATCCGGTTTAAATTTAAAAAAAAAAATTAACTAACGGACCGTTGGCCCAAAGTAGTCGTTGGCCCCATGGCTATATAGCCGTTTTTGGGTTCAAACGGCTACTTTGGCCATTTTAATTAAAAAAAAATCATTTAAAATTATTTTTTAACCCCAAAAAAATTCCTATAAATACCCTACACTTTCAAATCATTTTTTTCACAATTTTTCATTCTCTCAAATCTCATTCTTTCTCAAATCTCAATTCTCAAATATTCTATATATTTAATTTCCTAAAGTGCTCACTTTAATTTTTTAATTTTGTGATTACAAAGTACCAGTGGAAGTTTCTAAAGTCTCAACCTTCAGATACTTTCAAAATTTAGTATTGTCGTTCCATCTCTTATGTTTAATTTTTAATTTGTGTATTAATTATTGAATATTTAATTTTATTATATCTGTGTATTTTAAATTTTTTTAGTTTAATTTATATTATGGATAAATTAAGAAACCTCACCACTAAAGGTGTTAAAAAATTTGTCCCAGCAGTGGTAGTGGTAGTAAAAAGTGAATTACTAGCGGTAGAGGTACTTCAAGTAGTAGATATACCCGTGTGTCTCCGCCTCCGGTACCGCTTAGTCAACCTTTTGAGGAAGAAATAGGTGCAGGTGCACACGATATGGATTATGTAGAAGCTTAAGAAATTACGATGTAGAAGGAGAAAATGAAGTAGATGCGGTTAATTTAGACGAAGATGATAAAAATATTGGTGAGACACCCGCAGTAGAAAATGCTAACATTAGATCTGAATCGGTTAATCTCCCTCTCCGTCCTCCCCATGCCCCAAGAGCTCGTAAACCAACTAGTATTGCATGACAATATTTTGACCGTATATCATATATTGAGGTGCAATGCAATATTTTTCAACAAATATATAAGCATAAAAAAGGAGGCAAGTAAGGGGGTACGGGTACGTTAATGAGACATATAAGTAATAATCACGAAAGAGAGTTAAATATTGCACGAAGTGGTGCGGATGTTGGTGGGCCAACGCAAACTAGAATGGACCCAGCAACCGATTAGGTAATGAAGAAGTATCATAAATTGAGGGACCGAGAAAAAATAGCTAAAATAGTAGTTGTGGGTTGTTTGTCTTTTAGTTTTCCTTCTTCTGATGCTTCTATTCATTATATTCAAGCAATTTATAATCCTATGTTTAATGGTATTCCTAGAACTACTTGTAGGGCCGATATTTTTAGACTTCATTCACAATATTGTGTTTATTTATCAACATTGTTAAAAAATATTCAATGTAAAATGTCCCTAACTTCTGATCTTGGTCGTGCTGTAAATAAAAATAATTATTTAACCATTAGTTGTCACTGGATAGATAGTAATTTTGTTATGCAAAAAAGTATTCTTGCTTTTTTATATGATGAAGATCGTAAACATACTCGAGATTTTATTGCTGATTCGATTGCTAAAGTTACAGAATTTTACAGTATTGAAAATTAAATCTTATGTATTGCTTTTGATAATGCTTCTAACAACAAGACTGCTATAATAAAGTTAAAATCTAAGCTACCTCCATTGTTACCTAAAAATTTTCATGTTAAATGTGTTTGTCATATATATAATTTAATTGTAAGAGATGATCTTGAGTTTTTTGAACTTTATATTAAAAAAATTTGGCTTGCCATTGATTTTATTCAAGGAAATAATCGTAGAAGAAGAATTAAAGGCTTTAAACTTAAATGTAAACAAAATGGACTTGCACCGATATTGATGCCTGAAGAATGTGAGACTAGATGGAATGTTATGTATGATTTTTTAAAAACTTTTTATAAATATAGAGTTCCTATTACACTATCATTTAACCAACATTGTGGTTCGTTTGCTGATTCTGCCCACTACATGCTACATGATTCTGATTGGGTTGTAATTTATGATCTTGTGAAGTTTTTGAAAATTTTTTATATAGCTACGGTTGAATTTTTCGATGCTTATTATCCTACTGTTTGTAATATTTTGGCATATATATTCGATATTTATGGTTTTCTCAAAGAATATAAAAATAAAGAATGTTACAAAGAAGCTGTTGGTGCCATGTTTGCTAAATTTAAAAAATATTTTTTTTGGGTTCCCACTATTTACTTGGTTGGTGCTATGCTAAATTTGTGCATGAAATATACTACTATATGTCACTTTAGTACTCTTATTTATGCTAACTTAGAGATAAATACTAACAATGACTCTAATGATGAAAAACAAGAACAACCTGATTTGTGGACGGCTATGGCCGATGCAAATGCTTACATAGATATATTATATAAGCACTATACTGATTTAGTTGATTTAGCTATGTCGACAAATATCACTCCAACTTCGCTCCTCGTCGTCCCGAGGAGCTATCATCTTCTAAAAGGCCAGCACATAGTGGTTTTCCTGATCACTTTTATGATTTACCTTGTTGGAACAGTGTTGAGGAGAGAGCTTACACAACAACTTATCGGGAAGACCTGAATTATTATCTCCGATCGCCGCTAGAGGATCGCAGACGACGGATCAACACGTTGGATTGGTGGAGGAATAATGAAGCTCAATATCCTGTGCTTTCA
Source organism: Capsicum baccatum var. pendulum (assembly GCA_030864225.1). Taxonomy (NCBI): domain Eukaryota; kingdom Viridiplantae; phylum Streptophyta; class Magnoliopsida; order Solanales; family Solanaceae; genus Capsicum; species Capsicum baccatum. The sequence continues at coordinate 279,853,744 of CM061552.1, read as the reverse complement.
AGATTAGCTAGGAATATCCTGAATGTTCCAATGTCAACCGTTGCATCGGAGAGTGCTTTTAGTCAAGGACGACAACAACTTGGAGACAACCGACATTCATTGGGGAGCAATCCAATGAATGTTCTAGTTTGCCTTAGAGCCGAATGAAGGAATCAAGGAATGGAAGCAGAGCCGAATGACGAGCAGAGACTTGAAGAAATTATGACTTCAAGGGAGAACTCAGCAGAATCAAGTCCAATGCATGGTTTTGCCCCCGTTGACTTTGACTATCCTATGCAAGTTCCCGTTAATATTAACATGAATGAGTTGGAAAAAATTGATGCAAAATTTGTAGATTTTTCATCCATGTTAATTATAAATTTTGGATCATTTTGCAACCAATAAAATTCAACATTCATTCACTCCTTAGTACTTACTTTGTAATTTTTCCTTTTAATGATTTAAATTAAATTTTTAGTTTAAATTAAATACTTAGTTTAAATATATTACTAATTTACTATAAAGTATTATTAATTTATTATATTAAGTAGCATATATTTTATTTAAAGAAGCAGATATATTTTATATGTGTATGTATATATTGAATGGTACGTATATATGTGTGTATATTTTCTAAAGCAGTATATATTTAACGTATACATGTGTATATGTTTTAGAAATTATTATATAACTATATATTTAGTGTGTGTATATATTGTAGTATATATATATTGCAGTATATGTTTTATTTAAAGTAGTACATATATTGAATGGTACGTATATATGTGCATATATCTTCTATAGACGTATATATTTAATGTATATATATGTATATGTTTTATAAATTAGTATATAACTATATATTTAGTGTGTGTATATATTGTGTATATATATTGTAGTATATTTTATTTTAAGTAGTACGTATATATTGAATGGTACGTATATATGTGTGTATATTTTTTAAAGTAGTATATATTTAACGTATACATGTGTATATATTTTATAAATTAGTATATAACTATATATTTAGTGTGTGTATATATTGTAGTATATATATTGTAGTATATTTTATTTAAAGTAGTACGTATATATTGAATAGTACGTATATATGTGTGTATATTTTCTAAAGTAGTATATATTTAACGTATACATGCGTATATGTTTTATAAATTAGTATATAACTATATATTTAGTGTGTGTGTATATATTGTAGTGTATATATTGCAGTATATGATTTATTTAAAGTAGTACATATATTGAATGATACATATATATGTGTATATATCTTTTATAAACGTCTATATTTAACGTATACGTGTGTATATGTTTTATAAATTAGTAGATAACTATATATATAGTGTGTGTATATATTGTAGTATATTTTATTTAAAGTAGTACATATATATTGAATGGTACGTATATATGTGTGTATATTTTCTAAAGTAGTTTATATTTAACGTATACATGTGTATATATTTTAGAAATTAGTATATAACTATATATTTAGTGTGTGTATATATTGTAGTATATGTTTTATTTAAAGTAGTACATAAATTGAATGGTACGTATATATGTGTATATATCTTCTATAGACATGTATATTTTATGTATACATGTGTATATGTTTTATTAACTATATATTTAGTGTGTGTATATATTGTACTATTGTAGTATATGTTTTATTTAAAGTAGTAATTTATTGAATGGTACGTATATATGTGTATATATCTTTTATAGACGTATATATTTAACGTATACATGTATATATGTTTTATAAATTATTATATATATCATTATATTGTAATATATATCTTGTAGTATATATTTTATTTAGAGTAATATATATATTTAACTAACGTATAGTCGTATACACGATTACATGTGTAATTGTGTATAGGTATTATGTGTATATATTTTTTAAATTCTAATGTAGTATATATTATGTATATAGTGTATATATATTGTTTAACGTACTTAAAATGTATATATGTTGGTATATATAGTGTATATTGGAGAAAAAACCTTTTTTTTTATTTTTGACCGATTTTTTAATCAATTTTGACCGGGTTTAGGTGTGTTGGACCGGGTTGGGTTAAGTGGGCCGGTTCAGGATTGTTTTTAAAAATTTTACGGTTGGGCTCAGAATTGGGCCGGCCCGTTTAACCAAGCCCAAATCTGGACCGGCCCACAACCAGACTAAATCTCACGGACCAATTTCGGGTTGACCCGGCCCGACTCACTTGACACCCTTAATTGCTGATTATGAAGGGGAGCCTTGGAGTAACTGGTAAAGTTGCTGCCATGTGACCAGGAGGTCATGGGTAATTTTTCTGCAGAAATGCAAGGTAAGGTTGCGTGATAGTTTTAATGCATCGGACTTCCCTTTTTATCACTATTGCTGATATTAAGATTCTTGTATTGTTATTATATTGAAAAATAAAGAATATTCTAATTTGGCAATTGACTTTTTGTTATTGAATTTATATTTATCATTGTGATTCGTGTATTTTTTGACCGTTAATCCGACAGTTTAATAGAAATTTTATTATTATTGTTGTCGTATTACTTTATTATCTTTACAGGAGAGGAGAAGATTCTAATTTGAGATTTTATTTTTCGCCATTGATTTTAAATTTGTTATTGTGATTCATGTGGCTTCCATACCGTTAACTCGATTTAACAGAATCATCATTATTGTGACCTTCATTATTTTTTTTTGTTATAAAAGATGAATAATAATATTTTTATCCGTTCGATTTATTGATCGGTTCAATTTTGTACATTTCTATCTTCGATTTAATGTATTTCTCACTTTTCCTTTTAGTCCATTTCAAAAATAATCTCTTTCTTCTTTTGACAACTATCATTATTGTTTTCAACTTTGAACGTCACATGTTTATAACCACAAAAGTAAATGGTATTTTGAATCATCCGACATATCCTTAATTTAATATCGCGAGATTCAAAAGTATTTCTTATTTTTTAAAATTTTTTGTAGAGCTAAAACAGACAAACAAATTAAAAAAGAAAAATTAATATATAAGATGAACTTAAAGTATAATATTAAAATAAAATTTACTTAATAGTTTTTTTATTCCATTCATCAATATTTTTCCTTTGGGCAGCCCATTATTGCCAAAGTAAAATAAATTAATTTATTGGGATTTCATAGATTATTCAGGTAACATATATGGTACATATTGAAAAAGTATTCTCCAGAATTGTGATGAATGTTAATGGTTATTATTCATTCAAAGGAAAAGAGGAAAGTACTTCAATTTTCTTTTGCATGCAGGTTCTATGTATTGTAAAGGAAACCTTATCACTATGCTAATATTATGATTTTTGCATTGTTATTATATTAAAAAAAAGAATATTTTAATTCGGCAATGGACTTTTTGTCGTTGAATTTATATTTGTCATTGTGATTTGTGTGATTTTTTTACCGTTAATCCGACAGTTTAATAGAAATTTCATTATTATTATTGTCGTATTATTTTATTATCTTAACCGGAGAGGAGAAAATTCTAATTTGAGATTTTATTTTTTGCCATTGATTTTAACTTTGTCATTGTGATTCGTGTTACTTTCATACTGATACACTACAAACTTGGTATGTATCAAAAACACCCAAAACAGTCCACAAATTGAAAGAGAAAATCGAGAGCTCAATAAACACACAAATCGGCCAATAAAAACAAGAAGAGAATGATAATACAAGGTGATTTCAATACCAAATCAGCCAACCCAAACTAGATTACAACACAAACTTGGTGTGTTTTGGATATCTTTTACACTTTAATTGCACACATCCAAGTCTTGGGTCCAAACGCACTCTCATAAGTTCCATATCTGTGATTATTCTCGTATCATCCTCTCCATCTTGAGAGGAATTTGACCACAAATTCACGGCTTCACCTCATTCAAGGACCACTTCAAAAGGAATAACTCAAAATAGTCCGCAAAACATGAAGAACCCGAGAGCTCAATAACAAAATGTCTCGGCCAATCATCTTCATTTTGAACCTTGGCTTCCTCTCTATCTTGAGATTTATCTTCAATCGCTTCCAACTCAAGTCTCCTACCATCAAACAAGCATTGTCGTAGACCCTATATCTTTCATGTTCCTTTCTACCATTCTCCTCTACATGGACATGTCGTCTTTGGTGAAGTGGAGCTTCCGTTGAGAGGCTTGATTTGGTCAAGTAGGGTTTTCATTGTGGAGCTTGGACGGGAGGGATTTGACTTCCAAGTCCTTTTTATTGGACTTGATTGAATTGAGGGGGAAGTGACTTATTTAGGTCTCGGGTTTGAGGACATTTGGTGGCTTGGCTTATGTCTATGTCATATGGTGGTGGTCTTGGAGGATTGATCATTGGATGTAAAGTTTCGGGAGTAGAAACACGAGAGTTCCTTCGATTCTCCACTCGATCCACCCTCTCAAGTACAGTAGACATATCCAAGCCTAATTTTCAAGACCCGCATTCGCCTTAGCTATTTCTCGGGCAATAGCATCAAGGTTCACCAAAATTGTGTCTCTCGGTTCCCTCGCTCTCAATTCACAAGTGTGATAAGCTTAATTGTATTCTGTTCTTGAGAGGTGGACCAATATTACAATGACTATAAGACTAAGACACACAAAGAAACGTAGACACGAAGAACGGGTTTCAAAATTAACCCATAATCTAGTACTAGCTTATAAGTTAGTAATGGAATCAACAAACGAGACTAAAGAAACAACAAATTAGAAACCAATAATTCAAGTTTGAGCTCAAATTAATGAGTGAACAGTAAACTTGATGATGTGTTACCCTTAAATTGGCCGAGGTTTCAACAAATTTTAATTATCAATTTTGATATTTTAGGTCCTTCACAATTTGGAATGGATGAAATTAAAATTGGAGGGAAAGTTCAAGTCTTAGAATTTTTTTCAAATTCAACCTTCAAAATGTGTGACTTGAATTGTACTATTCCCACAAAAAAAAAGTCCTTGAATTAGGAAAAAGTGATTGAAAAGTTGTCGTCAATTCAAAAGGTAATGTGAGCTAGTCCTTTCACCAACAAGTCTTCCAACTATGTCTTTAACCTTTTTAGATATATTAGGTACTTTAAGTTGGTCAAGCTATGAGAGTGGATGAAGAACAAAATGAACTCAACAATAATTTTTCAAGAACAATAATAGTATCAACAACGTTCCACTCCAACTCTACAACAACATCACCATACGACCAAGGACAACCACATCAAGATTCGGCCAACTTGAAGTTCACGTTAATAATGTCATCATTTTAAGCTCAAACATGATATATAGACACTTGTAGTGTTGGTGAGAAAGAACTAACACTTGAAACACTCTATAAAAACAACGTGACTACCAAATCTAGACACACAAATAAGTTTTTCGAGCAAGACAATAACATGATCCAAGTTCGGCCAAGAACACAAGAACACTTTTTTTTTCAACCTTCAAGCTTAAGATTGATCTTATTAGAACAAAATCAAAGATTTTTTTGATACCAAATGATACAATACAAACTTGATATGTATCAAAAACACCCAAAATAGTCCACAAATTGGAAGAGAAAACTAAGAGCTCAACAAACACACAAATCGGCCAACGAAGACAAGATGAGAATGACAATAATATAAGGTTCTTCCAACACCAAATCAACCAACCCAAACTATATTACAACACAAAAGGATGAACAAGATAACACTAACAAGAAGGCACGATTTTGAATAACAAGAACAATAAACTACACGATTACAACAAGATAAAAAAGATAGATAGATAGATAATTGAAGATGTAATCTTAAGAACCCAAGAGCTTATTCCACTCTTGGAACCTTAACACGACACACAAAAAAAATCTATCTCTTACGTGACACAAGATTGACTTCCACCTCCCAAGCATCAAGGTATCAAGCAAATGCAACACACAAGTGATTCTACACTTGTATAATGCCCTAGTTTTGATTGTGCCTCTTAAGAAAGAGAGGAATTTGTGTTTCAAGTCTTACAAGACGTACAAATATCATCAAAAACTAACTAGGGAAGCCCTAACATGTTTCTTATATAGTTATTTCAAAAATAGAAGACTAAAATATTCATAATACCCCTAAAGGGTGAGGTGCCTATCAAGTGTAATAAGTGAACTATTTTTGGTATGTCTTGGCCATCTTTTACACTTCAATTGCACACACCAAGTCTTGGGTTCAAACACACTCTCATAAGTTCCATATCCATGATTATTCTCGTATCGCATACCGTCAATTCGACTTAACAGAATCACCATTATTCTGACCTTCATTATTTTTTTCGTTATCAAAGATGAAAAAAGGAATGTTCTAACTCAACAACTTACCTTTACCATTGAATTTATATTCGTCACTGTGATTCATGCGAGCTTTTCATCGTTAATTCACCAGTTAACAAAAATGTCGTTATTGTTATTGTCATAATCTTCACCATGGATAAAGTAACATTCTAACTCAACAACTGACCTTCACTATTGAATTTATATTCGTCACTTTGATTTGTATGAGCTTTGCACCGTTAGTTCAACAGTTTAATAAAAATATTGTTATTGTTGTTGTGGTAATCTTCACTATTATTTTATTATCACAATGGGAGAAGGGAATATACTAACTCGACATTTGGTCTTTTTACACTGAATTTAAATTTGTCATCGTTATTCGTGTTGCTTTTTTACCATTAATTCTATTTAACATAGACATTATTATTATTTATTGTGAAGTGGGAGAAAGAAAAGTTCTAACTCGACAACTGACCTTTAGCCATTCGGTTCAAATTCGTCACTGTGATTCGTGTGATTTTTTGATGATTAATTTAACAGTTTCTAACTTGACATTTAGCCTTTCTTCATTGAATTTAAATTCGTTATTGTGATTCGTGTTGCTTTTTATCATTAATCCAATTTTACAAAAACATCATCATTGTTATTGTCGTGAAGTGGGATAGAGGAATGTTCTAACTCAATAACTGACTTTTTGTCATTGGGTTTATATTCGTCATTCAGATTCATGTGATCTTTGACGATTAATTCGACAGTTTCTAACTTAACATTTGACTTCTCGCTACTGAACTTAAATTTATCATTGTGATTCATGTTTTTTTACTGTTAATCTGATTGAACAGGAACATCATTATTGTTATTGTTGTGAAGTGAGTGAAATGAACGTTCTAACTTGACAACTGACCTTTCGTCTTTGGGTTAAAATCCATCACTATGATTCATATGATTTTTTAACGGTTAATTTGATAGGTTATAACTTGGCATTTGACCTTTCGCCACTGAATTTAAATTTGTTATTATGATTCATGTTGCTTTTTTTTAATCATTAATCTTATTTAATAGAAATAATTATTATTGTTATAGTGAAGTGGGAGAAAGGTATGTTATATATCGACAACTGGACTTTCGCAACTGGTTTCATATTTGTCACTGTAATTTGTGTGACTTTTTGACGGTTATTCGATAGTTTTTAACTTAACATTTAACATTTCACCGCTGAATTTAAATTCATTATTATTATTTGTATTGTTTTTCAACCAGTAATTTGGTTTAACAAAAACATTATAAATGTCTTATCATGGAATGGGAGAAAAGAATGTTCTAACTCAACAATATATTGATGTCACGATTCAAATCATAGATCATATTTGCACCTACTCAATCCTATCCTAGATGGGAGAACCCTTATCAGCCAGCCACATTTCAATTAAAATATAAACCACATATATACTGCATAAAGTGAAACTATTTACATAATCTTCCTTAAGATTTTCTCTCTCCCTATTTTGTAAAATATTGTCATACATTCGGATGATTGTTATACATTCACCTAATGTATGATAAATCTAATTTTCCTACAATTATGAAATTGGAAATCAGTAAATATCTCCCAACTTCTTAAATTACGCTATTTAATAACCTGATGTTAATTATTGTATGAGTTAAAATAGTAACTGAAATTTGAATTTCAAAAGAAAATCTTAAACATTACTTCTAATTGTCTTCTTTCTGATTTATGATTCTGGAAAAAAGAAATCTTTGTTCATGATTTCTTGTGAAAAAAAATATGAAAATCTCAATATTGTTGCATCATTCCAGTATTTGGGAGACGGAAATAAGTTTTAAAGCATACAAAAGTGATGCCATTGTTGTTTCAGAAAGTATTAATTTTTTGAAATTGATTGCGACAATCGTAATGGAATTGGGTATTGACGATGTTCGAAAAAAATTGAAGTTAAATACATCATTGATGGTAATTCTTCTCCAATTATCATAAGAAATGATAATGGAGTGAATGTTTATATTGAGTTGAAGAAACAATGTTTTGGGCTTGTAAATTTTCTGCTCTGTAGAACAACTTACAACAAATCGATTAAGAATATCGAGTTTGATAGCGAACCTGGGGCTTAATGTGTATTGAAGGTAGTGAATCTAATTCGGTTGCTTTAACTGTTATTGAAATGCAAAATCAGTATTCATTATATGTTTCAGAATTTAAAGTTAATAATTTCATTACTGATTGCAAGAACACTGAAATAAAAGTTAACCAGCTTTATTAGGATAAGCAAATTTTGGTATGGTTATGGCGAAATATGCAATATCGAATGGCTTCAACACCTTTACTAAATAATCTGACAAATAAAGGTAGAGAATAAATTATTATTTTTTATTTGTAGATATTGTAAAGGATGTTATTGTTTTGTAATAGCCTTTATTAATGGAGTTTCATTGTTGACTTCAATTTCTATTTTTGGTTGTGTGCACAAAATGGAGCATCATTTACAATGCATAATATGCCATCATTCATTCATTCGAATGTATAATAAAACTGTAACAGTTTAACTATGGTAATTTTATTCAAATTATTGATTTTATATGTATGTTAATAAATTGACATCATATTTTAAAATGTAATTGCAGTTATGTATTACACTGCCATGTCAAAGATTGCAAATGGGTCTTGAAGGCGTATCCGATGAATTACTCAGAAATTTTTGTGATAAAGACATTTGATTCGAAACATAGTTGTAGTCTGAGTGATAGAGTACTGAATAATTTGATTACAACAACTTTTGTCAGTGAATTTACTGCACCAAAGTTAATTAATTATAAGAGAATACACACACCAGCGGACATAATTGAAGAGCTGAAGGCCGTTTACGGTGTTGATATTAACTACATGATGGGTTGATGGGTAAAAAAAAAGGCAATTGTGATGCTTATAGATGGACCAGCTGATGGATAAAAAAAATGCCTCGTTATATATATATGTTGAACCAGGTATATCCTGGATCATACATTCGGATGCATAAGGTATTAGATAACGAGTTTAAATTCTTGTTTATTTCCTTACATCCCATGATTAGGGGGTTCGGATTTTGCCGTCTAGTAATAGTTGTAGATGGTGCACATTTAAGCGGACCATATCAAGGAACGTTTGTATCGGCGAGCACTCTTGATGGTGCAGGTATTATAATTTGTAATATTAATCTTTAGTAATTCATCACTTTGCATGCATTCTAGCTGATTATACATTGCTCTTGTATGTATAATAAAATTTGAACTTGCTTAATGAGTACATATATTACTAATGTACGCCTTTTATTTGTATTATTATTTTTTTCTATAAAGTAGATGCTAGTTTCTGTTTAAACAACCTTATAAATTGCATATTCATTTTAAAATAGAATGAGTAAAATTTAAGTAGATTTTTCTTTGTGTGATATGTGTATGATTAGAGATTATACGTTATGGTGTATGTATGATGTTGTAAAATATTCATATTTTCTTATCAATTTTTCGTTTAATGTCTGATACATCTACTAATAATTGAATGTATAATTCCCTAACAGCTTGTTTACAATGTATGATATATTGTTATACGTTATTGATATGTGTGATGTTATTTTATTTTAGTTGTTTTCAAGTGGAAAAACATGTATGGTGTCATGTATTACATAAATCTAAAATAATAAGAGATCTGTTCAATGGTGTACATATATTATAGACTTTCACATATTATTTTAGTTTTTTTTTGTTTAGGATGTATTCTTCTATTAGCTTACGATGTTGTGGATTCGGAAAATGACAATTCGTGGACTAGATTTTTTCTTCAATTTAGAGAAATATTTGGAGAACGGGACAACATAGGTATTGTATCGGATCGAAAGAGAGTATCATAAAAGGTGTGAGCATTGTTTATCCTAATGTCTCCCATCTAGCATGTATTTGGCATTTATGAAAAAATATTTGTAAGTATTTTAGAAAAAGTAAAGATAGACTTAGTGACCTTTATTATTCCATGAATAAAGCTTATAGAAAAGAAGATTTTGATTACATTATGTCAAAGGTTGGAAAGGTTGATCCAAGGGTTAAGGAATATCTGGAAGAAGATGGATATGATAAATGATCTCGATGTCACTCCCATGATAATAGAGGTAGAATGATGACCTCTAATATAGCTGAATGTATTAACGGTTGTTTGGTAGAGGCTAGAGTACTTCCTATTTTAGGTTTTCTTGAAGAAGTTAGGATTCTATTCGCTGCATGGAATTGTAAGAACAGTGAAATTGCATCTTAGACAAACACAACGCTCAGGAGAAGATTTCAAGAAATATTAACTGATGATGAAGTTGAATCATTGTAGATGATGGTATGTATTATGATAGTTGAATCTCCTTTATATTTGTTATTAATTTGCTTGATTTTAACTGTATAAAATTAATCATTGCTAATAGGTTAAGGCAGCTAGTAGTTATTTGTACTGTGTGTATGAATTGGGAAGGAGGTACATTGTTGATATTGATCATGGCACGTGTAATTATTATCGGTATCAAATTGATAAAATTTCATGTGCACATGCAATTTCCATTTTAAAGAGTATAACTATTGATGTAAAAGAGTATGGATGTTACTTCTCAGAATTGTACAGGTCAAACACCATTGTCAAGACGTATGAACTCCCCATAGTTCCTATGCTAGACATAAAAGATTGGATTGCTCCAGAATTTGTTGATGCCAAAGAAATTTTTTCACCCAAATACAAAAGACCTCCTGGGAGGCCAAAGAAAGAAAGGCATTTGAAATCTAGTGAATCATGTACTGCAAGTTCAAATCATTGAGGTAAATGTGGGCGTGCAGGACACAACCGTAGGACGTGTGGTTTCTTCCCAAAAGAAAGTTGAAAATTTTATTTTGTTGTTCTAAATGCTAATTGTTAGTTTGGTTATAACTACAGAACATCATTTTGTTTTTTTTTCTTGATTTGCTTGTTGAATTTTATTTTATGTTTTAAATTGTTATGTGATTTTTTGTTATTACTTAATGTTTGACATTTTCGCAATCAATTAATACAGTTTTGAAATATCATATTTGTGAATTTACTGCTCATTATTGTAACGCATTAATATGTCGTTATAGTGTATAATACATTTAACATTAACCTATCTTATATATATTATGTATGATATACTATTATACATTAACAACATGTATGATATTAAAGTAAATGTTTTTAGAAAGCATAAGAATTGGCGAAATATAAAGTAAATAATTTTATGTATGAGTATGAATTACGTATAATGTCTCATACATTAAATTTGTTTACAATTTACGATCTACTGTTATTCTTCTTAAATTATTTTTAATATTGTAGTTGTTTTCAATTAAACAATGAAAAAGTGTCAACATGTATGATATTATCTGATAAATTTATCAAAAATAATTTGACACTTGTTCAATGTATAATATACTCATAATATAGTTTTAACTTCTTTAATGCTAGAAAAAAACACAATGTTTTACATATATATAACTCATTAATATGTAATTTGTTGTTATACAATGTTAGTAATATTAGGCTAGGCAAAATGATTAATTAACAAACAATATAGAATCAGCACAATAGAGTTTATGTATATGTAAATGTATTTAGAACAAAAACTGTCATCCATATAATGTTGCCTAAAAACCAACATTCAAAAATACATTACTGTATATAACTGTTTACCAGAAACAACTAAAAAAACAATTAGAATATTTTTAGAAGGTGCTACTCCAAAGTAACAATTTCACTTTCATCAGGTGATTGAAGAAAAGTATTTTTTGATCTAGTAGGATCTTCATTATCACTCGTCTAACCTTTCTTTGCCTTCGTCACTTCGTAATGCCATAGTAACGAAGCATACCGTGCACATTGTGTTGCATCTTCAAACTCACATGAATGGACTTGTTGCCCTTCACTCAATATTTCTGCATATGCAGCCACAAAGATCCCGCAATTCATAATTTTATAATAAAATGAAAGACCAAAACGTTTACTAATTTAGCATTATTATACATGTTAAAATTTAAAAAGTAATAGTCACTTACAAACTACCAGACACTTGTTGTGGAATGTTTTGAACGTATTCAACATCAAATGAGTTGTGACTTATCTCACCAGTTTGCAGAACAAGCTTCTTTTCGTACGCTTTAAGTGTAGATCAGTCAATTCCTTCAGTCTTTTCAAAGAAACCACTGTTCGACAAGTAAGTAGGCAGCATAGCTGCTAACTTTCGTATTTCGGTTGGTGGTTCACTTTTTCTTTTGCTTGACAGTGAGTCATACACACATATCACTCTCTCCTTTAACACAATTATAGCCAACACCCAGTGATATTCTTTTCCACAGTTAACGGAAACATATACCTCATCAACCAAATGCCATGGTAAACCTAAAGGAATACAGAATCTATTAATTATATTTGTTATAGTGATTTCATTTGAAGCCACGGCAACAGATTCTGCGTAGTATTCTTGTGTGGATATCTGATCTGTTTCAACTGCTTGAAAATATCGTTCGTATGTCTTTTCAATATATGTTTTGAAGAAGCAGCTGGTTGTCGTATAACTATATGTATCACACTACTGCAACTTTAATTTTTTTCTCAAGTGGTAGAATATAACATCTAAGTGCTACATGTTAAAAATGGTAAGAATATGTTAAACACTGAAATAAAAATGCATATGTTTTAGTTATTATTTTGTATTGTTCAAAAACTCGAATGTATGATTTGTTATCATTACATTTATAAAATGTGATTATACATCACACAACATGTATGATATTTAATCATACAACAGATTCTAAGGTATATATTTTACTTATTATTATGTGTTGTTCGTGAACCTAAATGTATGATCTATTAACATAATATGTATAAAAATGTGATTATACATCATATCACATGTATGATATTTAATCATTCAACGGATTATAAGTCATATGTTTTAGTTATTATTATGTAGGGGTCAAGAACATGAATGTATGATCTGTTACCATTAGATGTATAAAATGTGATTATACATCACATCACATGTTTGATATTTAATCATTCAATATATTGTAAGTCATATATTTTAGTTATTATTATGTAGTGGTCAAGAACATGAATGTATGATCTATTACCATTAGATGTATAAAATGTGATTATACATCACATTTTGTTACATATGTATTCTGTAACAATGAGTACATTTTTAGTAAAAGTTTAAACAAGCATGATATATTTTAGTTTAATTTACCTCATCATTCCAACATGTGTTGCATTGCGATATCAAGTAAAACCAATTCTTTGAGAGTGACTGTGCAACAACAAAGTCCAATAGAGGATAATCTAATCCTGAAGCATTTTTTAGATAGTGATAGTCTATTTGTTTCCTACAACATAGACAAGGATTAGACTTCACTAAGATTTTTTCTTCTGTACAATTCTCAATAATTTAGAAATATTTCTAAATAACTTACTTGGAAGCATGATATTTGAGTAACCCAATTTCAAGCCACTGTGAATAATCGTTGATCAATTGATTAGGCAATTCTTCATAAATGGAACAACCATCAAAAGCATATACCTGTTTCTCTTCATTAGCAGAACTGCCCTTATCTTTAGAGCTCGATCCAAATTTTGTGATGTATGGTGACCTGAAAACCTTCAACTTTTTTCGATCTCTTTTTAAAGGTGATTTTTTGGCTTCACGTGCTTTTGCTGATTCAACCTCCCTTATTTGAGCATCCAAAAAATTAGGTGAAATCTGACTATCTGGAAAAAACCACTGGCTTTACGTCACTATATTTGGTGTAACAACATTGAATTTCTTTGTATCCGAACGTGTTGACAACCCAAATAATAGTGCATCTATAGCGTCTTGAATAGACTCCGTTATTGTGGCATCGACATCATTCTATAGAAAAAGAATTGATGTGTTATGTGTAAAAGTAAACACATTAATGTATAACGTTAATTATACCTAAACAGCAGCTACATTTATCTAGATAGGTTTTGAGTTAAAAAAAAACATGAACTATAAAAAAAAATACCTGCAAATCTTTCACATCAATACCATGATATTTGTTCAATTCTTCAGCACAAAGTGCTTCTTTTGCAGCAATATTCTCATCCTATTTTAAATAAAAATTATTATGTAAGAAAATAAATATGTAACGGTGATTTGAAATCTCTATATATAATTGAATATGAATGTATAATACTCTGTATGAATGTATAACATACTGTTATACATTCAAATGAAAGTATAATGAAGCTGGAACATCCTCAAATTAGGATAGTATTGCGATGCACATTATACATAATCCACTATACTTGGGTAGAATCAATTCATATATTGTTAACTATTCATCATGAGCTAAAATTAATAAAGACCAATATTAGAAGTGCATAATATCAAGTAACAACACAAAAATAAATCTTTGTAGAATGAAAATCCAAAAAATGAGATATGCATATAGGAATATTATGATCCTTCTTTAATAGTAATATCACGTAAGTTTATGTATTTAGATTTTAAGTGTTAAACTAGCAGGAGTAAAATTGAAAATAACAACAAATGTACCATCGCAGGACTGTGCTCATTTCCCAAATCTTCGATACTAGCTTCCTCTTTATCAGGCATAAGCTCATCCTAAAATAAGAGTTAATTAGAATGTAGGAACATTTATTCAAAGTAAGACATAGTTCAACGAAAAAAAAATTGTAATAGTGATTTGAAAAGTCATACAATGGTGAGTGAAAATCTTTTTATATAATTTGATATATATTAGGCATGGGTGTGAATGTATAAGTATGTAAGTTTTGAGTTAAAAAATAACATGAACAACTAAAAACATACCTCTAAATGTTTCATATCAGGGCTATGTTGTATGTTCAATTCTTCAGTACAACCTGCTTTTGTTGCGGCATTATGCTCATCCTATATTCAGTAACAATCAACATGTATGAAAACTTAGTCAAAGTGATATGTAGTTGAATGAAAAAAATATGTACCTGTGATTTGAAATTGATATCTTTAAAAAATGCATATGTATTTGTTATATGTTAATTTAATGTATAACATAATGTTATACATTCAAAAGAATGTATGATGAAACTGAAACCCTCAAAATAAGTTAGTATTACGATGTAAATTATACGTAATCCACTGTGATTTAGTAGATTGAGTTCATATCTTGTCAAATAGTCATCATCATCGAAATTTCATAAAGACAAATTTTATTAGTGCACAATACATAACAACAAATGTACCATAGCTGGTAAGTTTATGTAGATAATTTTGAAGTATTAAATCAACAAGCGTTTAAAAAAATAACAACAAATATACCATCACAGGATCATGTTCTTTTCTCAAATCTTCAAGACCAGTTTGCTCCTTATCAGGGACAAGCTCAACCTAAATGAAGTGATAATTAGAAGGTCTGAACATTTAATCAAAGTAAGACATAGTTGAACAGGAAAAAAAATTACAACAGTGATATGCAATTGTTGTCTGTAAGGAGTGCGTATGAATGTAGTCATATTTTTTTGATTTGTTAGGTGATTAATAAATGTTACTACATAAATAATTAAAAGTAACATAGATATGTATGAGGATATTCATAAAGAACAGTCATTTTCTCAAATAGACTATTAGTATTAATAATGTATAACATATCATTATACATTCAAATGTATGTATAATAATACTGTAATAGCCTCCAAATAAAGCACTTTAACATATTGATATTCATCAAAGAATAAACCAACAGGAGAGACAAAAATGTACCGATATATCTTCTATATCATTAATGTATGTGTTTTTTAATTCTTCTTCACCTCCCTCTTCTTTATCAATCATGTGATTATCCTACAAATAATTGACAAGTGGATGTCTATACGTTTAATCAAATTTATATAATGGTGATTGAAAAGATTTTTTATAATTTGATATCTATTATGCACGGTTGTGAATGTATAATCATATTTATACATATTATATATATACCTTCTGTTCGAATTGAACCTCAGTTATTGTTGGACATTTAGTATGGATGTTAACACAATCTTGGATCTCTGTTTTCAAAGGTTCAAGTACTGATGGTTCATCATTTGATATTTTAATGACTGATCCCTTGTCCTCATCTTCATGCTATATAAGAACCAAACAAAAATAGGTTAAGATGTTGGAGTTATACAGATTTATGGTAACACACTAATTTAATTTTGATTAAAATTATTGATAAATCATTCTTATAAACACTGTCATTTATTTTAGAGTCCTCTTCTGCACCTTCTTGTCGATTAATAATTTTCTCCTCCTATATATCATGAATAATACTAATGTATGAGTATTTATTCAAAGTATTAAAAATTTGAACGAAATAATATTTTATACCGGAGATTCTTTATTCTCTTCTTTCTTCAAGGCTTTAACAACCTCGGTAGGTATATTAGAGATTAGTGTATTCAGCTCAGCAATTTTTTTATCAACCTTATAACGTATAGATAAACAATAAGATATTAGAAACAAATAGTATTTTTCAAAAATAAAAATTTGTGAATAAGAAAATTAACTTACATATGTTTTAACATAACTCTTTATCTGCTCCGTATCTAAATTAGACTTAGGAGTCCCTTCAGGCATTGTAGAAGATGAAGGAACAGACTTGAGTTGTTCGCGCTCAGGAGACACACCAATTTCTCCTTGATGAGGATAATCAAAATCAGACACACGAATTTGTAGTTTATCTATTGATTCTTATTGTTTTTTAAAAGACATACCAGACACATGACGTACTGAAGGAGAACTTGTTGATTTCTGTCCATCTGTCACAGCTGGACTAACTTCCTGAAACATAACTGTTTTTATTCTTTTGGATGGTTATTCAGTTGATAAAGGTGTAGCCAAATGAGCCTTTCTTAGAAATTTCTTAGTAGGTCTAGTGGTGAAATCATCATAGTCGTCATCTGTAGTGACAACACGCGATTGATCTTCATTGCCTGACCTTTTCAATGTTTCAGCAATAGAAGTGGAAGCAACACATGTTGGATAAAACAACACAATCTTCAAAGAAAGACAAATCTAACATACGGACTTCTTCGCCTGTAGGTTGTAAATTCTTGAAAGAACATTGAAAAAATTAATTTCAAAATAAAATATTAGCACTTCGATAAATTGAGTATAAAATAAAAATACTTAACATGTTATACAATTACCTTACTGAGCATGCCAGACATAAAAGATTCATATTTAGGTCTTGTACACTCCACAGATCAGTTAAGTATTCTTGGGATGATGTTTCTTTATCGCAAAGAAGTTTTTTATCTACCTCAGAGCAACACTCAAATATCCAGACATTTAGAGCGTGGAGCACTCCACCCAAAGAATATAACTGCTTTGCGACTCTAAAATTCTACCGCCATGAGTTGATGAACTTTTCAAAATTTATCTTTCCCCATGAAGAGTGTATGTACCGACCATCATCGATCATCTAGAAATGAGCTACACTGACCGGTGCTTCTTTATGCTGAGATAACATAAATGTATGAACAAAATAGAAAATCACAAGGTTCAAAGCATCTTCAAAGTTCTCGAAATTTTCCATCTTCACACGTGTTATCAGTTTTGACCTAGTTATACCACCTCCAGATTTAGGAAAATACTTCAACATCAAAGGGAATTTGGATAATGAAGTATACATAAACTTATCAATATCACCGGTGCATTTAAGGCCGGTGATAATGGAAAACTTAAGCATGGTAAATTTAAAAGTCTTCCCCTGCACACACACATGAATTTCGTCTTTAATATCCTATTAGATTCTAGTATAAGGATAAATTTTGAAATCTGCCCAATCCAGTTGCACTATGGCAGGTCAAGAAAAATCCCAAATAACGTATTTCTAAATGTCCCTAAAACATCTTCTCCAAAATAAGACTTTATGTCTTCAGAAAAACCATGGTTGCATGAGCTCAAAATATGCAAAGCGTGCTCCGGGACTTTGTCTATACGATATTTCATGCCCTGAAATAATAAAATCATACAATAATTACACATAAAGTTACACATGTTTGAGATGCAGTAATGTATAATGTTGCATACTAAACTAGCTCACCTCAAAAACATGTATGACATATCAGCTATTCAGATGTATAATATCACTTTATATACTATGAAAACTCCCTAAATGTATACTATCAAATAAACCATACAATTCATGTTATGTATAATAAGAGAATGAAAAGCAATGTATAATAAGATTTATATAATAAAATTATACATTAGTAATCTAATATATGCAATGTATAATGTCAGACTAAACATTTCACCTTAAACATATATGACATATAATGTTGTCAGAATGTATAATAAAACATTATACAAAACGAAGACTTCATAAATGTATAATAACACACCCAGTTTCAAATGTCTCTTATATGTAATAAGAACATCTAATGTATAAAAAAATGAAATGTGTAATAGAATAGTAATATTTTACATTAGTGTTGCACAAAATTCTATGTTCCACTATAGTATACAATAATGTTGCAACGTAAGCAAAGTATAATATTTAATCAATATCTTCGGAAGACATGGTCTACCGGAATCATCAAACTTTTTCTTACTGGCCGTTTTTGAACTTGATTTCTTTGATTTGGAATTGGTCGCTTCCTTCAATCTCTTCATTATTATCGGATCGTTTCAATGCTTTGGACGATTCTCTACGAAATTGGGTTCTTCAAAATCAAATGTATCAGGAACAAACTCAACATTTATATCTTATTTTGTTTAATCTAACTGACTAAGTCCTAAACTAAAGGTAGGACAAGAATCAATTATCAATTTTTTCAGTAATTCGATTAACCTGAATCAACTACAAACCACGAAAAAAATCAAACTTGTCTTATATGAAGAAAACCAAAAATATCGAACTATGAAACTTGAAAATACTTGTAAAAATAAGGTAAATTCATATAAACAAACATGCATTCATAAAATAAACTGGCAAATACAAAAATAGTTAAATTTGAAAAAAAATCTACAAACCAAGAATCGAACTTATATTATATGAAGAAAACAGAAAAAATCAAACTACGAAACTTGAAAATACTTGCAAAATAAGGTAAAACGAACATGCAACAACAAAAAAATACAGTCAATTTTATAAAATGAAAAAAAAGAAAAAAAGAAAAAAAATAAAAATCTTCAAACTTACAAATTGTAACCTCCCAGATACAGAATTCTTGAATTTTGCCGAGAATAAGAGGATTCAATTATGAAGTAAAAATCGGGTGTTGTGGGAGGATATGGGGGAGTAAAATACGGAAGAGAAAATCTTTTGTGAGATGTATAATGTTTAAGAGAGAGAAAGTTGAAAATAAAAGGATCTATTAAATATTTTGAAATATATATAAATATTTTACCAAATTGATATATTATGTAATAAGATAATTCTATTTCGGTTGGTGCTTGGGAATGATGCAAATAGTTACTGCTCATAAATGGTATATAAATTGCACTATTTTGATAAATAAGGAATTTTCTATCACTAATATTGTTATGATCGATAGTGGTGCTGATGTTAGTTGTATTCAAGAAGGCCTAATTCCAACCAGGTATTTTGAAAAAACTACACACATAGTCAAGTCTGCATCTGGTCATACTCTGGATATCAACTATAAACTACCAAATACTCATATATGTCGAGATAAAGTATGCATTCCACATTTCTTCTTTTTAGTGAAAAATCAGTTATAACCCCCTATTATATTAGGAACACCTTTTATAAATGTTATCTATCCTTATACACATATTGATGTAAACGGTTTTAAGGCTACTTATAAAAATAAACAAATTTCTTATCCTTTTGTTGCTAACCCTGTAACAAGGGATATAAATGCCCTTATCAGTATGAAACAAAAGCAAATTAATTTTTTACAATTAGAGCTAATGAGTATTAATATTTCTGATACATTAAAATCAGTAAAGGTCCAAGAAAAAATAAAAATCATTTCTAATCAATTAATTCTTGATATTTGTGCTGATCATCCAAATGCCTTCTGGAACCGAAAGAAGCATATTGTTTCTCTTCCTTATGAAAATGACTTTAGCGAAGAAAAAATTCTAACAAAATCTCGACCCTGTCAAATGAATACAGAGCTAGTAGAATTCAGTAAAATAGAAATTGATAGTCTTCTGCAAAAGGGTCTTATAAAACCTTCAAAATTCCCTTGGTCTTGTACAGCTTTTTATGTTAATAATGCTGCTGAAAAGGAACGAGGAGTACCTCGATTAGTTATAAACTATAAGCCCCTAAATAAAGTTTTAAAATGAATTCGATATCCTATACCAAATAAAAAAGACTTACTTTCCAGATTATATGATGCTAATATATTTTCTAAATTTGATTTAAAATCTGGTTATTGGCAAATTCAAATTGATAAAGAGCATACTTATCGAACTGCTTTTAATGTCCCTTTTGGACAGTATGAATGGAATGTTATGCCATTTGGTTTAAAAAATGCTCCTTCTGAATTTCAAAAAATTATGAATGACATTTTTAATCCTTATATGGATTTTATCATTGTCTATATAGATGATATTCTTGTATTCTCAAAAACCCTTGAATCTCATTTTAAACATTTGCATACTTTTAAACAAATAATTATTCAAAATGGCTTAGTTATCTCCAAACCAAAGATAAGTTTATTTCAGACAAATATTAGATTTTTAGCACATAATATTTCTCAAGGTTCTATTGAACCTATACAACGAGTTCTAGAATTTGCTAAAAAGTTCTCAGATGTTATTACTGATAAAAAACAACTTCAAAGGTTCCTCGGTAGTCTTAACTATATTTTGCCTTTTTATGAAAATTTGTCTAGAGATTTAGCACCTTTATACGATAGATTAAAAAGGGATCACAAAACTCCTTGGACTCAAAACCATACAGATTTAGTGAAATTAATTAAGAACCGAGTCCAAACTCTTTCTTGTACATCTCTTGCAAACCCTAACTGGTTAAAAATCGTTGAAACTGATGCTTCTAATATTGGGTATGGTGGAATACTTAAACAAGTTAATCCTCATACAAAAACAGAATGTTTGATTCGTTTTTATTCTGGTAAATGGACTGAAAGTCAGAAAAAATACGCCACAGTAGCCCATGAAATGCTAACTATTGTGAAATGTGTTTTAAAATTCCAAGATGATTTGTATAATCAAAAATTTATAATTAGGACTGATGCTCAATCCGTTAAATTTATGTTTAAGGAGGAAGAACAAACCCTTCATATTTTGATCGAAGAAATTCTGCATATAGCTCTGCAAGTTCTAATTTTCCTATATTACAATAAGGAAATAGAACTTTAATTAATTCAAAAATTCCTCGAGATAAATCATCGTCATCCAAAACTCCGAATATTGGTTCTTCTGTACATTTAGAAGATATTCCTGAAAATCATCCATTATACAAACAACTGCAATCTTATCTATCAGATCAACAAAAAACTGCAGATTTCTTTGCATCCATAGTTTAAGAAAATTCTGAAGATAAGCCTTCATATGAAAAATTAGATGCTAGAGAACTTATTTTATATATTGAAAATCAGCATATTCCTGGACAAGAAAATTCTGAAGAAGCGTGGAGAATACTCAAAAATTACCTTACTGCCAACGTCTATTTTACTGGAGAATCATACAAAACTCGGACCTATTATGAACACATACTTGTACAAACATTCAGTGCAACCTTTGACCACAGCCCCCTCGGCGAAACTACCCCTGGAGTACATGGATACTCCAAAATGGTAATTAAAAAACTTATTCCTATTGAAGAATGGGGAATTTCGTCAATGACGCAACGATCTATACCAATGGGGCCGATCGGCCAGACTCTTGCCAACTTTACTTATTGGGATTTTATTAAAGCCTTTTCTCAAGTATTATATTATAATAATTATAAGCACAAACATACCTGGTTTATACAAATCTGTGCTAAAGTATTTGAAAAACCCATTCCAAATTGGTTTATTCAGTGGTGGACTTATCATGGACCTACGGTCAAAATATTACCTCCCGAATATTCTTCTTTATATTACTCATGGAAAAAATCCTCCCCTTTCTTAACAAAATTATATCTTTCTGATCATATTTGTAAAATTGATACTATTGATCAGATGTATTTCTACATCGAATTTTCTATCCCTTGGATCCATAGATGGTCCGTAGAAATAGGCTATGACACTCACCAAATCTCTGCCCTATACCGAACATTCTATTGTAATTTTTGGGACAAATTGCTTCGCAAAGATCCAGAAACTAAACTCGCTTATGGTCATGATCAACAGGAGGAAATAATCCAGAAAATTGCTGAATATGAAAAAACTCCCAAAAAATCAATTTTAGTTGAACACAAAAGTCTTAACTATGTTTCTAGACGAATTTCTGCACATGACGAGAATAAAATGCAACTGATAGAAGAATATTTATCCGAAGTCCGAGATAAATTACTTCAAACTATTGAGCAAAATTCAGATATCTGAATGAATAGCACTGACGCAAATACTGAAGATATTACCGATTCCCAACCACCAGAAATTCTGATAGAAGAAGAAGAAACTGAAAAAGCTAAAGCATTCATCAAAAAATGGAAAGAAAAAGACAAGACATGACAAGGCATGACTATTTGATAGACATGACTATTTGATAAAAACTCTTTTTGTAATAGTAAAATCACTATGCATAGGGACCTATCTATTACTGTGCAAGATTCCCTCTTTTATTATTTATAGGCGCCTCATTCTTAAGTAGAGGTATTCAATACTCTCTTTTTGTTTATCTTTCTATAAGCTCTCCCCTCTCTCTACATCTCTTTTGTAATATATTTGAAGATTAAATAAAGAAGAAGCTACTGTACTACTATTTCAGTCTGGTTCCCGGCTAGTCAGGTACATATCTTTTTACTACTTGTATTCATTTAATTAAACTTATACTATAATCCAGCCGTGACTATGTCCGGCTGAAAGATTTCTTATATCTATGATAAAGATCTAACTTCGCTGACATGTTAACTATGAAAGCTCCAGATTCTATCAAAATATGAAGGAATCTTTCTAGTTTCTTGACTTGGTTCCAAAATAGAGGTACAGTCGAGTTCAATACTCTTATGTTAACCTTGTCTCTGTGACTCCGTCTAGTAAGTTGTTCCTCTCTAGCCCATATTGTTAAGAATAGAGGGCGAATTCTACACAATTAGAACTTCTAGACACATAGGTTTAACATAAGGTTATTAAATCTCTGATAGGCCCCATGTTTGGGTAAAAGAGTCCATACAGTCATAAAATTACTTAAGATTCTTTTCTATTTCGGTTGGTGCTTTGGTTCGGTCTTCCGACTTAGGCTTAATTTGATATTATTATATGGTCTGGTAGAGCCTAGGAGATCCTGTTAATGGATATGGGAGAAGTTAGTACTAAAAGTACAAAACTCGAAGTGGTAGATTTACCTCAAGATATGGATTTACTGAATAAATGGACTATTCCAAAAGTTGAATTAAAAACCATTTATGAATACGGATTTTTTGATAAAATAAAACACAAACAGATTATTAAAACAACTTAACAATCCCTTGCTTTAAATGCTGATGAACAGACTATTCAACTCCTAAATAAGCATGATATTGATACTTTTAAATGAAATTATAACTATATGCATATTGGACTATTACAAATTGCCTTTCGTCCTTTAACCCTAAAGGGTCTCCCTGAAACATTTTTAGCTGCTCTGCGTGATGCTAGAAATCTAAATTTTAGAAAATCCTTAATGGGATCTATTGAATCTACTCTTGCTTATGGTCCTGTATATTTTAATACTAAGCCAAATTTACAATTATCTTTGACTGATGTAAATATTCTTCATGCTTTAACTTTAAATGTGAAAACCTATGGATATGATTATGCCCCTGGATCTGAACTTATACGGTTATCTTACCGCATATACTATCGGTTATTATCCACTTTAAATCCTCGATGTAAGTGAATAGATGATAATTCTGATTGCACTATGCTTATTGAAACTAATTTTATAAAATCTAGAGTTACTACCCGAAGGCCTATTAGATGGGATGAAATTGACTTCCCCCAAACATGGATTTTAAATTCAGTCACTTCTCCAAAACAATTGGCTGAGGACGTGACTAATTCAGAGTTAACTCAAGTAACTCAAAATTCTGATGGATGAATCTGTCTGCAATTCGATAATAATCCCCCAGTCTATAGAAATTCTTTTTCTTTACCAAGAAGACTTCCTTCAATACATCATATTTCTCCTATCGAACCTGTTGAACCTAATCACGGTCCAGCTAGGAATCGAGCGGCATCCTTGCATACTATTAATTCTGCGGATTCTCATGTTACACCTAAAGGTGTAGAAAAGATAAAGATTAACTCAAAAACTAATATAGTTCAAGATTTTGATAATGAAAATCCTACCCCATCTGAAATGGATTTTGACATCAACTCTGTTTAACTATGATGACACAACTTATTGATTTTAGTCCTGGTTCTCAGGCAAGAAAATATATTCAGAAAGAATTTTTTGCTGAAAAATGGAAAACTTTTAGGACATGGTTTTTGGAGACCTATACTCCTGATGAATTAAAAAATATTTCAGAAGAATTCTATGAAATATGTGTCTTACATAATAAAATTATCTTTTTTGTACCATGGTTCATGTCTGCATATTTGCCGTCATATGTCAAAATAATTGAAAGATCTTATCAAAATTCTGATGGTACAATTACTCAAGCTCTTTATCCTCCTCAGTCTTCCTTTATATTACCCAATAACACAGGAATGACTTTTTCTGCTTTCCAAAAATTTATCAGTGAAGATGTCGAAAAAATTACTGTTTCTGAAATAAATAACCTAATCGCCCAAAATAATTATTTTACAAAATCTAATGCATTGATCCGTCGTCTGCGATCCTCTATCGACGTTCGGAGATAATACTTCAGCTCTTCCCGATAAGTTGTTGTGTAAGCTCCCTCCTCAACACTGTTCCAACAAGGTAAATCATAAAAGTAATTAGGAAAACCACTATGTGCCGGCCTTTTAGAAGATGATGGCTCGTTGGGAGGATGAGGAAAGACAGTTGGAGTGATATTTGTCGGTACAACTAAATCAGCATAGTGGTTATTTAATTTATCTATGTAATTGTTCGCATCGGCCATAGCCGTCCACAAATCAGGTTGTACTTGTTCTTCATCATCAGAATCATTGTTAGTATTTATCTCTAAGTTAGCATAAATAAGAGTACTAAAGTGGCACATAGTATTATATTTCATGCACGGATTTAGCATAGTACCAACCAAGTAAATAAGGGGAATCGAAAAAAAATATTTTTTAAATTTAGCAAACATGGCACCAACAGTTTCTTTGTAACCTTCTTTATTTTTATATTTTTGAGCAAATCAGAAATATCGACTATATATGCCAAAATATTACAAACAGTAGGATAATAAGCACCGAAAAATTCAACCGTAGCTATATAAATTTTTTTCAAAAACTTAACAAGATCATCAATTACAGCCCAATCCGAATCATGTGGTATGCAGTGGGCAGCATCAGCAAATGGACCACAATGTTGGTTAAAAAGATAGTGTAAGAGGAACTCTATATTTATAACAAGTTTTTAAAAAATCATATGTAGCATTTCATCTAGTATCACATTCTTCAGGCATCAATATCGGTGCAAGTTTATTTTGTTCATATTTAAGGTTAAAGTCTCTAATTCTTTTTCTACGATTATTTTCTTGAATAAAACCAATGACAAGCCAAATTTTTTCAATATAAAGCTCAAAAAACTCAAGACTATCTCTTACAATTAAATTATATATATGACAAGCACACTTAACATGAAAAATTTCAGGTAACGGTAGAGATAACTTAGATTTTAACTTTGTTATAGCAATCTTGTTGTTAGAAAAATTATCAAAAACAATACATAAGATTTTATTTTCAATACCATAAAATTCTGCAACTTTAGCAATCGAATCAGCAATAAAATTTCTAGTATGTTTACGATCTTTATCATATAAAAAAGCAAGAATACATTTTTGCATAACAAAATTACTATCTATCTAGTGACAAGTAATGATTAAATAATCATTTTTATTTACAGCACGACCAAGATCAGAAATTAGGGACATTCTACACTGAATATTTTTTAATAATATTGATAAATTAAAATAATATTGTGAATGAAGTCTATAAATATCGGCCTGACAAGTACTTCTAGAATACCATTAAACATAGGATTATAAATTGATTGAATATAATGAATAAAGGCATCAGAAGAAGGAAAACTAAAAAGCAAACAACTCACAACTACCATTTTTGTTATCTCTTCCCGGTCCCTCAATTTATTATACTTCTTCATTACCTGATCGGTTGTTGGGTCCTTTCTAGTTTGTGTTGGCCCACCAACATCCGCACCACCTTGTGCAATTTTTAACTCTCTTTTGTGATTATCACTTATATGTCTCATTAACGTACCCGTACCCCTTGCTTGCCTCCTTTTTTATGCTTATATATTTGTTGACAAATATTGCATTGCACCTCAATATCTGATATACGTTTAAAAAATTGTCATGCAATACTAGTTGTTTTAAGATCTCTTGGGGCACGGGGAGAGAGATTAACCGATTCAGATCTAACGTTAGCATTTTCTACTGCGGGTGTCTCACCAATATTTTCATTATCTTCATCTAAATTAATCGCATCTACTTTATTTTCTTCTTCTATACCATAATTTTTCCGAGCTTCTACATAATCCATATCGTGAGCACCTACACCTATTTCTTCCTCAAAAGGTTGACTAAGTGGTATCGGAGGCGGAGGCACACGGGTATATCTACTACTTGAAGTACCTCTACCGCTAGTAATTCGCTTTTTACTACCACTACCACTTTTGGAACAAAAAAATTTAATACCTTTAGTGGCGAGGTTTCTTAATTTATCCATAATATAAATTAAACTAAAAAAGTTCAAAATACACAAATATAATAAAATTAAATATTCAACAATTAATACACTAATTAAAAATTAAAAGTAAGAGATGGAATGACAATACCAAATTTTGAAAGTATCCAAAGGTTGCGACTTTAGGAACTTCCACTCGTAATTTGTAATCACAAAATTAAAAAATTAAAGTGAACACTTTAGGAAATATATAGAATATTTGAGAATTGAGATTTGCGAGAGAATGAGATTTGAGAGAATGAAAATTGTGTGAAAAATGATTTGAAAGTGTAGGATATTTATAGGAATTATTTTGGGTTTAAAAAGATATTTTAATTGATTTTTTTAAAAAAATAAAAATGGCCAATTAGCCGTTTTTGGGACCCAAACGGTAATATAGCCGTTGGGCCCAATGGTCAAATTGGCCCAATGGGCAAAATAAATATTTTTTTTTAAAAAAAAAATATATTCGGGCCGGTTAACTGGCGGGCCTGGATCGGGTTTGGTCCGGGCTGGGTTAACCGGGCCCAAAGCTAAAAATAACCCAGCTCGGGATCCGATACCCTACAGCCCGTGGGATGATCGGGCCGGATTTGCTAAGTGGGCTGAGTCGGACCGGGTCAACTCGACCCGTTTGACAGGCTTACTCGAACCCGATACCTTAAGTCAAGAGTGGAGTAATTCAATCACTATATCACAATTCACAACCCATGTTGGTTAATATTTAATTTGTTTTAATAGTAATTCTTAATTGAGATAGTTTTTTGTATGGAACACGAGATGAGACGAGAAGGTAAAAAATCTAAATTAACGCAGTTAACATAAACTCTAATTTAAATACATGACATGCATGTATCAAATTGGTGTGAGGATAAATTTTTATCGTGATTGTCAGCTATCCAAAAAATGTGTACATATTATAAAAACTCATGTATTGGTTTCCTATATGACTTAAAGTGAAGCCTTAGAGGGTTTTGGTATTTTACTTTTCAGTTTTTCATTTCGTTTAAGATGACTATTGTATATTTTGTTATCATATTGTCATTTTTCTGTTGATGTGTTGGGTTTGGGGAGGAAATTTTTTTTTTCTTACTTTGTCATATCAATTAACAATTTCCTTGAATACAAATAAAAATGACAAATAATTGAATAATAATTTTTTTTCTCTTTTTCTTTTACCTAAATATAGTATAGATAGCTGAGATTGCACCCTATTGATGCATCGGGGAGAGCAACTTTATTTGAATAGTATTTTAATTTTTAATATTTCTGGAAAAAAGGACTGAACGAATATTATTACTTATTTATTTGTATAAATATAAATTCCATCATAGTTTAATGTTGCCAATTTCAATTAATTTGGTGTGCTGCTAAATTAACACTAATTCATGCTCAACAACTCCATCATTAAAAATTAAATTATGAGAATATATGCCTTTATATTAAGCAACTTACTGCCCCTTGTTGTAAAAACATGATATGCACGTTACAAAACCAAAAATCCACAGGTTCTTTATATTAATCTTTTGAATGTTTTAGAAGAAATTCTTGAGAGTGTGGTGAAAACTTTTTAAAGCATGCAAGTTCGAAATTATGAATTTATTATCCAAAAAAAAAAAAAAATTACGAACTCTTTTGGGAGTTAATTTCACTTCTTATTACTGAAGTTTGTTAATTTTTATCATCAAATCAGCTTTTTGATAATCAATTGTTAATTTATCATTAAATAGATTAATTGATGAATTTTTACTGTTTAATCACAATCTATCGCTAATTTTTATTTTAGTATATATCATGTATAAGAAATTGAAATAAGAAAAGGACTCACTCCTGTTAATACTCCCTCTGATTCAATATATCTGTCTTACTTTCTCTTTCAGTCCATTTCAAAAATGAATAATTTTTTCCTTTTCATGACAACTATCTTTATTTTTAACTTTGCACGTGACATGTTTAAGACCACAAATAAAATTGAAATAGAAAAAGTAATATATAAGGAACTTGAAGTATGATATTAGATAAGAAGTTAAAGTACTTTATAGTTGTCAAAGTAAAATAAATTAATTTATTTGGGGTTTCATAAATTATTGAGGTACCATATATGGTACATATTGAATAATTATTCTTCAGAGTTGTGATGAATGTTGATAGTTATTATTCATTCAAAGAAATAAAGGAGAGCACTTTGGTCTTCATTATTGTGATTCGTGTTGTTTTTTTTTTATCATTAATCTGATTTAACAGAAACATCATAATTATTATTGTCATGAAATGGGAGAGAGGAATGTTAAACTCGACAACTGGCCTTTTGTCATTGGATTTATCTTTGTTACTGTGATTCGTGTGAATTTTTTATCGTTAGTTCGATAGTTTCTAACTTGACATTTGACTTTTCGCCAGTGGATTTAAATTTGTCATTGTGGTTCATGTTGCTTTTTAATCGTAAATTCAATTGAATAGGAACATCATATTGTTATTATCATAAAGTGAGAGAAATGAACATTCTAACTTGACAACTGGCCTTTCGCCTTTGGGTTCAAATTCATCACTATGATTCGTGTGACTTTTTGACAGTTAATTTTACAGTTTATAACTTGACATTTGGCTTTTCACCACTGGATTTAAATTTGTAATTATGATTCGTGTTTCTTTTTTTTTCTTTATCATTAATCTAATTTAACAAAAACATCATTATTGTTGTTATAGTGAAGTGGGAGAAAGGAATGTTCTATCTCTACAGATGGAGTTTCACCATTGGGTTCATATTCATCACTGTGATTTGTGTGATTTTTTTTATGGTTATTCGACAATTTCTAACTTGACATTTGGTATTTCGCCACTGCATTTAAGTTTGTTATTGTTATTTGAGTTGCTTTTTAACAATTAATCTGGTTTAACAGAAGCATCATAATTGTTATTATCGTGAAGTGGAAGGAAAGACTATTGTAACTCAATATATATTAGTGTCAGGATTCAAATCACATATCATGTCTGCACCTATCCAACTCTATCCTAGATAGGAGAATCCTTACCACCCAACTATTTCAATCAAGTGTCGAAGATATATTCAAACAATTTTGAAAATAAATAAGCCTTTAAATGAACAAAACTCTCATATTCAAATCCTTTCATTTCATAATTTTCTTATGAAAATAAACTAACAATTTTTCAGAACCTAATCTATATCGGTACAAGAATACTAAATAATAAAATGAAAGATCCGAGATGCAACATCCATGTAGGAGTGATATGACAGGAGCTACTAAAGAATATCCATCTTCGTTCCTATAAAAACTCCAACTAATATGAAATATGGCTATACCTCCCAGTGGAGGTATCATTTGTCGACCAAGTTAGAAAAACATAATTGTTGGATTTTAAGTGATGAAATATAAATAAAAAATGGAGGAAGGAAACTGGAGGGAAAGTGAGTTTAATTTTCACTTTAAGAAAGAAGTGTTCTCCCATAATGATGGGGAAAGGAACTTCTTCATGCTTAAATGTAGAAGCATGCCTGCATATAGATAGTGAGGCAAGAAGAAGACAAGTCTCGCATCGCCATCGTTGCTCGTATCTACTTTGGCTTTGACTTCGGCTTTGGATTTAAATTTGAATTTATCAAATGGTTAAGAGATTATCTTTTTGGACAAAATTCATTTGAAACTTGGGAATTAGTGATGTTTTAATCCAAAAAGCAGATAATTTTTTTTCTCCATTTGCAGATGCACACGAGTGTGTGAAGATGCATGTCAGAATGCACCTTGAAGGAACACGACCATTTGAGGCACTGTTTAAAAGCAAAAACGTAATCAGTGGGTGCAGTCATCATTTGCGGATGCAGGTGAGGTTCGCAGGTGAGACATAAGTTTCTATTTCAGGGAAAAAAGCAACCTGTGGATACAGGTCCCCATCTACGGGCGCATGTGAGGTTCACAGATCGTCCTAACTTTTCAAAATAGCACATTTTCATGAATTATTGTATCTTTTTAGAAACAACACCTTTTGACTTTAAATACATAATTCTTCTTAGGTATTGGTACTAAATTTTGAAGTTAAAACTCAACTTCTTTCTAAAAACTCAAGTGTGATTTACGAATCGTCGAGTATGTTCGAAGTTCAATAAATTTGAGGTACCACTATTTGTTGAAGTGAATCGTTTTATCTTGGGGGATATCTTACATTAATCTCGTGTACTTGGGGGGATAATTTTCTTAAGAACACACCTTGAATTCGATGGACTTGATTTTTTCAGTTCTTCATCTTTTTCTTAATGGTTTTTCTATTTTTCTAGAAAATATTTTAAAATTTCTTTTGATTGTTCAAAAGTTGTGAAACATGTGTTTGATGTTTTTTTGGTTGTAAATACAAATTTTGTACCTGCAGAATAACAATCTTAAGAAAATTAACATTTATTTTTTTTATTTCTAAATATTTTTAGCCTTTTAATTTTCTCCTCTGTTTGAAATTGATAGTGATTTGAAGATTAAACTTTATCATGAGTCAAAGTTCATTTGGTTGACAATTACATGAAAATAAAAATTTCATCGTTAAATCAGACGAAGTTGTTTAAAGTTTAAAACTTTATTGTTAGTATTCTGAAATACTGAGTTGTTTGTCCATTTTCTATCAAGTCAGTGAAGAAATGGCATATGCTGCAACACATACTATTGCTACTTCAAGTCGTTTGAATGATGTTCCTGCTATGGCACCAATGAAAAAATTAAGAAAAACCGTTCGTGATGATGTCAAATGATGGTTGCAGAAGTTGTTTTTTTACTTGACTATCTTACGTCTACAAAGGTTCATCACGAAAAATATTTCTGAATTGCTGGAAGAAACTCCGAAAAAAGAACATTCTTTAGTAACTGAACCTTGAAAGTACTCGGATTTAAGAATTGCATTTTAAATGGCCTACAAGATGAAATGTACAATGTGTTTAGCAACATAAAGATCTTAAAGAAATTCTAGGATGCTTTAGAAATGAATTACAAAACAGAGAATACTGAAATGAAGAAATTCATTATTGCATAATTTCTGAACTTCAAGATGGTAGATAGTAAAGTTGTAGCTACCTAAGTCCAAGAGTTGCAAGTCAAAATCCATGATCTCCTTGCTGAAGGTATAATTTTATTTAATACTTTAGTTAAAAAATTTAAGAATGTTCTAAATATTGACTTAATCTTAATTGTAGATTTGGTTGTGAATGATGTTTTTCAAGTGACTGAAATAATCGAGAAGTTACTATCTTTGTGGAAGGACTTAAAAAACTACTTGAAGTATAAGCAAATGAGATGCTTGTTGAAGATCTCACTGTGAGGTTAAGGATTGAAGAGGATAATAAGTCAACAAAAAAGAGGTCTCTGGGAATTCTGCAATGAATGGAGCAAATATTATGGAAGATGATTCCACTAAATCAAAGAAGAGAAAGGGAGTGATGATAGGCGTATTTACACGCCTAAAGTGCTATAATTTACCCATATTTTAGCTAAGTTTTGAGGACAAAATATATAATTCAGGCACTTTTAGTCCTTTTTCCTGTAAGTGAGCTAACAAACATGATTAGCAAGTTTTCAGGTATAAATGATGAAGATTTCAGCATTTTATGGATAACTTGACGCCAAAGGAAGCTTCACAAAAGAAGGAGAGCAGAGCTTGGACGCATAGGACTAAAAGTGACGCATGGAAAACCTATCCCGGGCAAAAACAGCATTTCTCAAGACTTTGGGGATCAGCAGTAACCTATTAGGATTAGGATAATAATGCAGTAATTTGTTAGGATTAGGATAAGTACACAATAGCCTAGTAGGAATAGGATATGGGTATTATAAATACCCTATTTTTCTGCAGCTTTTTAATTATCAACTCATTCATAATACACATTCAAATTCTCATTCATCTTTATACTTCTTCCATCAATTACTTTCAAAACAATTCTCTTCATCTATTCGAATTTTAATTTTCATGACAAGAGAAACACTACTTTGAAAGGAAATCACGCCACAAGCCCTACCAACATATACTTCACGTGAGATCTTTATATTGGTATGATGATAATGACTATTGTGATTTTCATTGCACTCATGAGTAGCTAAACTTCTCTGTTGGGGTTATGGAAGCCTTATGAGCTACTATCTATTGCTATGAGTTTGTGAATTCGTGACACGTATGCTGCTTATATCATTATTCTCTTCATCTTAATTTAAATTCTTGTGGTTGCAAACATATAGAATACGCCAGTATAGCATTAACTTGTTTGAAAGAAAAGTTATATGTCTGGAAAAGAGATAATGTCAAGGTAATAGGGCACCAACCCCTGTTAAAAAGTTGTACCGTAACTGGATTAACCTCTTGGAGAATTTGTACCGTTAGATACGCTTTAAGCTCGAAAGAGTTAAAGTGAAATAATCCTTGATGGTCGAAAGACGCCTGGATTTACCATAGAATACAATTCTCTATAAGCACATGCATGTCTGAATTCCGCATAACTCATAGTCAATAGATACGTACAACTCAGAAGGTGGACATAACCCCAGCTCTCAATTCTCATTGATCAAAACCAACCAAACAATCCGTTTTACTCTTCTATTTTACGTTTTCACTCTACTATTTTATTTACATTATTTGCACGCTACAATCCCCCCTTTTTACAAAACTTTCACCAAAAGTCTACTAATCGTTGCTTACTTAGTGACCAAGTATTTTCTGTGGGATTCGACACCCAACCCAGTTGGGTTCTATATTTGACAACGGCCGCTTACACTCTTACAAGAGTTGTAGTTTGAGCGTTATCAAATTTTGGCGCCGTTTCTGGGGTTTACGGTTGTCAACTAAGTTTGTGATAATTACTAGACCCTTTGGTCAAAGATTCTCGTACTTTACTTTTAGTTGTTGTTTTTGTTTTCTGCAGGTTTTTGTTCAGTGCATGCCAAATACTCGAAGTTTGGGACAACCATTATTACCAATAAATCCTGAACCGCAACTTATTGGAAGGATGGATGCACAACGTGACATTGAGAGAAGGGTTGCTCAACAGGAGCAGGCTAGACTAGCTGTGTTGGCCGCCGCCCAAGTACATCAACAGAATATTGATAACCCAGGGCGAGCAACAGATCCTGATGATGAGGACTTAGGTGATGATGAACTACCAAACCCTAGGCGTGATGCTGAGGTGGCAACACCGGCAAATAGAAGAGATCGTCAAGCAAGATTTCGGCCTGAACGCCGAGCCGTGCAAATACCGTTCGATGATGATGATGATGATCTTGATGGAGATGGTGCCACAGGAGCCATTATTCCTCCACCATTGGCGCCCGGATCCAAGTTCAACATCACGAGCACCATGATTCAGTTATTGCAACTCAAGGGATTATTCGGTGGACTAGCAGGCGATGATTCGAATATGCATCTGATCAACTTTATTTCTACATGCAAGTCATTCGACAATCCTGGCGTTGGACAAAATACAATTCGATTGCGCTTATTTCCATTGTCTCTATCTGGGGAGGCAACTCTATGGTTGAACGGGCTGACTCCTGATTCTATCACTAATTGGAGGCAATTGAAAGATGCTTTCCTAGAAAGATTCTTTTCGTCATCCAAGAGAGCACAATTGAGAGATGAAATCAGCAATTTTCGACAGCTTCCAACTGAAGCCCTCTACGAAACATGGGAGAGATTCAAGAAGAATATTATGAGGTGCCCAAACCATCACATGACCAATGTTCACTTGATGGAGATACTATATAGATCCTTGAATTCAGTAACTAAACCTGTGGTGGATAATGCGGCTGGAGGATCATTTATGGACCTCACCTTTGTTCAGGCAAGTGATATGCTAGACCGGATGACAAAGCAAAGTAGGGCGTGGCATACCAGAGATTCTGAGGTAGCAAGCCCCACTTTTTCTATAGGCATGACTGCAGAACAAAGGAGAAGAGAAGAAGAATGTGATCAAGATTTGGCGCACATGAAAACACAAGTAGATCTTCTTACAAAGCATCTACTATCAGGGAAGATCAAAAAAGTCAAAGCAGTTGCATCAAAAGAAAGAGAGGAATCCGATTCTAAGGAAGAAGCCAACTATGTGAACAATCAGGGGGGTTTCCGAGGCAATGCCCAAGGAAACCAAGGTCGGAACTATTATGATAATTCTGGAAACAAGGATCGGGATCAAGATAGTTAGAAGAACAAGACTGACAGGAGTGGCATGTATATTCCTCCTGGACGATGAGAGGCCACTGCATCTGGTTCGGGAAATATGTCAATGGAAGATATGATGGCTAAGCTGTTGAAAGGAGTGGAAGCAACCAGCACGGGAGTAACTGAGGTAATAAATGACTTGGCTTTAATGAAGCAATTGGCTGACTCACATTCCACTTCAATAAGACAGCTGGAACAACAATTGAGTCCAATTTTAGCCACATTAAATCAAAGAAAAGTTGGCACCCTACCGAGTGACACAGTGCAAAACCCAAGAAACGATGGAACATGCATGGCTGTTACAACCAGAAGTGGTAAGGTGCTGGAAAATTCATCCCAAAGCAAGCAAGTAGCCAAAGATATCATAGGTAATACAGAAGAAGATGACGCCATCGAAACTGATGAAGACGTTCATGACGTCATTCCTCGACGTCCACAGCCTGAAAAGATCTCCGAACCTAAGCATGATGAAAAGAAAGTCGTGGAGAAAACAATTCCCCTTCCACCACCTCCTTTTCCGCAAAGATTAAAGAAGAGAGCTGATGATACCAAGTTCAATAAATTCATGTCAATGTTAAAACAGCTGACCATTAATGTTCTCTTGGTTGAGGCACTAGAACAAATGCCAGGCTACGCAAAATTTATGAAGGATCTTTTAACAAAGAAGCAGGCAGCAAGTGGTGAGTTGATAGATGTTTTCATCATTGTAATGCAATTGCTACCAGATCACTAGTTCAGAAGAAGGCCGACCCCGGAGCCTTCACTATTCCATGCACTGTCGGATCTTTGAATTTTGCCAAGGCATTATCCGACTTAGGAGCCAGCATCAACTTGATGCCACTATCCATTTACAAAAAGTTGGGGTTGGGTGATCCTACTCCAACCAACATGAGGCTTGTGATGGCGGATAGGTCGGTAAAATGACCTGTTGGTATTTTATGTGATGTATTGGTGAAGGTTTCTTCATTCATCTTTCCGGCAGACTTCGTTATTTTGGATTGTGAGGTAGACTCTGAAGTTCCCATAATCTTGGGGCGCCCTTTCCTTGTAACAGGAAGTGTGCTTATTGATTTAAGAGCTAATGAGCTTCTATTCCGGATGAATGACGAAGTAGTCCGTTTTGACGTATGCAAATCAATGAAGCAACCCAAAGATCTGAACATGTTCTCGGTAGCTGATATTTATATTGATGATGAGAAAGAATTACCTGTAGAGGAGCAGCTTGTTAATGACCCATTGACGGTTGTGCTTATGAATGTTGAGCATAAGGATGCTGAAAATTATGAAGAAACTATTTGTGCTCTAACAGGATTAGGGTCATATCCTCATGCTCCCAAGAAGCTGGACCTTGATCTAAAAAACCGACCAACACCACCAGCTAAACCTTATATTGAGGAACCACCCACGTTAGAATTGAAGGAGCTGCCTAACCATTTAAAGTATGCATTCTTGGGAAGCGGTAACACACTCCTGGTTATTGTGGCGGCAGATTTGGGTAAGCAGCAAGTTGCAGCTCTCATCATGGTTCTACGAAAGTACATGAGAGCCATCGGTTGGACCATCACTGATATCATTGGTATTCCGCCTGGGATTTGTACACACAAGATTCAGCTTGAAGAAAATTGCTTACCCACTATTGAGCATCAAAGGCGTCTGAATCCACCTATCTAAGAGGTGGTGAAGAAAGAAATTATTAAATGGTTAGATGCAGGGGTTGTGTATCCAATCTCCGACAGTAAATGGGTAAGCCCGGTACAATGTGTACCAAAGAAAGGTGGCATGACGATAGTTGCGAATGAAAAAAATGAGTTAATTTCACTTAGACCTGTCACAGGGTGGAGAGTATGCATGGACTACCATAAGCTGAATTCGTGGACCCTTAAAGATCACTTTCCAATGCCCTTTATTGACCAAATGCTTGATCGATTAGCAGGGAAAGGATGGTTTTGTTTCTTAGACGGTTATTCCGGCTATAATCAGATATGTATCGCCCCCGAAGATCAAGAGAAGACAACGTTTACATGCCCCTATGGTACGTTTGCCTTCAAACGTATGCCATTTGGGCTATGTAATGCACCCACCACTTTTCAGCGTCATTTTTTCTGATATGGTGGAAGACACGCTGGAGGTATTCATGGAAGATTTTTCAGTTGTGGGTGAGTTGTTTGAATCGTGCTTGACAAATCTAAGTATGGCATTGCAGAGATGTGTTGAATTCAACCTAGTGCTGAATTGGGAGAAGTGCCACTTTATGGTGAAAGAAGGTATTGTTCTTGGGCATAAAATCTCCAAAAAAGGAATTAAGGTGGATCGAGCTAAAATTGAAGTTATCGAGAAACTACCACCCCTAATTTCGGTCAAAGGAGTTCGTAGTTTCCTCGGTCATGCAGGTTTCTACCGAAGGTTTATCAAAGACTTCTCCAAAATTGCTAGTCCATTATGCAAACTTTTGGAGAAAGGTGCAAAGTTTGACTTCAATGAAGATTGTGTGAAGGCATTTGAATGCCTCAAAGAGAAGCTAATTAAAGCTCCTATCATGGTAGCACCAGATTGGTCTTTACCATTTGAAGTCATGTGTGATGCTAGCGGGGTAGCTTTGGGTGTCGTACTTGGCCAGAGAAGAGAAAAGTTATTCCATCCAATCTACTATGCGAGTAAGGTCTTGAACAAAGCCCAGAAAAACTATACTGTCACAGAACAAGAGCTTCTAGCAGTTGTGTATGCCTTTCAAAAGTTCCGTGCTTATCTGTTGGGAACCAAAGTGATAGTTCATACAGACCATGCAGCCCTTAGATATCTGATGACAAAGAAAGATGCAAAACCAAGGCTAATTTGATGGGGATTGTTGCTGCAAGAATATAATTTCGAGGTAAAAGATAGAAGAGGTTGCGAAAACCAAGTGGCTGATCATCTATCTAGACTCGAGAATGAGCATATAGCACAGCAAGATCTTGAGATTGACGATACCTTCCCTGATGAAGAGATTTTAGCCACAATGATGGAGGAGTTACCATGGTATGCAGATTTTGCAAACTTCGTGGTAAGTAATGTGATGCCTACAAATCTATCATTTCATCAAAAGAGGAAGTTCATGCATGACGTGAGACACTACTTCTGGGATGAGCCATATTTGTTTAGACGATGCGCGGATGGTGTTATCACGCGATGCATATCCCATGTTGAGGTGCCGAATATATTGGAAGCATGTCACACTTCCCAAGTTGGGGGACATCACGCAGGTAATCGGACAGCAAGGAGGGTATTACAAAGTGGCTATTATTGGCCTTCGATATTTAAAGATGCCTACGACTTTGTGAGAAGATACGACCAATGTCAGAGACAAGGTGCGATTTCGAAACACCACGAGATGCCCATATCGAAAATCCTTGAAGTTGAGCTCTTTGATGTATGGGGTATCGATTTTATGGGTCCATTCATGAATTCGTTTAGAATGAAATATATCCTAGTTGCTATAGATTATGTTTCAAAATGGGTCGAAGCAGTAGCATTGGCTGATAATGAAGGAAAACGTGTTGTTGCATTCTTGAAGAAAAATATCTTCTCTCGTTTTGGGGTACCACGTACTATCATAAGCGATGGAGGATGTCACTTTTGCAACAAACTGTTCAAATCCGTGTTGGCAAAATATGGTGTCAAGCAACATAAGGTAGCCACGCCTTATCACCCACAAACTAGAGGACAGGTAGAGGTTTCCAATCGAGAGATCAAGCAAATCCTTGCTAAGACTGTAAATGCGAATAGGAAAGATTGGTCTCGGAAGCTGGACGATGCACTATGGGCTTATAGTACTGCATTCAAAACGCCAATTGGCATGTCCCCGTACCAACTAGTTTATGGGAAAGCTTGTCAATTACCCATTGAGCTCGAGCAAAAAGCATTGTGGGCGTTGAAGCAACTGAAT
Organism: Capsicum baccatum var. pendulum; assembly: GCA_030864225.1. Classification (NCBI taxonomy): domain Eukaryota; kingdom Viridiplantae; phylum Streptophyta; class Magnoliopsida; order Solanales; family Solanaceae; genus Capsicum; species Capsicum baccatum. The sequence goes on along the minus strand of CM061552.1, from coordinate 279,814,275 downwards.
TTGAATTGGGATGATGCTATGAACTTGAGGGTGGAACAGCTAAATGAGATGGATGAATTCCGTCTACATGCATATGAAAGATTAGACCTCTACAAAGAGCGGACGAAAAAGTATCATGATCAGCGGATTGTTCAACGAAACTTTTAAAAGGGTGATATGGTACTTCTTTTCAATTCCAGAATAAAGCTATTCCCAGGTAAGTTAAAGTCCAAATGGCATGGTCCGTACAAGATTAGCCAAGTCTACTCGTCTGGATTAGTTGAGCTAGAAGACAATAATGGTGTTGTCTTTAAGGTGAATGGCCAACGAGTAAAACCATATATTAGCCCCCTTGACTCGATGAACTATATGGCCACCATCTATCTCGACGAAGTCTAAGAACTCGAGGTAACTATGTCGTGCCGCGAAAATAAATCAAGCGCTAGATGGGAGGCAACCCATCGTGATTTTTTCATTTCCTTTGCATTTGTTTTTACTAAATAAAAATCCAAAAAGAAGAGTCGAGCCATGATCGAAACTAAGGCGCTTGATGGGAGGCAACCCATCGTTCTAATCGTTTTTGTCGTTTTTGAGTGAATGTGGGTGGAAAAGGTGTAAAGGAGGAGATTGGTTTCAAATTTTGATTTGGAAGTATTGCATGTTAAAGGTGGTAAGTTAGGAATGAAGAAGCAAAAGGCGCCGCATGCTAACCTTCCTTATCTGCATTTGCATTCAGTTATGTTTGTTTGGTAAGTTAGGAATGAAGAAGCAAAAGGCGCCGCATGCTAACCTTCCTTATCTGCATTTGCATTCAGTTATGTTTGTTTGTTTTGTTTTTTTTAGTAGTTAAATTTTTTTTTAAATTTTTAACTTTGCATGAAATTGTTCTGATAGGCAGCATGGTATTACGACAAGAGTCTGTGATAAAATCATTACTATTGAGACGTTTAGGCTCTAAATGTGACTCATTATGTGATAATTGTGTGGTTCAATTCCTTCATCTGTTGGGTCAAGAGTCTATACTACTCCCAATAAAGTCGACCATGTGCCTTGTGTGTGTGAGATGATAGTATATTCTATGTTTGTGGCTGATGCTAGAACTTGCCTGGTATGTATGTAAAGCGAAATAAAGAGTGTGAGTTTAGAAGATGATTTAGGCATTTCTTTGGCAACCTATGAGTGTTTACCTTCATTTTATCTACCCATGGACATCATCCTAGATAACCCCCTTTGAGCCTTAAGCCTATTTTCTTTGACAGCCTCATATGTAAGCCCAATCTATATTTTTAAGACCATAATTTGATCCAAATTCCTAAGTGCTTTAAATTGTAAAGTAATGTGACAAAATAAGAGGAAATTGTGTGAGAATAGTGCCTTAGAATATATTGGTGCTTGAATTTGTTATGAAAAATAATTGCTATCATAAGAGGTGTGTTATGAAAAGAAAAAGTAAAAGAAAAATAAAAAGTTAATTCTGTTCAAAATTGAAAAACAAAAGAGGTGAGAAAGGGTGGTAGATTAAAAGAAAGAAGAAAGGTTGTTTGAAAGAAAGCATAAATGGCATAATGTGATGTATTAAAGCGCTTAGGAACATAGTCACTATTTCTGGCCAAAATAGTCCTACCCGTCCCTTAGACTACATTACAACCTGTAAAAGACCTATTTGATCCTAAGCTTAACATTCTGATATTTAGTGGAGCATTACACTAAGGGCAAGCCTATGGTCATCAGTTGCAACATATGAATTCTTTGTGAGAGTGAGAGCAAGGATAATCTTATACCCATGTTCGAGATATATACAATACTTGTGAGTGATTATGGGTGACATATTGTGAGACACACATGGTTGATGAGTTTTGGGTAGTCGTATATGAATCTTTATGCCTTAACTTTTGAATACGAATTAACCATCATCACGAGTCTATATTAGAGGCTGAATTGTTTCTAGTAGTGATCAGAAAACTACTCTTTGTTCATAATTGTCGTGCCTGTCTTGATGAATATTTTGTGTTATTACTGTGAAACCCTAAGTGGATGTTTAGAAGGACATGATATTTTGTTCAAGGACGAACAAAGCTTTAAGTGTGGGGTGTTGATGATAGGCGTATTTACACGCCTAAAGTGCTATAATTTACCCATATTTTAGCTAAGTTTTGAGGACAAAATATATAATTCATGCACTTTTAGTCCTTTTTCCTGTAAGTGAGATAACAAACATGATTAGCAAGTTTTCGGGTATAAATGATGAAGATTTCAGCATTTTATGGATAACTTGACGCCAAAGGAAGCTTCACGAAAGAAGGAGAGCAAAGCTTGGACGCATAGGACTAAAAGTGACACATGGGAAACCTATCCTGGGCAAAAACAGCATTTCTCAAGACTTTGGGGATCATCAGTAACCTATTAGGATTAGGATAATGATGCAGTAATTTGGTAGGATTAGGATAAGTACACAATAGCCTAGTAGGAATAGGATATGGGTATTATAAATACCCTATTTTTCTGCAGCTTTTTAATTATCAACTCATTCATAATACATATTCGAATTCTCATTCATCTTTATACTTCTTCTATCAATTACTTTCAAAACAATTCTCTTCATCTATTCGAATTTTAATTTTCACGACAAGAGAAACACTACTTTGAAAGGAAATCACGCCACAAGCCCTACCAACATATATTTCACGTGAGATCTTTATATTGGTATGATGATAATGACTATTGTGATTTCCATTGCACTTATGAGTAGCTAAACTTCTCTGTTGGGGTTATGGAAGCCTTATGAGCTACTATCTATTGCTATGAGTTTGTGAATTCGTGACACGTATGCTGCTTATATCATTATTCTCTTCATCTTAATTTAAATTCTTGTGGTTGCCAACATATAGAATACGCCAATATAGCATTAACTTGTTCGAAAGAAAAGTTATATGTCTGGAAAAGAGATAATGTCAAGGTAATAGGGCACCAAACCCTGTTAAAAGTTAGTGTCGTAACTGGATTAACCTCTTGGAGAATTTGTACCGTTAGATATGCTTTAAGCTCGAAAGAGTTAAAGTGAAATAATCCTTGATGGTCGAAAGACGCCTGGATTTACCATAGAATACAATTCTCTATAAGCACATGCATGTCTGAATTTCGCATAACTCATAGTCAATAGATACGTACAACTCAGAAGGTGGACATAACCCCAGCTCTCAATTCTCATTGATCAAAACCAACCAAATAATCCGTTTTACTCTTCTATTTTACGTTTTCACTCTACTATTTTGTTTACATTATTTGCACGCTACAATCCCCCCTTTTTACGAAACTTTCACCAAAAGTCTACTAATCGTTGCTTACTTAGTGACCAAGTATTCTCTGTGGGATTCGACATCCAACCCAGTTGGGTTCTATATTTGAAAACGACCACTTACACTCTTACGAGAGCTGTAGTTTGAGCGTTATCAGGGAGCATCAGGACAACAAGCAATCCTCCTAAAAAAATTCAAATAAAATTACTTCAATTGTGGCAAAATTGACCACAATTTTTCTAGTTATCGGGCTTCGAAGAAGCGAAAGGAAAAAGATCAACCAATTATAGCTGAATTCTAAAAAGATATGGAAAATTTGTGTTATGCTTTCAAAATACAATCAAGTTGGAAATTCTAGAGAGTGGTGGATTGATTCAGGTGCCACCCACCACGTATGTGCCAATAAAGAACTATTGCATCATATGCTCTGCCTCAAGATGATGATAAGATATTCATGGAAAACTCCACTACAACAAAGGTTAAAGGAACAAGCAAGATTTGCCTCAAGATGAAATCGAACAAGATGGTGATACTACACGTCTTTCATGTCTCGGAGTTGCGAAAGAACTTAATTTCTACTTCACTTCTGGCTAAGATCGAATAAATTTAAATATACATTGATTTTTTATAAAGTTATAAAAAGTAAGGGTGATAAAGGTTACGTCACCGATGACCTTTTTAAGATTAGTGTAATGACAATTGATATGAGTAAAAGTTGTGATTCTTCTCACTTACTTGAGTCAAATAATTTATGGCATGAACGTTAAGGAAACATCAATTATAAAATCTTATGAAAACTGGGTAGTTTGAAAGTTTTGCCTAACTTTGAATGCAGTAAATCAAAGTGTCAAACATGTTAAATCTAAGTATGCTACGCATCCGGATAAGCATATGGAAAGGAATTTTAATCCCTTAAACTCAATCACACAAATATTTATGAAATGAAGTCAACACCATCTCGTGGTGGGAAGAAGTATTTCAAACTTTTATTGACGATTGCACTAGATATTATTATGTTTTATTTGTTGAATAGTAAGGGTGAAGTAATAGAAGTATTTATGAAATATAATACTGAAGTTGAAAATCAGTTGGATAAAAAGATTAAAATGATGACAAGTAATAGAGACGGAGAATATGAATCTCTTTTTGCAGAGATATGTTTAAAAAATGAAATTATCCATCAAATTATTTCCCAATATTCACCTCAATCGAATAGAATTGCGAAAAAAATAAATGTTGAAGAAAAATGATGAATGTCTTACGAAACTTGTGGGGGGAAGTTATCCCTACAACAAATAAATACACAATAGAGTTTTTCATCGCAAGACTTAATTAATTCTATATGAGAACTAAAAAGAAAGGAAATCCAACTTGAATATTTTAAACAATGCAAGTGTATAATCAAATTTAAAGTTTCTATACCCTAAAGGGTTAAAAATAGGGTCAAAGACTATGGACTGTGTTTTCATAGAATATGCTACAAATAGTAAAATATGTCTATTTTTGGTCCATGATGATACGGTAATTGAATCAGATAATGTTGAATTCCTTGAATACATTTATCCGTATAAAACTAGACATGAGATATTTAGTAAATTAAAAAGGTCTAAATGGCCTAGAGATGAACCAAAGGAGAATATACTTAATGAAGAGAATCCAAGACACAGTAAGCGACTAAGAACATTGACTTCATTCATAACAAATTTTGTAATATTTCTTCTTAAAAATTAGCCTCAAATATTTAAATATGTGATGTTGTCTACAAACTCATCCTTTTGAAAAGAGACAGTCAATAGTGAGATTGATTCAATCCTGAACAACCATACATGAGAGTTGGTTGATCTTCCTCCAAAAAAGAAACTAGGTTCTAAATGGATCTTCAAAAGAAAAATAAAATTTGATGGTACTATTGATAAATACAAGGCAAGATTTATTGTGAAAGACTTTAGAAAAAAAGAAGGTCTTGATTATTTTGACAAATACTCGCCAGTAGCAAAGATAATATTCATTTGGATGTTGGTTGCATAAGCGGTAATATATGGTAGTGAAATCTATTAAACAGATGTGAAAAACAACTTTCTTGAAAGGAGAATTGGAGGAAGAAATTTGCATATGACAATCCGAGGATTTTGTATTCCTGATACGGAAAGGGAAGTATCAAACTTGTAAATCACTTTATGGACTAAAACAAGTACTCAAACAATGGCATGCAAAAATTGACCAACCTATGTTGGTAAACAAATGCATGCTAAATGGATGTGATAAATATGTTTACATTAAAGACACTCCAAATCACAAAATCATTGTTTCTTTGTATGTAAGATAACATGTTGATCATCAGTATAGACATTTCTAATACAAATGTTATGAAGCGAATGCTAGAAAGCAAATTTGATATGAAAAACTTTGAAGTTACTGATGTGATCTTAGGATAATAATTCATATAACTACATAAGAATTAGCACTGTCACAGTCTCATTACATCGAAAAGGTACTTGATAAGTTCAAGTATTTGAATTTCAACATTTCCAATACTTCATTAGACGTGAGCTTTAAACTTCAAAAGAATAAAGGTGAAAGTGACTTACAATTGGACTACACAAGAGTGTTGGAAAATTTGATGTATATTATGAATTGTACGCGATCATATATAGAATGCACTATTAGTAAATTGAGTTGATACATGATTAATGATAATCAAATTCATTGAATGACAATGAAAAGAGTTTTAGAATATCTAAAACATATTCAACATTATGCTTTGTGTTATAACAAATATCCAATGGTTATTGAAGGATATAGTGATGCAAATTGGATCAGCAAATCCAATAAAATAAAATCCAAGAGCGGATATATATTTACTCTTGATGGAGGAACAGTCTCTTAAAAATTATCCAAACAGACATGTATTGCCTACTCTACAATAAAAAATGAAGTTATCGCATTAGATAAAGTAGGTGAAGAAGTTGAATGGCTTCAGAATTTCTTGAAAGATATCTCTTATTGACCCAAATATTTGGCATCAGTAGGCATACACTATGATAGTCAAGCGACAATAGATAGGGTAAAGAGAATGATGTATAGCGAGAAATCTCATTATCTAAGATGAAGACATAATACCGTTAGAGAACTACTCTCTAGTGAAATAATCATGATTGACTATGTAGTCTAAGAATAATGAGTCGAATCCACTTACAAAAGGCCTAACTAGAGAGAAGTTGAGAGATCATCGAGGGGAACAAGTTTACTGTCTAGTACAAGTCATCATGACGGTAACTCTACCTAGAGGACTGGATATCCCAAGAGCTGGGTTCATGGAGATCAAACTAAGTTATATCACTAGTAAAAAAATACCAAAAAGCGACGGCCAGCATCGCTTTTTTGAACAAAATCGATGAAAATCCATCGCTTTTTTTTCGTCTAAAAAATGGGCGTTGTTTTTTAAAAACGACGGCCTACGTCGCTTTATTACGACTAACAACGTCGCTTTTAGAGAAAAAAAGTTAGTTATTTTTAGTAAAATAACACATGATGAACAAAAAGCGAAGTTGTGCGTCGTTTTTTTTTCATCATGTGAAGAACACGCGATGAACAAAAAACGACGGACATCATCGTTTTATTTTTAAAAAAAATCAGAAAAATTGACGCTGGCCATCATAATTTGAGAAAAATAAAATACTTTTTGAAAAAAAAACAACAACGTTGGTCGTCGCTTTTTGTTGTTCATAATGAATAAAAAGCAACGTTGATCTTCGCTTTTTTGTTCTTCATAATGAATAAAAAAGCGACGTTGGTTGTTTCTTTTCGTTCTTCATAATGAATAAAAAAGCGACGGTCGTCGTCGCTTTTCTGCATTTTTTTAATGCAGAAATTTGCATTTTCTGCATCCCACTTGCCAAATAAAAATGCAATTCAATATATACATCCCTCATGCAACACACATTATTATAATAATCATACAACACACTACATCAACAAATCATTTAAGCAATTCAAATCAACAACACTTAAACAATGAATCCAACAACATTCAAAATACTTAAAACAATCCTAAAGATTTTTCACTAATTAAAAGCTAAGTTCAAAATATCTAAAAATTATCTAAAAGTCAAGTCCAACAACACTAAGGAGTAGCTCCAACAAATTCCTCATCACTATCTGTTTCCTCTTCGCTACTTGAATTAGAAGCAATGGTCTGTGTTAAGGCCTGTCTAAGATGTGCAATCTGATGTGACATAGCAGTATGTCTCTCGAAAATTATAGAAATGACCTGATCGTGCTTTGCCAACCAACAACACATTGTCTGAAAATTAATTGACTAGTGTTATATGAATTTATATGACTAGTATATATATATATATATATATATATATTAAAGTTAACTAAATAATAATTAAATCTAATATACCTTAAACTCTTGAAACATGGCTTGATTAGAGACTATTGGAATGTCTCACCACTCGTGCCAAGGATATGTAAAAAGTCTCATAATGCTCTCTCTTACAGCCTCATTAACTTCTTTTGATGCGGGAGACCACCTGTAAATAACATAATAAGTATGTAAGCTTGAATATTTTATTAATGAAAAAAAATGAACCTATCAATTGAAAAATAAACTTACGAAGATCCATCAGGCTCGATAAACACTCTATCAAACATGTTTGTATCTCCAGGAATTAGACCAATCAAATCTGCATCAATATCTTCTTCTACAGGAGGAGGTGCACCAATTTCAAGTCATGAATTCACATTTTCAAATGATTACACTTTACTAGTTTCAAAACACAAGTTCATCTTTTAAGTAACTACACTAAACTATTTTCAAGTCACTAATACACTTCTTAAGTAACTACACTTGATTAATTTGAAGTCAGTAGTACACATTTCAAAATACTACATTTAATCATTTTCAACTCTCTAATTCACTTCTCAAGTGACTAAACTTAACTATTTTCAAGTCATGAATTCACATTTCAAGTATCAACCCTAAACCAATTACAAGTCATGAATTCACATTTCAAGTATCAATACAAAACCAATTTCAAGTCATGAATTCACATTTTCAAGTGATTACACTTTACAAATTCCAAAACATAAGTTCACCTTTCAAGAACTATATTAAATCATTTTCAAGTCGCTAATACACTTTTCAAGTGACTAGTACACATTTCAAAACACTACACTTAACCATTTTCAAATCTCTAATTCACTTCTCAAGTGACTAAACTAAACAATTTTTCTGTCATAAATTCACATTTCAAGTATCAACACTAAATCAATTTCAAGTCATGAATTCACATTTTCAAGTGATATTACACTTTACAAATTTCAAAACACAAGTTCACCATTAAAGAACTACATTAAACCATTTTCAAGTCGCTAATACACTTTTCAAGTGACTCACGTTTTCAAAACACAAGTTCACCTTTCAAGAACTATATTAAACCATTTTCAAGTTGCTAATACACGTTTCAAGTGACTAGTACACATTTCAAAATACTACACTTAAATTTTCAAGTGACTAGTACACATTTCAAAGCACTACACTTTTCAAAACTACATTAAATTATTTTCGCCCTCGAATGATGCTTATAACTTATTTGACTCCTACAATTATCTAAGACATTCATGAGATCATTTACTTAACTTCCACTTCATTTTATCCATTATGTGGTCCTAATGAGATCATTTACTTAACATTCACTTCATTTTATCCATTATGGGGTCCTAAAATTCTGTTAACTCTCAAAATTTTCAAAAAAATTTGCTAGAGTTTTCTTTGTAAATAGGCCTATCGGAAACCTGTCAGCTAACCAGAATACATATAAATACGCTTCACAGAGCGTTACAACAAATATATTACTCAACTGATAATACATGAGGCTCCACTTGGCATTATAGTCAGATATTATCATCTCCTTTTAGGTTTAAGCCATCATTCTAAGTTTGCAGACCTCTTCGTCATTCTAAGTTGAACCATTATCATCTTACTCTAGCGGTTGATGTATCACCATATATAATGATACTAAGTTATTCCTTAAATTTTTTACCTAAAGTATAAATCCATAACTAACTACGCCATATAGAAACAAGACACACCTCAAATCCGCACTACCACATTAACTAGTAAAGTACTAAACATAAATTCATGCATAGGTTAAGTCAATCTACTAGATAAGTTTGATGTACTAGCACTACAATCCTAATAATCTTCCTGGCATTTTCAATCACAATTCAAGCTTAAGGTATAACACTTATCATGGACAACCACAAGAATTTATATACTATGTTGACTTATAGTTGTTGAATAGAGATCGAATAAATACTTGTCCACCAAGGGTCTGGCTCTGGTCGATGGCTGCAGCGTTGACTGGTGACTGGTAGTTGGTGGCGCGGAGGCTGGTTTGTACGGCATGGGGTTGGTTCATCTGGCTTCGGAGGCTGGCTTATCGGTGGTTGTTCGTCGCAAATGGAGGGAGCTGCCGGCGGCTTCTTGAGGGTCTTCGCCGGCGTGGTTTCACCAAAAAAGGGGTAAGACGGCAAGGGAAAAGAGAAGGAGAGCAAGATGCGTTTGTTATGGTGAGTCCTAGAGAGAGAGAGAGAGGGGGGAAGAAAGAGAGAATATAGGGGAGAGAGGCAGATATTTGAGGGAGAAAATAAGGACAGGGTTTGATTTTTTGTTTAAAAGGAAAGATTGGTTGATCTGATCTCAGCCGTTGGATTAACTTTGATCAATGACTGAGATTAAGGCATTTAAAAGTAGGTCAATTGAAATTTAAATCAGGATTTATATTGATATTTAATTTTGACTAAAATTGATACTAACTGAATAAAAGATTGGCTAAAAATTAAACACAAGATAGAAAAATTAAATAAGAGTGGCTGCTAGTTTAATAAATGTAATAATAATAATAATAATAATAATAATAATAATAATGAGACGACTTATGTATTTTAAAAGGAAAGAGAGGGTAATTTGATATCATTCGTTGGATCAGGTTTGATCGCTGACTCAGGCTTAAAGGTTGGGAATTTAATCAAAATTTACATAAATTTTCAATTCTCACAAATTTCTATAATTGTAATAAATTGAATAAAATTATGCTAAAATTGATATATTATGGTGAAAAATTTGGTCAGAAAATACATAGATCAGATAAACTGATTTAATTTAGACTATTATTTAAATAAATATTATAAATAATAATAATAATAGTAATAATAATAATAATAATGAAAAACTAGAAAATATATTTGTAAAAAATATGAGTGTTCACCATTGCGTGAAAAAATTATTTAATAAAATTATGCAAAATGTCGTTTTTTAGTTTAAAAATTATAGAAAATGGTATCAGAATAATTTGTGCATTTTTCTAAATTATGAATGTGACACGTCAATATGTATTTAATATAAGAATAATGTGTACAAAAATATTAACAATTTAAATCAAATAATTTTGATAAAATAGCAGCCTAAATGATGAGAAAAATAGTAAGACGATATTAAAATAAACTAAGCATGTTAGAATTAATGTTACATAAAATTACTATATAAAATAGCACCCTGAGAGGGGTATCGTGAGGTCAAAATTGGTTGTCAAAATAAATAAATCGATTTAGTCCCACAAATTAGGTCGGTGGAGGGTATAGTGTACGCAGACCTTCTCGAAAACCTATTCAAGCTTGAAGATTCTTGTAAAATAAAACACATCATGTAGGATTTTTGCTTATTGATTTGATGATTGGTTTAACTTATTTAAAAATTGATAACCGATAAACCAAACCGATAATATTTACAATCAAATCGAATCGGCCGATGCACACCCCTAATTTTTAAAAAATAGTGAAATTGAGATTAGAAATTGGGTTAAAAAATATTGAATTGAAGATTTCGATTATGTTAATACAACTTATTAATATGATGAATTGTCGGTTAATTGACTTCATTATTATAACTTCAATAGTGTATTATTAGCTCGATCATATGATGTTAACGCATTATTCATAATATTTGGATATATAGATTCAGTTAGCTAACTTTTAACTATATACATCACATACACGAGTATATTACCTCGTAATACAACGCATTTTATTTCTACTCTGATGAATTATTGTTTAATTTAGCTTATATAATTATATTATAATTTCAAAAATATATTATTACCTTGATCAATCGATCGTATGACATCAATGTATTCAATATATATAGTTGATTGACTATAGGAAGAAGAAGAGGAAGAGGAAGAGGAAGAGGAAGAGGAAGAAGAAGAAGAAGAGGAAGAAGAAGAAGAAGAAGAGGAAGAGGAAGAGGAAGAGGAAGAAGAAGAGGAAGAAGAAGAGGAAGAAGAGGAGGAAGAGGAGGAAGAGGAGGAAGAGGAAGAAGAGGAGGAAGAGGAAGAAGAGGAAGAAGAAGAGGAAGAAGAGGAAGAGGAAGAGGAAGAGGAAGAAGAGGAAGAAGAAGAAGAAGAAGAAGAAGAAGAAGAAGAAGAAGAAGAAGAAGAAGAAGAAGAAGAAGAAGAAGAAGAAGAAGAAGAGGAAGAGGAAGAGGAAGAAGAAGAGGAAGAAGAAGAGGAAGAGGAAGAAGAAGAGGAAGAGGAAGAAGAGGGGGAAGAAGAAGAAGAGGAAGAGGAGAAAGAGGAAGAGGAAGAGGAAGAGGGAGAGGAAGAGGAGGATGAGGAAGAGGAGGAAGAGGAGGAAGAGGAGGAGGAGGAGGAAGAGGAGGAGGAGGAGGAGGAGGAGGAGGAAGAAGAAGAAGAAGAGGAAGAAGAGGAAGAGGAAGAAGAGGAAGAGGAAGAAGAGGAAGAAGAGGAGGAGGAAGAAGAGGAGGAGGAAGAAGAGGTAGAGAAAGAGGAAGAGGAAGAAGAAGAAAAGGAAGAAGAAGAAGAAGAAGAAGAAGAAGAAGAAGAGGAGGAGGAGGAAGAGGAAGAAGAAGAGGAAAAAGAAGGAGAAGGAGAAGGAGAAGGAGAGGAAGATGAAGAAGAAGAAGAAGAAGAAGAAGAAGAAGAAGAAGAAGAAGAAGAAGAAGAAGAAGAAGAAGAAGAAGAAGAAGAAGAAATTGAGAAAGAAAGAAGGCAGCCAAGAAAGAACGGAAAAGAAAGAAAAGGGGGAAGAGAGAGAAAGAGGGAGGTTGTTTATTTATTTATTTAATTATTTATTTTAATATTTTTTTATATAAAAATGACTTGGAAGATGACGTGGCAGATGTGACAGTTGATGTGGCAGCTAATATGGCGAGTGTATTACACTCACCAAAAAAGTATTTAAAATATTGCTTTTTAGTGTGTTCAAGGGTCCAGATGATAAACATGTAAGTAGAAGTGTACAACTTACAAAACCTACATAGTACAGGGGTCCAGAAGGTCATTTTGCTCCTCTTCTTCTTTCTAAAACCTCAAGTGTGATTTACGAACTGTTGAGTGTGCTCAAAATTCGGCAAATTTAAGGTATCACTATTTGCTGAAGTGAATCATTTTATATTGAAAGGATATATTCCATTAACTTTACATACTTAAGGGGAATAATTTCCTTAAGGACACACCGTAAATTTGATGGGCTTGATTCTTTTATTTCTTCATCTTTTTCTTGATGTTTTTTCCATTTTTTCATAAAATAGCTTGAACTTCATTTTGATTATTCAGAAGTTGTTTAAACATGTGTTTGAAGTTCTTTCTATTGTAAATAGAGATTTTGTACCCACAAAACAACAATAGAAGATATGGAGGAAATCATGTCAACAATTGATACAAATAACTAAACCTTCCTGACACCTTCTTTATATTCCCTAACTCTTGTTTTACCTAATTCTCTAATAGCCCTATGATTTTATTCCCAACACGATTATGACTCACTACTCCATCTATGAATTATACTGACAAGGCCACTAGTTTAACTTTCTACTATACTATAAGCACTAGATCAGATCACCCAATACCTCATATGTATGTTTGTGTGTGTGTGCATGCCTCCATTTTCATTTCTTTTTCCACCTCCATCCATGACTTCTCTCTACTAATCTTCATAAGCATGTAAATCACTAGAAATCTCATACGATCAACTAATCTAATCAATTTCATCAATATATCTGACAATACATATAAATACATTAATGATAAGCTAAACCAATCAGACCAGTGAGTTATAATCGAAAATGTAAATTCAACAGTCGAGAAGTGTTAAACAAATCTAATCAAATTTAATGTCATAATAAAAAAATGTAAACTGGGATAGTATTTCGTTGTTATAATCTGAAAACATAAACACAAGAATGAAAAGATAAAGTAACGAAATGCTAGTTGATTTACGTTGTTTTTAAGATAAATCTAAAAGTAGGCTATATATTCAACTTATTCTTTGCAAGGTAAAATTACAATAATTTCATTGATTTATATTCTCTATAAGTAACTCATTTACAATTTTCCCTAATTCATGGAAACACAATTACAAGTTAATGCGCCAAAAAATCAAATATGACACTGAGCAAACAAAATGCAATTTCAAAGAGGAGAAGAAAATGGAAACTTTTTGCAGAGGAGATGGAAGAGAAAATCAGCCTAGAAATATAGAGAGATGACAGATAGAAAATGAGGAAGAAGAAGTAAATTTTTTTTTTTTTTGATAAAAACACCAAAACGTTTTCTCATTTACGTGGACTAAAAATAAGTTAGGGCACTTAAGTGAAACAAAAAATGGATACTTTACGAACATACTACTTTCATGTAATATATATATATATATATGTAGAGAGCATGTATATTGAAGTTAAGATAAATACTCAAATCAAGGCAGACGTTGACACCTAATTTTTACCCTCCACAACCCAATTTAATTTTGAGTTTCTTCAATTTTAAAATAAAGTCACAACAATTATTTTATTCCAATAAATGCAATTTAAAATATTTATTTGAGTTAATTTTTTCATTTAATTAACGATTATATATTTTTGTATTTTTATACGAGAATGTATGAATTTTGTTATTTAAATGAACATTTTTTAATTAAAATTAGACTTTTATGGATTAAACTTGAAAATTAATCTAAATGGAAAAAGTCTTGATTTTAAATATAATTTATTCTTACACATAATTTATTTGAATAAATATATGTTTGATTTTATCGAATCAAGAAACTCGGAGTTAAATGAGATATTAATTCATTTCGAATTTTTATTTAATTTAGTCAATCTATTAGATTTGACCATAATTGAAATCAAATTAGCCACAATTGCAATACAATTGGCCAATTAACTTTCAATTTGATCAAAATTTAAATAGAATAGGCTAAATTAAAATTGAAATTATTTTCTTAAATAACCCCAAATCTAATTGGCGTTATTTTCTAAATAACACCCAAAATTACCCAATTTCCAATTACACTGCCCAACCGTCCCTCAGCCCACTTCAAACATAGGCCTAATTAATTAATCAACAATCCATCAACTTCAAAACAAAAACTCAAACCAGCCCAATCTGCAACCTGAACCGGCCCATGCCCATTTATTTCCTCTCCACCAGCAAACAAAACAAGAATAACCTTCAACATCGATAAAAAACAGCCAAGAACCAATGCCAACTCCAAATACCCGATACCTTCGACTCTAACAACGTTGGCGATCCGCCGACCCATTTCTCAGCCACAATCCGATATCAGCCAACCAACAATCCCCCGACCCAAAAACCCGTGATTATACACCATTGAAAACCCTCGAGTCTTCAAGAAACGAGGCTAGGTGTCCTATCCAACGTCCAACTCCGTGAATCTCGGGATAACGGTACAAATTTGGTACATATTTGGACGATTTTGATTGGTTTGAGGGAGATTATTCCATTTTCCCCATTTTTCCATTGGCTTTCCTTCCAAAGCCTGTTGAAGGTAATCCAAAAAGTGGTATGTTTGTAGATAAAAGGGAGATTTGAATTTCAAATTCCAAAATATTCTATTTTGAAAGTCCCAAAAATACTCCCAATTCGTCTTCTATATAAGAAATGATTGGGTCACTGTTTTGGAAAAGAGATTTTGGGTTCGAAAAGGGGGGGGGGGGGGTTATTTTTTTTTTTTTTTTGGAAATTCTGGGGTTAGGAATTTTAGGGAGAAAATTGGTTCGAAAATTGGGATTAGAAATTTTGGGTTCGGAAAAAACTTGAAAGAAAAAAGGGGATTTCTTTTTCTTCTACCTCGGGGAGAAAAGGAGTAAGGCAGAGGAAATTTTCAAGCAATCGTTTTTTTTTTCCCTCAGTAGAAATTTTCTTTTCTTCCCTCTCTTTTGAAAGACTGGTCGGCTAATTGGAGTTTCTGGGGTGGATAACGCTGCTTCCTAGTGGTGGTGGATCTCGACATTGGCTCGTTATCCCGTTTTGCTGCCCAAAAACCGATCAGTGCTCGACTCTTTCTTTGTTGTCGTGTTGTAATGGTCATAGCAGTAGAGTTTCGATTTCGATTATTACGTTGTATGTTGTTGTTTGCTGTAGGGGTCTTAAAAGGACGTAGAATTGATGCATGAAGGATTGTGTTGTATTTAAAGCTTTCTTTACCAGTGTCAAAATACGTTTGTTTTAATCCAACTTTACTCGATGTTGGTAGTTTTGAACTTTTGTTGTTCCTTTTCATGAAGTGGTCTAGGTGTTAGTATCCTCGTTCTTGGGAATTTTCACTGGTTCACCTTCTTTTAGCTTTAAAAGAGACTTGAAAGCGGTTAGAATTGAGGTTAGAATCAGTTTTGCGAAGTAATCCATCTTTGCCTTGATGTTGGCCGGTTTGAATTTTTCTTTAGCTTCTTTTGAAACTGAAAAGGGTACGAGAAGTGAGATTGGAACAAGTGTTGTTAACAAACCAATTCATGTGCTTGTTAAGGTTTAACGAGATTGTATGTGTCTTGATTAATTTCATTGGTACATCGTTTTTCATCATCCTTTTATGGCAATATTGTTTGGACGAACTTTTAGCTATGAACAATTTCATTGTTCGCTTATTTGAGATTTGTTCATTGTTAAAGATTTGGGTACCTTCCAAATGATTTAGTGGACTTTTCTCCTTTTCAATGTTTTAAGAGTGTTGTCAGCAACTTTTTGGGTGTTGAATACAAATGAGCACCTGAGTTAAGAATTGAGAACATTTTCAGTGATTCAGTCCTAATTGAAAGAGCTCCTCGATGTCTAAATTAAATTACATAAGGAATGAATATCGAGTTTGTGTTTGGTAAAATGGGTATTTGTTCTTTATCATGTGAGGTCAGTTGTCAATCCCTTAGTAGATTGTGGTACCATTATGAGATAGCAGTAGTATTACTGCGATTGAATTGTAGTTTGTTAGATAAAAATCGTAGCTTTGTAACCCGTTCAGTTTAATTCAGCTATAATTTTTCTTTTTGCTTTGCAACTCCATGCTTCATTCTTCCTTTGAAAAGTTGTGATATTGTGATGCTTCTAGACCAAACTTTTGTTCGGAGTATGGTGTGTGCTATTATATTGATTGCATGACCCTTCCATATTTGAATTACTATCTTCCAGTTCATTTGAGTTACTAAAGTTGACTGTTTGTTTATCAATTTGTTATATTATTTCTCCATGTAGCATTTTGTATTTTGGATGTGTATTAATTTCGTTTCTCTTCTTCTTTTGCATGACAATTCATTGGAGTCCAAACGGACTTTTTGCATTCTCTAACGGGCCAACGAGGCTTATCCTTTCGAGTCAAGCCCTAAAGAAAGACAAATATCGACCTTATGGCCTATCGGATATAAAGAGTCGAAAGAAGAAGAACAGATCAAAGTCCCGTCTTTGAAGCTGCAAAAAGACTAGAAAGTCTCCCTTCGTCTTTTCATTTGTTTATATATTTGTCCTTTATTTATTTATTTATTTATTTATTCATTCGGGCCAAGAAGCCAAAGTTGTATTTAATACAGGTGAAGTGAAAACTCGAGCCGAAAGGGGCTCGGAAACATAGAATTAGGACAGGTGAAATGGGTCGAAAGCCCAATTAGATTAGGACATGTCTCATTGATTTGGGTTCAATGGTCTAAATCCCTTTCTTTCTCCTTTTCCCCTTTTTCTTTATGCTTGTTTGCCTTACGTGTTTTGCAAACCTAGTTAAATCCTTAGTCAAGTTGCTAAAAAACTAATTTTGTATAAACACCAAATTATTACTAAAATCACTTTCTTTTCAAAAAATCAACTTTTTTCAAGGTTAATCAAAGACGATTTTCAAACAGTTCGGATAACCACAAGTTAGCGGACGTTTTAGGTGCCTAACACCTTCCTAAAACGTTAATAGGAATCGCTTATTCAGAATCTCTAACTTAAACAATTTTTTCTGTTTTGAATCGTTTAAAGTATTTTATAAAGATTTCTTAATTTCTTTTCAAAATTAAGTGACAGCTCTCTTACAAGTCAAAATTTCTCGACAAAACATACGTTACACCCATCAGTCTATTACACATGTTAAACAAGTCAAACACAACAAAACACCTCAGTCTATTACACATGTTAAACAAGTCAAACACAACAAAACACCTCAGTAATTATTAAGCACAACAATATAATGGTACAAATGCATACATGCAAGTTGTACATACATACTTGGGTCGGCAGGGACTTTTAGCTATGACCTGCAGGGGACAAACTTAGTCCATGTACCAGAATCGACGTGGTACCAAATTCAATAATTGTGTCGATTAATATTTGATTCAACGATTCTGTCGACATGACACCCGATCTAATAGCAGTATTGGCATGACACCCGATTCAACAACGTCACCTTAATTTACATAATCTCCATCCAATGATTAATGCATTATGAAATTTAATATTCTCAACTAGTGCTCGAAGGCTAGTCATAACATTCAACTTATATATATATATATATATATATATATATATATATATATAGGCACGGCCATACATAAGATAGAAATTACACTTGGAAAGGGGGCACCCTCTATTGCTTTAAACTAAACAGTACGAACCTGCAGCTAAAGCGGCCTTGGGCCTGAGCATGTTTTTCATAGTGGGTGGTTATATCTGGAAAAATCAAAATAAAATGACAACAATTTTAGGTATATAAAAATAACTATATTAAAATAAAACAATACTATAATAGCATTATTGTTAGAAATACATATAAAAATAGATAGTATAATTAAAGGCAAAGAAGTTCAAATCCAAAAATACAGAAATAGACGAATTAATTATTCAATTAAAAAAGGTTGAAATAACTCCTAGATAAGAAAAGCAAAATATATTTCAAAAATCACAAAAATGGACTTTCTTTCAGCTAGACCAAGAAGAGCCATTGAAGGGGAAAGACAAAGAGTAAGTTTTTTCGATAATAGAGTAGGAAATAATCTTATTTTCAGAATACTATCTAGAAGACACCCAGACATAGAACAGGACCAAGAATTAAATGAAATAATAGATGTGGACAAAGATCTACAAATTTTTCAGCAAAATTAATTAAAATTATTAAATCCTAAGACATTATATACTGCTAAGTATTTCTCCACAGATAATCAGCTATACAGACATTATAGAGAAGAGCAAATATCTGCTATAGGAGAAAAATTTACAACTTTAAATTTGGTAAATACCGAATCATTAAAACAAATAAGAAATAATAAAATGTTCTTAATGCATATGGGATTAATAGTTATAGGAATAAAAGGATTAACTAGAAAAAATCTAGGATTGAAAGTATTAATAGTAATATATGAGGATAGATGGTCAGATATAAAAAAAATCAATAATAGGATTAACCGAAATAGATATGACAAATAATGGAGAAATATTTTATATTAGCCCAAACTTTTTAATGAATTTAAAAGAATTTGAAAAAAATATTAAAATAAGAATTCAGACTAAAGGATATGAAGAAATGATTAATGGAAATAATTTATTAATATGTGTAGTTTTATAGGAAAAATGACTTTAAGTAGTAATATTAAGTTTAAAATAAAAGTAAATGATGTAGTTGAAGTAATGGGTAATAAAGGTAGAAAATTAATAAAACCAATAAAGATAAATCCAGAAGAATATGCAGGGTTAGAATGGAATCTAAAAAAATTCAATAAGCCAAAGGTGTTTAAACCCGAAACTTATTTAATGTATACTACTAGTAAAGGAGAAACATCAGTAAGATTTACAAACTATAATTACACAAGTCAAAAGGAATTAGATGATAACAAAACTGAAAGTACTATAGAACAAGAATTCATGAATGTAGAAATACTACAAGAAGAATATGAAGTGGATAAAGCAATAGAAGAAGCACAAAGATTAACTGAAGAACATAGATATATAACATTTAAATGTAAAGGGTGTAAGAAAAGAAGTATGAACATAACACAATGTATAAAACATTTTAAAACTTGTTCAGAAAGGGATGATAATCTAGGATATAGAACCAAAAAGGTGGATACTATCTCTACAACCTTCGAAAGACAAGTTGAAGACATAATATCCACGATAAGTTATAAAGAATTAGTTGAAATGGAAACAGCTAGCTCAACAAGTGCTAGTCCATTCCAATAAACTAATCCACATACCCAATCAATAGATTATAGTACAGGTAATGTACCAAGAAGAATCACAATTAGAATAAACCCAGATATAAAAATCAAAGAAAATATAAGACCGGCAGGAAGAAGAATGTTAGTAGAAGAACCTATTAGATTACAAGAAGGAGGTAATAAAGGAAAAATACTAAATATAGCAGCACGTGATCCACAAATGTGGAATACAGCAATAGACTTATGGAAAGGAATAGTAGTAGCAGATTATTTAAGTCATTATACAGAAACAGATACGAAAATGATGTATAAATATATAAAAACCTTCTTAGGAGAATCGGCAAAAACCGTATGGGAAGCTTTCAAGATAAACTTTCCACATGATTTTCAGGTATTAGTATCACTAGGACCAAACCCTTATAATTTTACAAATAAAATACACAGTTAACTAACAGGGGAGGATCCAAATAGTGATTTATTAACATTACAAAGAAATGCCTTAATTAAATTAGAACAACTAAGCATTTCAAATTGATTATATATAAAGAGTTTCTTAAAACACTACTTTTATTATTTTACAATTAGTGAAAATACGTTTGACGACGAATTAGGTAAAAAACTATTTCATAAATTACCAAGAGCTTTAGGAAGAGAAATAAAAGATAGATGGTATAAAAGAGACGGTGTAATTCAAAATCCAAATGCTAAATGGACTATAGGACATAAAATACAACATGTTATGGATATCTTAACAGAAAAATGTACAAATATACAAATACAAAAATAATTATAGAAAAATGAAACGAACTTCTGTAGATCTATTATAGATACAACCTAAAATTATGATGATAACCAAAAACATAAAAAGTATAAAAAGAAATACAAACAGAAACCATATTATCGTAAGGGATATTTCTTACGCAAATCAAAAGCCAAGAAGCCATATCTGAACAGAGATAGACATGTCAGGAAATATAGAAATGATAGAAATTATAAAAACAAATTAGAATGTTATACATGTGAAAGCATAGATCACTTAGCGAACCTATGTCCCAAAAGAAACAATAGTAGAACTAGAAATTCTCAACTAATAGAAGATTTTCAAGAAACCCTGTTAAATGTAGACGAATATGTGTCAGATACAGAAAGTATATATTCTATAATAAGTTTTGAGTTAGATGATAGACCTAAATTTGATTCCTCAGACTCATAAGAGGATAATTTAATAAATAAAATAGGACAAGAAGCAGACGAGTTAAATTTAAATGACTTATTAATTAGCAATCTAATGAATGTTGTATAAAGTTGTATACACGATTTCCAAAGACAAAAAGGAATAGACAATAATCAATGCCGCATATGTAACTGGTACCCGAGTTAAGATAATAGAGCGAAATGTACAAAATATTATATGGAAGCATGTGTAAATTGCATTGAAAATAAGCTAAAAATAAAAATAGAACCAGAAATAATTAATGAACGAAAACAAGTAAATAACCAGATTACAAACTCAAGAATCGCAACTTTAGAAGCTAGAGTAAATGATTTAGAACAAAGACTAGTAGCATTAGAAAAAGAAAAAGCTATAATAAATGAAGATGAATTAGAAACACAAAGAATAGTACATTTAGAACAAATAGAAACAACACTTTTGAATATAGAAGAAAATACTACTTTAATATGTAATGAAGATAAGAATTTCACGACAATGAAAGTACGTGCTAAAATAAGAATTCAAGATATAGAAATAGAAACTTTAGAATTGATAGACACAGGATGTACGAGCTGTATAGCAAACAAAAGAATAATACCACAACATGTACTTAAAATCCTGAAAAAACCAATAACGGCTGTACAAATGGATGGATCAGATAATATTTATAATTATTATATCGAGAAAGCACAAGTAAGTTTTATAAATACGTGCAACGAATTCTATAAACCAACTTATAATGCTTATAGCATACTAGTAAAAGACTTAAATATAAAAGCAGATTTTGTAATTGGACTACAATTCCTAATACAGAATAGAGGGGGATGTCTAATAACTAGAGATGGTATAATGTTATTTAGAAACTCTACTTATATTTCAGTACAAACTATTAATTACCCAACAATAGAGAGAAAATATAGAACATCTAAATAAGATTTAATTTTAAAATCTCAACCTTGTTGTGATAATTGTAAGGATAGAGACCAATGTTCCTCTAAAAACCAATGTGAAGAGAAAGAAGAATTAGAAGAGGAATACTTTGAAGATTGTACTCTAATTAATATTGAAGAATTCGAATATTTAGAAAATATGAAAAAGAATTACACTCTAATAAACATTGAAACACAATTTTATAATTTTCAGAAAGGAATAAATAGAATAGGAATGATAAATAGTCCAAAAGATTTAGATAACATAGTAGCAATCTTAGATGAAATGAAAATAATTGAAGAAAAATCATTAGTACACTGGGGTGCTAATAAAATAATGTGTAAACTAGACATTATTAACCTTGCATATATAATAAAGACAACAGCAATAGAAATAAATAATGAAGACACTGAAGAATTCGATAAACAAATAAAAGAATTATTGAAATTAGAAGTTATAAGAAGATCAACTTTTAGACATAGATCAGCTGCCATCATGGTAAAAAACCATAGCGAACAAATAAGAGGTAAGGCTCACATGGTGATAAATTACAAAAGGTTAAATGATAATACTAGAATAGATTCTTATAAATTACCAGACAAAAGTGAATTAATCAATAGGATACAAGGTAAAAAGATATTCAGTAAATTTGACTGTAAATCAGGATACTGGCAAGTAAAAATGCACCCAGATAGCATAGAATGGATAACATTCACTTGTCCCGGAGGATATTTTGAATGGTTAGCTATGCCATTTGGATTAAAAACAGCTCCGCCCATCTTTCAAAGAAAAATGGATAATATGTTCGGAGAATACAAGAATTTTGTATTAGTATATGTAGATGACATCTTAGTATTTAGCCAAAACATACAAGAACATTTAGGATATCTATAAACAGTTTTTAGATTATTTGTTAAATACGGAATAATAATTAGTAAAAAGAAAATGAAACTATGCAAAACTCATATTAATTTCTTAGGAGTAACTTTAGGGAATGGAAGAATAAAACTTCAACTTCACATAGCAAAGAAGGTATTAGATATGCCAGATAGATTAGATAACACTAAAGATTTACAAAAAATTTTAGGATTAGTAAATTACGCAAGAAATTTCATTCAAGATTTAGGAAAAATAGCAGGACCGATATACGCAAAAACAGATAGTAAAGGACAAAAACATTTTAATATAGAGGACATTAAATTAGTACAACAAAGTAAAGAAAAGGTCAAAAATATTCCAGACTTAAAGATCCCTTTAGAATCATATTATTTAATTGTTCAGACAGACGAAAGTAAATTACGATGAGGAGATATCCTAAAAGCCAAACCCAATAAATACAGTAGTAAAAATGAAGAAAAAATTTGTGCATATCAAAGAGGTTTATACAAAGAAAAAGGAAACATGAGTAGCATAGACTTAGAAGTACTAGCAATAATATATGGTTTAGATAGTTTCAAATTATACATCTTAAATAAAGAAGAAGTGTTGGTAAGAACTGCCTGTGAGGCAATAGTTAAATTTCATCAAAAAATAAATGATAAAGCTAGCAGTAGAAGACGATGGCTTAATTTCATGGATACAATATCGGTATATAAAAATATTGTGTTTGAATACGTAAAAGGAAAGGATAACGAATTAGCATATCAGTTGAGTAGATTACAAATTAAGACTAAATGGGTTAATTAACATTTATTTCAGCATAAGATCAACAAGCCAACCACCACCAGAAAAGGGCAAAGCCCCATCTCAAAACTCTTATGCCTAGACAGCTACTAGGTAACATCAATTTTAGACCATAAAAATCTATAGAAATGATGGAGAGAATTTATTTTGAACAAATTAATTTAATCTCGTATCCATCATGTAATTTATCATTTAGAGTTTAACCAGAATGTGTTCTAGATAAACCCCAGAGATGTTTAGTTGATAATTTATGGATAGCACATAGTAAAAGAGACAATAAATATTTCGCAGCCGCAGCTAATGCTCTATGCCAATACTTTTCAGATAAAAGTAGAGAAAATAGATTTAAATATTATGTAGTCATACATGGTAAAACTAATGGTGTTTTTTAAACTTGGACAGAAGTAGTATAATCTATAAATGGGGTTAAATACCCACTTTTTAAAGGTTTTAATGATTTTTCTGAAGCAAGGGATTATGCTAGAGGATACCTTGGGCCAAATTACTATATAACTCCAGCCCTAAGACAAAACCTGAATCAAATACCCAAATACAATATCCAGAAAGACACAGGCAAAATAATTTTTTTTTACCACTGTTCCACGATGACAGAAGCCTTCAAGAGACTTAATGCCTATAAAGAGGCCCTTCTTCTTAAAAACACTAGACTTAAGAAATAAGTGCAAAGTTTGAAAGACAAAATTAATGTTTCTCAGACAAATGCAAGTACTCAAACTCCGAGTTCTTCATCTCAACACAAAATGGATGAGAAAGGTGTGCATTCCCCACTGAATTCTAGGAAATCCACTATATCGAATAGAGGTACAGCTAGTCCGGTTCAAACGGTAGACAATAAAGATGCATCAAATCTATTAATGGCTGTCACTTTACCAAAAAGTGAAGATGAAGGTTGTCTTCATCAAAACAAAAATTACCCAGAACTTGTAATAATACTTTGAAAAAGACTTTGATTTTGAAAAAGAAAAATAAAAAATTTGAGACTATAATAAAACAGACTTTAGAAAGATTTTTCAATAGTCAAGAATCAGATAAACATATAATTACCAAAGATAATCCAAGCACAAGTATGGACAGAGTAGTTCCAAACATAGATAGTCAGAACAATCCAGATAACAGGCCAAGTTCAGAAGAAGAAGAAAATGAATTTAATGGCAGCTTTGCTTATCTCCAAGATGCTCAGGGTCCCAACGAAGATGATAACTCAGACATGAGTTTTGATTCTGTCGCACTTCATAACTTGGACACCTAGTCAGACAAAGACAAGTAAATGGTAGAAAAGACAGATACATAGAAAAATAAGCATCAGGCAGTATGATATAATATAAAGATAAAGTGTGCCATGTAAATATGCCCACATTAATCTTGTAATGTGTTAGAGTGCTTCCTTTATCACTACCCTTCAAAAAAGGGAAAAACTGTAGAAGCACACATCTGTAAAAAGAAATAATAATGCATGTGAAGATGGGGCCCAAAGTGTTCCCGACCTACATTATTGACAAATCTTTTCTTTTAAGTGTCGGCCATTTGTTCTTAGTCCACGTAGTATGTTGGAGTCCATTCGTTTCTTTTACTTATGTCTATATAAGATTAAGTAGTTAGTAGAAGAGAGAACGAAGAAAAACCTTGAACGAACCCACAACATATTCCTCTTCTCTTCATGTTTAAAACCCTTCCACTTAAACCAATCCACCCTATGTATGAAACCAAGTTTGTATAATATTAAGTTAGATTTAATAAAGGTGTTTTTCAAGTTTTTACAAAGTTTTTAGGGGGTTCCCGAAAGGGAAACCTCTCTCTCAGTTATATCATGTAAGTCTTTATTATATGCTTTATTTTTTCCACCAAAAATATGTTTGTATTTATTTGAATATGCTTACGATTTCATATAAATAATCTTGTTTCTATAAAAATGATACCCCTTAGTATATGGTTAACCTTTTAACTTCTTAAAAACAATAATGGATTAACCTGTAAATTTCTAGGAATCCTGGCCTTAATAGTCCGCCAAATTAAAGATTGAAGGACGAATGTTGGTTTCCAGATGAATGTTCTGGGGTGTGGTTAAAGAAAGAAGTTATTAAGAACCAGGTTAAGAGAAAGAGATGAACGGGGTAAGATAAAAAAAAGGAAAAAAGCAGACTAAACATGATAAAACTACAAGAGATGGGGAGTACTGAGTAGGATTTAAAACATATTTAAGCCAAAAAATCTACTCATAATTTATTGAAAAATCATTTATTTTAACTCATAATTTATTGAAAGATCATTTACTTTAACTGCCTCTTATTATTGGTATCAGAGAAGGTGTGTTAGTTTTGGCTCCCGAGCGAGAACGATAGCATGGCCTGGGGCTAAGATAACTCAAGTGGGAGAGCCATTGGAACTCCTTATAAATTACCGCTACCGCCGCAGCGCAGCCCGCAGAAGTCAAGGGGTTGTAGGGGCGACTTCCAGAGATAATTACGGCAAGGGGAGATGAAGAGCAAACTTCAACTCTTCGCTATAATAGACTCCAACGAATTTTCTTGTGGAAAAATACGGGGATGACTTATGGCTAGGGGTGAAAGTCCAACCAAGATCAGATACAAACAAAGAGTCACTAAATTCATCATCACACTCGTTTGACTCATATCTTCCAAGCACAATGGTTATATCCATCGGTCACTTCCTACATTCAACTCTAGTAAATGATATCATACTTTATTTCTCCCTTACCTTCCTTATTACAACATCTCTATCCATCCTACTATGAGAAACTACCCCCAACTCAGTTCATAAAACCACAACCCCTTCCGACCCCTCTCAACTTACCAATGATATTTAGACTCCTAATGTAACGCCCCAAAGTTTTTTTTAGCTAAATTTTAACCCCTAAAATATCAAGCATTGGCTATGATTTATACTTTTTTTTCCCGGTGGAATCCCTGAGATTTTAACTTTTCATTTCATAGATGATTGAATAAGTTTTTCGTCGACAGAAGATACTTCCAAAATGGACACTCGATGAAGGAGTTATAGTTAATTTAAGTCCTAGTCATAAAATACCGTCATTTCTGTCCTTGGCGCATCGCGGAGAGGGTGTAAATGACAATGGTCAATTTTCAGTGGGACTCTGCGATGGTGGCATGTTGTGGAGTGGGCCAAATTCTCATTCGTCAATTTTCAGTGAGCCACCGCGATAGTGGCGCATCGCAGTGGCCCATGAAATTGAGCTCCCAGTTATATTTTAATACCAGTATCATTAATGGTATATTGGGTATTTTCCCACACCCTTATCAATCCAAACACAAGATTTCAACCCCAATTGAGCATATTACTCATACATTCACAAAAATATTCAAAAATACTCTCTAGGGTTTCATATTGATAATCCAAATAAATCATGATTCAACCGTGGGTTTTCAAAACAAATTGAAGATTTGGAATCCCCAAGTCGTGGGCATCAAGAAGCATCCTTTAAATTTTTAGATAGAAGTACGTGGGGTTTATCCTACAAAAATTACATAGGCTTAAAACCATTAGAGCATGATTTTTAGATTTTTATGCATGAATTTCAAAGGGGTTTTGGAATCTCTGTTCTAAATTACGTACTCCAAATGTTTTAATGTTACTATAGTTTTGACCTTGTGGTCCTATCCCCTAAATTCATTTACATGTATACGTATATGTATGGAATTTGAGATTTAAGATCGTTGAGAGCATAAATTATGAACTCCCTCTCATGTATTGAATTAAAATTATGATTTTGAGATTTGAAGGATGTTTTTGCAATATTATAGCATTTGAGCATGATTTGAAATTGTTGAGAGGGTGTTTCTTGATATAAATGTGTTCTTGTATTTAAGAGAAAGAATTGCATATAAATTGAGAAATTTGACATGACCACCTTGTACTGTACTACTAAAATGCTTGACAAAGATGAGTTCCTTGCATGTGTTTACATGAGGTTTGAGAAAGAGTTTCTTTGAATTCAATTATTAAAATTGTGGTCCCAAAACTTGTGTTTTGAAAACAGAGAATTACGATAGACTAATAATGGCTCAGAGATGTAACTTGCAAGTCAATGGTAGGATGATACCATATGTATTTATGCCATAACAGATTATGTCTTTAGAGCATGTTTTTAGAGACTGTATATTTTGATAGAGTTTTAAAAAGGGGCTTAAAGAGGGTTAGGTGGTTACCTAAAGAAGGCACGAGTTCAAGCAACTCTTAGCCTGAAACCGTATTTGCCGATATGGGTAGATTATTATTGTACGCTGGCGACGGCTGTATGGCATAGTAGATTCAGAGACTTCGACCCTTGCGGCATACTTAGGTTGGGGGGCTTCGCTGCCGAGTTAATGGCAGTTTCCATATAGCCCATGGAATTTTTCAGAGTTGTAGGTTATACCACCTAGCGCAAAAGTAACACAAATTTCTCAGGGTTGAGATGATTTTTACAGAGTCTTTAAAATGCCCATGTGAATTCTTACTATATGATATACTTATGAACTGTTTTAAATTGCTCTCATATATGTTGAATAATAAATAATTATTTTGGATATGCTCTGCGTACTAGTACATCTATATTGACCCCCTCCCCCTACCTCTCAGGTTCTGAGACTCAGTCTAGGGGTCCAAATAAGCAGTAGATAATTCAGACAGCTGATCAGATTATGTAATGGTGAGCCTTCTCTATTCTAGAAGGCCTGTCTTTTTAGATTGTCACTTATTTCAGTTTTGGTCTACTGGGGGCCTTGTCCCAGTTTCACACAGTTGTCAGATTTTCATGTAGTAGAGATTTCGCAGACTGAGTCAGATGTTATTTAGATGTAGTTGATTTACAGTTTCCATACTTGTGTTGAATTCAGAATTGACCATGTTTCCGTAGAAGATTATGTTTCCACATTTTCTTTTATTATATGAATGTTGTGCATGATTACCAAATAGAGAAGGGCATTTCGCGCCTTCATGGTTTGGGATGTCCGTTACGGCTAGGCCCTCGTTTGGGTCATGACAAACTTGATATTAGAGCACGGTTCATGATCCCGGGGTGTCTACAAAATCGCGTCGTGTAGAGTCTTATTTATGGGTGTGTAGTATGCCACACTTATAAGCAGGAAGCTACAAGGTATTTAAGAATGTTTCTCTTCTTTGTGATTTAGTTCGTGATTCAGAGTTTAATTTATCCCCTAATCAATGACCTCTTGCTTTTCAGAAAACCAGCGATTCCTCCCCGTCGTACCAACGTTAATGCTCGAAATGATAAAGTCCATCCCACTCATAGGATGCGGACCTGTAATAGAGCTCATATCCCAGAACCTTTTCCTATTACGAGAGTACCTCCTATACCGAACAGTCCTCCCAGAGCTCCCCATACGGGGGCCAATCGCACTCAGCCTCGTGAAGGAGAGGTTTCTAATGCTGAATTCAAACAGTCTATTCACATGCTGGCATAGTTAGTAGCTACACAGACTAAGAGGTCTGAGGATACTGGGTCTGCGTTTGTTACTTCTGAAGTTACTAGAGTAGGCCAGTTCATGAGAATGAACCTGCCCAAGTTCTCTAGCGCTAAGGTAGAAGAGGACCTACAGGAGTTCGTAGACGAAATGGAGAAGATTTTCAAAGTAATGCATGTTGATCATGTGGGGGTGTTGAGCTAGCAGCATACCAGCTAAAGAATGTAGCGAACCAATGGTACAACAATTGGAAAGATGTGAAGGGTGACAGTGCTGAGCCCACAGTTTGGGATGAGTTCGTGGAAGCTTTTCTTGACCGATTCTTTCCTCTGGAGCTGAGGAAAGCTAAAGCATAGGAGTTCATGAACCTTAAGCAGGGTAAGATAAGTGTTCAGGAGTATACTTTAAAGTTTAACCAACTGGCTCGTTATGCTCCTGAGATGACGAGTAGTATGAGGGCCCGAATGAGGAAGTTTGCTTTCGGCCTTTCAGATAATCTGGTGCTTGAGTGTCAGGGAGCTATGCTGAACAGGGATATGGACTTTGCTAGACTTTTAGTCCACATGCAGCAAGTTGAGGAGAATAAGAAGAAGAAGATAGTCAAAACTAGGGAAAAGGAAAGGTAGGCAAAGAGAGCCAGAGCAACAGACCAGAGTCATAGTCAGCAGCAGAGTGATAATTGGGGAGGAAAATGGTAAAATAAAAAAAATTGGGGTAATGCACAGTTGGAAGCTAGTGATCCAGTGTCCAGACCCACAGCTGAGCAGCGCACCCAGAATTTTCAGTCTATTCAGGGGCCAAGGATGCAAGGTACGCAATCGTAGGGAAGTATAGCCCAGACCTCTCAGTCCTATCTGCACTATGGGAGATGCGAGAGGAATCATCCAGGGAGATGTCAGTTCGGCGCTTTGGTGTGTTATTCATGCGGCCAGCCAATCCATATCCATAGAGACTGTCCAGCAGCAAGGAGTAATATTGGAGGATCCAAGTCGTAGGAGAATTCATCTGCACCACCACCTCAGAAGGGTGCCACTTCAGTCACCGAAAATAGTCGGAACCGGTTGTATGTTTTGACCAACCGCCAGGAGGCAGAGGCCTCACCAGATGTTGTCACTGGTACGTTACGAATCTTTTCCCATGACATTTATGTGTTACTTGATCCCAGGTCTACCTTGTATTATGTGATCCCATATATGGCTGTTGGTTTTGGGCTTGAGCCCAAAGTCATTACCGACCCTTTCTCTGTTTCCACTCTGGTGGGTGATTCTGTTGTGGCTAGGAGGATATATAAAAATTATGTTATGTCTATTCTTAGCCGGGATACTGTGGCAGATCTCATAGAACTTGATATGGTTGATTTTGATGCCATCTTAGGGATGGACTGGCTCCATTCATGCTATGCCACATTGAATTATAGGAACCGAAGAGTTACCTTTTCTTTTCCGAATGAGTCTGTGATAGAATGGGAAGGACATTCTG
The DNA here is from genome assembly GCA_030864225.1 of Capsicum baccatum var. pendulum. NCBI lineage: Eukaryota > Viridiplantae > Streptophyta > Magnoliopsida > Solanales > Solanaceae > Capsicum > Capsicum baccatum. Next base: position 279,783,735 of record CM061552.1, on the reverse strand, counting down.
TAGTACCTAGAGGGCACTTCATATCTTATCTCAAGGCCCATAAACTTATTTCCAAAGGTTGCTTGTATTATCTTATTTGGGTTAAAGATTCTAGTGTCGAAAGTCTCCCTCTTCAGTCTATCCTCGTAGTGAATAAATTCCCGGAAGTCTTTCCAGATGATCTCCCAGGAATACCACCTGATAGGGAGATAGATTTTGGCATAGACGTGTTGCTAGAAACCTGTCCCGTCTCTATTCCGCCATATAGAATAGCTTTAGTAAAGTTGAAAAAGCAGCTAGCAGAACTCCTAGATAAAGGTTTTATCTGTACTAGTGTTTCTCCCTGTGGTGCACCTGTACTTTTCGTGCGAAAGAAAGATGGTTCCCTGCGTATGTGCATAGATTACCGCCAGTTAAACAAAGTCACGATTAAAAATAAATATCCCCTTCCTAGGATTGATGATCTTTTTGACCAACTTCAGGGTGTACTTTTCTAAAATAGACCTCCGTTCAGGATATCATCAATTGAAAGTTAGGGAGTCAGACATTCCCAAGACATCTTTCCGAACCAGATATAATCATTATGAATTCCTAGTCATGTCCTTCAAGTTGACTAACGCCCCTGCAGCCTTCATGAACTTAATGAATAGGGTCTTCCGACAATTTCTAGACTTGTTTGACATAGTTTTCATTAATGATATCTTAATTTATTCCAAAAGTGATGAGAACCATGCCAATCACCTCTGAATTATCCTCCAGACTCTCAAAGATCATAGGTTGTATGGAAAGTTCTCCAAGTGTGAATTCTGGTTAAATGTTGTTGCTTTCTTGGGGCATATTATGACTAATGAGAAGATTAAGGCTAATCTCTAAAAGGTTGAGGCAGTGAGTAAATGGCCTAGATCCATGACTCCAATCGATATTCGAAGCTTTTTGGGTTTGGCGGGTTGTTATAGAAGGTTTGTAGAGAGTTTTTCTTCCATAGCTGCACCACTTACTAAGTTGACTCAGAAAAAGGTGAAGTTTTTGTGGTCTGACTCTTGTGAGAATAGTTTTGAGAAGTTGAAAGACAAGTTGACTACTGCTCCTGTTCTGACTCTTTCGGAGGGTACAGAAGGTTTTGTTGTATACTGTGATGTGTCTCGAGTGGGACTTGGGTGTATTCTTATGAAGCATGATAAGGTAGTGGCTTATGCATCTAGGCAGTTGAAGATGCATGAGCGAAACTACTCTACTCATGACTTGGAGTTAGCGACTATGGTTTTTGCACTTAAGATCTGGCAGTACTATTTGTATGGGGTACACGTTGATATATTTACTGACCACAAGAGTTTACAGTATGTTTTCTCGTAGAAAGAATTGAATCTTAGGCAGAGGCGGTGGTTGGAACTTTTAAAAGACTATGACATGAGCCTGCACTATCATTCGGGCAAGGCGAATATGGTAGCCGACACCCTCAGCAGGTTATATATGGGTAGTCTTACTCATGTAGGGAAAGAAAAGAGGGAGATGGTGAAGGATATTCACTGACTTGCAAATCTAGGAGTGTGACTTTTGCATTCCGATGATGGAGAAGTGGTTGTTTATGAGATAGAAAAATCTTTCCTTTGTGCAGAAGTTAAAGAGAAGCAGGTTGAAGATCCCATCTTGATGCAGATCAAGAAAAATGTGGGTCAACAAAAGGTAATGTCGTTTGAAATTGGTGGTGATGGTATTTTGAGATACCAGGGTAGGTTGTGTGTGCCAGATGTAGATAGTCTGAGGAAGAGAATCCTTGATGAAGCTTACACGCCGAGGTATGTTGTTCACAGTGGCTCTACTAAGATGTATCATGATTTGAAAACCATTTATTAGTGGAATAATATGAAGCGTGATATGGCTAACTATGTTGCCTAGTGTTTGAATTGTCAATAAGTAAAGTGGAACATATGAGACCAGGTGGTTCTTCTCAAGATATAGCTTTGCCTTTGTGGAAGTGGGAGATGATTAATATGGACTTCATCACAGGACTTCTAAGGTCCCGAAACCAGTATGATTTCATTTGGGTGATTGTAGATAGGTTGACCAAATCAGCTCACTTTCTACCTGTTAGGACAAATTATTCGGGAGAGGATTATGCCAAGCTATTCATTACAAAAATAGTTCATTTGCATGGGGCACCTGTGTCCATTATATCTGACAGAGGTACACAATTTTCTTCACAGTTTTAGAGATCGTGTACTGTACTACTAAAATTTTTGACAAAGATGAGTTCCTTGCATGTGTTTACATGAGGTTTGAGAAAGAGTTTCTTTGAATTGAATTATTGAAATGGTGGTCCCAAAACTTGTGTTTTGAAAATAGATATTTACGATAGACTAATAATGGCGCAGAGATGTGACTTGCAAGTTAATGGTATGACGATACCATATATATTTATGCCATAATAGATTATGTTTTTAGAGCATGTTTTTAGAGACTGTATGTTTTGATAGAGTTTTAAAAAGAGGCTTAAAGAGGGTTAGGTGGTTACCCGAAGAAGGCGTGAGTTCAAGCAACTCTTATCCTAAAACCGTATTTGTCGATACGGGTAGATTATTATTATACGCTGGCAACGGTCGTATGGCGTAGTAGATTCAAAGACTCCAACCCTTGCGGCACACTTGGGTTGGGAGCTTCGCTGCCGAGTTAATGACAATTTTCATATAGCCCATGGAATTTTTTAGAGTTGTTGGGTATACCACCTAGCGCAAAAGTAACACTGATTTCTCAGGGTTGAGATGATTTTTACAGTCTTTAAAATGCCCATGTGAATTCTTACTATATGTTATACTTATGAACTGTTTTAAATTGCTCTCATATATGTTGAATAATAAATGGTTATTTTGGATATGCTCTGCGTACCAGTACATCTGTATTGACCCCCCCTCCCCCTACCTCTCAGGTTCTGAGACTCAGTCTAGGGGTCCAAATAAGCAGTAGATAATTCAGACAGTTGATCAGATTGTGCAGTGGTGAGCCTTCTCTATTCCAAAAGCCCTGTCTTTTTAGATTATCACTTATTTCAGTTTTGGTCTACAGGGGGCCTTGTCTCATTTTCATACAGTTGTCAGATTTTCATGTAGTAGAGATTTCGCAGACTGAGTCAGATGTTATTTAGATGTAGTTGATTTACAGTTTTCATACTTGTGTTGAATTCAGAATTGACCATGTTTCCGTAGCAGATTATGTTTCCGCATTTTCTTTTATAATATGAATGTTGTGCATGATTACCAGATAGATAAGGGCGTTCTGAGCCTTCACGGTTTGGGATGTCCGTCACGGCCAGGCCCTCGTTCGGATCGTGACACCTAATGACTACACCCTCCACTTCCAACCTCAACCCTACTAGTACTCTCTGTATCCATAAAAATGCACACTTTAGGCTCTACTTCAAGCGCATTATTTTCATACCCGACCTAACCCTTTTTTTAACTCATAAAATACTTTCAGTATCAGCCTATCTCTAGTTTATGCAAGCCTATACCTTTCAATAATTAAAGAAGTAAAAATAGTTCAAGAACTTTGCTGACGTTGTCGTTAATTTAATATCTTAGTTTCGGTTAATATTCAATCCATCCAAACTCTGTGCTTATTTGCCTAAGACATGAAATCTCTCAACATAACTATCGTTATTACATGTATCTTTCCAAGTCTACTATAATTAATCTTTTTTTTTACTTGCACCAGGTATCCGAGACTCTTCGAGTCCCGACTAATCCCGGAGGTGCACAGGCCCTCGGCAAGTAGTTTTCCGCAAGTGCACTACGGGTAATTCAGGGTAATTCAGCCATATTTACGATTCTCAAACTCCAACGTATATGACGATTTTGAAATGAACAAGCAGTTTTCTATTTTGATAAATCCCTTGATGACACATTTCCAACCATGGTCAACAAAAATTAATTATCACTATCACCCACCAGTGTATGCACTGTTATTCACTAAATTTTTAGCACAGCGTACCATCACTATAACCCATGGATATGATTTCTAATGAAGTTTCAACATAATGGGTCATTTGAAATACCCAAAATAATACAAAATATTACAACACATAAAAATTTGAGAGGAAGGAAAATTTATCTAAGCCTATCGTTGCGGTGATACTACTGCAACGACAGATCTATCGCTTAGCGAAGCTCAACAATTTCAAAATAGGAAAGTGGTTTTATTCCCCCCCACTTTCTAAGTTTCAAATTTCTCTCAAAACTCTCTCAATTCTCCTAAAGCAAACTTCTTCTGACAACACTACTAACATAATTCTTCATCCCTACTAAGCCTGATCTACGCTCAGAATTCAAAATTTTGAAGAAAATTTTGAAAAAACTCATGGAAGGGGTCTAGACTGGTTGGAGAAGAAGGCACCGCAGCAACGAATGATTTATTACTGTAGCAACACCGTTGTGGCGAAGCTTCTACTATTGTAGCAACAGTCGGCAATAACCTTTCCCAAAAAATTTTAACACTGATTTTGACATTTCTTTCTTTCTCAAGCATCCCAATTTGATTTTTAAATGCAATGATGTGATTTTGCAAGACTGCCACCATTCACAACTAACCAACCTACCAACTGTTCCTAAATATGGCTTACCGAGAGCATTACGATGAGGTTTTGAGCATGAGAGGGGGTTATTGATGAGGGACTTGGATGAGGAGGGGCCCAAATTCTATAATCAGTTGTGTTCCTTTCGGTGGGATATGTTTATTGATCCCCGCATGCAAGTGGAGATCATTCTGGAGTTTTATGCTACACTCCTACTGTTGACTAGTCTCTTGCCCCTACACACTATTCATACTCTAGTAAAGAATGTTTCAGTGGTTGCTGCCACCATCAATGACTCTTTATGGGGTACAAGCCCCTACAATTTCTCTTTCAATACTAAATTCAACAAGTCGGTCCTTAAGTGGTTGGTGTGTAGGAGGGGAAGAAGAACAAGGTGAAGTGGACTCGTGTTATGGGGACCAAGAGCACCCCATTCACCGGAGGTTGGAGGTGGATGAACTTAGCATCTCAAAGTATTAATCCTTAGGAAATGTTACAAATGTGACATTTTATTGGTATATAGCGGTTACTTGTGCTTTGTCAGTGATAGACATGAATGTGGACATGTATATTATCGACGAGGGCAATATTTTTACACTAGGAGAGGGTCTTCAAGGGATCTCTTTTTTTCATCTTTGATTACTAAGCTATGCAAGAGGGTGGAGGCTCTCAGGGAGGATCATGATACCTTGAAGAAGTGTGATTTGCCCTTCAATCCACTAAAACTGAAGGAAGAGAGCAAGAAAAAGAGAAAGTTAGGGGAGGAAGGGGAGAGCAGTTAGGATGAAGAGGGCGAGGAGACTAAAATCCCTCCCATATAGACTTCGATATCCCATGGGGACTAAGAGGCAGACCTGGCTGCTATACAAAGATACTTGAAGTAACCCCATTCACCTCCCCCAAGTTTGGCTCCTACAAACTCCACGACTCTACTAGACTCAGCTCGGGCCTATACAAAGCTCTGAAGGGAGATAAAGAAGCTCCTGAAGTTGACGAAAAAAGATGTAGAGGAGTTCTCCTTCCTTGGTAGAATGGAGGAGAAGGGCTCTGATGCCTTGAGCCTACGAGATGATGAGGCCACCAGCGAGGTCTCCCCTCTTAGTTTATTACACTTTTTTATTTTGGATTGTCCCATTTGGAGCATGTAATAAACAATCTCTTTTATTTTTTCACTTTTAGGACATCTAGCATCATCACATCCTGCTAAATAAATTATTAGCTTGCTACTTATGTCGGCTAATAATTTTTTATAACAATTATTGTAAACACAGACTTATTTTGTGAAGTAGAAGAGATCACAAAATAAGGGAAGTCCCTGACAGCTTACTGCCTGAGCGTCGCTGCAACAGTGGATTCACCACTATAACAGCGCTGCTACAACGACAAAAGTCTCTTTACTTCCTCATGACAACATCTCTACCCATCCTACTACGAGCAGCTATCCCCAACTCTGTTCATATAACCACATCCCTTTCCGACTCTTCTCAACTTACCAACGATATCTAGACACATACTGACTACTCCCTCAAATCTTGACCTCGACCCTACTATTCCTTTCTACATCCACTAGAATGTTCACTTAAACTCTACTTCACGCTCATTATTCTCATAACCAACCGAACCTTTTTCTAACCTACAAAATGCTCCCATTGTCAACCTATCTCAAGTTCAAGAAAGCCCTATACCTTTCAACAATTAAAGAAGAAAAAATAGTCTAATAACTCATCAGAAAACATTATCAATTTATTAACTTAGTTTCAGTTAACATTCAATCCATCCAAACTCCGTACCTGTAGGCATAAGACATGAAATCTCCCAATACAACTATCTTTATTACATGCATCTTGTCTAAGTCTACTATAATTAATAATAAATTACCTTGTAGACGAGTTTTGCTGCTACGAAGAGAGAATAGTCGTCCACACATCCCTTTCCATTCACTAACGCTGGAGATTCCACTGAAAACGCTTCGAAAATCACCCTCTTGGAGCTTAGCCTCTAAATCTTCGCCCTTTTAAGTTTAGGATTCACTTGGGGTGTTATTTTTAGGAAGATTACATAAGGGGTCTTAGATGAATGATGGTTTTTAATAACCCTCGGACAACTTACAGGTTGTTTAGATGGTGGTTTTTTGTGTGGTATGGTATGGTATGGCTACAAAGCCAACCATGTTTGTTTTGATTGTTTTCTAAAAGGCATGGTATGGTAATCTTTCATGGTTTGGGAACCATGAAATTTTCCAATTTTTAGAACCACCGATTTGGTGGTTTTCATGGTTTTCTTATTTATTTTTCCAATTATGCCCTCATATAATATTTTCTAATCCTATTTTACCATTTACCCCATATTACTTACAACCCTAATATCTTATAATTTTTACGCACAAATCCTCTGTTATTCTACGTTCTCCTCTGGATGCTCCTGTTCCTCCTCCGATCAATAACATAACTTTGATTTCTTTGGATTGACAAGATTTTACGTCAGAACTCACGTTAACACATCCATTTGGAGTGTATGGATCACAATGGACTGATAGATTGAGCATCGCATTTCGATCACTGCCAAATGTTGAGAGAAATGTTATGTTCACGAAATCATAGTTTCCTGTAGCACAAGTGTTGGCTAGTGTCCCTTCATTGCCATTTTGTCCCCAATAGATAGCAATTCCCCCTGCTTCAGACCTTGTTGCTAGTGCTAAAATCAACAATATTAGGACATAATACAGAAAAATAAAGCCTTGATTGCCATGTTCTAATTGGTTTTCAATATGGTCTTTGATTTTGTTCTTGTTGGAATAATGCAACAAAGCTACATGCTTTTTATAGGGAAAGAGTTGAATCTGAATGGCCGTGAAAAGTTGTCCTTAATACAACTTGTAGACAAAGTTAGAAGCCATATTAATGTTAGTTTGTGCTTCTGCCTGCCGTAGCAATTGTTAATAATTCAATATTGACTGCTAATACATAGAAAACTTAAAAGCAAATAACCAAATGCTTCCTATGTACTTAATAATTCAATTAGGGGCATTTTAGTAAATTTACTTGTTACGATGCAGTACCATACCATCAAATCAAACAAAAAAACTGTTATTAAATCGCAGTGAACGATACAGTCCATCCAAACATTGTATTGTACCATACTGTACTGTATCATATATTATGAAACCATGACAAACCACCATCCAAACAAAGGCTTACTGTTCGACTGCCGTTCTAGTAATGAAAGTGCCGATGTTGCAAAAAAATTGTCGCTGCATCAACGGATCAGTAGGTCTAGCCTAACTTTTACAATCTAGGTCCAAATTAATTTTGGGCCCCAACTTTTTCCCACAAAATAATTCCTACGAGATCTGAAACTGAGATTTTTTGGTCAAAATATTTTTGTTTGAAATGGCTTTTATCAAACAGCAACAACAACATACCCAATGTATTTTCACAAAGTGAGATTTGGAGAGGGTAAAGTGTACACAGTCCATACCACTACCTCAGATGAATTAGAGATATTGTTTTTAACAGACCTCCAACTCAGGACAAAATAACAGTACATAAGAACATAAAAATAATTTTTACCGTAAAGATGATTTGCATTGTTGCAATTGGCCTTTCGTCATTGGGTTCATATTTGATACTGTGATTCATGTGATTTTTTGATGGTTTAATAGTAACATCGTTATTTTTGTTGGCGTATCTTCATTTATATTTTATTATCATAGTGAGAGAAGGAAATATACTAACTTGACATTTGATCTTTCACTAACGGATTCAAATTCGTCATTGTAATTTTTTGGCTTTTTATCGTTAATTAGTTTAATAAAAATATCATTATTGTTATTGTCGGCATCTTTCTTTTTTTGTTTATTTTGTTATCACAATGGGAGAAAGGCATATTCTAACTCGTCAAACCTTTCACCATTGGATTTATAATCATCACTTTGAATCGGGTGATTTTTTGACTGCTAAAATCTACAATTTAATAATAATTTCATAATTATTGTTGACGTGTCTTCTTATATTAGTTTATCATCATAGTGGGAGAAAGATATACACTGACTTGAATCCTATTATTTCACCATAGGATTCAAATCATCATTGTTATTCATGTTTTTTTTTTTACTGTTAATCCTATCTAACAAAAATAACATTATTTTTATTATCGTGATCTTCATTATTATTTCTTGTTTTGCTAACATAGTGGGATAAAGGAATATTCTAACGTGACAACTAGCCTTTCACCATTGGATGCATGTTTGTTGTTGTGATTTGTATGACTTTTTGACCGTTAAAATTTAACTTAATAATTGGCCTTCACTATTGGATTCAGAAGCGTCATGGTGATTTGTGTGATCTTTTAACAAGTAATTCAATGGTTTAATAATAACGCTGTTATTATTGTGGTTGTAATCTTCATTATTATTCTATTATCATAGTGGAAAGATGAAATATACTAACTCCACATTTGGACTTTCGTCATTTGATTCAAATTCATCATGTGATTCCTCTGATTTTTCTACTATTAATCTAATTTAACAAAAATAGTCATTCTTGTGCATTATCGTGAACTTCATTATTATTTATCATCATAATTGCTTTCTAGTTCTTAATTAATTATTGGGAGTTAGATTTTCCCTGTTCTTCAAAAAAATATCGAGAAGAAGAGTAACTTGAGTGAACTTTTTTTATATTATTTATATTTGACTAAATTATTAATTTTTAATAAATAGTTGAACTTTATTTGCGTGCCTCTTAGTTCTAGCACAATCAATACTAAAAGTAAATTTGAAAAAAGTAATTAATACTTTTGATTTTTTTTTATTAACATGTATTTTCATTAATCAAAAAGTTAATCGTTACATAGTCGGGTAGAAGCTGACCATCTGCCACCTCATTTGTCATTCTATGGCCTATTCATGTTATTTATACAACTACTGCCTAACATAGCCATAAGCCATTTACAATAAGTGTCAATTCTACTTTTCCTATGGAAAATAATTCAGCAATTGCAGCTTTTCCCGCCAAGGAGCTTTATTTCTTCCCTGAATGTGCAGGTGCATAGCTACTTCATGACATGTTTTAGTTGCATCAATTCTGCCATTCTGGAATCGCATAATGTTTCTATCTTTTCAAATGTTGTTTACTACCATTGCAAACACACTGCATAGCATCTCAGTGATCGCAACTTTCTTTTTTGCTATCTTGAATATCCATTCTACCTCTTGATATCATGTACGTATTACTTTATGTGCTCTCATCCATATGAGTATTCTGGTCCAGATCTGCTTACTGTAGGGACATCTGAAGAATAGGAGGTGTAGTGTTTCTTCCTCTTGATCACAAAAAACACAGCTCATAGGAACTTGCACCCCCATCTTCTGAAGTCTATCAACTGTAGATAATCTTTCTTGTATTGCAAGTCACAGATAGATACTTTTGATTTTTTAATATGAAACGACGTACTGATCAGTTAAAAATTTCATATTTAAAAGATACATGTTGCGGAGATGAGAATGTTGAAGAAAATATATGGGCACACTAGGTGCGATAAAATTAGGAATGAAGATATTTGAGATAAATAGGAGTGGCCTCCATGGTGGTCAAAATGAGGAAAGCGGGATTGAAATAATTTGAACGTGTGAAGAGGCGAGGTGCAGAGGCCCCAGTGAGGAGGTGCGAGAAGTTAGATATAGTAGGTATGAGCAGAGGTAGAGGTTGACTGAAGAAGTATTTAGGAAAGATGATTAGATAGGACATGACACATCTTCAGATTACCAAAGACATGAGCTTAGTTAGGAAGGTGTGCAGGACGCATATTATGATAGCGGGTTAGTAAGGTAGGAGTGTTGTATTTTTTGAGGAATTAGGTTTGTAGGTGTGTATCGTTGTACTAGATGTAGTATTATAGTCCGTGCTTTTGATATCTAGCATAGTTTGTGATCGTTTAATGTGTTTTGATTATTGCATTTCTTGTTGTTGATGTTCTTGCGTCTTTCTTGTAGATTTTGCATTATTTCTCTTGTACTTAAAATTTTTACACTTGACCTCACTTGTAGTATTTCATTTTGTTTGTTGTTGTTGAATTTTAAAAATAAAAGGTATTTTGAAATAACTATCTAAAATAAAATATGACAATTGAATGTGATTGGAGAAAGTGACAACCTTTAAAAAATAAGAAAAGTAATTTGACTAAATTATTCTTTTTAATTCTTTAATATTTGACTACATTATCCATTTTTAATAATTAATATGAACTCTATTTACGTACCTATTAATCCTATAAACTTTAATACTAAAAGATAAAAGTTGAAAAAAGTAATTAATTTTTTTTTTATAAATAATAACAACTATTTTGAAATAGATATTTTTAATAAAATATGACAACTAAAAATGAATTGAGAAAGTGAGTAATCTTACCATTATGTATTATTATTATGATTATAATTATGTATTTAATATTATTATTATTATTATTATTATTGTTATTATTATTATTATTATCTACTATTTATTGTTATTATTATTATCATTGTCTTTGTCATTCTTGTATCAAATAAATTTCATCCCTTGAAATAGTAGTACTAGCAGTCTTGCTGATCAAGTACTGCATTAATACTTTTGCATTAATGAAGAAAAAAAAAGCATGCTTGCTTTATATTAAATGGTGAGAGAAAATTCAGAGGCTCCAATGTCTCTGATTTGGGTACTTGCCCTTTGCAAATTGTGGACACACCAGAATTAATGTTTTCAGCTTTAACATTACAGAAGCAAGGTGACCAAGACATAATTTTTTTCACTCATTCCTATCAACCACGATATCTGAAACGACGATGCGCAATCGAGCTTGTAATCCTCCTTTGGGTATTACTTCAATAATCAGTCAAATCGAGGAAACCATATACGAGTATAACAATTGAAGAATGAGGCGATCAACAAAGCTCTATGGATCGTTAGAAGTCGAAAATCGATTCAACGTCAGAACTTTTAATTGTTTTTTTTTTATTTTACCTTTAGTAGTAATTGTTTTTAAAAATTACAAACACCTCAAATATAAAAATATATAGTAAATATTCAATCAAGAGAAATTATATCTTATGGCTTAATTAAGGGCAAAATAATCAAAAGTTCCCCTTTAATATTTTCTTGAAGAGCTTGTTAAAAAAACACCGCAAATATTTTGAGACGAAGGGATCGATAAACTTCATTAAATTATCCTATGAGTTCAATTTTGGGATAGTTTCAAATATATACAATAAAGTAATTATTTTACAGCAAATCCATGCTTTTAATTATGAAAAAAATAATCAAAAAGTCGAAAAAAAAAAAAAAAACTCGCAGTTTAGCCACGGTCGAACCATGGCTGAACAGTATAATAAATCGTAGCTACAAGGCCGATTTTATTTTTTGGGTAACTAATAATTTTATTAATCACCAAGGAAAATTCATATATAACTTCGCGAACACTGTATAAGCTATGCATATGTAACATATCTATTTGTATAAATGGCTACGCTATGTACCAATATTGTATAAGTAGTGTACAATCGTGTATGTATGACGTACAACTATATATCAAAGATATATATACATCCATATCCATTGATTATACAATACATACACATTATGTAAACAATTATGTAATGTCAATATTGTATAATGATGTATTAACATGTATATATGATATATGATTATGTATCAACATTATACAATTAAAAATGACCGCATGCATGTATATATAATATATAAAGCGTGTGTATATATGTATAGCTATGGATCAACGATATGTACATGTACATCCTAAATCAACTAGTGACATTTTACAATTTGCATATTATATCTTCACAAAATGTCTATGCTCTTGGTCCCTTCTAATACATAACAGGAAATAAGCAAGAGCCAACCAAAACTAGAGAAGTGCCTAGTTCACAAAGTATCACTAAATACGTAAAAAGAATTAGTAGACATCATGTACAAAACAAAATTCATTTACTTTGACCAAACAAAGACACAGAAGAAAGAAAAAATCCTAATATTACATGACACTCAATTTCTGTTAGCTAGAAATACAAAATAAATTTGGAAAACTTTCTTTATGTGTCATCATTGGAGAATTCAAATAGAAGCAACGAAAAACTTTAGTGCCAAGAGAGCTCACATAATTCACGATGATATTGGACCATATGAAACCCACATGCAAAAAATTATAAATTTTAGTGTGGTGCATGATCAACTGTATATTCATTTTTTTGTAGAAAATTAAAGCCAGTAGATTCTTTAAGTTCAATCAACTTAAAATCTCCTTTAAAGTTTAAACAGTACCAAATTTTAGATATGAACTCCTCTAATGTTTCGAGTCTTTTGATAAATAATTCACAACGATTCACGTTTACAATACGTCAAATTTTTAAATCAAGCTTTAAACTTTAATGGCCAATTGATCATGGAAGAAGGAAGGAAGACTGAAGGTAGCAAAGAAAAAAGGAAGAAGAAGAAGCAGCCATTAGCGGTATGACCAAATGGTCATTTCAGGTAATTTTAACAAAATTGGGCCAATTTTCTTATAAATAAGATGACCGAGTGGTCATTTCCCATAATTATTCCTTTTTCTTTCGCAAAAATTCAGATATGGTTAAAGTTTACATAATTACAACACATAGATATACCTTAAATCCCTCTCTTTTTCTCCTTCTTTCTCGCCTCTCTCCTCCTTCTCTCCCTCATCTCTCTCCCCTTCCTCCATTTTCATCCCTCTATCTCGTTTCTCTTCATATATAAGTAACTTTTAGTCCATAAGTACAACTTACAAGGCATGGTTGAAGTTTGCATAATTACAAAACATAGATATACCTTAATTCCCTCACTTTCTCTCCCTCTTTCTGGCCTCTCTCCTCCTTCTCTCTCCGATCTCTCTCCCTTTCCTCCATTTCCATCACTCAATCTTGCTCCCCCCCCCCCCCCCCCCCCCCCGCCTCTTCTCATTCTTTTATTTTTTATAATTTCAAGAATCATATATTTGTATATACACTGTGCAAAATGTATATATATATATATATATATATATATATATATACACACTCAATATATATTTTGCAAATGTATATATACAGATATATAGTTATTTGATGTATACTATGTTAATATACAAACATTCAGATATACAATTGAAAAAAGAAAAAGAAATTAGATGTACATGTACAATTAACAACTTATACATATATGACCTATTATAATTGACATATATGTACATATATGTGTACATATACAATTAACAACTTATACATATATGACATATAATTGACATATACACTTGACATGTATGACTTATACATATACGACTTATACAATTATATCATATATACAATTAATATACAACTTATACATATACGCATATATAATTGACACATAATATACAAATGATAACAATGTACATATACAATTAACAACTTATACATATATGACTTATATAATTGACATATACAATTGACATGTATGACTTATACATATACGACTTATACAATTACATCATATATACAATTAATATACAACTTATACATATACACATATATAATTGACACATAATATACAAATGATAACAATTTAGTTGAATTAAGAAAATCTTTTATGAAAAATACGGCGAATGTGTAGGGGAAAGCACAAAATATCAGAAAATTTGGAAGAAGAAATAGAAGAAAAAAAATATTCTTTGATATATGTTAGAATAAACTTTGAGATCTGTTGAATTAGGAGTAATACATACTGCCACTAAAAACGTCAAATAAAAGAATGTCTTATTGTCGCTAAACACTTCAATCAGCTAATAGATAAAATCAAAAATTAATTATGAGAGAGAAAGTTTTACTTGCCTTTGATATATACATTAACCATATCATGTAATTATTAAAAATTATTAACTATGAATTGTAATTTTTTAAAACATTAACCATACCATATAATTATTAAATTATTTTATGTATAATGTGTAATTTTTCCTTCTTTTGTTTCCTTTCATCTTGATTTTTCCTTTAAAAAAAGTATCAAAACATAATTATCTGGACCTTGTTTGACCCGAAACATATTGGATTTTCAGAAGTTGAAAATTAAAGTGGGCTTTATATGTGCCTTGTTGAAACTTTCCAGAGAGTATAGCTTGACATTCTCAAGGACCCTATTTAAAAAAGGAAAAATTACAGAAACTGGCATCCTTAAGACTATAATTACAATAAATAGCAACACTTTTTTAAAATTACAACTTATAGCAAAAGTAACAATATTTTACCCACTTCATAGTAATAGAAGAATATGTATTTTTCAGTTGTGCATATGTATTTATGAGTAATACATATATATTTGTATATGTATTTATATAGCAACATTTTACTTAAATACAAATACAATTTGCTATTTTTCGTAATTATCAAACTGTTGCTATAAAAGTTATAATTAAGGCTACAGAGTTGCTATTTCTGAAATTTTCCCTTTAAAAAATAACCATTCAGTACCCTATTTAAAGAGTTTCTTTTTGGGGGGCTTTTCATTCGGTGTTCGATACCTGCATTAAAGTCTGATATGTGAATTTGAATTTTCAAACTTAACTCCTACAAGTCCAAAATTAGAATTGTCGAAAGCTTGATTTCAATTGATTGATATGAACATCACTAGTTGTCCTGTAATAAAATAAATTGTTGTTGATACCTTCTTTTTAATTCATTCTTCATAACCAAAGCTCGGAGAAAGAAGAGACAAGAGGGTCATATGGAGAATGTAATCAGAAATCCATAAAAGAGTCCGACGACAAAGACTAAATTGATTATCTTCATGCATAAGGATACTAGATTATCTAGTAGAAAAGATTGAAAACCATCACAAACTGCTCTTATTTCTTTTCTATTGCAATTTCTGAATTATTAGATGATGATTTTTTAAATTTTTTATGCATACAAAAAAATAGAAAGAGATAGACTAGAAACGACATTTGTTATGTCAATGACACCAAAGAAATATTAAATGAATCGAATTAGGATATGAATGGAATAAAATAAAGTATATAAGGTTCATACTGCGATTGAAATTATGACTTTAAATCTTCGAATCTGAAGTTAGATTTTGACAACTTCAGTTTGAGACCTGTAAAATTGAAGTTTGATAAGTTCTAGCCCAATGGATTGAAGATCTCAATCCAATATGAAATATGCATATAATTCTATAATTATAGTTCAACAACAATAATTTAAAGTTTATCAAAACTAGCTGAATTTTAAATAACTTTTTAAAATTAAATATTTTAATTAGGGATGCTAAAAGCAACAAAGTGGTACCATTTCTACTTTACAAGGAAAAGGACATTGTATAATCGTACATAGGTCGGGTTGGTTCGATTTTTATAAAAATAAAATCAAACCAATCATGTCAGTTTATTAAAATTATAAACCAAATCAAACCAACATAAAATTAGTTTTTTTGGTTTAGGTTTTAGTCATTTTTTTCGTTTATTTTTTTTATTTCTTTAATAATCTTTATTTTTACAATTATATTGTGATCGAAAACTAGATCAAATATATGTTTTCACTCATGTGCTAATGAAAAAAACACAATTATGAAAAAATGAGGAGCGAAAAACTCTCTTGAAACTAAAAAGTGAGATGAAGAGTGAAAAAAGTTTAGGTTTTAAATTTATATTGGGTTTTGGATCATTTAATTAGCAATTAATGGACAAATATTACAACTTAAAGGCCCAAATCTGAATATATGTCTACATCTACTTTCAAATTATTGAAAATTACTAAACTAGTTGAAAAAATATTTAAAAAGTAGAATATAATTAATATTTTATGTGTAAAAAGTTATAATTATAATTATAATTATAATATTATAATTATAATATAATTTTATATATATATATATATATATATATATATATATATATATATATATATATATATATATATATAACGGTTTGATTCGAATTCGGTTTAACTTTTTTTTTGTCAACACCAAACCAAACCAAGAATGGTCGATTTTTTTTTTCTAACGCTAAACCAACCAAACCAAACCATAATTAGCTTTTTATTTTTTATTTAATTTGATTCGTCGATTCGATTTAACTTGACGATTTGATCTATACACCCTTACTATAGTCAATTTCAAAACAAATAATTTAAGTTAGACCTATTAAAGAGAAAATGATCAATCGGCTATATTTCTTTCTTTTCAAATTGTAATCATCGTCTAAAGCCCATTACCTAAACCCAAGTCGGCTATTTTGCCTTGAGAAAGAAAATGAAACCTATAAGTCTTCATTATATTATTATTATTCTAAAAATTACACAAATACACAATTTATATTTTCAATATTACAAAAAAATCTCAACTCCCTAAATATCTTATAAAAATCTCAACATATACACAGAATGCTATGTATATGTCGGTTATGTTATGTATATTAATAGGGAGAGAGAGTAAAGTAATTAAAAAAGTGGGAGAGAATGTAATTATTTTCCAAAGAGTTGGTATTTATGTTATTTTTTTGGTAAACGGACTTTTCATTCCACCAAATTTAACGTTACAAAATCAAGTAATTACTGACCAATTACCTCTCACATTCTACTATTACTCGTATACACATATATCCTGGCTAGCTACGCATTCATCAAGGATAACAATTTAACTTTTGTAACTGTTTGTGCCACTTATTTACATAATTTCCTTTCGTATGTATATGCAATGCTATACTTCTACAAATTGCATCACTAAAGTAAGGTCTCTTCTGGAATCAGAGATGATTCCTAGCTGTCAAGATGGAATGGAGCATCATACTGAATACTGCTGCTACAATTTCTCTGTACCCTGTATCATTCTTCAGCTCTGTCACCAACCAGTTTATCTCTGTATTCCAGCTTCCAATTGCTCTCGATAGTCTTCTCCAAATAGCTTTAGTGATGTTGCATTCAAAAAATAAATGGTCAAACAATTCATCAACTGTACCACAAAATACACATGATTGAGGAACCTGTATGCCAATCTTCAGTAATCTCTTCACTGTTGCCAACCTGTGTTGTAGAGATAACCACAAATTGAATTTATGACTTGGCTGCATATGGGGTTGCAAAATCAGCTTCTTCCATGATACTCTGGGGTGGTGAGGAATCTGCAGTAAGTACAACTTCTTGATACTGAATTTTCTTCCTTTTTGCAATAACTTCGGCCTGTCTAGCATATTTCCATGCCCCTACTGTGTCTCCATTATCAGCTTCCTGGTATTCAAAATCTTCCTAATCACCCAAGAGATATCCTTGGGTAGATTAAGTTGCTCCAAATCCTGCTGCTTTATGTAAAAGGTGTGGATCTATTTTATCCACATAGCTTAATAACCTTGCGGACCAACAATTAATCTTTGATGTTATCTTCTCAATCAATAGCCAACAAAGAGCTATAGATAACTTCCTTGCAGCAATAGGTACCCCCAGACACTTGAACGGAAATGTGCCTACACTATAACCTGTCTCCTCCAAGATTTCTTGTTTCAAGTTTTCTTAGATGCCAGTCAATAATAGAGAGCTTTTGTCTACATTTTTTACAACCCTGATACTTTAGAAAACTTCCTAAATGTCTGGTTGAGTAGCCTGATGGACCCTTTATCTGCCTTACAAAACATCAGTAGGTCATCAGCAAAGCACACATGTATCGCCCCCAGCTTCTTGCACCTTGGATGGAATTGGAAACTCTTATTCCTGGCCAGTTGCTTCAACAATCTGTTCAAGTATTCCATAGCAAGGACAAATAGATAAGGTGATATTGGGTCACCTTGTCTTATACCTCTCTTTCCTTGGAATGCTTCAGTTAGGCCACCATTAATGGTTAAGGAATAAGACACAGTAGTTATGCATGCCATAACCCATCCTACAATTTTTCTTGAAAATCCTATCTTTATCATTAATTTTCTTAAGAAAGCCCAGTCAAGTGAATCATATGCTTTCCTTATATCCACTTTGAGTATACATCTTGGAGAAATGTCTTTTCTGCTATAGCCTTTGAATAATTCATGAGTAAAAATAATATTATCTGTAATGCATCTCCCTTCTATAAAGGTTGATTGTGCATCCCCCATCAAGTCCCCTATACCATTCTTTAGTCTTCTGGTAATCACCTTAGTGATTATCTTATATACTGTTGTACAGCATGCAATAGGCCTGTAATCCTTAACTTGAGTGGGGGAGGGTACTTTGGGAATCAAAGTTACAGCAGTATAGTTGATTCTTTTATCCATTACACTACTATTGAAGAAGTGAAATATAACATTCAACTCCAAGTGTTTTTTCCATGGGCATTTGCTTGATTGGAGCTTGGACCTCCTCAGGTGTTACTTGTTGGATCAAGCACATCTGTTGCTCCCTAGTAAGACAGTAGCCCTCCTGAACTACCTCAGCATCAGGGCAAGGATACATCTCCCCTTCCTACCCCATCAGGTTCGAGAAGAATGAAATGAACTCCGTTTCAATGTCCTCAGGTATTGTTAACTTGACCCCATTCTCATCATGTACAAATGTGATGGTGTTGTTACTTGTTCTCATTTTCCATTGTGCATGGAAATATCTTGTATTAAAATCACCACTCTGTACCCAAGAAGCTCTGGCTTTTTATCTCATTACATGTTCTTTTATTCTGCTCCATTTCTGTCAATGTTCTCTTCTCTTGCTCATAAAGTTGGTCATTTTCTTGACCCACTGCAATTTTTGTTTGCACTACTTCTAATGTTGTCCTGGCAGTCTCTAAGTGTTACTGGTATGCTGCAAGATGATTGTTCAACTCTTTAATAGAACTTGTCACTGCCTTCAGTTTTTTCCAAATAACCTGCATTGGATCCCCAGTTACTCTCTTAGTCCAAACCTCTTTAACCTTACTTTGGAACTCGGGGTGACTCATCATAGTAGAGTATAGTTTAAAAGGTTTTGGATGTAGTGCCCTGGGTATTTGTGAGTTGCAGTTGATCATAATTGGTGAGTGATCAGATACCCCTGGAACCATGTAGTTAGCCTCGATGTGCCCTTGTCTTTGTAACCAACAATAGTTCCCAAAAGCCCAATTAATTTTGCTATAAACTCTGGATTCTATTGCCTTCTTATTACACCATGTGAAGTGGCATCCTTTGCTTCTCAAAGGAGTGAGTTGATTTGCTTCTACCATATCCTGAAATCCATGCACTTCAGCCTCAGTGACTGGATTACCAATTCTATCTCCTGAGCTCAACACATTATTAAAATCTCCACAAACCAGTCACTCAGAATTTATCTGACTTCCCTGGCTATAAGTTCCTTCCATAACTCCTGTCGTTCCATCAATTCATTACTGGCATACACTATAGTCAGCATACATGCGAACAATGTGTTTGTATTAGTTGTCATACAATGCATAAATTGATTCTCTATTTGTAGTATCTACATTTGAATGTGCTTTTGCCAGATAAGCCAGATTCTCCCATTTATAGCATGATTATAGTTAAACTGAGCATTCCAATCTCTAGCTATATTTGTTTTCACTTTTATAGCATTGTGACTCCTCACTCTAGTTTCAATGATACCTATTATCTCCACTTTATTCTTTTCAGAAAGAGCTTCAACTCCTTCTGTTTGAAGGGCTTATTAAGCCCTCTGATATTCCAGGAACAAACGATCATGGGGTTGAAACTGATCTCCACCTCATCATTAGTCTCAGTTTGCTCCCCCTGATATTTTCTTTCCTTTCCTTGATTTCTCCATATTCTCCACCATAATAGCAGTAGGAACCACCTGGTTAGCATTCTTACCAGTTTTCAGTATTTGCTCAGACTCAGATTGCTCTACCACTTGATTTTCAGTCCTTGTAAGTTCTGGTACTTGGGCCTGCTTAGGGTTAGTTTTATCAGCTTCTTTGACTTCCCATGTCTGAATAATCCTCCAACGTTTGCGGTTCCTCTTCCTTCTCCCCTGTTGTGGTGGAGGGTTGGCCTGCTCTGCTATCTCAGGTACCTTCTTATAAGGACATTCAGCGACAGTATGACCAAAACTATTACAATCACTGTAGAATTTTGGGATCCAATCGTATGTAATGACTTGTTGTATGGTTCTATTGGAGTGCTGAGTTCCACCTGCGTTGGTAGTGTGTGCCTAATGTCTGCCTCTACTAAAACCCTTGCAAATGATATCCGTTCCATCTCAGCAATATACTTATCTGTGTACATCAGTTTACCTACGACACTTGCTAATTTACTCAATGATTACGTCGACCAAAACCCAAGAGGTAGGCTAGGGAACTTTACCCACAAAGGCACCTTATACAGTCATTCTGATTTGAATTAAAATCAATCGACCAATTCCTTAGAATCATTGGCCTATTCCTGTATGTATAAGGGCCAGATTGCAGCATTAGGTCCTTATTCGCTAGTGTAGAAAATTTGAAGATGTAATAGCTATCGTCGTGATATAGTACCTTTGGTTTGGAGACAAAATTCCACACATGAGTAATGTAGTTCTCCATTGTTTTGAAGAATGGAGAGTCCCCCAGTACATATCCGATCAATGTTGTGCTCCAATGATTTACCTGGATCAGTATATCCTCTTTCTCCAGCTGAACAATCAGTTTTTCTCCCTTCGTCATAAGTGGTATATACGCAAGAGCCTACCCCATTTGGAAGCTTCGATTTGTGATTTTCACCTGCTCCTGTACCTCTTCTGTTTTCACTTTAGCTTGGACTGGTGAATCTTGGGACGAGGTTCCCGCTTCAGGGAATTTTAGTCTTCGGGGAAATTATGAATCATCCGGCCTCCGTGAAATCCTTTTCCCAGCTGGCTCATGTTTCACCAACCTCGACTTCTCAAGCTTAGTTTCCTCACTGATAGGCTGAAACGAGCAAGGGAGGAAGTTCCCAAATGTTATCTGGCCTAGATGTTGTTGTATTCCACTCGCCGGAGTTACAATGACCGGTGGTGGCGATGTTGCAGCTCGACGAGCCATTTTCTCTACCAGCGTATGTTAGCAACCCTGCTAACGTGCGCCCAGAGAAAACCTCCTTACACCTATTTATTATTTATGCATTATTATTATACCTTTTATTCCTTTTTCTAACCCCCATAACTATTCTTCTTTCTCTTTTTGCTTCAATTCTTGATAGCTAAAAATTTCATAAAATTTCCATCTTTTTTTCTTTAATTCTCAATTTTTTTTTAATTTAAATTGTCTAAGTTGAGTTAGATTTTTGAAATAGAAGGTGATGTGGGTGGATCAAAAAAGAGAAAGGAAACTGAGAAGAAAGGATGCACAAAATGTGAAGGTTGATTAAGATGGAAAGAAAAGAGCTTTTCTCTCTATGTACTGACCTTATCATTACCTTGATTTTTATAAAGCAGAGTGACTATATAGTTTCAATAGATCCTTGGTTAAAAAAAGAAGACGATAAATAACATATGATCGCAAATTCAGAATGCCAAAATCACCCTAAACATCTTTATTGTGGTCACTGAGCTATTTGCTTGGACAACTTCTGGTAAGACTAAAAATTAATTATTTTGATAAAAAAAGTTGTAATTCTTTGTACTTTAATTTTCTTATTCTTGAGACTGATGTTGGATAGGGATGTTAGATCTGTTCTTATTGTTTTAACTTATTTTTTTCCCTTTAGAATAATGATGAGAAGAATAAGTACAGGTCTGATTTCTGACATATGGCTGAAGTCATAACATGAAAGATCCTTTAATAGTTTAATTTGCTATTTAACCTCTCTATAATAATATTTTAATATAATATTTATTTTGTGAAATTAAACTTTTATGTTAAGTTATATTATGTTTTTTTCTATAACAATATACGGTTATAACAATTAAAAAATATCAGAACAAATATTGTTATTATAAAAAGGTACATTGATATTGAGTATCTTAATTTTTAATCGTTTCATATACTTTATCTTTTCCATTACAGAATAAACAATTAAATATTCTCCTTTGTTTAAGAGGATATATTGTTGGCCACAGTTTCTTCCCAATTATAAAATGCACAACTTAGGAAAATATTGGCGTGATTCCTGTAGCTTCTCCCAAGTAAACCTAATGTTTCTTTACCAATTATTATTAATTTAATTAAAATAATAAACAAAGAGTCACAAGAGCCTTTAACACACCTTTCTGTTGAAACAAATGTGTGGCTGAAGAAAAATGCTTTGTCTTTGTCAATTACTCTGTCTATTTTAATTTATGTGATATTACTTGATGTTATTTTTTAAAAAATTAAGGTCTTTAAGATTTATAATATTTGACTTAGCTATAAAAATATGTTATTCTTTTTAATCCAATTGATAAAAGATTTCAAGTTATATACTTTATTGGTAAATCGAATAAGACTAAATTTGAGCGAATTAAAATAATTTAAATTCATAATTGTACAAATAATTAATTTGCCTAAAAGTTATTCCAATTAACATGCACTGGGTGAAGATGGGCTAAATAATGGGTCATGATTTAACCCGCCAAATTCTTGCCATTGTTTCCTTCTTACAATTTATTTAACTACTAAGTATAACTTCCTTTTCTTCGTTATGATTTATGACTGTGTCTAACTCATAAATAAAATAAATTTAAAACATTTGTCGGAATTTCACTTGAGTCAATTTGAATTACGTAGTTGGTTCAAATTAATTTAACTCTTAGATAGGCTAAATTGAATGAATTAAAATAAATTAAATTAATAAAATAATTAAAGATTAATCTATTTAAACTTAAATAACTAAACTAATCATATTTTTATCAACTAATTTACCGACCAAATCATGGAGGATAATGCAAATACTAGCACTTTAATCTACCAAGGTCAACCAAATATCCTTTTCTTCCTTGAAAAGTTCCTTTCCATTTCTGCACGTTATCTCTTGTTTCTTCTCACTTTTTCTTTTCCATCCTTTTTTTTTCTCTTTTTTTTTTTTCTGTTTAATTAAATGAAAAAAAAAGTAGTTTAATATACTAAAACTTTTATTATGTATAGATTTTGGAAAAAGATTTGATCATAAGAATTTATTGTAGGAAAATTATTTTTAAGACTTGAATGTGTGACCTCTTAATTACGTACTTTTTCCATCCCAAATTATACGTCCTAAATTTTTTAATTTGATTTTTTATTTTACTCGTTCTTTTTCATTAATCAAAAGACAAATTTTTTTTCCATATTTTACTTTTTGTATTAACTATTTTTCTTTTAAATTAAAATATAAACATCACTTAAAAGGGGCGCTATGATAAACTAATCATATTATTAATTATTTTTCTTAATTATTATGTCATCTAAATTTAAAATGAATAATTTAAAATGGAGAAAGTAATAATAACTTACCTATTACTCAGACGCTTCCCCTTCCCGATTGTATTTGAATTAATGAAACAATCGTCTTTAACTTCCCTTACCTGGCCCCCACACCAAGATTCCATGCTCCCCTTTTTCTTTCCCTTGCTATTTTCCTCAATATATATACATGATATATCCCCTCAAAAAATATCAACTCAATTTCACAAAACACATTTTCCAATTTCCATGATTCCCTAACAAAAATGGAATCAAAAATGAACCAAAGTGAAAATAAATCATCAACAACAAATGAAGAGAGTGGATGGACAACTTATTTGGAGGATTTTTCATTGATGAATAATTATCAAAGTGATCAAAATTATAGATCATCATCATGTTGTGATGATGATAATTTTGGCTCTCATTATTCTTTGTTATCTGATGCTGCTTCTAATATTGCTCCATGGAAGAATAATAATTATTGTAATACAAATTACAATGATCAGTTAGTTGAGAATGATGAATGTTCTGCCAAGAAGTTGAATTTGATGAAATTACCAAGAAACAAGAAAATCAATGATCCTGATTTGGAAGACACTGCTAGCTCACCTGTCAATAGTCCTAAGGTTCTTTACCTCCTTTTCATTTTTATTTGATCTCCTCGTATCTGTAGTCGAACTGTGTGGCTATCTCATCTGGAAATTTGACCAACGATCAAGAAACATATTTTGTAGTCATTTAATTATATAATTTATATTATGTTTTCGACATGTTACTTGACGTGTGAGGTTGATTCTTTTTTGATGGGGCAAACATGTGAAAATACTACTATCTTTGGTGGCGACGATGCGATTTGAACTTAGGCCTCTAGCCCTGATTTGATACAATTGATACCATATATAATGATAGAAATAGCGTTTATTGGCCACTTTTTAGTCTTGTATATGAAAAGTAGCCACTAAGCATCTTGGATTTTCAAAATTCACAGGATGGAATTTGAAAATACGTGACAATTACTTACTATTTTTCAATTATAGAAACTGAAAGCTAAGTTGCTATTTATCATGAAAATTAATTGCACTGTTAAATTGTGTAGCTACTCTATCTGAGAATTTCAATGGGACTGAGCACACTTTAAATTTCTTATACGAATTATATTATTATGTGTTCAACATCTACTTCTACTGATATCTTGGGTGATTATTAATAGGTAAGCAATTTTAGGCAGATGGAGATCAATTATAGAAGAAAAGAAAATAGCACTGGCAATTTTCTGGTAATGTACTTTTAAGAGTTCTATTTAATTTTTTTAACAGGTTGTTTTATATATTTAGTCCAATCTGATTTGGGCAGGTTAAAAACGTGTTTGACATAAAAACATAAAATATTCAATCCAGTTCCGTTCAATATGTAAGAACAAATATTATTTTAAAGTATTTATGTATTATCTGGATAAATGCTATGAGGGGTGAGGGCAGATAGGTAGGGAGTGAGGTGATGGGGATGGGGTGAAGGTGAGGTGTGTTGAACGATGATTGGATGAGGAAGATATATACAGTACAATCATCAGAAATAATGTGTGGAACTTGTTTTTCAACTTCTACTAGGGAAGTCATATATTTCCTCATTTCCACAGAACTTGTTTCTTAGAGAAAATATTTTTTCAAAAAAAAAATAAAAAATAAAAAAATTTAACCAAATGAACAAGGATTTATACAGATTTTTCCTGACATCTTATTTAAGAGGGAGAAAAAAAATAGATCGAGTGATGAATAATATGGATATTACCCATATAATAGTATATGGATTTTTTAATATTCTCATAATTTTTGGTTATTGATCATATTGTAGGGAAGTGAAGGTTGCTCAAGACAACTTCAAGAAATGCAGAAAGTAGAAAGAGAGAATAATGGGTACACAGACTTGAAGAAGAAAGGACATTGTCTTGTGCCTATATCTATGTTTATCAACTACCATGGCTGATTTTTCCCTCTCTTTTTTCTCCATGTATAAAAATCTTGCTTTTTGTTTTTAAAGGATATACTATATAAAAGATGATAATGAAATATTGTGAAAAAAGTACGTCATTTAAAAACTTAAGTTATTAGGAAAATTGTATATTTATTTACTTAATTTTTCCTTCAGTACGCCCTTCACGTGTGAATTTAATCCTTATAGGGTTAATTATGTGAAAATTCTTCCTCATAATGCATGGGTTGGGCGGTGAGATGCGAACTCGGGATCTCTGCAATTTTAATATTATGCTTACATATGTGATTTTCTCATTTAAAAATTTAAGTGGTAAAAGAAATCAAGCTTGTGAATAAGTGGAGTTATGATTTTGAGTTTATACGTTTTTAATTATAGAAAAAATTATTTATTGAGTTCTTAATAAATTATTTATACATATTAAGTAAAATTTTAAACACAAATACATAATTTGAATTAAAACTGCTGAATTCTGCCAAATTCGTAATCAAAGCTTTAGCTTCACCCCTAATTTTATGTGGTTAATTATGCCTTCTGCACTCTTCAGAAGCCAAGGAACCCTAATAAAACATAAATATAAAAGGTTGTTTTTTCCAAAATGATCTTTTAATATAAAATTCCTACTACATGGAAATTGGTTAATTATATTACGAGTTAATAACTTAAACGGTAACTCAACTTTGGATTTTTATCCTACAAAGTCACTTAACTTTAAACTTTACTCAGAAAGTCACCCAACTTTAGATATTTTACTCAGAAAGTCACTCAACCTATTTTATTTATTTTTAACTAATTTTTGCTTATGTGGAATTCTTTTTAATAATAAAAATTTAAAAAATATAAAATATTCATTTAATGACCTTTTTACCCTTTCTTTTATTTGATACCTACATTTAAAGAAAGGAATATTATCTTGTATTACTATTATAGAAGTTCAAAACTTCTAACACCATATGCTAGCAACTCTTTTACCCTCCAAAAGAAAGACATATACGAGAAATTTGTAATTTAATTATAGTCTTAATAGTTAAGATTATAAAATCAACTTCATTTTGATTATTGTATGGTTTTTATTTGAATTATGTCAGATGTCCTAATATTAGAAATTTACCCGGTCAAGATATTTTTCTTATTTGAACTATGTATGTACATAATAATATACTTCTGTGTTAATTTTTCTAATATTTAGACTTTTAAAATCGACTATAAATTTACTTATTAAATCCTCTTTTAATAAATAATAAATGTTTTATGTTCTCTTTATCTATAGTTAAAATGACTATTTTAAAAACATATTGTACTCATTGATATAAATACGCGCACAATGTACGTATTCAACTTCTGGCCCTATAAATTCACGAATTTCAATTCTATTTTTAATATGTACTTGTCCATAGGTGTTGAGACCCTAGTTTCAAGTTATGATTTGAAATCAATATTTGTTTATGAAATCTATACTAAATTTCAACTTCAATTTTTGTTTTGCATTTTGAGGGTAGAAGGTCAGTCATGTAGGAGTATTGTCTTGCATCTCTAAGGTAGAAACTTATTGTGGTGTTCGTCGTTGACTAGCCATAGTATTATGGTCCCTGCTGTAATACTATCATAGTTTATTATTTATTATGTTTCGATTGTCACACTGTTTTTATCCTTTCTTTCATTCCCCTTTCTTTCATTGGATATCTTCATTTCTTGATTTATATATCTCCTCAAAAAATTTAACCTACAAATTAATTAAATGATGCCAACAGCCATAAAATCATCATTAGAAAATCTTGAGAACTTTGCAACTAATTCAGTAGCAGACAAGCAAACTTCTCCAAGTGAAGCAGTAACAGTACTATAGGTATTTAAATATCCACATAAGCATTTAAATATAGGTATGAAATGAAAGAAAGGGGAATGAAAGAAAAGGTAAAAAGGCCATTAAATGGATATTTTATACTTTTCAGAATTTTGTTAGTATTAAAAAAAATCACATAAGCAAAGATTAGTTTAAAAAAATAATAAAATGAGTTGGGTGACTTTCGGAGTAAAACATCTAAAGTTGAGTGACTTTCTGAGTAAAGTTCAAAGTTAAGTGACTTTCTAGGATAAAAGTCTAAAGTTGAGTGACCGTTTAAGTTATTAACTCTTATACTACTCCAATTGGATCTACTACCTTATTTATTTAGTTGCAAAAAAGTTAAAAGAAATTGTGGGCGATGCAATTTTGAAGATTTAAATTTGTGCAAAATTTGAATTATATTAGATTCAAAATATAATAGTCCCAAATAAATATTGCGGATTAATATAATTGAATTAATTATTTAGGTCCAAACATATATGGATTTAATTAAAATCTATTTTTTATTGGGCTAGCCCATTGATTTGAGCTACAAATGATGTGCCCACTTTGCTAAGTTCAAGTATTGTCATATTCTACAGGCCCAAATAAATGTCATGTGTCAAATCACGTGGCATGACAAGTCAAGTGAAGGGGCCAATAGGACCATGCCACATGTCAAAATAATGCAGCAGGCCCAATAAAATCAAAGCCCATAAAAGGCACCACATCACTTTAATTTGATTAGTCAAAGGAAGTCTATCTTCATCATGACTCCTCTTTTTCCACAACTATAAATAGGGGTCTCATAATTCAGAAAGAGGGACCCCAGAACTCTAACAAGTAGCAAGAGAAAGCTCATGGATCAAACGCTACAATTTCTCTAAAAAGTTCAAGCATTCAAATCAAGTTCATCAAGATTCAAGATCAAGACCTTAATATTCAAGAACAAGCTCAAAAGACTTTGAATTCAAGCACAAATCAAGATCTAGTCTCTCAAATCAACAAATCAAGTTCAAATTCGAGATCAAACTTTAACCCCTTGAATTTATATTTGAAAAGATGAATAAGGGGATTCATAGAGATTGTAACACTTGCATTGAAATCAATAAATTGATTGTTGCAATATATTTTTCTTGTCTCGAATTATTATTTTTGGTCAAAAATTGTATTGTCCAACAAATTCTGGCATGCCCAGTGGGACAATCTCTACCTCTTATCTCAACTTTTTCAACTGCAAAGTTCAACAACACTGAAATAACTTCCAAGAAGGTCAACTCTCAATCAACTGCTTCCAAGGCTGCTGATTCAAAGTTCTCTGCTAAAGTATAAAGCATCCTTGGTATTACTTTCAGAAGCTTAGGAGCTGTTATAAGGAGCAAGGCAGGCTTGCTAGGATAATAAACACATCCAGTGTCGTCCACGCCAACTCCAGTTTTTGGATCTTTAACTTCAAAAGGAACGAAGTCCAATGCAAGTGCTTTGGAAGGAGGAAGCAGTGTGACAGAATCGCTTAAGAAGACTCTAGATCTACTTGAGCATTTCGGTTCCAAATACTATGGCGCAAAGAGCGATGGTCGTTCAAACAACTCATCATCTCCGATTACACCGCATAAATTGAGAACCTCAAAGATCAAATTATGCGATAATCTATGCTACTCCCCAATATCTCCAGTGATCATGCAAGCAATGGTGACTGATGCCTCGTCTATGGAGGAGAAATTTGTGATCTACAAAGGCAATTAAAAGCCTAACCAAATATATTCAAAATTAAGATGCTCGGATTGATAAGATAATAGATATAGTGGAAGGCCTGATAGACGGAGAGTCTATCCATGCACCTAAAAAATCTCCATAGGTTCATGAGACAGAAGATCCTGTGAAACAAACACCGCCGACTAAAGAAGTGCAAGTTTCTTCTGAAGGAATGATCCCGATTGAGCAATTGAAGGAATTTATTGAAGGGACATTCAAAGACAAGTATGATGTTGTCACCAAGTCTTCCCTCACATATACTAAGCCATACACTACGAGGATAGATAGCCTCAAAATGACAGTCGGCTATCAACCCCCCAAATTTTAACAATTTGAGGGCAAAGGGAACCCAAAACAGCATGTCGCATACTTTGTTGAGACATGTAATAATGCTGGAACTTACAGTGACTATCTTGTCAAATAGTTTGTTCGTTATCTAAAGGGAAACGCCTTTGATTGGTATATGGATCTCTAGCCTAACTCTATCGATAGTTGGGAGCAATTGGAACATGAGTTCTTGAATCGCTTTTACAGCACAAGGCGTACGGTGAGAATGATAGAGCTCATAAATACTCAGCAAAGAAAAGATGAACCAGTAATCGACTTTATCAATCGATGGAGAAATACAAGCCTAAACTACAAAAATAGGCTCAGTGAAGCTTTTGCAATAGAGATGTGCGTTCAAGGAATGCACTAGGGACTTCTCTACATCTTGAAAGGAATTAGACCAAAATCCTTGGAAGAGTTGGATACTAGTGCTCACGACATGGATTGAGCATGTATTCTTTTGGAAAGGAAGGATCGCCTATCCATGACCCTTGAAGGGGAAAGGATAAGCAAGAACCCAAAAGATGGGTTAAGTTTGTCCCCAAAAATAATAACAAAGAATTCATGAATATCGACGTGTCTCTTGTGAAGGTCACCACAAAGGTGAGAAAGAAGCAAAGTGTGAAGACAACTTTTGGAGCACATCCGAATAAAAAAACTTTAAAGAAGATGCAAGAAAAAGAATATCCCTTCCTTGATTCTGATGTTGCTGAGATTTTTGATGAACTCCTTGAGTATAAGCTTATTGAACTCCCAGATATGAAGCATACCAACGAAGCTGGAAGGACCAATGACCCTAATTATTGTAAATATCATAGGCTCGTAAGTCACTTTCTCAAAAAGTACTTGGTCTTTAAAGATATAATCATGCAACTGACAAAAGAAAAGAAGAACTTCTTCGACGATGAGACGTCCAGTTCTCATCAAATCTCCATCACATTTGGCTCGCTCGATCCAGTCCAAATATGTGTCAAAGAGCATAATGGGAAAATATTAGAGCCTGACAGATCTTCAATTGACGAAGGCGTTGATAAAGGTTGGACTCTGGTGACGAAGCGCAGACACAGGAGGATGGGTTTGCGAAAGGAGTCATTCGAGCAGCCAACTAGAAGGAGAACGGTGAAGAAACCAAGGAAATAGAAGTTGGTTGAACTCCAAAAGAAGACGAGGGTAACGTAGCTTCACCCCCAAAAACTTTAACATCCGATGACTTTAGAGGAATTCTTGTCGAGTTGGTTTCGTGTAAAGACTGCCCAAGTTAACCTTGAGGCGTCTTGTTTTAATATCGCAAAAGAGGGGGCAAAGGGTGAGAATCTACCCATGGAGGTTCTTTCATCTTCCAAAAATCTTGTTGAAATTCTTGGCGAAGAGGCACATATATGTGATACAAAAATCACATTCATAAATAATGATCTTCTGCTTGGTGAGGCCATACATAACCGTCTCTTATACATGGTGGGTAAAATTCTAGGAAAGAAGATCATTAAAATCTTGATAGATAAGAGATCTGAAGCCAATATCCTGCCTATCTGTACGATGAAGGAACTTGACATCACTACTCGCGAACTGGACAAAAGCTGTATAATGATTCAAGGCTTCAACCAAGGGCAAGAGGGCCATGGGATGTATCAAGTTGGGGATTCGTATGGATTATTTTTAATCAAATCCATTGATGCATGTGATTGATGCCAAAACTTTATACAATATATTGCTTGGTAGGCCTTGGGTGCACGGGAATAAAATTATCTCGTCCTCTTACTATCAATGCTGAAGTACCTCGAAGGCGGAGTGGAAAGAAAGATAGTTGTCGATGACAAGCTATTCACTGAAGCTGAGTCACATTTTCTCGATGCAAAATTTTACTTAAAGAATCATGTTGTGGATGATAAGAGGGGTAAAAATGTCATTAAGACCAAGTGTGACGATCTTGCATCTAAGAAGGTCGTGGTGACTATCGAAAAAATTTCCACCAAGAAGCCTCTTTCCACTTGAAATAAATAAAGTGTCACTTCTATGAAAAATAAGGCAACTCCCATTCTTCGCTACGTACCGAAGGTAAAGAAAGATAAAGATCACCTATCGGATTCCCAAGATAATGTGCTGAAGGGGATAACTTTACCTATCAGGAAGATTGATTTAATAAATACATCCTCAAGACTTCTTGAAGAGTCTGTGGCTCAAAATCTACCACAAGATATGACACTCCCTGTGAAGCGTATGAATAAAGGATTTGACCCAAATGCATATAAGCTATTTGTAAAGGCTGGATACAATCTTAATGAGCCATTAAGGTTGGACAAAATTCTGTCGAAGGTTACAAACAGGTGGGTAAGTGAAGGCCTAGGATACACGTAGCCACCTCCAATTTGCATCTCCATTAGAAGGGCAGTCAGTAATTACATCACCATAGAAGAAGAATCCACTGCTGCTAATAAAAGACCCTCTGTAGTTGACCGACTTGGAGGGTCAACTGCAAGAACTTCTGTGTTTGAAAGGTTGAGACCTGTAACTTAGAAGAAATGCAACAAACATAAGAGGAATCGTCAAAGTACGATGATGCACTCTTCACTTAAAATACAGAAAGATTTCCAAAGTTTGATTTCTTTTAGAATAAAGCGACAAGCAGCATTGGTAGTTTCATGCAATGAGGTGCTAAAAGAAAAAGAGCATACTGTCGTTTATACTGAGTAACGTGAAGAAGATAAAGAGAGTGTTGTCTCCTCATATCATGTTATGACCTAGAACGAGAAAGATGTCTTATCTCAAATAAAGGTTGATGAAGAGATAGAAGATGTCTTTTGGTGTTATTATATATCCATCAATGACGATGATCCTCAAGAGGAGGAAGATGCTGGAGATGCTCCATTGCAACTTGAAGAAGGAGTAAAGGCCACAATAGGTCCCTTGAAGGAAGTTAATCTTGGAACTGATGAAGACCCAAGACCAAATTACCGGAGTGTGTTTCTAGAAGTAGAGGAGAAAATCACTTATATGGACATACTCAAATAATATATGGATGTCTTCACCTGGAGCTATAAGGAAATGCCTGACTTAAATCCAAAAGTAGTGGTCCATCAGTTGGCGATGAAGAATGGTGCCCGTTCTGTTAAGCAAGTGTAACACCCCGTGCTTAATTACGTGAATTAGCCATTGTTATATGTGTTGGAGTATATGTATTGATCCTAAGTTAGGTATATATGAGTATTGATTATTTTGAGATGGTTTCAAGTGTATAGTTTGATTATATGTGTATAGGAATCGACCTTATTTATACCGGAATTTGCCCGTCGATGTTTCCATACGAAGGTTATTGAATAAGCTTTCCGACGATATAAATATTTTCAAAAACGGATAAGTTTCGGATATAAGCGAGCACGTTCGAAACTATAAAACGGTGGCCGGGATGTGAACAGTAAAATTGCAGGAAAATTTCCAGTTTTTTGGGTCAACTTTGAGCGATCATAACTCACTCAATATAATGAACTGGGAGATCTACCATATATCAAAAGAAAGATCTTTGAGTCTTCTTTCCAATGAAATTGGTTTCATCCAAATGCAACATCTGCGTAAGGAGTTATACGCGTTTTACTTCAGCCTCTCAAAACAGATTTTTAGGGTCAACTTCAAACGATCATAACTCCTTGTACAGGACGAACTGGGTGGTCTAATTTATATGAAATGAAAGACCTTTGAATTATCTTTCCAATGATACCAATTTCACCCAAATCCGATATCGGAGCAAAGAGTTATGGTCTATCTACTTCAGCTTGTCAAAACAGTCCACCGGAGGACATATTTGACATTATTTAAATTTTAAGGGCACTTTGGTCATTTTCTATGGTATTATGGACGGGAATATGTGTATATATACATGTATATGAGCTCAAAAATCAGTTTCTTCATCAATTAGAGGAAAGAACAAACCCTAGCCTGATTTTCAACTCTAATTATCTTGTGATTCAACCGTGGAAAGTCCAAATTGATTCCGTAGTTGTGTTCATCGTCTCAAGGGCTTCGAGAAGCACCCTTTATTTGTGCCAACAGGACTTCAAAACCCAAAGGGCCATTCTATGGTAAGGATGTAAATTATGTTGGTGTTATTTATATGGATATGTATATATATATATATATGCATGTGAGCATAAGAAGTATGTTATTTGATTGTTGTTGAAAGATGATTGGAAATGATGTTGGATAATTCTTGTGCATGGTTGGATTATGTTGAATTGTGAAGGGATGATGTGGTATTGATGATATGGTATTGAAATGATGATTATATATATATATACACATAAACCTATTGTTCAAGTTGGTTTTTGGAATGCTTTGCAAATATTGGTTGTATGGAATTATGGAAGAGAATTGTGGTGTTGGGTTGCTAATACTAGATGCCAAATATTTCATTGTAGATAAGTGATTTGTAAAGGCGGGAAGTTGTGTTGAATTGGTATCCGAATCTACAACGAGGTATGTAAAGCATACTCTAACGATATTCTTTGGCATGAAAACACCAATGTTCCATCAAGTAAGATTCCGGGGTTATCCAAACACATGTATTGTTCTACATTACCAATGAAGTTGTTTCCATTCTATACAGTGTCAAAAATGTTTCATTGATATACCAAGAGGCTCCTATTTCATTGTTGTGATATTGATGATTCTGAAACATACTATTGATGTACCAATGAGTCCTTATTACATCGTTATTGTATAGAAGGTCTATTACTTGATTCCTATTGATGTATCATTGTTCCAAAGGTGCTATATTGGCATGAACACTATTGTAATAATCTCAAAAGCTTTTGAACTAAGTTATTGGAAAAATTTCTTATGTGTTACTTGATATACGTGTGGGTGGTATCCCAGGGGCATAAGCCTAGCATGGGTCGATCCCAATTGATATGTACTGGGGGCAGCCTAATGGTCACAGTACGGTACAGTATTGATTATTGCTAGGTGGTTGGAGGTTCGGGAGGAGGAGGTAATGGCGAATAATAATTGTAAAGAATGAAATGAACGAATGTATACCGTTCCACAAATGTGTTTGTATTCAAGAACCCAATTCAGATTAATAATAATGTACATGATCCTAAAAGTGTTTATGAAGTGTGGTTCACTTTTATTATGATTTATTCACATGTGTATGATTTTCTTGACCCCCCATATCACATATGATTATTTACAGCTTTACATACTCAGTACATATTTCGTACTGACGTCCCTCACGGGGGACCTGCATTTCATGCTGCAGGATCAGGTACTTCAGCTCATTCACAGCATAGATAGGAGCCAGGTCATACAGCTACTGTTGGTGAGCTCCAGTTTACTTCGGAGCTTTCCGAGTCGGTTCCTTATATTTTGTTATTGTACAGGAGTCATGTGTGGGCGGGGGTTTGTCCCGACCCTAGTTATGTCATGTATATCCTAGAGGCTTTGTAGACATAAAGAAGGGTAAAGTCATGGAAGTTTATATAGTGATGTTATATTCGTATATGGGGTGGCCCCGACGGCCAAGTATTATATATATGTATATATATTTGTGCGTGTTGTGCTGATACAGGTAATTAGACCCTTTTATATGCAGCGAAGTGCTGCCCAAATTTTTGGTGACATGTAAGTGAAAGTACAGGTATTTGAACGGGTTCTCCCGGGCCTTCTCGGCTTCGGGTGCCAGTCCGGCCCGATGGGATTTGGGCCGTGACAAAAGTGGTATCAGAGAGGTTCGTCCTAGTGAGTCTACAAAGCCGTGTCTACGTAGAGTCTTGTTTATCGGTGTGTTGTGCACCACATCTATAAACAGGAGGCTATGGACATTTAGGAATTGTTTCTTTTCTTCATGTCTTAGATCGTGCGATAGAGCTTATATTGTATATGAAGTCATAGTTGACCACTGAGTCAGTTTGTTTCTCTTATTATAGTAATGATGCCGGTTACCAGAAGCAAGAATACCGGTAAGCAAGTAGATGTGGCTGCCGGAGAGGGGACTAGTAAGTCACCCACCATACCAGCTAATCAAAGTGAGGCTCCAGCTGAGCATGCATCAGAAACTTCCCCCAGTCCAGAAGAAATAAGGGAGAGGATAACTATATCCCCAGAGCCACCTATTAATGTTGTTGATCAAGATCTTAGAAATGCAGTGCAACTTTTGACTCGTATAGTTGCTGGGCAAGTCCAAGGGCAATCCATTCCTGTCGCGGGTTCTAGCAGTACTGATAGGGCGGCTAGTCTTCGGACACAAGATTTTCTTAAGATGGATCCGCCTACTTTTACCGGATCCGATCTTAACGAAGATCCGCAGGACTTTATTGATCAAATCCAAAGGGCCCTAGAGGTGATGCATGTATCGGGCAGAGAGACAGTGGAGTTAGCCGCGTATAGATTCAAAGGTGAGGCTATATATTGGTATGAAGACTGGAAACGGTCGAGGGGCATTGATGCACCCCCAGCTACTTGGAAAGAGTTCAAAGAGGCATTTATTGATCATTATCTTCCATATGAGACTCGTCAGGCCCGTGCGGATCAGTTCTTAAATCTTCGGCAGGGTAATACAAGTGTGAGGGAGTATAGTCTTCGATTTAATTCCTTGTCCAGATATGCTCCTAATGTTATAGCTACTATGGATGACAGAGTTCATCGGTATGTGAACGGATTGGATCCGTATTTGGTTAGGGATTGTACTATTGCTGCACTGAATAAAGATATGGATATAGCTAGGATCCAAGCATTTGCACAGAAAATGGAAGATCAGAGGCAGAGAAGAAGAACGCAGGAATTTGAAAGTGGATCTTCTAAGAGGTCCAGATCTACAGGGCAGTTTATGGCTCCACAGGGAGGTTTTAGACCTCAATTTTCTGCTAGACCACCTAGGCCATTATTTTCTTATTCTGCAGCTAGTGCTCCACCACAGCATCAGGGGTTCAGAGGCAGTCAAATTGGGCAAAGAAGTGAGGGTCATAGTTCGCGATCAGTGGGTTATCATGGGCAAGGGAATATGATCCAACTGAGACATCCTCGAGAGCCATGCAATAAATGTGGAAGGAATCATATGGGCGCATGTCGAATGGGAACAAATGTTTGTTATTGGTGCGGTATGACAGGGCATATGATGAGAGAATGCCCACGAAGGGGCGCAGGTGGTGTAGCACGACCTTCGGGATCAGCTGTTGCATCATCGTCACCGGTATCTTATTCTGGTAGAGGCGCACGACCCGTGGGTCACGCTAGAAACGAAACAAGAGTCGCCAGTTCCAGCGGGACTCAGAATCGCACTTATGCTTTAGCGGATCGACAAAATCTAGAGGCTTCCCCAGATGTGGTTACGGGTACGTTGTCCATATTTTCATTTGATGTATATGCTCTAATTGATCCCGGTTCTACATTATCATATGTTACTCCTTTGGTTGCTGGAAAGTTCAAAAGAACCCCCGAATTATTAGATAAGCCGTTGGAAGTGTCTACCCCGGTTGGGGAATCTATTATTGCTAGAAGAGTTTATAAAGATTGTGTAGTAACTGTGTGTGGTCGAGACACGATGGCTAATCTCGTGGAACTAGAAATGGTAGATTTTGATGTTATAATGGGTATGGATTGGTTGGCGTCTTGTTATGCCAAAATTGACTGTTGTACAAAAATGATGTATTTACATTTTCCGAATGAAGCAGTTATTGAATGGCAAGGTAAGATCGGCGCACCAAGAGGTAGATTTATTTCTTATTTCAAAGCAAGGAAAATGATTTCCAAGGGATACCTATATCATTTAGTTAGAGTAAGGGATACAGAAGCGGAGCCACCAACTCTTCACGTTGTTCCGGTGGTAAATGAATTTCCTGATGTATTTCCTGAAGATCTTCTAGGTTTGCCTCCTGAACGAGAAGTGGAGTTTGGTATTGATGTAATTCCAGGCACCCAACCAATCTCCATTCCTCCATATAGAATGGCCCCAGCAGAATTGCGAGAATTGAAAGAGCAATTGAAAGATTTGCTTGAGAAGGGATTCATAAGGCCTAGTATGTCCCCCTGGGGAGCGCCAGTGTTATTTGTGCGCAAAAAGGATGGCTCGCTGAGGATGTGTATTGATTATCGGCAATTGAATAAGGTGACTATTAAGAATAAATATCCTCTCCCAAGAATTGATGATTTATTTGATCAGTTACAGGGCGCCAAGTGCTTTTCTAAGATTGATTTGAGGTCAGGTTACCACCAAGTGAGGGTCAAAGAAAAAGATATACCCAAAACAGCTTTCCGAACAAGGTATGGTCATTATGAGTTTCTAGTTATGTCATTTGGGCTAACAAATGCACCTGCAGCTTTTATGGATTTGATGAATAGGGTGTTTAAGCCATTCCTGGATGTATTTGTGATAGTTTTTATAGATGATATTCTAGTTTATTCTAGATCAGAAGAGGACCATGCCAATCACTTACGACAGACATTACAGACTCTTCGCGATTGTAAGCTTTATGCAAAGTTCTCTAAATGTGAGTTTTGGTTAAAGTCGGTGGCATTTTTGGGTCATATTGTATCTAGTGAAGGGATAAAGGTTGATGCTCAAAAGATAGAAGCTGTGAAGAACTGGCCAAGGCCCACAACGCCGACGGAGATTCGTAGTTTTCTCGGGTTGGCCGGTTATTATAGGAGGTTTGTTAAAGACTTTTCTTCCATTTCAGCACCTTTAACCAAGCTAACGCATAAAGCATCCAAGTTCCAATGGAATGATACGTGTGAGGAGAGTTTCCAAGAATTGAAAAATAAGTTGACTTCTACACCTGTGTTGGTACTTCCAGAAGGTACAGAAGGGTATACAGTGTATTGTGATGCTTCTAGAATTGGTTTAGGATGTGTATTGATGCAGCATGGTAAAGTAATAGCATATGCTTCTAGACAATTGCGGCCACATGAGAAAAATTATCCTACACACGATCTTGAGCTGGCAGCGGTTATCTTTGCTTTAAAAATATGGCGCCACTATTTATATGGGGTTCATGTTGATATATATACTGATCACAAGAGCTTACAATATATTTTCAGTCAGAAGGATCTAAATCTGAGGCAGCGAAGGTGGATGGAACTATTAAAAGATTATGATGTTGATATTTTGTATCATCCAGGGAAAGCGAATATAGTAGCTGATGCGTTAAGTCGTAAGGCTATGATGATGCCTATAGAAAGGCAAGGGATGGTTAAAGATCTTCACCAGTTAGCTAGTTTGGGAGTTCGCCTTCTTGAAACTCCGGACAAAGAGCTTATCGTACATAATGCTGCGGAATCTTCATTAGTAGCTGAAGTGAAAGAGAAGCAATATGCGGATCCTATTTTCTTACAGCTTAAGGAGAACGTTCAGAGTGGGGCAACCAAGGCATTTGAGCTTACGCGAGAAGGAGTACTTCAGTGCCAAAACCGATTGTGTGTGCCGGATGTAGACGGGCTAAGAAAGAAGATTATGACAGAGGCACATTTTTCAAGGTATTCCATTCATCCAGGATCAACCAAAATGTATCAAGATTTGAAAGATATATATTGGTGGAATGACATGAAAAGGAACATCGCAGAATTTGTAGCTGAATGTCCAAATTGTCAACGAGTTAAAGTGGAACATCAAAAGCCCGGAGGCTATATGCAACGCATAGATCTTCCAACTTGGAAGTGGGACATGATCAACATGGATTTTGTTACAGGTTTACCTCGTACAGCTCGGAAATTTGATTCTATATGGGTGATTGTGGATAGGCTTACTAAATCCGCACATTTCTTACCCGTTAAGACCACTTACACAGTTGAAGAATATTCGAAGCTGTATGTTAAAGAAATAGTCCGATTACATGGAGTGCCAACTTCTATTATATCAGATCGGGGAACTCAATTTACTGCAAACTTTTGGAAGTCTTTCCAACGGAGTTTGGGAACACAAGTGAATCTGAGTACAGCTTTTCACCCTCAGACGGATGGACAAGCAGAGCGCACCATTCAAACACTTGAAGATATGCTACGAGCATGTGTTATAGATTTTAAAGGCAGCTGGGATGATCATTTACCTCTTATTGAGTTTGCCTACAATAATAGCTATCATTCAAGTATCAAAATGGCACCATATGAAGCTTTATATGGGAGGAAGTGTAGATCACCAATAGGATGGTTCGAAGCGGGTGAAACTCTTATGTTCGGACCGGATCTTGTGTATCAAGCCATAGAAAAAGTCAAGGTGATTCAGCAACGGTTGAAAACAGCCCAAAGTCGACACAAGTCATATGCGGATAGTAGAAGAAGAGGGCTAGAGTTTTCGTTAGGCGATTGGGTATTTTTGAAGGTATCGCCAATGAAAGGGGTGATGAGATTTGGCAAGAAAGGAAAGTTGAGTCCACGATATATAGGCCCGTATAGGATTATTCGAAGATGTGGGCAAGTTGCTTATGAATTAGAGCTACCCCAGGAACTCTCATCAGTGCATCCAGTATTTCATGTATCGATGCTTCGAAAGTGCATCGGAGATCCGTCCCTTATTACTTCTACTGAAGATGTGCAAGTAACAGAAGATCTTACCTACGAGGAGATGCCTGTTGCTATATTAGATCGTCAAGTTAAGAAGATGAGAAATAAAGAAGTAGCATCGGTGAAAGTACTTTGGAGAAATCAACAAAGGGAAGAGATTACATGGGAAGCGGAGGAAGCAATGAAATTGAAATACCCTTATTTGTTCAAAGATGAAAAAGAAGTGCAAGGAGTGGAACTGGGACACTAACAAGTAAGTTTTTACATCTGCATAACATCTATATGATAACGTGAATATCAATTATGAATTCGAACTTGTTTCGGCTAAATAACTACATTCACATTCGAGGACGAATGTCCTTAAGGGGGGAAGGATGTAACACCCCGTGCTTAATTACGTGCATTAGCCATTGTTATATGTGTTGGAGTATATGTATTGATCCTAAGTTAGGTATATATGAGTATTGATTATTTTGAGATGGTTTCAAGTGTATAGTTTGATTATATGTGTATAGGAATCGACCTTATTTATACCGGAATTTGCCCGTCGATGTTTCCATACGAAGGTTAATGAATAAGCTTTCCGACGATATAAATATTTTCAAAAACGGATAAGTTTCGGATATAAGCGAGCACGTTCGAAACTATAAAACGGTGGCCGGGATGTGAACAGTAAAATTGCAGGAAAATTTCCAGTTTTTTGGGTCAACTTTGAGCGATCATAACTCACTCAATATAATGAACTGGGAGATCTACCATATATCAAAAGAAAGATCTTTGAGTCTTCTTTCCAATGAAATTGGTTTCATCCAAATGTAACATCTGCGTAAGGAGTTATACGCGTTTTACTTCAGCCTCTCAAAACAGATTTTTAGGGTCAACTTCAAACGATCATAACTCCTTGTACAGGACGAACTGGGTGGTCTAATTTATATGAAATGAAAGACCTTTGAATTATCTTTCCAATGATACCAATTTCACCCAAATCCGATATCGGAGCAAAGAGTTATGGTCTATCTACTTCAGCTTGTCAAAACAGTCCACCGGAGGACATATTTGACATTATTTAAATTTTAAGGGCACTTTGGTCATTTTCTATGGTATTATGGACGGGAATATGTGTATATATACATGTATATGAGCTCAAAAATCAGTTTCTTCATCAATTAGAGGAAAGAACAAACCCTAGCCTGATTTTCAACTCTAATTATCTTGTGATTCAACCGTGGAAAGTCCAAATTGATTCCGTAGTTGTGTTCATCGTCTCAAGGGCTTCGAGAAGCACCCTTTATTTGTGCCAACAGGACTTCAAAACCCAAAGGGCCATTCTATGGTAAGGATGTAAATTATGTTGGTGTTATTTATATGGATATGTATATATATATATATATGCATGTGAGCATAAGAAGTATGTTATTTGATTGTTGTTGAAAGATGATTGGAAATGATGTTGGATAATTCTTGTGCATGGTTGGATTATGTTGAATTGTGAAGGGATGATGTGGTATTGATGATATGGTATTGAAATGATGATTATATATATATATACACATAAACCTATTGTTCAAGTTGGTTTTTGGAATGCTTTGCAAATATTGGTTGTATGGAATTAT
Organism: Capsicum baccatum var. pendulum; assembly: GCA_030864225.1. NCBI lineage: Eukaryota > Viridiplantae > Streptophyta > Magnoliopsida > Solanales > Solanaceae > Capsicum > Capsicum baccatum. Next base: position 279,741,906 of record CM061552.1, on the reverse strand, counting down.
GGAAGAGAATTGTGGTGTTGGGTTGCTAATACTAGATGCCAAATATTTCATTGTAGATAAGTGATTTGTAAAGGCGGGAAGTTGTGTTGAATTGGTATCCGAATCTACAACGAGGTATGTAAAGCATACTCTAACGATATTCTTTGGCATGAAAACACCAATGTTCCATCAAGTAAGATTCCGGGGTTATCCAAACACATGTATTGTTCTACATTACCAATGAAGTTGTTTCCATTCTATACAGTGTCAAAAATGTTTCATTGATATACCAAGAGGCTCCTATTTCATTGTTGTGATATTGATGATTCTGAAACATACTATTGATGTACCAATGAGTCCTTATTACATCGTTATTGTATAGAAGGTCTATTACTTGATTCCTATTGATGTATCATTGTTCCAAAGGTGCTATATTGGCATGAACACTATTGTAATAATCTCAAAAGCTTTTGAACTAAGTTATTGGAAAAATTTCTTATGTGTTACTTGATATACGTGTGGGTGGTATCCCAGGGGCATAAGCCTAGCATGGGTCGATCCCAATTGATATGTACTGGGGGCAGCCTAATGGTCACAGTACGGTACAGTATTGATTATTGTTAGGTGGTTGGAGGTTCGGGAGGAGGAGGTAATGGCGAATAATAATTGTAAAGAATGAAATGAACGAATGTATACCGTTCCACAAATGTGTTTGTATTCAAGAACCCAATTCAGATTAATAATAATGTACATGATCCTAAAAGTGTTTATGAAGTGTGGTTCACTTTTATTATGATTTATTCACATGTGTATGATTTTCTTGACCCCCCATATCACATATGATTATTTACAGCTTTACATACTCAGTACATATTTCGTACTGACGTCCCTCACGGGGGACCTGCATTTCATGCTGCAGGATCAGGTACTTCAGCTCATTCACAGCATAGATAGGAGCCAGGTCATACAGCTACTGTTGGTGAGCTCCAGTTTACTTCGGAGCTTTCCGAGTCGGTTCCTTATATTTTGTTATTGTACAGGAGTCATGTGTGGGCGGGGGTTTGTCCCGACCCTAGTTATGTCATGTATATCCTAGAGGCTTTGTAGACATAAAGAAGGGTAAAGTCATGGAAGTTTATATAGTGATGTTATATTCGTATATGGGGTGGCCCCGACGGCCAAGTATTATATATATGTATATATATTTGTGCGTGTTGTGCTGATACAGGTAATTAGACCCTTTTATATGCAGCGAAGTGCTGCCCAAATTTTTGGTGACATGTAAGTGAAAGTACAGGTATTTGAACGGGTTCTCCCGGGCCTTCTCGGCTTCGGGTGCCAGTCCGGCCCGATGGGATTTGGGCCGTGACAGCAAGCCCAAAGGCGCTTTAGGCCGGAGTTAGTTCTTTTGATTGAAAATAAAGTTAACAAACTCATTGAAGCGGTCTTTATTCTTGAAGTCAAATATCCCACATGGATTTCAAGTATTGTTCCAGTAAGGAAGAAGAATGGCCAAATTTGAGTTTGTGTTGACTTTTGGGATCTCAACAACGCCTGCCCTAAGGATGACTTTTCAATACTTATACCAGAGTTGATGATTGATGCCACCATTGGTTATGAGGCAATGTCCTTCATGGATGGTCCATCCGGCTACAATCAAATCCGTATGGTGCCAAAGGATGAAGAACTCACTGCATTTCGTACGCCCAAAGGTATTTATTACTACAAGGTGATGCCTTTTGTTTTGGAAAAGCTGGTGCCACTTATCAAAGGGCTATGCAGAACGTCTTTGATGGCCTGCTCCATAAAAATATTGAATGCTACGTGGATGATCTAGTGGTGAAGTCAATAAAGAGAGACAACCACTTAAAAGACCTAAGAAAGGTATTTGAGTCACGTCAAAGATATCAACTTAGGATGAATCCATTGAAGTGTGCCTTTGGAGTTACTTCTCGAAAGTTTCTTGGCTTCATTGTGCGACACCGAGGAATTAAAATTGATTAATATAAGGTCGATGCGATTTTTAAAATGCTCGAGCCTCAAAATATTCATGAGTTAAAAAGCCTTCAAGGAAGGCTAGCATACTTAAGGAGGTTCATCTCAAACCTGGCCGAAAAATGTTAACCATTTAGTCATCTCATGAAGAAGGACACTCTCTTCGAATGGGACCAAGCTTATAATAATGCCTTTGAGAGTATCAAATCATACTTAATGAAGCCACCAGTTCTTGCGGCACCCATACCTGGGAAACCATTGATACTCTACATCGTGGAACAAGAGAGGTTAGTTGGAGCACTACTGGCTCAAGAAAATAGTGAAGGCAAAGAAAACTGTCTTTACTATTTGAGCATAATGATGCCGCCGAATGATCTAAAGTATTCTCCAATTGAAAAGTTATATTTGGCATTAGCCTTCTCGATTCAAAAGATGAAGCACTACTTTCAGGCTCATGTTGTTCGTCTTGTGTCTAGGGCAAATCCCATCAAGTTTGTAATATCAAAACCAGTCCTTAGAGATCGACTTGCAAGATGGTACCTTCAATTTCAATAGTTTGAAATTGTGTACGTTCTCCTAAAGGCTGTAAAGGGACAAACATTGGCTGATTTTTTATTAGATCACCCGATACCTGATGATTGGAAATTGAGTGATAAATTTCCTAATAAAGATGCAATGGTTATTGAAGCTAGACCCTCTAGGAAGATGTACTTTGATAGTGCCAGACATCGAGATGGAGCTGGTTCCGGCGTTGTGTTCGTCACTCCATAAGAAGAGGTCATCCCATACCCTTTTACCCTTACAAACCTTTGATCTAATAATGTTTTTGAATATCAAGCTTTAATACTTGGAATTGAGATGGAAGTTGACATGAAACAACTGCATTTACAAGTCTTTGGTGACACTCAATTGGTGATCAAGCAACTTTTGGGGAGATATGAAGTCAGAAAGTCTGAGTTGCGACCAATTCATGACTGTGCACAGAATTTGATAGGGTGGCTTGGAGAAGTAACCCTCTAACATGTGCCTAGGAGAGAAAATAAGAAAGTTGATTCATTAGCTGCTTTGGCCTCAACCCTAACTCTTCCAAATCAGACGCGAGTTACAATCCGCCAAGAATGGGTAGTACCTCCGTCAGATGAGGATGTAGAAAATAAGGTTGAATACCTCGTTGCTGTGTCTGGAGTTGTAAAAGAAGTTTGGAGAAAACCTATCATTGATTACTTATGTTATGGGATACTTCCGTAGGATCCAAGGAGAAGGACTGACATTCGTCGTCGTGCATCTCTCTTCCTTTACTATAAGGATACACTGTACAGAAGATTATTCGAAGGAGTACTCTTAAGGTGTTTGGGAAAGGAAGAAACAATTCAAGCTTTACAAGAAGCGCACTCGAGAGTTTATGAAAAACATTAGTCTGGACCGAAGCTTAATTTTCACATTAAAAGAATGGGATATTATTGGCCAATAATGGTAAAAGATTGCTTCGACTATGTTAGAAGATGCAAAGCTTGTCAATTCCATGTGAATTTCATTCATCAACCTCATGAAGTACTACACCCAACTGTAGCATCTTGGTCATTCAATGCTTGGGGAATGGATGTTGTTGGTCCACTACTAAGCTCTTCTGGTGGACACTTATACATCTTGGCCGCGACAGATTACTTTTTAAAGTGGGTCGAAGTTGTTGCTCCTAAGGAAGTAAAGAAAGAAAATATTGCAAACTTTATCCGAATGAATATCGTTTACCATTTTAGAATCCATCAATATATAATATCTGACAATGGCAAGCCGTTTGATAACAAACTAATGAATAAGATTTGTGATATCTTTGGCTTCAAGTAACACAAGTATTCTATGTACCATGTTGCCGCCAATGGTCTAGCTGAAGCCTTCAATAAGATTTTATGCAACTTGTTGAAGAAAGTCGTCTCCAAATCCAAACGAGACTATCATGAGAGAATAGAAGAAGCTTTATGGGCGTATAAGACGACTTACCATATGCCGATGCAAGTAACCCCATACCCACTTGCTTTTGGAGTTGAAGTAGTCCTGCCACTAGAGCATCAAATACCTTTTTTGAGACTGGCTATTCAAGAAGGGCTCATCGACGAATAAAATACTAAGTTGCGTCTTGCAGAGTTAGAAGCTCTTGATGATAAGAGGATGGAGGCTCAACAAAATCTTGAATGTTATCAAGCCCGGTTATCTTGTTCTTTCAACAGAAGGGTTCGCTTGAGATGCTTCCAAGTTGGAGATCAAGTTCTTGCAGTAAGAAGACCCATTATCACTTCTCATAAGTCTGGGGGCAAATTCACCCCAAAGTGGGATGGACCATATGTCGTACAAGAAACATATTCAAATGGTTCTTACAAGCTTATTGATGCAAATGACGTGAGGGTTGGCCCCATCAACGCCAAGTTCTAGAAGAAGTACTATCCTTGAAAGAAGATGACACTTTCTAAGGCATGAGTATACATGTACACTCCTTAAGGCACGAGTATAAACTGCATGTACACTCCTTAAGGCACGAGTATAAACTGCATGTACATTCCTTAAGGAACGAGTATAAATTGCATGCTTAATCCTGGCCCGCAAGAGTATAAACTGTGTATGTCTAAAAAAAAATGAAAGTCCGCTAGGTTGAAAACCTTGAAAGAGGCGGCCTAGGCAAAAGTTAGGACACAAAAAAAAAACACCCAGAACTACGTTGTGACTTTATCCTCTTCATTGAGATACATAGGCGCTTGAAATTTCATTCTAAGTTCAGTTACATGAGTGTCAAAAAAAATATGTTCCTTCAGTATCTACCATATGGATACCAAGTCTGAAAATATTCTAATTAAATTTTGGACTCACTCCACGTATTGGTGATTCAATGGGGGCAAACTCCAATGAAATATGAGTTTCATTCACATAAGATGAAGTCTCCAAAATCCCCAAATTTGGAAGTTGAACCGCTCAAAATGCCAAATTTGGGAGTGAAAGTTGACAAAATTTCCAAGTCTTCAAATCAAGGCCTCTCGCGGGTTTATCCTTAAAAGGATCTCAAAATTTTCATGCCTTAAGGTGGACAAAATTTGTCCCTTTGCACCTTAAGTTGGCCTGTCACGGGTTTATCCATAAAAGGATATCAAAATTTCCATGCCTTAAGGTGGATAAGATTTGTCCCTTTGCTCCTTAAACTGGCCTCTAACGAGTTTATCCTTAAAGTATATTGAAATTTTCATGCCTTAAAGTGGATAAGATTTTCCCCTTTGCACCTTAACTTTATCCTTAAAAGGGCCCATACTTAGAGAAGACCATCGCATAAATGCATCGGTGAAAAGGGCCCATACTTAGAGAAGACCATTGCATAAATGCATTAGTAAAGGGCCCACACTTAAAGAAGACCATTGCATAAGTGCATTGATGAAAAGGCCCATACTTAAAGAAAACATTTCGTCTTCAAGAAAAGTTTTTCGATTTTAAGGTGACGAGGGGAAGTTAAACTTCGCACCTTAAGACAGTGTCCACCGTCTTCAAGCAAAGCCTATCGGTCTTAAGGTGACGGAGGCGAAGTTAAACTCTCGCACCTTAAGCCGACCAATTATTGTAGTCTTTCGGTCTTAAGGTGACAGAGGCGAAGTTAAACTCTCGCCACCTTAAGCCGGCCAATTATTGCATAAGTCTTTCGATCTTAAGGTGACAGAGGCAAAGTCAAACTCTCGCCACCTTAAGCCGACCAATTATTGCATAAGTCTTTCGGTCTTAAGATGAAAGAGGCGAAGTTAAACTCTCTCTACCTTAAGTCGGTCAATTATTGCATATTGCTATTTGCTTCAACCCTGCAAAAAAAAAAGGAGGAAAACAAGAAAGAAAGTAAAAAAACACAAATAGAAAGGATGTTACCTGTCAGAGAGTTGCGATCTTAAAAGTTGTATATCACCAACTTGGATTGAAATAAGATAACTTGATGAGAATAAAGCCCTCAAAATCGAGTTTCAAGCAATCAAAACTCCCTTTGATGGTGATGGTCCCACATTAAAATATAAATTATTTGGTGAGGTGATGCAAATCTAGAATCCTCTGCCGGACAGCACCTAAAGATCAACTTCAAAAAATCCTCTAGAACAATTTGAAAAGTGTAAAAATTCAAATTTTGGATATGTTATATATGCGTTTTTTTGGCATCTATAGGATCAAGCAAATCATAATTTCAATACTCTCACATTGAGATATAATTTTTTTGGTGATGCTGTATAAATCTGAATTGTTGATGCATCAAAACTCGATGTTGATTTCGGGATGATACCTGAAAATATCTAAATTTTATTAAATTATAAATTTTGGATATGTTATAGATCTTTGTGTCTAGTTTTACAAGAATTAAGCGGCTTGTGATTTCATCCTTACTACTTCAAGATATGAAAGTTTTAGTAAAGACGCGCAGATCTGAAATTTTCAGCATGATAAAATTCAGGGTTAACTTCAAAAAATTATCGAGAATTATATTAAAGGAATTTAAAGCTAAATTTTTGATATGTTATAGATCTCGAATTCTAGTTTCTGTAATATCAAACGGTTCATGATTTAAATATCCCTACAATTAGATATGAATTTTTTACCACAAACATATTATGCTGAAAAAAAGTGACGAAAATAAGAGAAAAATAGGAGGGAAAGAAATTACTTCAATATTGTTGATGAATTGAAAACCCCAAAATTGATATTGTGAAAGTGGGAAAACTAACTCCTTTTATAGGGTTGTAGGATGGATGTTTCCTTCTCCAATATAAGTTCAGATTGGAATAACTTCTATCTCCAAATTCAAATTGGAGATTGTTTCCTTCTCCCATACAAATTCAAGTTAGAGGTTATTTCCTTCTCCCTTACAAATTGAAAATTGTTTCCTTCTCCCATACAAAATCAAATTGGAGGTTATTTCCTTCTCCCATACAAATTCAAATTGGGGGTTGATTTTCTTCTCTCATACAAAATTTAAATTGGAGGTGTTTCCTTCTCCCATACAAATTCAAATTGGAGGTTATTTATTTCTCCATTCTAAGTTCAAATCAGAAGAGTGTTATTCCTGATTAAGTAAGGCGATGAAAAAGTTTTCCAAAATCTGTTTGAAATCGGATATAATACCTCACGAACGGGTCTTAAGTATAGAGATTCGTGAAAAAAAAATTAAGAGAGTTTTGAGAGGCAATATCAATATGGTTTGGCTTTAATTTTTTTGAATGGGGTATTCATATGTATGAAAATCGCTGAAGCACGAAGGAAACATGTTTAAATAATCATACTTCAAGTCTTGTCTCCAAAATATTTAATATCTCAACAAGTCTTGAAGTAGGAGGTATTTGTGGGCGATGGAATTTTGAAGATTTAAATCCATACAAAATTTGGATTATATTAAATTCAAAATATATTAGTCCCAAATAAATATTGCAGATTAATATAATTGGATTAATTATTTAGTCCGAACATATATGTATTTAATTAAAGTTTATTTTTTTATTGGGCTAGCCCATTGATTTGGGCTACAAATGATGAGCCCAATTTGTTAAGCCCAAGATATTCTCATATTCTACAGGCCCAAATAAACACCTCGTATCAAATGACATGGCATGCCAAGTCAAGTGAAGGAGTCAATAGGACCATGCCACATGTCAAAATAATGCAGCAGACCCAATAAAATCAAAGCCCATAAAAGGCGCCACGCTACTTGAATTTGATTGGTCAAAGGAAGTCCATCTTCACCATGACTCTTCTTTTTCCACAACTATAAATAAGAGTCTCATAATTCAGAAAGAGGGACCCCACAACTCTAACAAGTAGCAAGAGAAAGCCCGTGGATCAAAACGCCACAATTTCTCTAAAAAGTTCAAGCATTCAAATCAAGTTTATCAAGATTCAAGATCAAGACCGCAATATTCAAGAACAAGCTCAAAAGTGCTTGAATTCAAGCACGAGTCAAGATCAAGTCTCTCAAATCAACAAATCAAGTTCAAATTCGAGATTAAGCTTTAAGCCCTTGAGTGTATATTTGAAAAGGTGAATCAGAGGATTCACAGAGATTGTAACACTCGCATTGAAATTGAATTCAAGCACGAGTCAAGATCAAGTCTCTCAAATCAACAAATCAAGTTTAAATTCGAGAATAAGCTTTAAGCCCTTAAGTTTATATTTGAAAAGGTGAATCAGATGATTTATAAAGATTGTAACACTCGCATTGAAATCAATAAATTGATTGTTACAATATATTTTTTTGTCTTGAATTATTATTTTCGATCGAAAATTTTATTGTCCAGTAGAAATAAAGGGAAAATGTGTAATAATTCAACTGCATTATTTGAAAATTTTTGACGTTGCAATCGAGTACATATTTGGTCTATTCATATCCTTTTCGTTAACAAGCGACACATATTTATTGATGATAACGGAGTTTTCATATTATATGAGTGGACTCCACGTGTCCAAATCAAGAATAAAAATCAAAATTTATCTCTTACCTTTTGATTATGATTTAAACATTATAATTAGACCAAAACATTAACAAAAGGCAAAGTTGTTCAATTTCAAATAGTATAATTTAAATTTGAAACCATTTTACCAAAACAAAAAAGAAATATATAGAGATAGAAAAGTTTCAGCGTGGCAGGTTTAGCAATGAATGTTTTGGTACTTAGTTTAATGTCATTTTTCAGTTTAAATATTCAGAAAACTGCTTAATATAATTAATTTAAGACCCCTCCATGTGCATACAGGTTTAGCAAGTGAGCACAGGTAACTTCTCATGTAACTCTCCATTTATTCCTCAAGAGCTCGTTTGGTATGATAAACTAAAAAATAATTTTGGGATAAAAATTTAATACCGTCTTATTCCTTATTTGGTAGGAGTATTAGTTTCAAGATAAGTTATATCTGAATTAATAATTAGTATCGTAATAATTTATCCCTGTCAAAGAGTGAAATCATAATATCAGAATTAGTTATTCCAGAATAAAACAATGAAAATGAAAAAAAAATAATCTTGAGATCCCCTAAATCCCTTTTCTACTTAATAAGGTGGAGTGTATTTTGTAAACAAACAACTTCTTAAAAACTATGCAAACACATATTATTTTTAATACAACAAACTCAATGATCAATAAAAAATAATTTCAAAATAATGAATAATTTCAACATAATTGTCTTCATACCAAACCACCCCTAAGAGGTCGTTTGGTTTGAAAATAAGTTATACCGGGATTAGTTATGCTGGGATAAGTTTTGATGAGATAAGTTATATTGTGATTAGTTATGCTAGGATTAGTTTTTATTGAGTGTTTGGTTTGTTGTATTCAAAGTAATATTCATTATATAATTTCTAGGAATAAATTAATTGATTACCAAAATGCCCTCCATCTTTTCAAGCTTTAAATATTTATTCTTAAAAATAAAACTTTCATCTTATTTAGTTTAATTTTTGTGTGTGTATGCATTTCCATAATTATATCGTGTGTATTTTAAAATAAAACTTTCATCTTATTTAGCTTTAATTTTTTTGCGTGTACCTTTCCATGATTATGCCATGCGTGTTTAAAAAAAATCTTACTACATCTTATTTAGTTTGAAATAAAAACTTTCAACTTAAATTTATTAAAGTAAAAGATGATTTGGTGTTTATGGCACTTCATTTAAATACATATCATTCATATAATATAGAATATTAAAATTTATTTTAATTGATACATAAAATATCAAATTTTAAGTAATTAAAAAAGTATTTAATTTAAAATATGTAATTCAACAATGGAGTCGACATTTTTATTATTTTTTAGAAAAATTAAAATATATAAATAAACATAATAATTATTCAAATAAATTTAACGTATAATATATTCATAAATAAAATATTTCTTAAATGTGTATGAATCTCTAATATTTCATGTTAAATTACTTGTTTTGTTCTAAATTCCATAAAATATTGATAATCTCATTTTTTATCAAAAAAATTTGAAAAAGAATTACTCTCATTTTTCATTATTTAGTATCATTAATATTTGAAGAGTCAAATTATATTTTTAAAAAAATTAAATTTTCAAATATTTTCATCTAAATATAAAAATATTTTTTTATTTAATAATTAAGCACGTATTAAGTTAGAAAGAGAATGTCAACATACTTTAATAACTTGTCCATAATTTTATAAAAATACCTTATATTTTATTAAAAAGAAATAAAGTAATATATATATATATATATATATATATATATATAAAGTGATAATCTAAAAAGAATTTGGAGGGCAATTGTGTCCTTTTCTAATTTTTATCCCAAGGATAAATAATCATGGAATTGTTATCCCACCAATTGGGTGGATAACTTATCTCGATATTATTTATTAGTCTCAGGATAAGTTATCCCGAATATTGCAAACCAAACATGCATAAAAAATTTTATCCCGAGATTGTTTGTTTTTGTACCTTAAAACAAACGGCCCCCAAGTTTACTATTTGTCACATTCTCCTTAATTGATTATTTGATTGAGTTCCCTACTTCCTCTTCTATCTGCATTGCGAAATGATTTAAATATGATGCTGACATATTAGCAACAACTAAAACATATAATCATATAATAATGTATCTACTCTAACGATAATGTCCAATATATTCCTGAAAATTACTAAACAAAATAACATGCAGATCTACATATTATATAATAGCTACTGATGACATTTTATTATTTTAAAAATTAAAGTTATCAAACTACTACTGCCTAAAGAACTGCTACTTAATAGGTGAACCCTTTTCTTTAGTAATTTAAGTATTATCAAAACTAAAATAGAAGTCAAGCGTATCGAATAATAATAATATGAGAAAAGGCCTAAATATGCCATCGAACTATTAGAAATGACTCATTTATGCCATCCGTTAAAAGTTTGGCTCGTTTATGTCATCGTCGTTACAGTACAGGTTCATCCATGTCATGACTTATTAACGGTGGTTTTTCAAAAACAGTTTTGCCATGTGTCATCTTACTAGAGGTCCACATCATTAATTAAAATAACGAAAAAGGCTCAAATATGCCATCGAACTATCAGAAATGGCTCATTTATGCCATCCGTTAAAAGTTTATCTCGTTTATGCCATTGTTGTTACAAAACAAGTTCATCTATTCCTTTACTTGTTAACGGTGGTGTAGACATCTAAAATTTGTGGAACTCTACAAAAAGAATACAAATTCTGTTAGAGTTCTTAGAGTCTAATTTACCTTAAACCTGAATTATGCCTATATAAAGAGGCAAATATTCCCTTAAAGAGGCATCTTGAATATCTCATAAGCTGATGGGTATTCGTAAAAAGATTGGGATCTTCAATATCCCACAAAATCATGGGATATTCATAAAGAGATCATCCTATGTTCGAGAATAAGCCACTAACACTCTCGAATTACGGAGAAAATCAAGAGAGAAGAATCAAGGGAGGAACAGATTTGTAACCACAATCGTTTATCAATAAAAAATTCTTGTTTCTTCATATTTTTGTTTGTGGTTAAAATTTACTTTTCATAAATTTAAATTATGTTGGAAATAAATTGGCACACCCAGTGGGACCAAATCTGTCCTTCATCTCTTCTGTCATAAATCAAATCTGCAAATCTGTAGCCACCGCATAAAGATGGAAGCTCTGTTGGTACTTTAAGACTCGTCATCAAATCTACACTTCAATAAGCCTTGAAGTAGGGGAATTTGTAGACATCTAAAATTTGTGAACTCTTCAATAAGAATCCAAATTCTGTTAGAGTTCTAGAAGGCTATCTTACCCTAAATCTCGCCTATTTAAAGGGTAACATGTTCTCTGAAACAGGAATCTTGAATATCCCATAAGCCGATGGATATTTGTAAAAAGATCGGGATCTTCAATATCCCACAAAATTATGGGATATTAATAAAGAGATCATCCTATGTTCGAGAATAAGCCACTAACGCCCTCGAATTACGGAGAAAATCAAGAGATAAGAATCAAGGGAGGAACAAATTTGTAACCACAATCGTTTATCAATAAAAAATTCTTGTTTCTTCATATTTTTGTTTGTGGTTAAAATTTATTTTCCATAAATTTAAATTATGTTGGAAACATGTGGTTTTTCAAAAAACAGTTTTGCCATGTATCGTCTTAGTAAAGGTCCGTGTCACTAATTAAAATTATGTGATTGTCCCAATTAAGTGTCATGACCCAGACTAACGGACCATGCAGACACGTACGCTATTCTAAGTAGCTAAGAGAACCCTTACTACCCAACTAAAAATATGCAGAAGACTTTTGTTTTTAATAAAATATCGAATTAAATATAATAAAATAAATTAAATACTAATAAATAAACTTTTTTTAAAAACTTCTTACAAATGTCCTTCACTGTCCCAAGACTTGGCCAGACATGTACAAGAGTTATCTACTACAACATAGACTGACAATAAAATAAATAATACAAAGACTCTAACATCTGCCAGGAAGAAAGTGCAGAAGTTAGTGTTGAATATCGTAATCCATCTAGTAACTGCTACTAATCTGCATTCAGTCTACACTCCAAAAAGGAATGTAGAAGAGTAGGGTCAGTACAACCACACGTACTGATAGGCATTATCGGCTGACCGTGTTAGTCCATATAATCATAAAATAAAATTAAGAAAAATAAATCATGACATCCTGAATGAAATATAATTCAACTAAAGTTGTAATAATACTATTACTTTACCTATATAAGTTACAACATCTCACTACTTTACAACTCCAGCAATATTATATTCGCTACTAACATACTCTAGCCTCGTTAATTCACACCATCAACCATAATCCAACGCTAATACAACACTATTCTTCTTTATTCACCTTATCTTTTTCATTAATCATATTCACAGGAACAAACTCGTAATTATAGACAACCCACACTAAATTCTCGGCTAACAACCAAATGCTCTATTATAATATTAAAGAATGATAACTAGCCATTCTGATAAGCTACCGTTAAAACACGTATAAATGAAGCACATCAACCAACATATAAATAAGTACAAAGTTTCACTTTTTCAAATACATATCACACAATTAAATACCCAATGAATCAATAATACAACAATAACAGATTAAACAACGCTCACAAATAAGCCACACAACCATCAAACATATCAACCATCCTGTAAACATCCACATACTCAACACAAATATGTATACACATGCTATAAGACTTATTTTTGCCCAAATAGTCATGACCTGTAGGGAACAATCTATGTCCATGTACCGTATCCGCGGGGTACCCGATCCAACATATACATATCCGTACCGACGTGGTACCCGATCCAACATATACATATCTATACCGGCGTGGTACCCGATCCAACATATACATACACTACTACAAAATGCCAAAAAGCGATGGCCAGCGTCGCTTTTTCGGACAAAAATGACGACAAAGCATCGATTTTTTTTACGTCTCAAAAAGGAGCGTTGTTTTTGAAAACGACGGCCTACGTTGCTTTTATTACGACGAACAACGTCGGTTTTTGAAAAAAAAAATTTAGTTATTTTTACAAAAAGCGACGCTATCCGTCGATTTTTGTTCTTCAGGTGAAGAACATGATGAACAAAAAACGATGGACGCCGTCATTTTATTGAAAAATATAATTTTTTTTCCAGAAACATTAACGCTATCCATCATAATTTGAGAAAAATAAAATATTTTTTTAGAAAAATCGACGTTGGTCGTCACTTTTTGTTTTTCAAAATTATTAAAAAAGCGACGTTGGTCGTCGCTTTTTGTTCTTCATAATGAATAAAAAAGCGATGCAAAGCGTCGCATTTCTGAAAATGTATTTAAAAAAAGTGATGGACAAAAGAGATCCTGTCCGTCACTTTTCTGTATTTTTTTGGACTGTACAAATTTGCTTTTTCTGTATCCCACCTATCAAATAAATACAATTTGATATATACATCATACAACACAGATTACTAATCATACAATGAACTACATCAAAACATGTAAGTAATTCAAATCATCAACGCTTCAACGACATCCAAAACACTTATCCAATATTCAAAAACACTTAACAAGTAATTCAAAAACATCCAAAACTAAGTCTTTAAACTTCTTAATTCAAAGGTTAAAAGTTAAGTTCAAGAATTAATGTCTAAAAAAAGTCTAGGAGCAAATCCAACTAACACTAAGAAGTAGTGTTGTTAGTAGTGTCAACAAACTCATCACTTTCTGTTTCTTCTTTGCTACTTGAATCGGGAGATGGAGAACAGTGATGATGACGACTCACGCTAACCACTTGTTTCTTGAGTTCCTCGACAATCTTGCTCATGACTTCATTTTGAGCAACGGACTGTGCGAAAGAACGTGAAAGATCAGTAATCTGTTGCGACATAGCAGCAAGCTGAACACCATCAATCGCCTCAGCCTGGCGTGAGGAATTAAAACTAGCCCATCCAGCACGAAGACGTCGTAAATTATTTCGAAAACCAAACCCATAGGTTTTCCTCTTCTTTTTTCCTCCCGCCACTTTTTTCGTTCAAATTTTATTTGCTTCCTCATGTGTGGCTATGTTGAACCAAACTTAGACAAGTAGCGTATATATTCATTCTGCATATTAAAAAGACACATTAGTCATTTTTATTATTACTAAGTAAGGTTTAATATAACATAAATTTTAATATTTTTGCTTACATATTAAATACAATAAATAAGATAGAATGAAATTATAGATCATTTGGACTCGATAAGTAACTTAATTTATTCATTGCTAGAATATTTTTGAAGGATCCAACACGGTTAGAATTTTCATTAAGGGTTCGCCATCTACTATATATACACAACAAAGTAAAAAATCACTGTTTTTTTGGCTATACACAGTTACTAGACTATATATGAGACAACATCACTATTTTTTTCAACCAAATTAGACTGTTGGCTTCAATTGTTAAGGTTCGTCAAATATCTAAAGAACTTGAATTTAGACGCGATACAATATGAGAAATTATAAGGGAGAGATAGTATAACAGATTAAAATATAAATATAAGTCTTACATTGGCATTTTCAGCCCTAGGTTCAACCCATACATCTAGGTTCGACTCATTCGTCTGTTTCAGAAGATCTGTTCATCTGAAGGTCTCAAGTTAAGTTGGTTCGCGACCCAATTTCTTCTCCTGCAAACACAAAGTAAATAAATGTAATCAAGTAATATTTAATGAACTTTATATAAACACATAAATTAAAACCTAAGCTAACTACTTACCATTTCTCGAACTATGATGCTGACACTCTTTGCCCCTCCGGTATGCAATGATCCACCTTTTAAACTGGCTCTACCTTTCTTATTTTGCTCACTGAGTGCCTTATATTAAGCAGATTCTCAATAAATACACAAATCATCATGTACCTCTTTGAGAACCCATTGTGCAACATTGCTTGTTCTCCTAACATGTTCAAGCCAGTTTCATAGCTTTGCACCAGTATTCCTCTAAAAAATAGTGGATATAGCTCTATTGTGATTTTTCAACCAAGTACACATTGTCTGAAAATCAATTGAGTAGTGTTATATGATATATATATATATACGCATATACAAATATATATTACTATTAAAGTTAACTAAATAATAATTAAATCTAGTATACCTTGAACTCTTCAAACATTGCTTATCTATGGTCTTCTGGAATCTCCAACCAACTGTGCCAAAGTTGTGAAAAAAGTCTCCTAACGCGCTCTCTTACTGCCTTATTAACTTCTTTTGATGCGGGATGCCACCTGTAAAGAACAAAATAAATATGTAAGCATGAATATTTTACTATTGAAAAAATAAACTTATGAATTAAAAAATAATCTTACGTAGATACATCAGACTCGATGAAGACTCTACCAAGCATGTCCTTATCTCCAAGAACTAAACCAACCAAATGTGTATCAATATCATCTGCTACAGGTGGAGGTGGAGGTGCAGATCCAGATGCAGAGGCTACTCTCGACAGTACCCAAGGTTTATCCAATGGAGGAGTAGATGTCTGCACATCGGAGTTAGAACTATCTCAATCGCAATCCTGAGAGGTGGAGGGATGAATCGCGAGGGGATGGAGTACTGGATGATAATCTTGAAGTCCCTATATCTGTAGGAGGATTGAAAGTATGTGAAGCATAAGAAGTGCACACCTGTCACTGCTTTCTGGGACCATGATAATCTACAGGATTACCAGTGCCAAATGGGACTTAAGACCTCCCTGATGAAGAGGTGTGCATCTGTGACTGTGAAGAAAGTCAACCAGGAATATCATTAGGATTTATTGGCGTCCTAGATTTCTTTTTACCAGCTGACTTTGAATTCTTATAAGGACCAAGATGATCGCCGCTATCACCGGATTCCATCTGTATGGTAAGATTACATTAAACTACCTGCTGCTTATAAGACTACTGCAGAAACAAAAAAATCTGATTTTTTGAAGTAGCAGACAAGTGAATGATTCTCTTTTTCAGGATTGTCAAGTGAAGTTGAGGTTATTGATCTATTTACTCCTCCATGTTACAAAGTGCATGCAGACAGCAAAAAAAGAAGACAATCTAAAACCCCAACTAGCAAAAAAAGAAGACAGCAAAGTGAAAGTACATTTACTGAAGGTGTAGGTGTAAGCTATGGTTGAGTTATCTTAAGAAACAACTCAGCTTACAATATGTGGAGCACATAGGTGACAGGACATATGTGGTCAATATTGACATAGGTGACAAACATAAAACATAGATGTATATAAACAGAAAACCACAGATAGAGTTTAAGAAATAAAAACTACCTTAGATAGGGGCATAAAAGACATACTCTATAAATGCTTGAACTCTCATTATCCTCAATAAAACTATATTTCAAATTTTAGAGCAATAACAATTTGAATTACCAAAGTTCCCGAAAAGTCATTGGTCTGCATCTATCTAGTCAATGATTACGTGGATAACCCATCAAGGCTTTATGATAATGGTAACGCATGGTCACAAGAAGCTAGCAAGAAACAAATTTATAAGCACAGGAAATATTCAACCTTAAGTTATAATATTATAGTGTTTCAGATAGTTGCCTTATGATTCAGTTATAACACAATATCTGAACCACACCTCCATGTTTTTTCTGGAAGAAAAGATAGAACCAATTCCAGCAGTGAATTGTTAGCTATCCCTTCAAGAGAAGTGTGAAGAACTTCTATCCTTTTTTGAATTGGTAACCCTATGGATAGTTCATCTTCCAGAGTAAGCACCCCCTGCAAAAATGAACAATCAAATGATCCTGGAATACATATGTGAAAAATGGTGTTACTGAAATGATAATTACCAGGAATAAGTGAGATGCTTAAATTAGAAAAATTTAGCATACAAATGAAAAGTTGCAATTGTTAAAAACAGAATTCAAGATCATATTTCACAGAAATGGGAGAACATGTACTTGAAGCTAACAAGAACCCAAACTGAATTTGCCCTATTTGCCGAGGAATTTGCAACTGCAGCTTGTGCCGACAAGCAAAAGGTTGGGCTACTACTGGTGTTCTTTATAGGAAGGTAATAATTTTTTTAAGAATTTTATTCTTCCATACATTTGTTTGTTCTTTCAATCTCTTAATCATATCATTTTCTTTTGTCCTTTCTTTTCCATTCCCTAACTCTTGACCAGATTGCAGGACTGGGTTATAAGCCAGTTACACATTATCTAATTCAAACACATCGATCTACTATCAATACTGAGAATATCTCGGCACCAGTCTCTGTAAAAAGATCATTACCTTTCTCAGATGCAGAAGGTACAACGGTGATGACTACTCAAACTGAGGTAAAACCAATGGAGTGTGATACCAAAGACTCTAATTACTTAGCTCCATAATGTAACGAAGAGCCCTTACTGAAGTCCCTTGTTGAACCCTTACTACTACTGAAACATGACTCTGAAACCAGTGGAATGTGATAGTAATGAGCCCAAAGCTTCCAAATCTAAAATGCACCTGCATTTAAACCACATACATATATATACATACATGAAGTCAACCTTATATTTTCTTTAATAAGCACCAAATTAACCGTCAAGCTTTTTTGATAGTATTAACACAAATATCTTCAAATAGCACAAGTTTTTCTTGACAGTGTAAATCAAGTATATGCTCTTTTACAACCACTAGACTATGATATTTCAGTCTTGATTTCCAAGTCTGACCATTAAATAACAAACATTTTTATCACGAATAATTATTATCAAAACACAATAATTAATAATATAAACTTAAACAACAATCAAATTAGAAAGAACCTCGTTCTTAGTTACATCATTAGAATACAAAAAAAATTTATAAGTATTAACAAATAAGTAGTCGTAGTAAAAAAACTAACAAGCTAATCTATATTCTCTCAATCTTCCTCATCGCTTGTTTCATTTCCATCACTCTCCCATTCTTTCTTATCCGTTGTTTCATTTTCATGGTCCTATTCATCCTCCTAGAATGATTCATTTCCCTCATCTATTTCTTCCGCAGTATTTGCGATGTCAATGATCTCATCATCAGAAACTTCTTCTAATATGCGTTGAGGATGTTCAAGATTGTTTTCCAACTCATCATCCACTATTTGATCAATAACTGCGACTTCGTTCTGGTAGGCCACATCTGACACATTCTTAATCTCAATTCTCCCCACAAGCTTAGTCTTTATAACCACCCATCAATTGGCTTTATCTCTGCACAATGGATATGTAGCATAATATACCTGCCTGGCATTTTGTGCAATGATAAAGGGATCATAGCGAATATATTGCCTCGTGTGCTTAACTTCAAATATATTATGCTGTTGATTCACCCTGGTACCTCTATGTGATGGATCAAACCACTTGCACCGAAATAGAATTATCTTCTTTTTTGGCCAACCGGGGTACTTGACTTCTAATATCTCTTGGATGACACCAAAATATTCAATGATTTGACCATTACCGTCGATATCACCTTCAATACACATGCCACTATTATTAGTTTTCTTATACTTAGAAACTTTATCTATTTGAAACTTGAAGCTGTTCACACAATATTTATTCATTGTTCGAATTTGAGTTGCAGGACCAAATATGATATCTCTCACCAATGGCAAATGTTCGACGGTACTATGTTCAGCCAAAGCCTACATATCGTTAAATCAAAATATAAATTTTATTAAATGACCTATATATAATTTTAGTAAATTTATATATGATCTTTCATACTTACATATTCTTGTAACCAATCGAAAAACCTCGTATATATGGCATCATTACCCCATTTCCTAATGAATAAACTGTCAAGTGTACATCATTAAGATTTTTTTATTAGTGAAGGGTCCTTGACAAATTAATATAATTTGATAACATCATTAACACTTACTCAAGATATGGTTGAATCTTTGAACAATTGAGCAAAACATGTGTCACAATAGATTTTCTTTCCATACCAGTGAGGGCTCACGTACAATAACTTTAGATCCTTTACCCGAATTGTTAAAAATTGATATAGGTGGAAACATAGGATCACCATCACCTTTATCATTACGATTGGACCTGTTTCTCTTACATGGCACTTCATCCCAAAGTAGTACGAACAAAAATAAACAGTTTCTTTTGCAAGATAAGCTTTACAAATCAAACCTTTAATCTTTCCCCTTTGCTTAATAGTTTGTTTGAACTAGCCAATTTTCTTGCATAATTTTATCTTAGGTAGATAAAAGTAATTTTTTTAAGAAAATGATGACATTAGTTTAAAAAATTTACCTCTCTCCTGGATATATCCACCTTATTTGAACTGGGCCTCTAAGACGTGCCTCTTCTGCGAGGTGAATTGGAAGATGCTCCATCACATCAACAAAGCCATATGGAAAGATCTTCTCCAACTTAGTAGTGATGACAGGAATATTCTGCTACATTCTGTCCAAGCTACTCTCTAACAACTTTTCCAAACACAAATCTTTGAAGAACAAACTTATCTCTGTCATTGGTTTCCATATCCTCTCAGGAAGGTGGCTAAATGCGATAGGAAACAAGGTTTTCATAAAAATGTAACAATCATGGCTTTTCATACCAATCAACTTCCCTTCTTCCATATCCGCTCGTTTCCTAAATTCAAAGCATAGCCCTCAGGCATCCTCAAATTCTTAACCCATTCACATATTTTCCGTTTCTCATCTAAAGTGAACGAAAAAATGGCCTAGGGCTTAAACAATTTACCATTTTCTTTTTCCTTCAACCATAATTCCTTTCTCTTGCAATACTCCTTTATATCCATTCTAGCTTTTGAATTATCTTTTGTCTTGACCTTAACATCCATGACTGTGTTGAATAAATTATCAAAATAATTTTTTTCAATGTGCATAGGATCAAGATTATGTCTTAGTTTATTGTTCCCCCAATACGACAACTCTTAAAATATGCTTTGTTTGGTCCAATTATATTCAATGCCATATCCAGGAAGTCTAGAAGGTGGACCATCTGTAACTTTAGGCAAATTACAAGCTCTCTCCCAAATCTAATGTCCTGACAGTGATGGAGGTGGCAGATCATTTTCAATCTTATTCTTTCTGAACACATTTTTCATTCTTCTAAACTCGTGGTCCATTGGTAAGAACTGGTGATGAAAATCAAACCAAGAATTTTTCCAACCATACTTTAAAGTGAATTCTTTACTATTTTCCATGCATTATGGGCAATCTAACTTTCCAGCAGTCATCGAACCAGACAACATCCCATATGCAGAAAAATCGCTAATAGTCCACATTAAATTGACACGCATAACAAAATTCTGCTTAGTTGATATATCTTATGTCACTACACCTTCATGCCATAATTGTAGTAATTCATCTATCAATGGCTGGAGATATACATCTATCAAACGTTTTTGGATTGCAGGGACTTGGAATAATACAAGTTAAAAATTTGTAGGGACTTGTCATGCACATCTCATGTAAAAAATTATATGGAGTAATAAATATAGGCCAACAAGAATAAGGTGTTCCAGAATTAGAGAATGGTGT
Organism: Capsicum baccatum var. pendulum; assembly: GCA_030864225.1. Lineage (NCBI taxonomy): Eukaryota > Viridiplantae > Streptophyta > Magnoliopsida > Solanales > Solanaceae > Capsicum > Capsicum baccatum. The sequence continues at coordinate 279,720,898 of CM061552.1, read as the reverse complement.
GAAACCATCCGCACACAACCCTAATCTAACATTTCTTGGTTCACTAGCAAAATCAGGATAAGTTCTATCGAAGTGATTCCAAGCTTCTCCATCTGATGGTTAAAACAAGACACCTGGTGGACTTCTATTTTCATGGTGCCATTTCATGTGTGGAGAAAAACTCATCAAAGCATAATACCTCTTTAGCCTAGGTATAAGAGGTAAATAGTGCATCGCCTTAATTGAAACCATTTTCCACCGGGAGTTTGCTTATAACGAGCATGTCCATAAAACTTACAATTTTCTAATTCAGCATCATTCTTATAGAACAACATACAACCATTTATACAACAATGGATTCTACTATATGAAAATCCCAACTTGGAAACCAATTTCTTTGCTTGATAAAAATTTTAAGGTATGTTCAACTCTGGATTTACTAGTTCACCCAAAAGACCAATAATAGAGTCCATAGTAGATTGAGCAATATTCCAATCAAATTTGATACTCAGTAATCTAACTGCAAGAGATAAAGCAGAATGCAGACTCCCTTTACATAGTGGGTGACTAGCCTTTTCTAATTGTTGATAGAAACCTCTTGCTTCTTGATTGGGATCTTCTTCTTAATTCTGTTCGGGCTCCATCCCATCCCCAATACCAAAAGCATCATTGACCATTTCATGAATCCTATCCTTGTATTGCACTCTATCGTGTTGCACCCTATGTTGAACTCTAGCATGTTGAATCCTAGCATGTCGACCATGTAAAAGCATGTCATATTTATCCCTAGGCAACGAATTATAAAATATACTATTCAAACCATCTCTTTCTCTATGATCGACACACACAAAGTATCTTGGCTTAAATCTATTACGATAGAGATGAGTCATAACTATATCTGGTTGGAAAAACTTCAAGCACCTAAATGAACTACAAGGACACCTAACCACTATATTTTTTGAAATAGATCTAGTGACATCGCATGATCGATAAAACCTCTAACGCCATCAAGATATTGGGGTTTTAAACCACCAATATTTTCATAATTCATATTATACATCTACAGATAATGATCCATCTAAAAAAATATAGATATTCAATAATATGCAACTTCACATTAAAACATATAAAAATCAAGTCTAGTTTAGATATCAAGTGAATACACTAAAATCACTTTCAAGTAGCTACACTTGAGCATTTTCAAGTCATTAACTTCACATTTCAAGTAGCAACACTAAAGCATTTTCAAGTCACAAGGTCACAATTTTCGGTAACTACAATTGAGCATGTTCAAGTCATTAAATTCACATTTCAAGTAGCTACACTTAAGCATTTTAAAGTCACAATTCACAATTTGAAGTAACTACACTTAAGCATTTTCAACTCATTAACTTCACATTTTAAGTAGCAACAGTTAAGCATTTTTAAGTCACAAGTTCACAATTAGAAGTAACTGCACTTAAGCATTTTCAAGTCACAATTGACAATTTGAAGTAACTACATTTAAGCATTTTATACTCATTAACTTCACATTTCAAGTAGCAACACTTAAGCATTTTCAAGTCATAAGTTCACAATTTGTAGTAACTACACATGAGCATTTTCATGTCATTAACTTCACATTTCAAGTAGCTACACTTAAGCATTTTCAAGTCACAAGTTCACAATTTGTAGTAACTACACTTGAGCATTTTCAAGTCATTAACTTCACATTTCAAGTAGCTACACTTAAGCATTTTCAAGTCACAATTCACAACTTCAAGTAACTACACTTAAGCATTTTCAACTCATTAACTTCACATTTCAAGTAGCAACGCTTAAGCATTTTCATGTCACAAGTTCACAATTTGAAGTAACTACACTTAAACATTTTTAACTCATTAACTTCACATTTCAAGTAGCAACACTTAAGCATTTTCAAGTCACAAGTTCACAATTTGTAGTAACTACACTTGAGCATTTTTAAGTCATTAACTTTACATTTCAAGTAGCTACACTTAGCATTTTCAAGTCACAATTCACAATTTCAAGTAACTACACTTAAGCATTTTCAACTCATTAACTTCACATTTCAAGTAGCAACACTTAAGCATTTTCATGTCACAAGTTCACAATTTGAAGTAACTACACTTAAAACATTTTCAACTCATTAACTTCACATTTCAAGTAGCAACACTTACGCATTTTCAAGTCACAAGTTCACAATTTGTAGTAACTACACTTAAAACATTTTCAAGTCATTAACTTCACATTTCAAGTAGCTACACTTAAGCATTTTCAAGTCATAATTCACAATTTCAAGTAACTACACTTAAGCATTTTCAAATCATTAACTTCACATTTCAAGTAGCAACGCTTAAGCATTTTCATGTCACAGGTTCACAACATGAAGTAACTACACTTAAGCATTTTCAACTCATTAACTTCACATTTCAAGTAGCAACACTTAAGCATTTTCAAGTCACAAGTTCACAATTTGTAGTAACTACACGAGCATTTTCAAGTCATTAACTTCACATTTCAAGTAGCTACACTTAAGCATTTTCAAGTCATAATTCACAATTTCAAGTAACTACACTTAAGTATTTTCAACTCATTAACTTCACATTTAAAGTAGCAACACTTAAGCATTTTCATGTCACAAGTTCACAATTTGTAGTAACTACACGAGCATTTTCAAGTCATTAACTTCACATTTCAAGTAGCTACACTTAAGCATTTTCAAGTCACAATTCACAATTTCAAGTAACTACACTTAAGTATTTTCAACTCATTAACTTCACATTTCAAGTAGCTACATTTACGCATTTTCAAGTCACAAGGTCACAATTTCAAGTAACTACACTTAAGCATTTTCAACTCTTTAACTTCACGTTTCAAGTAGCTACACTTAACCATTTGTAAGTCACAATTTCAAGTAACTAAACTTATGCATTTTCAAATCACAAGGTCACAATTTCAAATAACTGCACTTGAGCATTTTCAAGTCATTAACTTCACATTTCAAGTAGCTACACTTAAGCATTTTCAAGTCACAAGTTCACAATTTTTAGTAACTAGACTTGAGCATTTTCAAGTCATTAACTTCACATTTCAAGTAGCTACACTTAACCATTGTCAAGTCACAAGGTCACAATTTAAAGTAATTACACTTAAGCATTTTCAACTCATTAACTTCACATTTCAAGTAGCTACACTTAACCATTTTTAAGTCACAATTTCAAGTAAATAAACTTATACATTTTCAAATCACAAAGACAATTTTAATTAAGTACACTTGAGCATTTTCAAGTCATTAACTTCATATTTCAAGTAGCTACACTTAAGCATTTTCAAGTCACAAGTTCAATATTTCAAGTAACTACACTTAAGCATTTTCAACTCATTTTCACATTTCAAGTAGCTACACTTAACCATTTTTAAGTCACAATTTAATGTAATTACACTTAAGAATTTTCAACTCATTAACTTCACATTTCAAGTAGCAACACTTAAGCATTTTCAAGTCACAAGTCATTAACTTCACATTTCAAGTCACTAGTTCACATTCTCAATTGCAATATAAGTCAAATAATTCAATAAATTTAATAAACTAATAAGTAGAGGCGTCCCATGTCCCTCTCACACCATATAGTCATCACAAAACCTATGGCTTTATAAGCCTTCTACAACAAATAATTTCACCATTACATTACATATAAAGACTTCACTATATGAAAATAGAGAGAATAAACTTACCTTTGTTTGGCCTAATTTTAAGAGAAAGAGGCAAACGATCGTCGAAAAATAGCAACCAACCTTTTTCGAAGAAATAGCAATCCAACCTATTCATAATGGAAATATTAATCCAAAAAGACAAATCTTAAACCATTTTTCTACATAATCTAGCAAGATCAATAGAAATAATACCACCACCAACAGACACAGTGTAATCTCAAAAGATGTGATGGAGTCTGAGGAGGGTAGAATGTAATCTCATCCCTAAATATTTTTCTTAGGGGTGTGTCATACCTCAATAAGTCACTTAATATGGAATAGAGAGAGTAATAAATATTATTGCCGTGAAACTTGAAATTAACAAAGAAGAAAAGCATACTAAGATACAGAATTTCATATAATGTTAAAAGAATGAAAATGGAATCCCCAAGAAAGCAAAAGTTTCAAACTTTATTTAACCAGAAAGTTTCAGAATGGGCTCAAAGAATAAGTCATCACATGACAAATTTTATGGAAAGATTAACTAATTTTTGTTTGTTAAGCATGAAACTAGCAAAGAACATAATCATATCAAATCATAGAATTTCATCAAATGCAATGCAAACTAATCAATCACATGTCAAATCTAAACTAATCCCCTATATCAGTTATGCTCTATTGAGTTCATTTCCTCATATATCAAAAGATTTCTGTAATAAAATGTACTGGTATTGTATTAGATACTTTCAAGATTTGTACTTTTACTCTGTAAGAAAACATGTGCCCCTACTACCTGAGGTATCCCGTCCATATCACTTATTTTCCCCAAATCATTTCAGTTTTAGGGATGCCCAAATGTTCTCTCTTAGAAAAACTAAGGCCCCTAACACTAGGCTGCAGTCCCAATTCATAGGCCTCCCATACCTACTGGATGGAGGTTAAAGCCCAATCCTTCCCTTTGGGTTCTGAACCTGTAAACTATTTTCCTACATTCTTGAATCATTCACGTAGCAATTGTACCTTGGTAGTCAGTTTTCACATTATTATATAAATCTTGTGTCATCATGGCATAGGAGGAATTTGTGTGGTGTCAATAATAATGTGTTAATTTTTAATAACAAAATGCAATCACAAAACATATCTATTTATCAGAACTACTATTCAGGCCAAGAAGCTATGTGAATACTCTTTAGATTAAGTTGTGCTAATTTAAAATTCTCCATAAAAGAAGTTGTAATTCGAAATCATGACGAATTAAGTGAACTTCTTTTGAGTCGTGTTGTATTCTACCACAAGTTATCAACACTAAATTATACGTGAAATCTCCTCTCTTGAAATACAACTTAACAAGTACAAGTCCTTCATCATGTTGACACAAAATCGATTTCAAAAGTCGACCTCGACCTAATACATTTTTCAACACTAAATTATACACAATAACAATTCACACACCTAATAATTCACCTACGAAACTAAAAAAAGAGATACTTTAAGCATATTTTTAACCATTTAACTCACAAAAAAAATCAAATTCAAAGTAAATCAAGCAAAAAATCAACAAAAACACCTGTTAATTCAGCTATAAAACTCAAAAAAATAAATACTTTCATATTTTTACCATTTAACTCACAAAAAAATCAAATTCGAAGTAAAACAAGCGAACAAAATTAAAAAAAACACCTTTTAATTCAGCTATAAAACTCAAAAAATCGGGAGATACTTTACGCATATTTTTACCATTTAACTCACAAGAAAATCAAATTTGAAGTAAATCAAGCAGAAAAATCAACAAAAGCACCTGATAATTCTACCACAAGTTTAGAAATTTAAAATTCTCCATAACAGAAAAAATGTTAGCAACCAATGAAAAGTTACTTCAAAGTGTGAATATCACTGATAGCAACCTCATCGATGACGACCTCGAAGTGTCACTGATAGCGATAGAAAAGGGAGAAAGAAAGGAAGGAAGAGAGAGAGAAGCGGCACGAGAGAAAGAAAGGAAGAGAGAGAGAAAAAGAAAAGAATGGGTCTTTTTTCCTAATACGGTGGACTAAAAAGTTGACTTTATTTCGACGGCCAATTTCGACGTTGGCCGTCGCTTTTTAAAAATTTATATATTTAATTTAATTTTTTAAAATATTAAAACTATTATTTATTATTAAATAAAAAATATCAAATATCGACGGTCAATGTCGCTTTTCCAAAAATTAATTTTTATTTAATTTTAACAAAAGTGACTCTGGCCGTCGCTTTTTGAAAAAAATAAAGAAAAATTTAAATAATTACGAATTACGACAGATAGCGTAGTTTTTATAGAATTAATATTAAAAATTATAACGACGTTGTCCGTCGCTTTTAATAAAAATTAAATTCAAAAATCGACGGACTGCGTCGCTTTTTAAAAAATAATAATTATTATTTTTTAATAAATTACGACGTTGTCCGTCGCTTTTATTAAAGAAAATTATAAATTAATAAAAATTAAACTAAAAAAGCGATGGCCAACATCGTTTTTCTCATCGCTTTTTAAAGCGACACAACCCGTCGCTTTTTGGCCATTTTTTAGTAGTGATATCCGTACCCGCGTGGTACCCAATCCAACATATATATTTTCGTACCAGCGTGGTACCCGATCCAACATATACATATCCGTACCGGTGTGGTACCCGATCCAACAGATACATATCCGTACTCGCGTGGTACCCGATCCAGCATATACATATCCGTACCGACGTGGTACCGAATCTAACATAAACAAGTATTACCAATATCAAATTTACACAACTTCACAGCATACAATAATGTACCAAGTTTACAAGTACACTTAATGTTATAGGACAATTCCATCAAGTAAATTTTCAACAATCATTTATACACGCATCAACAATTTCAAGCATGTTCGAATACCAATCAATAAATATTCATAGCATTACTTTAAGGAGTTATCATTATCAAAGAAGCCACTTATAGGCACAATTTAATAAACCAATATTATCACCAATTTAGCATCTCATGGGCATCCAATAGATATAGTATTTTTATCAATATCAAAGCAAGAATATTATAAAATAAATCACAATTTAATTCTTATGCATACAAGTCACTATCGGAGCCTTAATTAGTCACTAATTATTAAAAATATCATAATCTTCTTAAATACCACAACTTGGGTTCTAACATCAGCACTATAACTAGCACATTCATGCGTATCATTATCCTCTACTGCTTTCCACATAATACAATCATCATACTAATTCAAGTCATCTATCCCTTAGATATTACTATGCTCATCAATATTCGATCTTAGCATAATTCTCCTCCTCATATTATTGCAAAATACATACAACCTAATACCATTACAACTCGACTAGGTTTATCACTAAAACAACTAAAAAGAATATCATGTTCATATACTATATTTACAACAATCTCCTTTCGGGCACATAACACATAATATCATAAATATCACATAATCAATCAATAATATAGTTTTTGGGATTAAAGTTAAGGACTCGTGTCTTTATCTACCTCAACTCCATGCCCACAGGCCTAGAATGCTTTCTCCCGTCTATTCTAAATTATGAAAATATAAAATAACACAATCTTCTAGTCATTAAACCTAGCCTACCTGGACGCCATGCTTTTGGAAGAAACAAGCTGCAACAAAGATGATCTTTCCTTTCCTTCATGCCTTGGAATAACCAACCATCTAAAAATCAAGCAATAATAAGAGTAATTAAACAATTACTCTTCAAACAAATATCTTGGGAATTCAAACTCACTAGTTCTATCCTTAATTCAAGGTCTTTCTAAGGATTATAAGATGTTAAAGGATTAAAAGACGAAGAAAATAATGAAAAAAACTTACCTCAACGAAAGAATTTCACCTTAAACTTTGGGAAATCACCTCTTAAGGTTGGGGAATGAAATTTGGAGGTTTTAGACCTCAAAATGGCTGCATTTGATTTAAATACAATCAGAATTTTCTCTACAGTGAAATCCCGTTTCAATCCGGACAATGCTCAGTAAAACAGTTATAGCTTTCTACTCCGAATTTAGATTGAGGAGAGGTTTATTGTGTTGGAAAGAGGACTCAGAGATCTTTGATTTGATAGGTAATGGACCCCTAACTCCTTATATTCTATGAGATATGATCATTTGAAGTTGGCCCAAATAAAAACCCATATCTAAACTGTATCGGAAAGAAAGTTTTATACTTAACTTTATGTTAGGGATATTGTACGACCTTAGTTCATACCTAAAGAACTTTCAAACTAAATTATTTATAATAGCACTCATGAATAATTAAATTCATTGAGATTGAGTCTATCTAGACACATCCGAAGGCTAAAATCTTCACCAAAAAGTTCGAGATGAGGTAATAAATAAAATATTGTCTAATTTGGACCCAAGTTAATGCTGAGGAATGAATTTTCATGAATTTATTATAAATAATTTAGTAACAACAAAATGGATCGTTACATTAAGTTGACTAAACAGCTGAATATATTTTGTAATATTCTTAGGCCAAGCTCCAATAATGGTAAAAACAAGTGAGGCCTAAATATTCTTTTGCCAAGCCTTACAAACCTCAAAATGACTAGTTAATCATTCTCTGCTGCATATATTTTGGTCGATTAATGTTTATGCCTCAGGAATTTTTCATTCAATGCTATGACAGGTGATCTTCCTCAAAGATTCAAGACACTGACTATTATGAACAAAATTTAAGAGAAAATAAATTAATTCTTATTAATTTATTTTAATTAATGACGTGGGCCTCTAGTAAGATGACACATGGCAAAACAATTTTTGACCACCCGTCATTAACAAGTATTGACATGTATGAACCTGTTTTGTAACAATGATGGCATAAACAAGCCAAACTTTTAACGGATGATATAAATGAGCCATTTCTGATGGTTCGATGACATATTTGAGTATTTTCTCTTTGTTTTAATTAATGATGTGGACCTCTAGTAGGACGACACATGGCAAAGCTATTTTTGAAAAATCACCGTTAACAAGTAATGGCATGAATGAACTTGTTTTGTAACAGCGATCGCATAAATGAGTCAAACTTTTAACGGATGACATAAATGAGTCATTTCTGATTGTTCGATGGCATATTTGAACCTTTTCCCTAATAATATTAAACTCTCACAAAATAATGAAAGCGAAAAATAAAGGTACAAGTCTAAAATCTGTGTACTTTCAAGGATCAATCTGAAAATTGAGTATAATAGTTTAGGACATACAACGTGAATATATATTGTTCGTTTGACTCAATGAGCCTCACATATTTGTCTCTCGATCTACGTCATCATTGAGCCCAAATCACATCCTACATACTATATATGTAAAACATTTTTTTTTTTTTGAAGTTTAACACTTTTATACAATCACTAATTGTCACAGTCTCATGATACGTATTGTTCGTTTGACTCGATGAACCTCATTGATCTGTCTCTTGATCTATATCATCATCGAGTCCAAACCACTTGAACTTGTACCCTCACTTTATATAGCCCCTCACATATTTCACCTTTTCCAATGAAAATTGCTTTTGATGTCTTATGCACCCTTCAACGGATCATGGATGCATGCTTGCTAATCTAGAAGTCTGGCAGTCCTTCTTGTTGACCCGTCCACATGCATAATCTGCCTCCACCATCATAGTGTGGAAAGTTGGCTCTTCTATCATATTTGTCAGAGCTCATGACACGTATACTGTCTACTTTGACCCAATAAATTTCACAGATTATTTGTCCTTTAGGCTACACCATCATCGAATCTAAAATTTGCATGTACTATGCATGTGAACGGGTGCCACACAATTCATTCCTTTTTTGCGTTGCGGAATTTGGTTAATATATCATATATACCTGGCTAATGTATCATATTTACCCTGTATTCGAAAGCTTACCAACCTATAATTCACAAACACCTCCCAGTTCTTCTTGTTGACTTGTTCTCATCAGTCTGCCTTCCGTCAGAAAACTCTCATTATATTATAATATAGAAAAATCTAAAATATGTTGGTTATAAATTTCTTATAAAGTCATCATTGATAATGAATACTAAATGTAATAATTAACTTGGACCATGAGTTCGGAGAAAAAATAAATAGTTCAAAACCATCTAATTCTGATGGAACATTAAAGTGACTCTAGGTATAGTATGACCATAGAAAATCCAAGATTAAGCTCATGATAATCAAGGTTGTTAGTTAATATTCCATTTAGTCTTCTTGATAAGCCTCCTAATGTCAAGTTTCATGTCAGTTTCAAGCATCTTTATTGGAAGGAAAAGTTACAGATTTGATTAGTCGGCTAGAGATATAATGATATTCATAATAAAAAAAAAGCAGTTCGATGAGCTAAAGCTTCCAAACACTATGGAAGACCCGGTGAAGAGCCCAACATAGGGGTCTATTGTATGCAATCTTACTTTGTATTTTCGCAAGAGGTTGTTTCCAAGGACTGAACACGTAACCTCCTGATCACATTACAACAATTTTACTAGTTATTCTAAAACTCCCCTTCAGATACATTAGCCAAATATATATATAAAAAATTATATATTAGTTTATATATAAAAAAAATGTACAGCTTATATATATATCATATGTTGGATATATAAAAATATACATTTATTGACTATTATTTGACGGGTGCCTAGTAATGTCAATTATGAAAGTTGTAGAAAATCTATGGCTAGTGCCTAGTAGATGGACACTAGTGCATGATCGAGATTAAAATAGACAAAATTTGATAGTTGTGGGATCACATCCACCAATTGAATTTTCTCAAAGTTGATAGAAAATTAGTGGCATCAACTTAAAGTCATTAAGAATATGTTTATCCTATGAAGTAATTATCAGCTTTAAGTTGGTGGGAAAATCAAAATTAATTAGTTAATCAAATTGTTAACAACCAAGAATTTGGAACATGGGCTGCCGATAACATGTCGGCTTAGTATTAGTATTAGTAGGTAAAATTTGACAAATGATGAAATCCCAAGCTCTAAGACTTGCGTTTAGTCATAATCCAAGCTCATGACATGTATTGTCTGTTTTAACCTATTGCCTCTTAGGCTACCCATCATCAGAGTCTAAAGGCGCATGTATTATGTGAACTTGAGTTATGCCTTATAAAACTATTCATTTTTCTCTCCTATTTTGATATGGAATTCGTGTGAGGTATCAATGCACAACTCGTGTTGCCAGCCTTTGGGAGGGGAACTCGTACACTGAGGAGAAAAAGAAGGAATCCGCCCGAGGAGGGGCTCGCGTCTGATTAACTAGTTGGTGATTAACAAAACATCCCCTTTTTCTTCGCTCTTTCGAAACCGGTCCTACGTGACCCACTCTCATCAGTGCCCTCTATCAAGAGTGTCACACGCATACCCCCTTCTTACAACTTATGAGTGTCCTCGTTGAGGTTTGTGCCACCATCATATTGGTGGGGTGCTGATTCTAATATCATATCATATTAGTCATGACTCAAGCACATAATACTTGTCACCCGCTTTGGCTCGATAGGCCTCACATATTTATCCTTAGGCTATATATACCATCGAGATCAAAAACTCATCATATATCATGTGAACTTGAGTTATGTCTTATAAATCTCTTCACTTTTCTCTCCCATTCAAATTTCAAATTTGCCTAAGATGTCATGTAGACCTTATTTTCACAAGCTCGTCGGGCTCAGCAAGCCTGCCAGTTCTACTACATCATCATCGAGTTAAAGCGCATGTATGATCATGTAAAATTGAACTATGCCTTATAAATTGATTCACTTTCCCCTCATAGACCAGCATATACCAACATGAGATTCTTCTGAAATGTCACGTGCACCACATCTTCAAAAGCTTGTCAGCCTAGTGCGCTACAAGCGTGCCGACTTTGTTTTGCCTTCATCAACTTGTCCTCCGTAAGGGTGTCACACGCAGTGGCGAATCCAGAATTTTATTTAAGTGGGTTCAAGTTACAATGAACCATGACAATCACTACTAAAAAACCTGTAAAAAGAGACCTAAAAAAGAGACCTCATGAGGTCTCTTTCTCTAAAAAAGAGACTTCAAAAGCGACCTCAATGGATGGTCTCTAAAACATAGGTCGCTTTTTGTAAGAAACCTCATGAGGTCACTTAAAAGCAACCTCACGAGGTCACTAGGTTATTTTTTGAATTTTTCAAAAAAGAGACCTCACGAGGTCTCTAAATGATTTTTTATAATAATTATTATTTTATTAGAAGAGACCTCATAAGGTCTCTATTTGATTTTATTTTTTTAATCTTTTAATTAAAAGACACCTCATTTAGAACTTAAGGGACCTCTTGTTGTCTCTTATTTGAGTGTCTAAAAAATAAAATTGCAAAGAAGAGACCTCGTGTGGTCGTTTTTGTTTATTTGCTGGAAAAGAAAAATGCAACACAGCGACTTTATGAGGTTTCTTTTCTGCCAAAAAAAATTTGATGCAATAACAGCTTTTGCATATACCTGCCATTTTAATTCAATTCAATAATATATACAATCCAATTAACTAAATTGAGCTCAAGTGCTCACACCAATCAATCAAACAACAAACACAAGTACTAAACATCTCATCCAATGAACACTAAATGAAAATCAACTTAAAGTACCTTGAAATTGAACGAAAAAATATAACAATCAAGTTATCTATACAATAGTACTATTGATTCGGCTATTCACAGCTCTCATGCATTCAAAAGCACTTAATAATTCAAATAAACCATCATAAAGTACAGAGTTTATATTATCTAACACAACACTCAACTTTAACGAAACAACGGTGCATTGTCCCTGTAATAATCCTCATCATCTTCATCACTGTCGTTCTCCTCAGTTACACATCTATATTGAATATATACTCCATGTAAAATAGGTAGAGACTGGGGTGGTCGAGGAGGGCAAACTGTGGGACAAGGAAAATCCCCCGAAGCAAGTAATGCATCGAATTGGGCCTTCATTTCCGCATACTGTATATCAGCCTCCCAAACTATTTTTTCTATAAACAAAATATATTAGTATGCTAGCAGCATTTCATAGCTTGATAAAATGGGAATGCGAAGCTGCCAAATACATGTCCCAACAATATGTCAACTTGGAGTACTGATATGGCGATCATGAACGAAGAATTAATGGTGGTAACATACAACGGGATATATGTACTACTTGTTAATCTCTGAACATCAGACATATTTTTGAAGAACAGAAGCACAATACCATGTTAACCATCATAACCTAGCCAATCAAAAGTTCTCTTTTTCCTACCATGACATGCAATTAGCCATAGCAATAACTACAATGAACCTCATGGTAGTAATCAACTAATGGTGCAAGCAGAAGTGACTAACTATAACTGCAATATTAAAATCCCTTTGCACCAGAAATCTCAGTTTTAGAATTACAAACTGAAAAGGGTAAAAAAGGCTAGACAAGACAAATCTATAGTCCCAAGTGAATACTAGCTAACTATAAGACTTTTTCTAATGGCAAGTAAAGATAACATGTAATATACGACACTTGAGCCTAACTCAACCACAAAAATCTAAATCACTAGGCGACGATTGTTCAAGCCATATAAATATAAAGAGGTCATCCATCATTTAAAAGGATCGATGTGAAACTCTTCACAACAAGACAACTCCTCCCTAACCATAACTACATAAAACTAATAGCATCACCTTAGTTTTGAACAAGAACACTTAATTCTCGTAGCTTTTTAGCGGGTTGCCTAGCTGATGTATGAATGGACTGAATTCTCTGATGCTTAACTTGCTTTCTAAATTTAGCTATAAAATCATCAGTCTTTTTGTCTACATTATCCGGACCACCATATGTGGCCACCATCATTTTCATCCTGTCTCTTTATGTTACTAGCTTGGGTTGAGGTATAGTTTTTGTTGTATTATTCTACATTTAGATTTCATATTTTTTTAATTTTGACAGGGTTGCTCTTAGAAACTATTTCTACATTAGTATTCTTTTAGCCAATTACATCTTCATTCATCATAGAAGATTATATAAATGTAAACGTATATTTATGTTTATGTGCACACACTATCTTCCTCTTCATGTGCATTAGAAGTGTAACATGTATGCAATGCTTTTACCAATGGTATACTGTACTTATAATCATTTAACAACTTCTTATCTATTTCTTCTCAGATCACTAATAGATCACTTTCTATGATGAAATGGACTTTGGGAGTGAAGTTATGCTTTATTTCTTCTTTAACTATTCCACTGTTTTTGGTCTTTCCTTTCCATGGTATCAACTACATTTTTTCTTTAAATAATCTCATAATATTTTTGGGTGCAGCTTTTAAATTTTGAACTTAAAATAACAGATTAAGTCTTCTTAGGACTTGTGACCAACTTTCAATATAAAGCTATCTTCCATAACCACATCAGTCTGTGACTCTGATTTCTGCTTCATATTGACAAATCTAATTCATCATCCCCTTAAAATATAACAACAACATACCTAGTGTAGTCCCATAAAATAGGTCTAAAAAATATAGAGTGTTCGCATATCTTACCCGTCTTAGAGGTATAGAAGCTATTTCTAACATAAATTAATATAAGAAAGAGAAAATTGGAATTTCCTAGCTCTTTCTCCCCTACTCACCAAACCCCCACCCTCAAAATAAAGGTACTAAATAGGCCAACACTTGAACTAATCCTCGAGCAACTACTTTTTCTTAACCAACTTGGGTGTGGTAACTCCACCACCTGGATCGATAAATGGTGAAAATTCAACTAATCTTGTCATTTATTGGGATGCAAACAATGGTATTGCACATTTTAGATAAACACACCTACCAACCTCAAGTTGTTCAACCAAATCATTTGGACTACTTCATCCTACATTTTGTTAAGTCCATCCATATCCAATTAGAAATCTTTCAATATAAAACACCAGTCTTTGTAATCAACAGCAATTAGAACTTCCACTACCTCTCTAATGTACAAATTACTTATTACTCATTTAGGAATAATTAAATTTGAAAATTCACACATGCTACTGGCCAAAGTATTCACTGTTAAGTAAAATTATATTGGGATTAATAAGAATAGCCAAGGATTCTCTTATCGGTCAATGAGATCATATGTTTCAGGACTCAATTCCTCTGGAACTCCAGGCCAGGGTATATTATGATTGAGAATATTGTGAATATTTTCTGAATATAAGAAAAGGTTAATATAAAAGTTAGAAGCACTTATGCAAAAACATCAACGTATATATCAGAAAGAGAAAAACAGAAAGCCCTCAAAGAGTGCTGCTGCCAGCAATTAACTGTTTATATCAAGTTCAATATTTGTAAGCTATATTCACATTTTTATTCAATAATTAGAATCTAAAATTGTTAACTGTAAATACCCAACAAAATCAAAACTTGTTATTCATTAAAAGAAACAATAATACTCCCTCCGCCCTAATTGATATGACAGTATTTGATTAGGCACAGAGTTTTAAGAAAGAAAGACGGTTGAAATTTGTAGTCTAAACCAATCCATAGACATATTTATGGCAACAAATATCTCATTAAGGGTAAAAATGAGGAATTCAATGCTTAAAAAGAGAAAATATGCCACATAATTCAGTTAGAGAGTAACCAATAAGAAGGTAACAAATTAACGGTATTTATTTGAGAGTCAATTGTTCAGATAAACAAACCTACCAACCTCAAACCTTTCAACCCTTCATTCTACATTTGTTAAGTCCATACATAGCCAAGATGAAGAGGAATGGTGAGCCTATAGATACAAGGCTAAAATGTTAAATCATAGAACCAAAAATGCAATAAACACAAAATACATAGAGGTACAAGACTAAATTTATAACTCAAATGAATATGAAAGAAATCAACAAGAATGTTGGTTGGAAAGCACATAAAGCATAAACACAATTCTAAACAAGGCAACAAAACCCCTAAATATTCATTCACATTTTGGAGAAAATAAAGGAGACCCAAGACATTAATAGATTCAAATTCTATTCTATACATAAATAAGAAAAAAAATTAAAGTTGCAGCCTTACTTGAAAAGGAAGAGCTGGGAGATAGAGTTTGGGCGAGAGAGAATGAAAAAAGATCAAAGCCCTCTCTATTAAACACCCAGCAACCAAATAAACAAACTAATCGTCACAATTCTGAACCCACACATCCCAAAAATTCAAAAACTATATAATATATTCCAAAATTAAAAAGAAATATCAACTAACAGTGACGACGAAGATGGGCTCTTACAGATCGCATTACAGGAACAAGCACAACGCAATATCAATTACCATAACAGTGTTGCTGCAATGGCGAAGAGTGGTAGTAAGAGTGCTAATCAGCAGAGGAAATTTGTGGAGGAGCGATGTTGAGAGGGGCGATTTGAAAGAGAATTTTGAGAGAGCTGGGTTTTAATTTTGGGTTTTTATTCTTTTAATTATAATAATAAATATTAAAAGATAATAAATATATTTTTTGACTTTACATTTAATATAGTGACATACAATTATTTTTAATAATAAATACTAATTTATTAAAATTGTAGCGACCTCACGAGGTCGCAATATTTAAAATTTTATTGACTCGCTTCATATTTTATAATTGTCTTTTGGCGTTAACTTTTTCGCATTTTATTGTCGACCTCTTAAAATGCCTAATATTATGTTGCTGAAATTTTTTATCATTTATCGACTTCATGAAGTCTCTTCATTTAAAAATAAAATAAAAAATAAATTAAGGGGAAAAGAGACCTCTTGAGGTTTCTTATTTTCTACCTATTTTGAGTTCTCTTTTTTTTTGTCGCTTTTTACAGCATTTTTAGCAGTGGATAACTAATAATAATTATCATTTTTCTATTCTCATAATACCCCTAGAAAAATTATTTTGAGGTGATATTTTATTCTAAAATATATGTGTAGACACGTAAATTTTGTCTCCCTCGAAAGTTCGTTTTATTCATTTCCTCCATATCCTACCGTGTACCCTCCCCCACGTCATCATACCCCGCAAAAAAATAAAAATAAAAAAATATAAAAAAAAAAATTAATAAAATAATAATAAACAATTAATAAAATAACAAACCCTATCTTATCCTAACCACCTACCCACTAAAAACATAACACCTCACCACTACCCCCCTACCCCACGTTACCCCCCCCCCCCCACTCTCTTTTTCTTGTCAAGAAAGAAAGCTCAAAATATATATACCTAAACATACACAAACCAAAGGAAAAGAAAAACAAAAAAGGGGAACCATCAGCATTTTTGATTGGGCTCTCTCTCTCTAAAAAACCTTTCACTCTCTCTTTCTACCATCACTCTTTCTCGCTTTAACGCCACCTCCGGCGACCGGAATCCGGTGAACACAACAACCGGCCACCTCTCTCCCTCTCTATCTCTCTCTCCTTTATAAAAAAAAAAAAAAAAAAAAAAGGAAAAAATCCGACCGACGTCTTCACTGACCGGACCCGATCCGACCAACTCCGGCCGCCAGCAGTCGCAGCTCGGTTTCGGCAAAACAGACGGCGAACCGGCGCCGCCGTCGGAGAACGGATCTCCGCCGCTCTCTCTCCGTCACTCCGTCCGACCGACGACGGCAGTAGTAGCGTCGTCGTCATCGTCAGCCTCCGCCGTTATCAGCGACCTCGTCAGATCTACTGCCGCCTCCGACCAACTCCGTCAGATCCACCGCCCTCCTCTCTAAACCTCCATCCGCCGGCGAAATCATCATCACAGGCGAACACCGTTCGCCGACCCGACTTCTCACCAGCCAGCGACCGGCCGCCGGCACTAGCTCCGTCACCGCCTAGATCTGCCGCCGTCGTTCTCCATCACCGGAGCTCGATCTGCTTGGGTTTTGGTTTCCTGCTATTTGTTGGATAATCTTGATTTCGTTTATTTCGTGGTTCGTCGTCTTTCTCGAGTCGTCTTTATCAAATTGTGTTGTCGTTCCCGTTTGGGGTGTCGTATAGTAAAGTCTGTTATTCGCGGGTTTTGGAGCTGTCCGGTTTATTATTTTAATACCGAGTTTGGTTCGGTTCGTCGTGAGGTTCTCCGATCAAGTTTGGGTCTTCGGATTTCCTTATTATCGACAAAGCGTTCTATCGAGGTCCATTTCTTTAACCCGCTCCCTTTTATTTATCTTGGTATATTGAATTAGCTGTGATTATGTTTGATGTGATCATGTTTTTGTTGGACTTTGTTGATGTGATTGTTATGATCATGATGTTCGGTGGGTTGATTTTTGGTGGTTTGAAGATTGAATTTGATCATGTTTTTTTAATGGATTGATAGGGGGATGAAGGGAAGTAATGGAGGAATTGATAAAAGTTGAACGTAGATTAACGGTGGTTTGTTGTCTTTGTTCTATTCGGTATAAGGGAATGTGATAGAATTATGTCTTTAGTCGAGAACGCATAGGCAAATATAGGCCGGGTTGGCAAATTTAGGAATAACAATTGGTTGGAGTGTTTTGAATATGTGCTTGAAGGATACTTTTACTATCGTACGAAAAGTTTAAATTGTACTCATTTGGCCGGGGAATGCCCCGAAGGATTTGTATTGATTTATCCGGGGAATGCCCCGAAGTACCTTGTACCCGGAGGACGTCCGCGATGAAGGCCCGAGGCATCGGGTAAAGCATTAGTTTAAGATTAGCGCAGGTTTATTTTCAGTTCTTTTCTATTTTTAGGCTGTAATAATTGGACTGGATTTACATTTCGGTTTGTTTCGTTTTGTTTGTTTGATTGTTTTTGCATGCTTTATTTTTTGTGGTTTATACCCTTCATAATGCCAAAAATAGTCGATAAACCCCGTCAAGCGACCGTGGTCGAACCACGGGATCGAGGGATGTCTAACACCTTCCCCTCGGTCAACAGACTTCCTTAGCCGGAATCTCTGTGCGCAAACCGGTTTAAGAGTCAATTGGTTTCGAAAAAGGGATTTTTTTTTAAAGGTGACTTGGCACACCGGACTATGCCAAGTGGCGACTCTGAATAAAAATGCAAATAATCCCTTTTTGAAACAAACTTTCATTTCTTGTCACTAAACATAATAAAACCCTTTCGAACTTTAAAAATATTCCAATGTTTTTTTGGAGTCCGCGGTTAAAAAAAGGGGTGTGACATCTTCTGGCGACTCTGCTGGGGAAACCGGAGTTTTCAGAATTCGAGCTATTTTTAGAGTCGTATCGGCTTCGTTTGGCATTACGAGTGTATAAATATTGTTTGTGATTATAGTTTGTGTTATTTTCACTTTTTTTGTGCTTTTTCGTGCTCTTTGTTTATATTATTTATCCTATGTGTTACCGCTTCATATCTGTCATCATGAGTCCACCCCCCGGCCTTCTTTCTGCAACAAGTCCGTAGTACACGTGTTGTACACAACCTCTAGCTTGAGTCACCCTTATTTTAGGGGGGGAGCCGTCGGTGTTATGGAGTAGGTGGAAAGCAAAGCAGCCACTATCGACCATACGCTCCCCCGAACAGCCTTGTTAGTGAACCACAACGTAGGTCAGCCCTTAGGTCATACTTATGTGCATCATATTGAGACCTAGTGGGGCCTACTTGGTCCTTTGTAGGAGACTCACCTTTAAAGCATCCCTACGTGCTAACTGTTGCATTTTAAGGTTGACGTGGTCATTTGACGGACTGATTTTTGAAAAAAAAAAAAAAAAAAAGGGAATGTCGTAGTTTATTTTAGAATTCGTTATGGCTTTTCTTTTTCACAATTCAAAAACTCAAAAAGTTTTTTTTTTTTTTTTACGCTTTGTAAAGTACCGCAAATTCAAAAAGAAAAGGAAAGGAGGAAGTTTTGTTTGCTTGTCAAAAACTAAAATTTGCCAAAAAAGACTTTTCTGTATAATTGGTGGTGTCAGTCTTAGTTAAAACGTCTAGTTGAAAAAAAAAAAAAAAAAGAAGAAGAAAGTTTTATTCGTCTGTTTTTGATTGTCTCTTAAGTTAGGGTCAATTTGTTAGTTAATCGTTAATTGTTCAATCTGATTGAACTACGCATACCTGATTCCCTTCCCTCGGGTGGGGATACGTAGGCAACCCTCGGTGGGTCCGGTAAAATTTTGTGTCGGTCTTTGTCTTAGTATTAGTTTAGGTCTCTCGTCCCGTAATCTAGAGTCGTTTGCCAAGTAGACTGATTTCGCTCAGTACTTCTGTTCGGCAAATTGGAGTCATGAACGGGATCTGTCCCATAACAGATTTTGGCGTCAAAAATCCCAAGGGTTGGGAATCTTCTACTCCTGTCAAATCTTTGAGGTGACGTCTTGTGTGTTATTACAGGATGAATTTGTCCACCAAGTCTAGAGTTCTAATGGTTGTCAAAGTGCCCAAAAAGTTAATCAAATGGTGGGAAATGTTTAATTATGTTGATCAGCAGGAACTGGTTAAAATATTAGGTGACCTCACGGAACTTCTGCATGTTACCCCTCGTCCAGATCTAATAGAGGCCTTGTTAACCTTTTGGGACCCGAGTAGTTTGGTGTTCAGGTTTGGGGAATGTGAAATGACTCCCACTTTGGCAGAAATATCCGGTTTATTGCATTTGCCTTATATCGAGAAGGATATGATCCGAGCGCGAAATCATACTAGCGTGAGATTTTTGCAGTCCTGTGGTCTAAAAAGTAAGGGTATCCGTTTGGGTTGTTTAAGTGAATCGTGGGTTTCCCTAGATTTTTTGTTCGATAGATTCGGGCCCTCGGAAGGTTTTGATTGCTTTTGGGAAGAATTTCATGTGACTAAGGAGAAGTGGGAGAAAAAGCGCCTTGAAGTCTTCACCCTCGCTTTGCTAAGAACTTTAGTGTTTCCACTAGAAGAAAGACATGTTAATACCCGCTTGCAATCTGTGGTGATGGCTTTATTTCATAAGGATCAAAACAACAAGGGCATTAATCAAAAGGGCAGGTTCACTCTCATACCCATGATCTTAACAGAAATATATAAGGCTTTAACCGAAGTGAAAATGGGAAGGAGATTTTTCGAGGGTAGTAACTTGATATTGCAGTTATGGATGATGGAGCACTTGCATGCACCTTCTTTAGTTAGATCAGATGTGTTAGATCGTTGTATTCCCAATCGAGTGAAAGCCATGGATTCCAGGTTGCGGTTGGACAAATTCTCGCTGTGGGAGTCAAGGCTTGGATTGAATTTCTTAAATCAAGAACCAGGGATAACATTTTGTGGACTTATCTGTGGCTTCGACCGAAGGTAGTATTGTTGGGTTGTCAGACACAGTTCCCTTTAGTTATGTTAGGGCTCAATTGCACTAGACCATACAATCCTTCTAGGGTAATGCGCCAGTTAGGTAGGCTACAGGAAGTGCCACCAGCAGTAGATCTTCTGAAGGATGTTGAGTACTTCAAGGATCAAGCCTTAGGTGAGAGCAGGTATGAGCAGTTTTGGAAGCATGCAACAAAGCTAGGTGTGGACACACTCAAAGAAGGTTTGGATAATCCGGGCCACACTCAAGGATATGAGATCTGGCTTCAATCTGTCCCTTGGGGTATCAGTCAACCCTTACTAGCACAGCTTAGAGGGAGAATACAGGAAGAATGCATAGCAAATGATCACCAGGATGAAAGTGTAGGGTCCAAAGTGGAAACGCTGAGAGTTCAGTTAGCAGATTTATTCAAGATGGTAGAAAGGTGTTAGAATAATCTTTCCAAATGCACTCTTCATGAAGCAGGAATACGGGCCCGAAGTTTCTTCCCCGGTATCAGGGTATCTTTGCAGGATATGCTACAAGGTTTGAATGGGAGAAAGAGAACTTCAGAGGCGGGTCCATATCAGCCAGGGTCATCGCACAGAGCACCAGTGTGAAAGAGCACTTCTTATCTTTATTCAGTTAGAGCTTTTTTTTTATGTGTCTGTCATTGCAGGGTGGTGTCTGTCTTAAGTCGAGGTCAAGTTTGTTTTGGTATTAGAGTCTTTATTGGCAATTTCACCTGTGTCGTCTTAGTGGTCTATAATGTTGTTTCGTATTCGTTTTGTTTTAGTTTTACAGTGGTCCCAAACTTTTATACATTTTGTTGCTTTCTTTCTTCACAAGGATATGACAAATTGTTATTTTTCTTTTCTTCTTAAAGTTTCAAAAAAAAAAAAAAAAAAGAGTTTAATTGGCCATTTTGACATGGCCCGAACTACGCAAGATCTGATTCATGTACAACATGATACGTAGGCAACCTACTTTTGGGTTCGATCTTAACCATTTTGTTTTGTTGTTTTCATTATTTTTCCTCTTTTAAAGAAAAACAAAAGCCATAAAGAATGATAAAATAACGGTAGATAACGAGATAAAAGAAAAGGGCAGAGATTGATACGAAAAAAAAAAAAGAGAAAGAGAAAAGAGAGGGAAAGAAAATAATAAGCGTAGAAGATAAAAATAAGTGTGGACAAAAATCAGGATGATGTTAAAATGACCTCGCAACCCTCAAAAGTTGGTAGAAATGAACATGAATTTAGGGCAATTTTACCAATGTGATTCCCATGCCTGTTGTGTGCCTAATTCTAATGGATGTCGTCTTTGATGAGTATGTTCTTTCAGATAATAGTGGTAGGTTGGCAGCGCCCTGGCTAGTCACCCATACTTCACCAGGTCCAAAGCAAAGTTCGCCATGGCTAATAGAGAGATCGAAAATTCGCTCATTGACCCGGATCAGGAGCATAGGGAAGAAAGTGCTGAACACAATGATGAGGTGGTAAGGCTTAGGCAACAACTGATAGATTTGCATCGGGCATGGGCCAGCTGAATGCCTCCTCCTCCACTCCCTGAAGGTTTAGGAAATGTCTCTAATTGCCCACCTCTCTCTCAGGCGCAATTCTCTGCCCCAACTGAATCACCCGACCACGCGCCAGGATTCACTCCGCGACACTATTATCCTGGCAGTTCTAGTGTGCCTTTGGCAGCTCCACAATTAAGACCCGCTGCTCAGCCAGCGCCACCAATCACACCGGTATTTGTGGCTCCGCCACCACAGAAAACTCCCATATATGCTGCGCGTCCCACAATGAGGCTTCCTAGGTCTTCCAGTGAGCCAGTATTGAAGGTTTCAGATGGTCAGTATTATGCCCCGGAGCCTACTTTGCAAATGAATGAACCATATGGGAACACTCAACCGCCTGTATTTCCATTTGATACGGAGAAACCTGTCGCAACGGAGGAACAGGATGTCATAGCTCGAAAACTGAAGAGTTTAGAGCAGGCTATGAGAAATCTGCAAGGGATCGGAGATTACAGGAGTGTTTCTTATAAAGATCTGTGCATGTTCCCAGACATTAATCTTCCCCCTGATTTCAAGATGCCCAAGTTCGAGAAGTATACAGGACACGGTGATCCCGTTACACACTTGAGACGATATGGTAACCAGTTGAGGGTCGCAGGTGGAAAGAAAGAATTGCTCATGGCTTTCTTTGGCGAGAGTCTTTCAGATCTGGCCTCAGAATGGTTTATAGATCGAGATATCGATAAATGGAACAGTTGGGATGATTTGGCTTCTGAATTTGTCCAGCATTTTCAGTATAACATCGACCTGATTCCGGATGAAAAGTCCTTGGTCAACATGAAGAAAAAGAGCACTGAAGGTTTTAGGGAATATGCGATAAGGTGGCGTGAACAAGCCGCCAGGGTAAAGCCCCCAATGAAAGAAAGTAAGTTGGTAGAAGTTTTCATTCAGGCGCAGGATGAGACCTATTTCCAGCATTTGCTTCCAGCAATGGGAAAGTCTTTTATGGAAGTCCTCAAAATGGGGGAGATGATAGAGGATGGAATTAAGACCGGTCGAATAGTGAGTTTTGCCGCATTAAAATCCACCACACAAGCGATTCAAGGTGGATCTGGCGCATTCGGAGGTAGAAAGAAGAAAGAGGACGTGGCGACTGTCATGGCTGGAACCCATTCCTATCCCAAAAGACCTCCTCGCCCCTATCCACAATCCCAAGCCCAAGTCTACACCCAAGCTCCATATATTTCTCCCCACCATTACTACCCTCCACAAAACCCTTTATATTCCATTCCACCCCCACCATACCCAGTATACAGCGCGCAGCCATATGCCCAAACCCCTTCTTACCCGCAATGGCGCGCGCAAGCTCCACAAAATCGCCCCTTCGCTCCACCAAATTATCAAAATCCTTCTAGACCCAATTTTCATCCTAGGCCCGATTATAAGAAGGAGAAGGCAGTCAAAAATCAATTCACACCTCTGGGGGAGTGATATGCCAGTTTGTTCGATAGGTTGAGAAAGTTAAAGGTTTTGAGTCCAATTCAAGGAAGGCTTTCAAATCCACCGCCGAGGAATCTCGATTATTCTTTAAGGTGTGCGTACTGCTCTGATATGCCAGGCCATGATATTGAGAAATGCTGGCACTTAAAGAGAGCTGTCCAAGATTTAATTGACACAAATCAGATGTTGGTCCAGGCCCCGGAGGGTCCTAATATTAACCAGAATCCATTGCCAACCCATGCTGAAGCCAATATGCTAGAATTGATATATGACGGGAAAGAGTATTCGAGGGGTTATAAGCCTATTGTCAAGATACAAACCACTGAAGAGAAATCGGTGAATGTAGCAGAGTCGGTGAAAGCAAATGTCATTGAGCCGGGAAGGAATGAGAGAAGATAAATCCCAGGAAAGCACAAAGAAGCCCCTGATCACAGTACAAGGCGCCAGAAGACATGTTGATTCAAGTCAGGATAAGCCTAAGTTAACAGTGGTGGGAGCTCTGAGTCAGCCCATCTTGACGGTGAAAGGAGCATTGACAGTGCCTATTGTCCTCAAACCAGTGACCCAACCTCCAATAGTTGATACGAAAAGGATTCCCTGGAATTATGGGCGGACGGTGATGACCTATCATGGGAAAGAGGTTGTGGAAGATGTAGATGAGGTAGGCGGTTTGACTAGGTCAGGAAGATGTTTCGTACCTGAAAGCTTAAGAAAGCCAAAGCCAAAGGTGAGTGGACAGTCGTCTATCAAAAAGCCTATCACTGAAGAAGAAGCCGAAGAATTCTTGAAAAAGATGAAATTGCCAGAGTATTCAGTATTAGACCAGCTGAAGAAAACCCCTGCTCAAATTTCCCTTTTATCTTTGTTGTTGCACTCCAAGGAGCATCGTGATATTTTTTTGAAGGTATTGAATGAAGCATATGTTCCAGGGGAGATTACAATCAACCAGGTTGAGAAAATGGTGGGAAAAATCTTTGATGTCAATCGGATCAGCTTTTCTGATGATGAATTGCCTGTTGAAGGTACGGGGCATAATCGGGGCCTTTACATTACAGTGAAATGTGAAGATTTCTACGTCACTCATGTCATGATTGATGGAGGTTCAGGTGCGAATATTTGCCCTGTTTCTACTTTGGAAAAGTTGAATATTGGTGTTGATAGGATCAAGCCCAACAATGTATGTGTTAGGGCTTTCGATGGCGCAAAGTCAAATTCCATTGGCGAAATAGAACTATTGCTGACCATAGGGCCTGTTGAGTTCGCCATAGAGTTTCAAGTGTTGAATGTAGAATCCTCTTACAATCTGTTATTAGGAAGGCCGTGGATTCACAAGGCCAAGGCGGTTGCATCTACGCTGCACCAAATGATTAAGTTTGAGCATGACAGGCAAGAAGTAGTTATTCATGGTGAAGGAGATTTGTCAGCCTACGAAGATTCTCCCTTGTCCCTTATTGAAGCAAATAACGTAGAGGAGACATTCGTCTATCAAATTTTTGATACAGTGCCAGTGAGTCGTATCCCTGAATGGCAGGCTGTACCGGGACCGCAATTGTCTTCTGCTTCTATCATGATGGTGAGTGAACTGTGGAAATATGGATTTGAGCCAGGAAAGGGTTTGGGAGCGTCTCTGCATGGCATAGTTCATCCCGTATGTCCGAGTGAGAACGTGGGCACGTTTGGTCTAGGATTTGAGCCTACAGCTGAAGATCTGAAGAAAGCCAAGGGAAGGAAAAAGGAAATATGGTCCCTCCCTCGCCCAATACCACTACTCAGGGAGTCATTTGTTAAGAGTGATGTCGCGGAACATGTGGAATCTGAAGTTGAATTGGTTGATGACTTCCAGAACCTTTTTATTGAAGTTGATATGGTTGAAGCAGGAGAAGGCACCAGTATGGCAGATGTGCAATTCATAGGTCCAGTTGTCCGGCTCAATAATTGGGAAGTCACTCCTCTCCCCGTCAGGAGGGAGTTTTGGTAGTTCATTTTATTTTTCTCTCTATTTATCCGAGTTATTTCAGGGTTGTAATTCGGATTCTAGTTTGTTTATGTTATGTTGGTGTCTATGTTTAAACCCTTCTATCTTTTATTTAATGAAATGCAATGTCCCTTTTATTTTGTGTCTAATATATTTTGTTTTCTTTCTTACACAGTTCTCTTTATGCTGATTCTAATGACATGACATGCATGCGGAATTTTCAGCCTGATCTTAAAATCCAAAATAATCCAGATGTAATGGAGCAGGATGGGCAATATGATGAAAAAGAAGCACTAGAAGAAATAAGCAAAGAGTTGGAACAATTTGAAGACAAACCGAATCCTAACTTGAATGAGACTGAGCCAATAAATCTAGGGGATCAAGAAGATGTTAGGGAAACTAAAATCAGTGTACATGTTTTGCCCTATCTAAAAGATGAAATGATTCAAACGTTAATGGATTATAAGGATGTTTTTGCATGGTCTTATGATGATATGCCTGGTTTAAGCACTAAATTAGTGTCCCACAAATTGCCAACGGATCCCGCATCCCCTCCTGTCAAACAGAAGTTGAGGAAGTTTAAAACAGATGTAAGTATTAAAATCAAGGAGGAAATCATGAAACAACTTGAAGCCAAAGTAATTCGAGTGGCTCGTTATCCTATGTGGTTATCCAATGTCGTTCCCGTACCAAAGAAAGATGGCAAAATTCGAGTGTGTGTTGATTACCGCGATTTGAACAGGGCAACTCCAAAAGATGATTTTCCACTACCCAACATTCATATTTTGCTAGACAACTGCGCTAAACACGAGGTTTCATCTTTTGTGGATTGCTATGCCGGATATCATCAGATCATTATGGATGATGAAGACGCGGAGAAGACGTCCTTTATCACACCATGGGGAACTTATTGTTATCGAGTGATGCCATTCGGTTTGAAGAATGCTGGAGCAACATATATGAGAGCAATGACCACTATGTTTCATGACATGATGCATAAGGAGATTGAGGTTTACGTGGATGATGTGATTATTAAGTCAAAAAGTTAGGCCGACCATGTAAAAGATTTGAGAAAGTTCTTTGAAAGGCTTCGCAGGTACAATCTCAAACTCAATCCGGCAAAATGTGTATGTGGAGTTCCATCTGGAAAGCTGTTGGGGTTTGTAGTCAGCCGTCGGGGAATTGAATTAGATCCCTCAAAAATCAAAGCCATTCAGGATTTGCCCCCGCCCAAGAACAGAACGGAGGTAATGAGTTTGCTCGGTAGACTGAACTACATTAGCAGGTTTATTGCTCAACTCACGACCACTTGTGAGCCCATATTCAAGTTGTTGAAAAAAAGTGTTGCGGTAAAATGGACTGAAGAATGTCAGGAAGCGTTCGATCGAATCAAGAGATATCTGTCAAATCCACCCGTGCTGGTACCCCCAGAGCCTGGTAGGCCTTTGATCTTATATTTATCAGTTATGCACAATTCTTTCGGTTGTGTCCTTGGTCAACATGATGTCACAGGCAAGAAGGAGCAAGCTATTTATTATCTTAGCAAGAAGTTCACCGCATATGAGGCCAGGTATACTCTTCTTGAAAGGACGTGTTGTGCCCTAACTTGGGTGGCGCAGAAGTTGAAGCATTATCTCTCATCCTATACTACTTATCTCATCTCTCGCATGGATCCTTTGAAGTATATCTTTCAGAAGCCTATGCCAACAGGTCGTTTGGCAAAGTGACAGATATTACTTACCGAGTTCGACATTGTATATGTGACTCGAACCGCCATGAAAGCCCAAGCTTTGGCAGATCATCTTGCTGAAAATCCCATCGATGAAGAATATGAGCCATTAAAGACATATTTTCCTAATGAAGAAGTGTCGTGTATCGATGAGGTCGTTATAGATGCTGATCCAGGTTGGAGGTTATTTTTCGATGGAGCTGTCAATATGAAAGGAGTTGGAATAGGTGCGGTTCTTATTTCTGAATCAGGACAACATTTCCCGATAACAGCACAACTTCGATTCTACTGTACTAACAATATGGCAGAGTATGAAGCCTGCATTCTTGGTTTGAGGTTAGCTGTTGATATGGGAGTCCAAGAATTATTGGTGTTAGGAGATTCAGATTTGCTCGTCCATCAAATTCAAGGCGATTGGGAGATGCGAGATTTGAAGCTCATCCCGTATCGACAATGTTTGCAGGAGCTATGTCAACGGTTTGTGTTAGTGAAATTTAGGCATATTCCAAGGATTCGTAATGAAATTGCTGATGCTTTAGCCACTTTGTCTTCAATGCTCCAACATCCGGACAAAGCCTACATCGATCCAGTGCATATACAGAGTCGTGATCAGCAGGCTTATTGTAACGTGGTTGAAGAAGAGCTCGATGGAGAACCTTGGTTCTTGGATATCAGGCGGTACATTCAGTCAGGAGAATACCCAACATATGCCACCAACGATCAAAAGAGGGCCATTAGGCGTTTGGCTAGTGGATTTTTTCTAAGTGGGGGAATCTTGTATAAGAGAACCCCAGATCTCGGACTTTTGAGGTGTGTAGATGCAAAAGAAGCCTCGACAATCATGGTTGAAATACACTCTGGGGTATGTGGGTCACACATGAATGGTCATGTCTTGTCAAAGAAGATTCTTCGAGCAGGTTATTACTGGCTTACCATGAAAAGGGATTCTATCCAATTTGTCCGAAAGTGTCATCAATGTCAGGTACACGGTGATCTGATACGTTCTCCTCCTGTTGAGTTGCATGCAATGGCCGCTCCATGGTCGTTCGTAGCTTGGGGAATAGATGTGATCGGACCGATTGAGCCGAAGGCATCAAACGGGCATAGATTCATTTTGGTAGCCATTGACTACTTCACAAAGTGGGTAGAAACAGTAACTTTCAAGTCAGTGACAAAGAAGGCTGTGGTAGATTTTGTTCATGCCAATATCATTTGTAGATTTGGAATTCCTAAGATGATCATTACAGATAATGCCGCCAATCTCAATAGTCATTTGATGCAAGAGGTATGTCAACGGTTTAAGATCGCACATCGAAATTCTACCCCATATCGCCCAAAGGCCAATGGTGCTGTAGAAGCTGCTAATAAGAACATAAAGAAGATACTGCGAAAAATGGTACAAGGGTCTAGACAGTGGCATGAAAAGTTGCCATTTGCATTGCTGGGTTATCGCACCACTGTTCGTACTTCAACAGGGGCAACTCCATATTTATTGGTATATGGGACAGAAGCAGCCATCCCTGTAGAAGTTGAAATTCCCTCTCTCCGAGTCATTGTAGAAGCAGAGATTGATGATGACGAATGGGTAAAGACCCGACTGGAATATTTGAATCTGATTGAGGAAAAAAAGCTAACGTCTATGTGTCATGGCCAGTTGTATCAGAGGAGGATGGCTCGAGCGTATAACAAAAAGGTTCATCCCAGGAATTTTGAAGTTGGTCAGTTGGTATTGAGACGTATCCTTCCTCACCAGGTGGAAGCGAAAGGCAAGTTCTCCCCTAACTGGCAAGGGCCCTTCGTTGTGAAGAAAGTGTTGCCCAATGGAGCCTTATATTTGACAGATATTGAAGGCAAAATGGCAGAAATGGCTATCAATGCTGATGCGGTCAAAAGATACTATGTATGATATTTGATCCTTTGTTGAGTTTATTGCATGTTTAGTACTTGCATTCTTGAAGATTGAGATGATGAAGGCATTTTATTCTTCTATCCAGACATTGTGTCATCCTTTGTTTACCCATTTGAGCTTCGTTTTATTTTTCTTTCATACCCCTCTTTTGGAATCAAAATAGAGTAAAGATAAATGTCAAGAAAATAAGAACAAAAGAAAGTGTTCGAAAATAAAAAAAAAATAAAAAAAAAATAAAGAAGAAAAATTAAAAGAAAAAGAAAAAAAAATCAAATCGAAATCAAAACAAAACAAAGAACAAAGCCGATGGAACTACGTGCAACCTGATTCTCCTCTCTCGGGGGTGAGATACGTAGGCTGCCCTATTTCGGGCTCGGTCCAACCAAATAAAATTTTAAGATTCACCCAGTCAACAAAAACTGGGGCGTGAGTTAATGTGTTATTTGAGTCGATTCCAAAAGTTGTAAGTCCCACCCTCACTTCAAGTATCGTTTGAGCCTCTTACCATTTTTTCTAACCTTAACCAAAAGCCAAGTTACAACCCCAGAAAGTCCTTCAGATCAATTTTTGATAATGTTAAGGCTAAGCATGCAATGCACATGAGGATACGTTGTGAGGTACCATTTGTCTCCCTCAGCACAAGAAATCAGGAAAGGAAATAAAAATGAGAGAGTCTTATTGGTGAAAACCCTCCCGGGCACCATAAGGCGATGGAGAGTTGAGAGAAAATAAAAATGAGAGAGTCTTATTGGTGAAGACCCTCACGGACACCGTAAGGCGATGGAGAGTTCAAGACAAAAGCAAAAAGTGAGAAGAAAAAGATTTGTTGGCAAAAAAAAAAATAAAAAATTTTAAGATGTCATCAATCGAATGTGATATATGAGTCCGATGAATTTGAAGAAGCTGCTCAGAGGCAAAGGTGCGAACTCAACAACAAAGGGGGAGTTTGGATAGGAAGATCAGGCAGCTCAATCTAAAATGCATGTCATGCTCACTGGAGTTGGTTGTCGTGTTCAGATAAGTTTCTTTTCGAATATGGGACATTGCCCTTTGCTTTCATTTACATATTCATGTTTTTTGTCTTTTTATGTCATTTGTCAAAAATAAAAGTCTCCATCATTTTCTTTACATTTTAAGTCAAGTCTGTGTCAAAACAAGCGAGAAAGGATTTCAAAATTTACTACCAGTCTTTCCAATTATGTAAGGAAAAGCCAAGGAACAACACAGGGAGAAATAGGACCGTAATTCAACAAGCAAAAGAAGTATATCAACCAACAGGCTACTGGATTCATAGAGAATATTCAGATTAGGGAAAAGAGTGCACCTCAGGGGCATGGTAAAATAGAAACCCATTGTTCGAGTCAGAAATCACTTCCCCTCAATAAGGGTCCGGGTCAATGATGCGACAAGACAGGACAGGTGTCAGCGATTTGGAAGCAAGGTTGAAAGGAACAAGTTCTGGGGCAGATGCCTGAAAAGCCAAGGACTGCAAGCCACCACTAAGTTTTTAACTGACAAATTTTCTTTGTTGAAACAGGGGCAAATTCATTTTTTCACTTGATTCAGCCACCATTGGAAATGCACATCCATGGGACTTTACTTTCTGTTTAGTGATCTTGCTTTCTGTTTAGTGATTTTACTTTCTGTTCAGGACCCTCCTGAAAAATGGGACTTTACTTTCTGTTCAGGACCCTCCTGAAAAATGGGACTTTACTTTCTGTTCAGGACCCTCCTGAAAAATGGGACTTTACTTTCTGTTTGAAGATTTTTACTTTCTGTTCAGGACCCTCCTGAAGAATGGGACTTTACTTTCTGTTTAGTGATCTTGCTTTCTGATTAGTGATTTTACTTTTTGTTCAGGACCCTCCTGAAAAATGGGATTTTACTTTCTGTTCAGGACCTTCCTGAAAAATGGGATTTTACTTTCTGTTCAGGACCCTCCTGAAAAATGGGATTTTACTTTCTGTTCAGGACCCTCCTGAAAAATGGGACTTTAATTTCTGTCCAGGGCCCTCCTGAAAAATGGGACTTTACTTTCTGTTCAGGACCCTCCTGAAAAATGGGACTTTACTTTCTGTTCAGGACCCTCCTGAAAAATGGGACTTTACTTTCTGTTCAGGACCCTCCTGAAAAAATGGGACTTTGTTTTCTGTTTAGTGATTTTACTTTCTGTTCAGGAGCCCGCCTGAAGAACAGGGTGATGAAATAGCAAGTCAGGAGCCTGCCTGAAGAACAGGATGATGAAATAGCAAGTCAGGAGCCCGCCTGGAGATTAGGGTGAAGAAATGGAAAAGTCAAGCAAACAAAGCAAAGTAATTGAAAGCCAAGTAACAAGGTGAAAGAAATGGCAAGTCAGGAGCCCGCCTGGAGAACCGAGTGATGAAAGTCGAGTCAAGAACCAACAGAAGCTGTTTAGATAGGTTTTGTAATTTCCTTTATGTTTCAACTTTTGATTTTTATTTTTGATGTAATAACAGAGCCGCGGACCGGAACCTCGATGGAACCTCACTCGACTCTCCAGCTCGGTATAGTTCACCGCCGTCCAAAAGTTGAGATGCTTGTCACTCGATCCTCTCGTAACTTGTTTGGGTAGGCTGTCCTAATTCAAAACCCGATAGTCTTTCTTTCTTCTGTTTCTTCTTTGAATAATGGTCGGGACAAAATTCTGTCTCGTTGTCTACTTCTTTGTCTGAAAACACTGCGTGTTTACATTCAAAGGGGGCATGATGTAGACACGTAAATTTTGTCTCCCTCGAAAGTTCGTTTTATTCATTTCCTCCATATCCTACCGTGTACCCTCCCCCACGTCATCATACCCCGCAAAAAAATAAAAATAAAAAAAAATAAAAAATTAATAAAATAATAATAAACAATTAATAAAATAACAAACCCTATCTTATCCTAACCACCTACCCACTAAAAACATAACACCTCACCACTACCCCCCTACCCCACGTTACCCCACCCCCCCACTCTCTTTTTCTTGTCAAGAAAGAAAGCTCAAAATATATATACCTACACATACACAAACCAAAGGAAAAGAAAAACAAAAAAGGGGAACCATCAGCATTTTTGATTGGGCTCTCTCTCTCTAAAAAACCTTTCACTCTCTCTTTCTACCATCACTCTTTCTCGCTTTAACGCCACCTCCGGCGACCGGAATCCGGTGAACACAACAACCGGCCACCTCTCTCCCTCTCTATCTCTCTCTCCTTTATAAAAAAAAAAAAAAAAAAAAAAAAGGAAAAAATCCGACCGACGTCTTCACTGACCGGACCCGATCCGACCAACTCCGGCCGCCAGCAGTCGCAGCTCGATTTCGGCGAAACAGACGGCGAACCGGCGCCGCCATCGGAGAACGGATCTCCGTCGCTCTCTCTCCGTCACTCCGTCCGACCGACGACGCCAGTAGTAGCGCCGTCGTCATCGTCAGCCTCCGCCGTTATCAGCGACCTCGTCAGATCTGCTGCCGCCTCCGACCAACTCCGTCAGATCCGCCGCCCTCCTCTCTAAACCTCCATCCGCCGGCGAAATCATCATCACAGGCGAACACCGTTCGCCGACCCGACTTCTCACCAGCCAGCGACCGGCCGCCGGCACTAGCTCCGTCACCGCCTAGATCTGCCGCCGTCGTTCTCCGTCACCGGAGCTCGATCTGCTTGGGTTTTGGTTTCCTGCTATTTGTTGGATAATCTTGATTTCGTTTATTTCGTGGTTCGTCGTCTTTATCAAATTGTGTTGTCGTTCCCGTTTGGGGTGTCGTATAGTAAAGTCTGTTATTCGCGGGTTTTGGAGCTGTCCGGTTTATTATTTTAATACCGAGTTTGGTTCGGTTCGTCGTGAGGTTCTCCGATCAAGTTTGGGTCTTCGGATTTCCTTATTATCGACAAAGCGTTCTATCGAGGTCCATTTCTTTAACCCGCTCCCTTTTATTTATCTTGGTATATTGAATTAGCTGTGATTATGTTTGATGTGATCATGTTTTTGTTGGACTTTGTTGATGTAATTGTTATGATCATGATGTTCGGTGGGTTGATTTTTGGTGGTTTGAAGATTGAATTTGATCATGTTTTTTTAATGGATTGATAGGGGGATGAAGGGAAGTAATGGAGGAATTGATAAAAGTTGAACGTAGATTAACGGTGGTTTGTTGTCTTTGTTCTATTCGGTATAAGGGAATGTGATAGAATTATGTCTTTAGTCGAGAACGCATAGGCAAATATAGGCCGGGTTGGCAAATTTAGGAATAACAATTGGTTGGAGTGTTTTGAATATGTGCTTGAAGGATACTTTTACTATCGTACGAAAAGTTTAAATTGTACTCATTTGGCCGGGGAATGCCCCGAAGGATTTGTATTGATTTATCCGGGGAATGCCCCGAAGTACCTTGTACCCGGAGGACGTCCGCGATGAAGGCCTGAGGCATCGGGTAAAGCATTAGTTTAAGATTAACGCAGGTTTATTTTCAGTTCTTTTCTATTTTTGGGCTGTAATAATTGGACTGGATTTACATTTCGGTTTGTTTCGTTTTGTTTGTTTGATTGTTTTTGCATGCTTTATTTTTTGTGGTTTATACCCTTCATAATGCCAAAAATAGTCGATACACTCCGTCAAGCGACCGTGGTCGAACCACGGGATCGAGGGGTGCCTAACACCTTCCCCTCGGTCAACAGAATTCCTTAGCCAGAATCTCTGTGCGCAAACCGGTTTAAGAGTCAATTGGTTTCGAAAAAGGGATTTTTTTTTAAAGGTGACTTGGCACACCGGACTATGCCAAGTGGCGACTCTGAATAAAAATGCAAATAATCCCTTTTTGAAACAAACTTTCATTTCTTGTCACTAAACATAATAAAACCCTTTCGAACTTTAAAAATATTCCAATGTTTTTTTGGAGTCCGCGGTTAAAAAAAGGGGTGTGACAATATGCTCCCCTAATACTTTTAAAAATATTGTTTTGAGGTGGTGTTCAATTTAAAATAGCTTCAGTATAAAATGTTAAATATTAATATTACAAATAATATTAAAAAAATACAGCAATTTTGAAAAGAGTAAATAAAAAAATAAAAATAATTTCCTAACAAATACTATATCATTAATCTAATTATAAAATTAAAATTTTTCACATATCTTCAATATAAAATGTTAAATATTAATATTACAAATAATATTAAAAAAAATATAGCAATTTTGAAATTAAAATCATAAATAAAACAAGAAAATAACAAAGACACACTAACCGAAAAAAATAATCAGCTTTGTATATTATAAAATAATTTAAATTAGGCATAATAACAAATAAGTTAATATATTAACCTAAATTATTATCAACAATTTAAACCAATTTCAAATAATATATTAAAGAAAAACCGAACTAATAATTCATTACTACTTCACTGTAAACTATAATTAATATCTGAAGGACCCACTAGAGTCTAAAAAAGTGGAGGGTAAAATATAAAAGCGCCCCCAATAAGTTTTGACCCCCAACCTTTTGTCTAATTGAACCATCTTCTACCATTGAGCTGCACCTTTTTACTAAAAAAGTGAGTTCATTTTATGTACATATACATTTGTTCAGAAAATTAATTCACGTAAAATGAAAAAAAAATATGACGAAGTGGGTTCAACTGAACCCGCTTGAACCAATGTGGGTCCGCCCCTGGTTACACGTCATGTAGGGTTATATTGACGTAATTTTTAGGTGTCTTGTGTACGATGCAAGTTATTTTCATGAAAATAAATTATTTTGAATATTTTTCTATATTCACAAAATAAATTAGGAGTTACTTTTATTAGATATATAAGTTTTTGGAACTAATAATAGTTGGTAGGGAATGATAATTTTCGTAGGATGTGCGATTTGAGACTCAAAATAAAATTTCTTATCATGTTCAGCTTGTCATTTTCCAAGTATCACATTCACTTGATCTAGGCAATAGCTAACACCTAGTTTAAAGCAAATTAACTTGTTAATTTAAAATCCTTTTTCATTAGCAACTTTTCCCAATTTTCGCTATGTATACCCGTGAACAATCTTAAGAGATGTTACTACCCGATTGTCCATAGATCTTAATTATTCCAAAAAATATGAATAATATTTGAAGATTATTAATTTTGAATAAGTACTTATTTATCAAATTGATTTATTATTTCAACTTCAAATTTGAAATATAGAATTTGAAAAATAGGTTTTAGTGGGGTTTAATAGAGCTATTTAAACTGTGTTTTCATATTCATATATACCAATCTTCAACGTGATATACTTTTTCAACTTAACTTCGAATATTAAGACTAGTTTTTTAAATATCAATCAATTCATGTACAAAGACATTTATAATATATCTTTCAGCGGAAATTCATGACAATCTTTTTGGTACAATATCTTTCCATAAGAAACAAAAAGTTCAAGCAAACTTAACAATAATAGATTTAAGAATGAACATAAAATCTTGTAGAATCTCATGTCTTTTGATGCCTAATTATTGGACTAATCATGATAATATGTAAAGGACCACTAATCTGCTTGGTCCTTTACAATCAAAAGATTGGTTAATTACAATTAATTAATGTTACTATTAAACAATATCCCCTTTATCACAAGGCAAGGATCGCTTATGATCCATATTGGTTTCACCTTTACCGGTCAAGAAACTATATGTCTGTTTGTCTTGTTTTTATTTCACCATTCCTTGTTCTCTCGTTAAACGGTAGTTGGGACGGTGAGTTGACATGTCACGTGATATTTATCTCAGCAAAATATAAGGCCACTTGGGCCGGTGTTTGCCATGTTGGAGTGCCTACATGGAGAAGGGGTATTTTTACATCAATTCTGTAGCATCAGGAGCAATGGTCAGGGGTGAATCTACGTGGCGGTGAGGGAGTTCACCCGAACTCCCTCAACCGAAAAATTACATTATATATATAAGGTCAAATTTAAATTATATGGATATAATGGTTTTAATGAACCCCCTCAATATAACTGAAATGTATGGCTCAATGGTCAAGGGAATTCATTTCATGCTTTAAGTTGTGGGGTTGATTGGTAGTTTTTTGAAAACTTTTTCTCCTTCTCATTCCTTTATATGTTAATGAGTAGTTGGGCTTTGGCCTTTTTCACTCTGGCAATTGAGCCTTGATTAACAGAAATTAATTAGCTCATTTAATTCATTTATGTGTGTTTATTATTTACTTAAAAATTATTTATTTATTGTTTTTTCAAGTATAAATATTGAGCCTAAAATATTTTGTTCAAAATTTTTATATAGTTGGAATGAAAAATATTTCAATACATATAATTTTTTCATGCTTTTAGTATTAGTTTAAAATAATAGCTAGATTTATATAACTTTCAAATTAATTATCAAACCCCTCCACCCCCACCCCCCACCCCCCCCCACCCCAAAAAAAAAAAAAACAACATATTATGCGTATCTCTTTTTATGCGTTTTCATATCACGTTTGTTCAAAATAGTTTCATATATTTGACTAATTTTACATAATATAGAAAATTTTGAATTTGTCAACTTTTATAGATTATTTGATCGAATTACATAGTCCGTTCTTTTAAATTATATTTTATCATTCAACATATTAATATTGATGTTGTTCAATAATTTTTATTTTTATTTTTATTTTTTATTAAGTACTAATTATATATTATAATATAAATAATTCAATGCTTGCACATTTTTAAGAACCTCATTTTTTGGTAGGGGATTAATTTGAAGGAATTTTTTTTTGAAATAAAATAAAACTTTATAGTGAAAGTAAGAAAAAGGCATGATATTATTTAAGAAGGACTCACAGAGTAAAACCGAGAAGAAATGTTAAAGAGGCATGATAAGGAAGGTTAAAATTTAGCCGGTGTCCACTTTGCTTTATAATGTAATTTTCATCGAACCCCCTGAACAAAAATTCTAAATTCGCTAGTGGCAATAGTAGACCAAGTATTTAACAAAAGGTATAAATTAACTTTTGCACATAGTAGAAGAATATTTTTGACCATTTTTCCATTTATTATTGTAAATGTGATGATCATACATCGCCGAAACTCGATTTTATTTAGTTAGGGTACAATAGCTTATTTATAATCAGCAGCCTTAAAAGTATCTATTTATCAAAATAATTGGAATAATTATGATGAATCTATAATCTATATCTATAATCTATAATCTATATCTATATCTATAATATATTAAAAGTATGAAAACCCTTAAAAAAGTGATTCGAATTTTTTACTCTTCATTAAAATATTTTGTAATAGACAAAATTGTCTTTTCGCATTTTTCTTTCAATTATTATATTATTAAATTAAGGACTCCTGAAATATATGAGAAAAATCCTGATAAAATAAATATATGGAAAGAAATTAAGAATCCTAAACTAAAAATATACGAATTCTAAAATATATATGAATCCTAAAATATATGAAAATAAATTAACAGTCCTAAAATATATGTAAAGAATTATATTTTATTTTAATTAAATATATAGAGTTGACATATACTTCTAACCACGGGATCCAAATTCCTTTTTATCTTTTTACTTTTTTTTTTTTACAAATATGAGCTTTCCTCTATGGCGCCGAGTTTTAAGCTTATGTTTGATGCTTTTTTTTTGGTTGTTTAAATTTATCTTCAAAATAAGTTTATATTCTTTTGTTGTTGGTTTAAATTAGGCTTAACAAAGTTAAATATTCTTTAACTTATAAGATATTTTTTTTCATAATCTTAAATTATTTCCTCCGTAAATAAATCATTATCGATTTATTCTTTAATATGTTTGTGCAGATGAAGAAAGATTTGTGTAAAAAGTGCAAACGAGACTTCATGCCGATTACAAATAAATTTAAGGTATATTTTTTCTGTTTTAAATTTATTTCTTATTCATGTTAGTCATATTTCTTATTATGACGTAATTCAAGTTAATACTCTTTCGTCATAATCATACTTACATTTACAAAAATAAAAACAATTGAGAGAAAAATCAAATGAAAATTGTGATTTGTCATGACAAACAAATCATAGTGTCAAACAAGTATCAAACAAAGTCATTGCTTGGGTATTAGAAGATAAAACAGAATTGGGATTAGAGATTTCATGAGTTAGCAAACTAAACTTATAGCCTATTTCATTCTTCCATCAGTTTCTTAGAGATGGACGTTAGGAATAACTCACATCGCTCAATTTATGTTTTAGTGTAGTCATCAAGACTCTAAATTATATTTTTTCTTTCAAAGTATAATATTAGATAATTGATGTTTCAATGTATTATTTGTTTTTTCAATTTTTTGTTCATATATTTATTTCATAATTATTTATAATTATTAGTCTTGAATGAGAAGACACATGGCATGAAATGTGATTTTACTTGCCTTGACATGGGTGGTATGGAAAAAGAGAAATGAGAGATCTTTCGAAGGGTAAGTTTTTCTCTATCAAGAAGTTATCCTTAAGTAACTTTAAATGAATTTGATTCATAATAGTGAAATTTTTGAAGACTAATCACGTATATTTTCGATATAAATAATAGTAATTTATTCTTTTATATACACTTATTATTATCATCACACATGCAAAGTACGTGCTCTTCACTAGTATATACAAGCAAGTATAGCATAGTAGTTTCAAAATATTCTGTGGTCCTTCACAATCACAGGGTTGTTTGATAGTTATCCGGGTCCTTCACAAACCAAATTTTTTATATTGCAGGGCAAGAATATTCTCCTAGGTATCTATAATTTTCAACTGCAATTGTGAAGATATTTTTTATTTTTTTGTTTGTAGTTTCATATCGGTGGGTGGGATAACAGTTTTTCTTTATACAATCTTTAACTATTCTTATTTTCTTGAATTGACTTTTAGTATTGAATTAAAGGGATTATTCATTTCTTAATGTAATTTTTATCATAATATAAGAGTTAAGATGTTAGGCTCACATATTATTTGTGTCCACACTAGCTCTATTTGTCAGACCTGGGGGGGGGGGGGGGGGGGGGGGGTTTAGTTGTTCAACATGGATGAATGTAGAGAGGCGAATTTAGAATGTTGAAAATCTCATCGTTATTTTTTATAAAAGAAACTAGCGTCTAAAATTTTTAGAATCTAAGAAGGGTTGATCTTTCGCGATGTCATAACTAATGACTTTTAGGATTATTCTAATTAGTTCCACACTGATTATTGATAAGCACCTATAAAAATAATTAAATGATGGTAACATGGCAACAAATTTTAAAGTCCATCTATCTAATGAATAATAATGTAAAAGTAAATTTTGAATTAATTACTTCTTACAATAAGAAAAATTTTAAGCATGTTTTTAAATTATTAAAAATGCAATTAATAAAATTTTAAAAAGAAAAAGTTTGAAAATTTTTAAAAATGCAATTAATGTAAAAGTAAATTTTGAATTAATTACTTCTTACAATAAGAAAAAGTTTAAGCATGTTTTTTTAAAATTATAAGAAATGCAATTAATAAAATTTGAAAGAGTAGTGCCCTGCCCCCATGCAGGATCGAACTACAGACCTCCAGTTTACAAGACTGGCGCTCTACCACTGAGCTATAGGGGCAAATGCGATAGTTATGATAAAACGTCTTTTATTTATTACTAGTTCAAACTTGTTATCAGTAAAAAGAAGAACCAGCAGCTCAAATATTATTCAAATAGTAACCATGTACATCATGAATCGAAGACGCGAATGCATAATGACATAGAACTTGCAGTCCTAGCTAACATGTGGGCACACTAATTCGGTGATCTTTTAATAAAAGACAAAGATATAGAAGTAAAGTTACACATGAGTGTTTTACAATCTTGCACAATAATATCAAAACAAGAATAGGCGCTCTCCAATTTTTTCAATGTTTGCTTGGCCAAAAGATAATCCATCTCAACAAGAATTGAGGTCCTACTTTAATAGTTCTTCAACCAGCTTAAAACTAGGAGTAAGGATTTCAGCTAGTAACACGATCATATGAACTTTTAGTGGCACATGGTTAATTTATATAGTGGCACTTAATTTGTTATTCTTAAGGTAAAGTATATTGCTTGGTTTAGTATAAACATATTATGCCACTGGGAAGAAAAAATTTCTGAGGTTCTAATTCTGTCTATCTTTTTCTTTTCCTAACCTTTTATTTCTTTTCAGCTAATTAATCTCCTCTTTTCTAGCTATCTATTTTCATTAGGGAAACGGTATAGGTATCTAAAAGGAACAAAAGTTACAAAAGAAAGAAATAGTTACATATTTAGCAGCTCGATGAAAATAATTATATTCACAAATTAAAGTTACAAAAATATAAACTATTACGTATAAAATAATTACATTCACTAATTAAAGATACAAAAAATTATGTCTTGAGAAATGCCTTTGCTAGCCAGTTATCCTCAATGGATTGAAGTTCTGGCCCTGTTTTTCCAGCAGCCATAAGCTAGCTAGTTAGGTTCTCCGTTCAGTCAAGTGGTGACATTGATTGCAAACTGTAGATAAACTCATTTGCGGGAAATAATAACGATCAACAGTACGATGAAATTGAAATTTGATTAAAAAAGGAATAGATAATCTTCAAAAACTAGAGTTGCTTTTTCTATTGATAAAATTCGCCACTAAGTGGAATTAAATCGTCAAGATGATCCCCTGTGTCTAACATTGGTTTGGTTCAAATTTGTTGCTACTGCATCTGGTCTTGCCACTAGAACTGTCTCTACACCCATAAAACCAAATTGTTGTCTTGAAATCACTAGCCTGTAAATAGAGGTGGCAAAATTTACTCTTTTTTTAAAATAATAATAATAATAATAATAATAGACTATAGTTTTACACTGGTTGGACTATGACTTGTTTGTTAGCTTAATTTGACGAGTTGAATTTAAAATGTATCTATCAAACTATTAGATCGAGACGATCAAAATAGTGTAACCAGATAGGTTGGGATGCAACGTGAATCTAAATATACAAAATCAAATTTGAAGATTGAGAATTATGTAAATTTGAAAGAACTTAAGGTAATATTTTAACAAAAATAGTTGTATCACATTTGTTTTCCAAATAAACAAATAAGAAAGGAGGGAATTTAGGGATTGGGCCATAACCATGTTATTTGGTCAATCTTGATCAAGTCTATTCTGACCTACCAAATAAATTTTGGAGAAAATTTCACGAATAGCCATGATTTATAAGAATGGCGCATCGGAGGTGGATAATCTTAAACTTTTGATCATGATTGTCTCATGAAAAAAATTCAAATTTAACAAGTTTTCATTTTTAATCTTGAAGGTTTATCACTGATACAAGTGAGGATTAAAAGTTCAAGTCATCTTATTTCTAAAGTCATGGAGTATTCTTTAGTTCCCACAATTGAAAATAGCCATTGTGACTTTCAAAATCTTTAGTCCTAGAATTTCACCAATGAAAGTTAATTTAAACTCTTGAACAATAGTTATTTTTCAAAGACAAAATCGAA
Organism: Capsicum baccatum var. pendulum; assembly: GCA_030864225.1. NCBI lineage: Eukaryota > Viridiplantae > Streptophyta > Magnoliopsida > Solanales > Solanaceae > Capsicum > Capsicum baccatum. The sequence goes on along the minus strand of CM061552.1, from coordinate 279,678,886 downwards.
CAATGGCCCATAAGCATTATTTCTACCAAATTTTGAAGTTGCTGAATAATGCCCGTCTATGATTTTGATCTGTTTTGACCTATCCAAATTTAGCTCACATTTACCTATTAATATGTTGACTAACTTAGTGACAGTCATATGACCACATTTCTTAGTGACAGATGAATGACCAGCAACCCCACGTTCTAATAAAAGCTTGCAGAGTTTCAAAGTGGTCTTACTTATAGTAAATGACAAAGATGGCCAAAATAGTTCCTTTAAATATACACTGAACAATTTTTAAGTCAATAATACTTTTAGTCTCCATCAAATTGGATACAGTTCTTCAAGAAATATACTCGAGGCAAAAGAGTTAAGCAAGTTACACATTTGGTTCATCAGCCAAAAGTAGTTACATCCGCTAAGCTAAATATGTAGAAAATATAAATTATTGTGTATAGAAAGGATATTTTTATGTGTAAACCACAAAAATCCTCTAGGTAATGAAAGTAATTACACAAAATCTCCTCTTTTTTTTCTTTCCCGAATTATGGCAAAGATACTCATATATTCGGCCAAGTATTATGCACTGGTTGAATGTATGATGAAACAGTTAATCCTAAATTTAAGGCAATTGAAATCAGTAATTATTTTACTGTTCCTTAATTAACGGCAATAATTAGCTAACATTAAGTGGTTTATGGCTAAAACTAGTAACTGATATTTGAATTTCAAAAAAAATCTTAAACGTATTTTTTCTAATCTTTGGTTCAAGATCTGGAAAGCAAAAAAAAAAACCAATTTCTTCTATTACTGCGATATTCTAGAATCTGGCAGTCAGAAATTATGAGTCATACAAAAGTGACGCAATAATTATTTCGGAAAGTATTACTTTCTTGAAATTGGTTTCTACGATCGCCATGAGATTGGATATCGATGAAGTTCGTAAAAAAATTAAAGTTAAATATGTGGTTGAAGGAAATTCTTCTCTAATTGTCCTAAGAACCGACAATAGAGTGAGGATTTACGTTGAGTTGAAGAAATAATTTTCTGGGTTGGTTAATTCTCCGCTTTGTATTTCAACTTTCGACAAATCCAATAGTGAAATAGAGTTTGATAAAGAAACAGGTCTTGTAATGTGTATTGAGGATAGTGAATATGATTCGGTTGTGTTAACAGTTGTTGAAACGGATAATCAGTATGCTCTATATGTTCCTGAAATTGAAGTGAAAAACTTCATTACTGATTGCAAGAATACTGAAATAATGGTGAATCAGATTTACAAGGATAAGGAAACTCTTGTTTCAGTAATGCAAGACATGCAATAGCTAATGGCTTCAACACTAAAGTGAAACGATCCGACAAAAAAAGGTATGATATAAAAGTGTCAAATATATTTGCTGAGCTTATAATGTATGAAAATTTGTTGTTAGAGGTTTTGTAGAAGTATTTGCTGTGTAGTTGGGTGATCTGTTGCTTATGATTGTTAAATTACGAATGTATAATGTATGATTATACATGCTTGATAATGTATAAATAAACTGTGTCAGTCAAATAAATGTATGATATTATGGTTTAATACATTATGTAGTTGCTTTTATTTCTTGTATGTTTTTTAAGAAATACGAATGTATAATATTTTATTATACATACCGAAAAATGTATAATATAGTTAGGCAGTACCATTATTTTCATTTCTGTCTTTCTATTTTCAATTGTAATAGTTTTGTTTAATACATTGACTTAGATTTTTATCTATTGATGCAGTTATTTACTGATTTGTCGTAACAAAAATTGCAAGTGGGTCTTGAAGGCGTCTTGTATGAATGAATTAAAATTATTTATGATTAAAACATTTGATTCGGAGCATACTTGTAATCTTAGCGACAAAGTGCTGAATAATGTGGTTGCGACAATAAATTTTGTGAGTGAATTTACAGCTCTAAAATTAATCAATCACAAGAGAATACACACCCCCGCGGATATTATTGACGAGATGAAGGCTATTTACAGAGTCGATATTAACTACATGAAAGCCTGGCGCGCAAAAGAGAAGGCGATTGCGATTCTTAGAGGTGGGCCAACAGATGGATATAGAAAAATGCCCCGTTATATCTATATGTTGAATCAAGTGTATCTGAAATCGCACATTAGGATGCATAAAGTCGTGGATAATGAGTTTAAATACTTGTTTATTATATTGTATCCCATGATAAGGGGTTTTGAATTCTGTTGACCTGTCGTAGTTGTTGACGTGGCTCATTTAAGTGATCTATACGAAGGAACCTTTGTATCGGCAAGAACATTAGATGGTGCAGGTACTGTTCTTTCATGTTCTATTATTCTCTTTTATTGTTCTGTTGTTTACTATGTATTATATGAGCTTATACATTGATGTTATATGTATAATAATTCATGAAACTGCTTAAATTAGCATATTTATAGTTGACATTATTTTTTTTGCATTGTTTTTCTTGTTTCTTTTATATTTAAGTTGTATTCTGCCATTAGCTTATGGTGTTGTTGATTCGGAGAATGACAATGCGTGGACTTGATTTTTTCAATAGTTTAGAGAGACATTTGGTGAATGAGACAACATCTGTGTTGTATCACACAGAAATGAAAGTATCATAAAAGGTGTAAGCATTGTTTATCCTAATGTCCCTCATCTAACATGTATTTGACATTTATGGAAAAACATTTGCACCCATTTTAGAAAAAGAAAAGATAGACTTAGTGACCTATATTATTCCATGGCTAAATCTTATAGAAAAGAAGATTTTGAATTTATTATGCCAAAGGTTGTTAAGGTTGATAAAAGAGTTAAGGAATATCTTAAGGATGTTGGGTATGAAAAATGGTCTCGATGTCACTCCCCTTCCCCTCACCTCTAATATTGTCGAATGTATTAGCGGTTGTTTGGTTGAGGCTAGAAACCTTCCTTTTTTAGGTTTCCTTGAAGAAGTAAGAATTTTATTTGCTGCCTGGAATTGTAAGAACAACGAAATTGCATCTTACACAAATACAACTCTTGGAAGAAGATTTGAAGAAATACTGACTCTTAATGGGGTTAAAGCTTTGTGGATGACGGTATGCATTAGAATGAACTGGTGTACGTATCCGTGCGATGCGCGGATAACATTAAAATATTCTTTCTATTATTTTATATCGAAATGTCTCGCTTGAGCATATTAAATCATATTACCTTAAAGAAAAATTCAACTATCATATTATTTTTCAATGAAATGCGAAAAAAAAAATCTACCCCACCCACCTTCCGCCCCTGCCTCGCCTATTTCAAGATTAGATGATCCACCTCTTTATCCCCTTGAGAAGGTTAACTTGAATTTAAAATAAAATATTTTACCCCCATCCCTCCGTTTTCATCCCCACCTACCTCAATCCCTCTTATCTCTAATTAAATCTATACGAAAAAATAATCATGTCATTATAAAAAAAAATTATATTTCATATTTTTTTTTAATTATTTTATTCACAATTTAAAGGTAATAGATTGGTAATATCCCTCCCTCACCCCACCTCTAACGAAATTTATATGAGTAAAAACAATCATGTAATTCAAAAAAAAAAAATTGTATTTATGTGTTACTTTATTTTATTATTTACAATATAAAGATTTCTGATTATAAAAAATAATGTAAAATTTTATTCTACTATAAAATTTATAAATAGTAACATATATATATATATGATATTAGCTAATTGTTTCATTACATTCTAAAAATTAATTTAAACCCCCACCCCCCACCCCTCCAACCAACACCACAAATCCTTAATGTGCATTTTTCTATAATACTTAATTACTTTACTTTTTGTAATATGATTTTAGATTAAATTATTTTTTTCTGTTACATGTATAAGCAGTTGAGTTTTTTAACCTCATATCTCATAATATAGAAATTAGAATAGATAAATTTTATCATGCAATGATATATAAATTAAAAGAAGTCTTCAAAATAGTTTAATCTGTTTAAAGTGATTATAATTTAAAATTCAAGTTAAACACTTTTACACCTAGAGAAACATAATCTTATCTCATATTCTACGATTCATCTTTGTGATCTTAATTTTCATTCTTTATATCATGAAACTAAGTGACGCCTAAAATCACTAAAAATGTTTATGTAAAATTAAAAGAAAATAAATAAATTAAAATAACAAAATGTCTATAAATTTATTTTATAATCCTTCTAAAAAAGTAAATATGTGAATGTGATATTAAATACATAAATCAGACAGTTATAAATTGCATATAATTGTATCAATACAGACAAATAATGAAATAAAATAACATTAAAAAAGAATAATAATATCAAATACATATTTTAAAAATTTCATGATTTTTATCAATATAAAATAAGTATTTCTATTTTGTTTACTTATGGATTTTTTGAGCTTATCTTTTGAATTTTTAATTTATGGATTGCAATATGTTTATTATCTAATTACTTTTTTAAAAATTAGTTAAAAAACCCCAACACCCCATTTTCCTAAAGTTTGTGGTTTATCTTTAAGTTTTTTTTTTTCTTTATCTATACTAAGGAATTACTCAAGAATTTAGAACTTTATTTCAACTCAAATTTTATTTTACTTTAAATTTAAACTTATATATCGTATCAATTTGTTAAAAGAAGATCAATTTATTGTTCTTTCTTATTCTTGCTTTTTAAAATGTAATATATAACTTGTTTCTTCAAGAGATAGATATTTGAAATTAAAAATATTCTTACATTGACGAAAATGAATAAAAGAAGATCAGTTTGCTATTCTTCATTATCCTTGTAATTTTACATTTTCCTTAGTTATTTAAAATTAATAAATTTGTAAAATATTAAAAGTAATCTATATGTTCTTTAAGAATATAAATATAGATATTGTTTTAGTATTCATTTTAAATTATAATTTCACGCTATTATAATATAAATAGGATTATTGGTTAACTATTTTATTATTTATGTTTTACAATTAATACGTTTTGTATTGCGTACAATTAGAATAATAAGTTTTATTATGCATAATAAAATTGATAAAATAACATATAAAGTAAGATTTTATCAAAAGAAATATAGAGTAGAAGAGGACTCCAATATAATCTAATTTAATTTGTTAAGAATACTTATTATTTAAAATTCAAAATCAACACTTGTTTAAGTTAAACACTTTCCCCTCTATTGAATATAATTTATCTCATGTTTAATTTAAATTTTTTAATTCAAATTAAATATTTATTAACCTAAGGAATTCGATAATGAATGAAATTATTTAAGGAATGCATAAAATCAAATAACAAAAATTTATAAATAAATGAAAATCTGCAAGTAAGACCATGAAAAAGATAGATGAACATTATCTAAATACCTATAAAATTATTTTATAAGCTCCTACAAAAAATAGTTATGATTTTTTTTTCACATTCATTCTTTACATAAATAACTTGTTAAATCTCTTCTATATATTTCTAGTCTCAATTGTAGTTATCGATTTCTCAAATAGCCATTTCACATTTTGAATTATTTGCATACATCATATTTGTGGAGACTTCACCTTCGTTAGATACATCTGTGACAAAAGATAAATATGATGTTAATTATAGATAATAACAATAACAATAATAATAGTAAAATAACTATAAAAAAAAAAGGAAATCAAGCATGAATAATCATACTTTTGTATTTATTCGGAGAAATCTGAGGATGAGCATTAGTTATAATTAATATTTTTATTCATGACAAATACGCTTATGATTTATGATAAGTATAATATTAATCACAAATAATAAGAATAATAATTAAAAATAATTAAAAAATAAATTAAGGATGAACAACATACCTTGATAGCTACTCAGAGTAATTTGATGAACATCACCTATAATCTCTTTATCCTGGGCAGAAATACTCTAGGACAAAAGAAAAATATTATATATATATATATATATATATATTGGAGATTAACAAAATCAAAAGTTGCAAATAAATATATGTGTATATAAGAGATAAGAGTTAACTACATTAACAATAACAACATATTCAGTGTATTCCCACAAAGTGATATCTGGGGAGGATAGAATATACACAAATCATACCACTATCTCACATAAAGTAGAGAGGTTCTTTCCGATAGACTCCCGACATAGGACCAAAAAAGAGCACAGACTAAAATTCAGGAAATGCAGGAAACTTTAAAACAGACCACACATGAACTTTAGAGGCAACTAAAATTCGTTTCACCCAGGCCATTTGTAAGTCCCTTTGATTAAAACTCAAAGACAAACTAACAAATTTGTTAGTGACGATAATATGATTGGTTGAAACAGGAAGAAGTTAGAGCAAGTAAAAATTTAATATCTAGATTTGCTAAGAGAGCAAACAAAAGAGGGGGAATTCAGGCTAATCCGTGATAAAAATTATTTATTCAATGTAATATCATCCAGGTTATCTACCTACTTAAATATGCCTACTCAACTAAAAAGGGAAAGAAAGAAAAGATACAAATAGCAACGCAAAAAAATTGTGTGGAATGATAATATTAATGAATTTATATAGATCAAATATTTAATTTAAAAATTCAAAATAGAAATGATTTAACTTGTGAATAAGTTTAAATTCAAATTAAAATAAAACTGTAATTATCCTATTAGATAGAATGTGAATATAAATTGTTAAAAGTGATTATATATAGTAATAATATTGTATTCATAATTATCTCCTAGCCTTGTGGTAATTTATTTGTGATAGGCCTGTGATAGCAAAAAGAGGTAAAACATGTTTAGCTAAAAAAGAAAGTTATCATTAACTTTAAATTCAAAAATTGATTAGGATAATAATTAGATAAATACAAATTTAAATTTTAACAATAAAATAAAAAGGAGAAAAAAAATTAATTTTAAATACAAATTTTAAAATTAATTTTGATTATTATTATTATTATTGTTATCATTATATACATACGTACTACTGTTACTATTGCTTCCATTCTTACTATTAATTATTATTATTATTATTATTATTATTATTATTATTGTCTTTCCCTAATATGTGAATAAATTATATTTAAATATGTTTTATAACATTTAAATTTTATAAGAGATAAGTTTGAAATAGTATATATCTATTAGACCTCTTTAATTATTAGTTTCTATTTGTAAGATAGTGAAAATCTTTTTTGTAAAAGGATAATTTATTCAAATTCAAATACTTAATTTTTCAATTCAAAATTTTTATTACAATATTTTTAACTTTGTCTTAAAATATTTTTTAACATTGTCTTAAAAAATTGACATGTGGCTATTTTAATAGCTTGACATGTGACATCTTGTCTTGCTTTTATATGTATATAGATATGTAACAGAAACTTTATTTTCCATCAATTTATATTCTTATTTTATCATCTATAATAAATATATTTTTTGCTAACAGGTTAAGCCAGCAGGTAGTTATCTTTATTGTGTATATGATTCGGGACGGAGGTACATTATCGATATTGAGCGTGGCACGTGCAATTGTGGTCGGTATCAAATTGATGAAATACCTTGTTCACATGGAATTACCGTATTAAAAAGTATAAATGTGGATGTAAAGGAATATGGTCGTTATTGCTCTAAATTATATAGGCCAAACACCATAGTGAAGACATATGAACTCCCGATAGTTTCAATGTCAGACAAGAAGGATTGGAATATTCCATTTTTTGTTGATGATGAACAAGTTTTGCCGCCCAAATTTAGAAGACCACCTGGTAGGTCAAAAAAGGAAGTCATTTGAAATCAAGTGAATCACTGTGTTCAAGTTCAAACCGCTACGGTAAATGCAGACGAGCCGATCATAACCGAAGGACTTGCGGTTTCTTTCCAAAGAACTCTCGATGGAGTTAATGTATTTTTTCTGTATGTTGATGCTTTGAATGATTTTATTTGTATAAACATTTTTATTAGATTTTGTTGGAATGTTGGAACAACTAATATCTAGCTGTTTAATTGTTATTTGATTTTCAATTCTTTAATGAATGTTTTATATTCTAAGAAAATTTAGAAGCATTTTTCATATATCATATTTCGTAATCATAGTAAATTTAGTTATAAGTGATGTGTATATTTTGTATGTAGCCTGGAAAGTATTACATTAATCAAATGTTGAAACATAAGTTGTAGCAAACTGTTACTCATTAATAGTTAATATGTATAAAATGTATGATATAGCATTATACTTTGTTTTATTATATTATGTTAGACAGAAAAAATATCATTTAACTGACTTTTATTTTTTATTTTTTTAAATATCAGATTAAATATGAGAATCATCTTTTATGTGTTTGATGACACATTATAAATTTTTTGTAAAATATATGTTGTTCATGTACGAATGTATAATATCAGATTATACATTTGTGTCATTGTATGAAATAGTATCATACTTCACAAAAGTGAATGTTGTGAACTTTGTTTCATATTTTTTTCCAGGAAAAAAAGTATGACAACATGTATTATGTTATGTATTACATATATTTAAACATATTAGATATTACTTCAATGTATTTTTAACTTATAAGATAATGTACGTTACAGTAAAATTATAAAGTGTTCATATTCAATATCAGTTTAATATTATATTTATTTCTACACGTTTAACAAAAAAATAAAAGGAAAACTCAATATCTACAAAAAATTAGTTTGTAACAATACAGTAGTGTATTAGCAACTGGAAATCATTTTTTTTCAAAAATAAGAAGACATCCATAAAATCTGCATTAATATCCAGAAAGTAATCTTGGAATTGTTTTACACCAACCACAAAAATATGAATTAGTTCTTTCAATTCCGACTATTATAAAACATTGCTACTCTGAAGTAATAATTGTACTTGCATTAATTTCTTCGAGAACACTATTCCTTGGCCGCGGCGGATTACCATTATCACTCGTGTACCCTTAATTTGCCTTTTCCATTCTGTAATGCCACAGTACTGAAGCATAGCGTGCACGTTGACTCGCAGCATCAAACCCACATGAGTGAACTTGCTATCCTTCACTTAATATTTCTACATATACACACACAAAAATGCCACAGTCCCTGATTTCAAAAAATAAAAGATGAAATAATAATCAGTTCATTACTTATAACATCGTTATACATGAAAAAAAACTGTAATTTACTTACAAACTATCAGACGCTTGTTGTGAGATATTTTGTACATAGTCAACATCAAATGGGATTTCGTTGACAAGACTAGTTTGTTAAGCAAGCTTTCATTTGTACGCCTCAAGTGATGGCCAGTCGGTTTGCTCGGTCTTTTCATAAAAGTCATTGTCTGATAAGTAAGTAGGGAGCATAACTGCAAGCTTTTGTATTTCAATTGGTGGTTTATTTTTTCTTTTACTTGACAGTGAGTCATAGACACGTATCAATATTTCCTTCAAGATAATAATAGCCAAAACCCAGTGAAATTTTTTTTTGCAGTTAATTGAAACATATAACTCATAACCATGTACCATGGTAAGCCAGAAGACATACAGAATCCATGAATTATATTTCCAATAGCATCTTTATTCTTAGCTACCACAATTAATTCTGCATAGTCTTGTTGCGTGGATAGCTCAACTGCCGGATCTGCTGGATAATATCAAGTATATGTCTTCTCAACATATGTCTTAAAGAAGCAGTAAGTCGTTGTATAACTATAATTCTCATCAAGCTGGAGCTTTGATTTCTTTCTCAGGTGGTAGAAGATCACATCTAAATGCTATAAGTGAAAATAGCTCAACAAAGTAAAAATGATTGAAAGAAATCAGTAGCTTCATCTTTGATTGTTTAAAATAAGTCAAATGCAGTGAAGCATACAGGACTGGTCGTACTTGTATAATATACAGTTATGCATCCTTAAATTTGATAGATTTTGTATTTCAGGGGTTATGTAATAATAATTTAATTAATCCATAAGTAAAGCATAAATGATATGGTGTTAACAACATCAGTAAGTACAGTTATGCTGGTGTTACATGTTATTATACATGACACGTTGATTAAAGTTGGAGAATACTCATGTATGATATGTTATTATACATTGGTTAATATGTATGATAAATCCACATTGAACCTAAAGTATTAGTATTTCAGATTACATTTCAATATTAAACTTCAAAAAAATTAAGAGCATATTGTAAAAGTAAAAGAAGTCGTAAGTTGTTAGATTTAAGTTATGGTGTTGTAGAAAATTAGCTATCAACATGTGTTACCTCATCATTTCAACATGTCTTGCGTTTGGACATCAAGTAAAATCAATTCTTGAACTGTGAGTGTGCAATGATAAAGTTCAATTGTGGGTAAACTAATCCCGAAGCATTTACTCGATAATGATTGTCCGTTTGTTTCCTGAAAAAACATCATTGATTACACATCACAAATATTTATTATGGCATGGTATTGTTAGAAAAAAGAATACTAAATTTCTTACTTGGCAGAATGAGTTTTCAGTAATCCTACGACAATCCACTGGGAGTAATCGATCATCAATTCATTCGGTAAATCTTGGTTAATGTTGTATCCCTCAAAATCATACTTAAGCTTCTCCACTTTATCGGAATCATGAATATCCTTAGAGGCAGAACTATACTTTGTTATGTACGGTGACCTTAAAACCCTGTACTTCTTTCTTTCCCTTTTGGCAAGTGTTTTTTCTTTTGAAACTTCAAGCTCCCGAACCTGAGCATCAGAAAAATCAGGTGGAATCTATCTGTCCAAAAGGTCCCATTGGATTTCGATCATTTTATTTGAGGCACCAATATCCAATGACTTTGTAGTCGAAGGTGTTGACAGACCAAATAAAATTGTATCTACAACTGCCTGAATTGAATCAGTTATTGTCCCACCAACTCCATCCAACGTGAACACATAAGGATGTGTAATGTATAGATACAATATCAGAATGTATAACTATATTAATGCTTACAACATTTATGTGTAAGGTGAATGATACCTGTTATTACGTATTACATTAAACGTAATTCTACAATTATAATATTAATCATTCATTTATACAGAACAATTAGTAATCTGGAACAATTATCTATGTTCTAAAAACACCAGTGCATAACCATCAATTATTAGTATATTTAGTTATGTCCTTTCACAGAAAAAGCATTTTATAATTGTTAATACATACCCAAATTACCATAATCAACATGTTTAAGTAATGAGTAATCAAGAAATCATGATCACCAAATGTGCATAAAGTGTAAAACTACTTCGTAAGATAACGATTGTACAACAAAGTTTGAATTCATGAAAGCATCAATATCCAAAAAAAAATTGATATGCGCCAGAGAAACATTAATACCTAATACATACCTTTAAAAGGTCGAACACATATATAGATATAATTTGGAAAAAAATAAATCAATGCTAGTGAAAAAAAAATACCTGCACATTTTTCATATCAGTACATTCTTTTTCTTCAAATCCACTTCATGATCATCTTCTTTAGCAGTTACATTTCCATCCTATATTAAATAACAGTTATCATGTGTGAACAGTTATTCAAAGTAGATGAAATTTTACACCCGTGATACAAAATTTCTATCTGTAATGGGTGCATATGAATATATAAATCTGTCAGTAATAACAAATTATGTAATAGGTGATTCACAAACGATGTTATATCTGTAATAACATAGACATGTATGAAGATATTCATAAACTACAAACTTAATAATGAAGAAACTGTTTGTATGTTGAATGTATGAATCTTCTTTATACATTTGATTGAATGGTTTATGAGCGTTTAACTACCCCAATGTGAAGAACTTAAATAGAAAGTACATGTGTATAGAAACTTTTTGTAGTAATTAAGCAATATTAGGGACTAAAAAATACCGACAAATCTTCTACATCCAGAATGTTCTCTTTTTTTCTAATTCTTCATCGCTACCTCCTTTGTCATATGCCATAATCTCATCCTATTAGTTATGTGATAATTTTCATCTTCCAATTTGTATGAGGACAAAAATTTATAGTTATTAAAACAACTGTTAAATAATGTACAAATTTGATGTACATAAAAATACCTCCAAAGCTTTCAAATCTGAGCACTCCTCATTTTCCAAATCATCTTCACGACCTGCCTCTTTAGCGGTCGTATTAACATCCTAAATTAAATAACAATATAATTTAATGAACAATAATTCATAAATCTGTTTTAGGTGATTCAGTAATGATGTTATTTAAGTAATTGTAAACAACATACATATGAATGAAGATATTCATACATAACATGTATTTTGTTGATGGATAAAAATAGTATTTTAATGTATAACTGATCATTATACATTTAAGTTAATGTATGATGAAAATAAAAGTGACCAAATTTAGTACATAACAAAAATTATGGAAAAAAATAGCAACAACTCTTGCTCTTCAAGCATGTGCTGCTTTTTAAATTCTTCATCCCGAGACTCTTCTATATCGTTGAGGGTTCTCTTATCATAATTTTTATGTTGTATTTAAAAGAAAAAACATCTGATTTTGATATGGTAGTTATGTAGAGTTATAGTAACACAACAATATAATTGACAAAAAAGTACCTACATATGCTCGTTATATGGACTCTCATGTTTGTTGGATCCGTCTTCTTGACATTGTTGATGTTCATCAATTTTCTCCTCCTATATAAAATGAATAATTAGAATGTATGAACATTTCATCAATGTTAGACAAAATATAATGAAATTTAAATGATATACCTGTGTTTGCTTATTCTGTTCATTCTTCAAAGCTTTGACGACCTCAGCAGGTATTTTTGATATTAGTGTAACCAGTTCAGCCATCTTTTTAGCAAACTTATAACATAAAAAAAAGTAAGTAGAAACACATCATGCTATCCAAAAAAAGAGATTAAAAAGGAAAGAAACTTACACATTCGTTGATGTAGTTCTTTATTTCATTACCACTTAAACTTGATTTAGAAGTCCCTTCTGGCCATGTCGATGATGAAGGAATAGACTTTTGCTGGTGACTCTGAGGAGACACACCAATTTCTCCATGTTGATGATGTTGAAATTCAGAAACATCAATTTCTCCTTTATCTGTTGCATCCTTTTGCGTTTCACTATACAAACTAAACACGTGATGTACTGGACAATCACGTGTAGATATATCATCATCCATCACCACTGGACTATCTTGCTGAAACATCACAGTCTTTCTTCTCTTCAAAGGTTGTTCAGGTGATACAGGCGAAGCTAAACCAGCTTTTATAAGGATTTCCCGCAGTGATATAGTGCTGAAATCACTAAATTCTTCATCAATAGTACCAACACGCTGTTGAAATTCATCTGTTGTCCGTTTTAACTTTCCAGCAATGGATGTTAAAGTAGAAATTTTTGGATCAACTGTCTCAAAATCTTCAGATAAGGACAAATCCTACCTACTAACTTCTTCGGTTGTAGGTTGTATATTCTTGTACGAATGCTGGGAAGAATAATTTGAAAATTAAATATTTGCACATAAATAAAACGACTTGAACAAACGAAATAAGTACAAAGTTAAACAATTACCTTACTAAACATTTCAGACATAAAAGATTCATACTTAGGCCTTGTACACTCCACATACCAGTTTAGTATTCTTGGGATTACGTTTCTCTGACGGACAACAGTTTTTGATTCTACCTCAGAACAACACTCAAACATCCAAACATTTAGAACGTGCGACATACCACCGAATGAATATAACTGCTTTGCGATATTGAAATCATGCTGCCAGGAACTCATTAACTTTTCAAATATGACCTTCTCCCATGGAAAGTGAATGTACCGACCGTCCTCGACCATCTGAAAGTGTGCAACACTGATTGATGCTTCCTTATGCTGAGAGAACATGAATGTATGAACAAAGTACAATATCGCCAGGTTCAGAGCATCTTCAGCATTATCGAAGTTTCCCATCTGCACACGTGTTATCTGTTTTGACCTAGTTATTGCTCCTTTATTGTCGAGAAAATACTTTGACATCAACGGTGATTTTGATGATGAAGTATACATATAATCATCAATATCACCGCTACACTTAAGCCTAGTAATAATGGCAAATTCAAGCAATGTGAATTTGAGGATTTCTCCTTGTACCCAAACATGAAGCTCGTCCTTATTATCCTTCTGAATTTCAAGTATGAGGAGACATTTTGAAATCTATCCTATCCAGTTGCACCATGGCAAATTCACAAATATTCCAAAAATTATATTTCAAAATGCTTCTAAAACATCCTCTCCAAAATATTTCTTTATCTCTTCACCGAAAGCACAGTTACATAACCTCAAAATATGCAATGGGTGTGGTGGGACTTTGTAAATTCGGTATTTCATGTCCTGAAAAAAACATACAATAATTAACTAACAGTTACCCATTGTATGAAGGTCATTTATACTTTCAAGAACTAAAATAGACCCACATTAAACAACTATTAGTGATGTATGAGAATAACTTATACATTTATAAAAAACCGCTTTAAGGTATAATAAAGTCATACCAATAAAAACACTACAGTAACACATGTATGAGGTTAACTTACACATCACAAAATTAATATAAGCTTAGACATGTATGATGGATACTTATTCATTAAAAAATAACTTGCATTAATATATAATAAAATCAAGCTCTAAACACTCTAGAGTTACACATGTATGTGGGTAACTAAAACATCTAAAATTTCTTATTATAATCTAAAAAAAACTACATATAAACATGTATGAGGGTAGCTTATACACCTGAAAATTTCAAACGGAATCATAATTAAACAACATAAACAACAATTATACATGTATGAAGCTAACTTATACATGTCAAAATTAATATGTAGCAATTTATATCACACCAAATATAACAGACCATGCATGTAACAATTTGTATCGGACCAAAATATAAACAACAATTATACGTGTATGAGGGTAACTTATACATGTCAAAATTAATATCAGCTTTATTAGAATGTATAACCTGTAGAAAAATATTTCAGAACACCTACATTATACATTACTGTGATGAAAGAACTAATGTATGATGTCTTATTATACATATGTCAAATTATACCTAAACTCATAATAAATACCTTCGGAAGACGTGGTCGGCCGGAATCATCAAACTTCTTTTTACCTGTTTTTGAACTAGACTTCTTCGATTTAGAAGCGGCCTTATCCTTCAATTTCTTCATTGTAATGGGGTCGTTTCTGTGCTTTGAGCGATTCTCTGCGAATTTCGAATCTTGTTCATCAAAAGTACCAAGAACAAATTCAAGTGGCATATCTTTTTCATTTGAATCTAACTGAGTAATTCCTAAACTAAAACTTGAAGGATAATTCATTACCAATTAACACTATTTTAACTAAAAAGTAGTGTTAAATCAAACTACCAAACAAGAAAATCAAAGATCTAACTTGTACTATATGAAAAATAATGAAAAAAAGAATGAACTACTGAACTTGAATATGATTGAACAATATACAAATTTGAACATGCAATCAAACAAAACACGAAAAAAACCTGATTTGATAAGGTTAAACAAAAAAAAATTAAAAAAATTAATGAATTAAATAATTAAAAACAGTTAAATCTTGATAACTTACAAGTTGGTAACCACTATACAACTGTTACTTCAATTTTGCCGAAAAATCAAGGTTTCAAAAATGGCGTATTAAATAGATGGATAATGGGAGAAATGGAGTGAAAACCAGAAGTCAAAAGAAGTGTTTAACATGTATAATATTTAGGGGAGAGAATTTACCAAATAAGGAAATTTTTGTAATTATTTTGGAATTTGTGTAAATACTTTACCAATTTGAGATTTAATGTAATCATGTAACTTTAACTTGTGTATATATGTAATTTTTAGTATTTTTTATATATAACATTTACATATACAAACTCATCTACATAAACACACACAACACGCACATTAATATATACGATATATGTATATTGGCTGTCATTTTGTTGACAAGATATACAATGTAAAAATCTCAAATTTCTTTTTGGGTCTCCAAGTCCAATGGGCTCTATTGACGAGGCCTAACAGGCCCTTAATGAGATAGCTAGTGTGAAAATTATCTCAACTATACTTTTTAGAATGTTAATTACAAGTTTTAGCATAACTTTTCATTAATTACTAGACTTAAGAAATAATTACAAGTTAAAGCAACTTTTGAGAAAATCATATTTTAATTAAATTTTTGAAAATCAATTTTTTAATATTTGTTATTTGTATTATTTTCTTATATTTAGAATTTAACATTTATCACTCCTAATTAATGATTTTTGATAACTATGGCAAGTTAACGTATCAATACTTTTTTTAATAATTAAATATCAAAGTTTGTTCACAATTTAAGGAGTTATATATGGTAAATATATTTTATAAAGTTAAGAACTGATTTCATACTTTTTATTAACTCGAATAATTTTCTAGATTATACACCTTTTTTATATTTTACAGTATTTAATTACCAATAGAAGTCTATTTCTTTACCTTTTTAAACTTCTATTCATACGCAATATATATTTTAACTTTTACCGACTATCAATAAAAGTTTTTGCTTCTTTTACGGCATCTTCAACTCATTACTCTTGTCAACTTATTTTCTTTTCTTTTGAGTATGATTTTTGATTTTCCAATGTCCATTCACCATTGAGCTTGGATTAATATCTTAAACTTTTTCTTCTTTTCTTGAGACAATGTCCGAAAAAATCAAGTTTGATTCTACTCCTAGTAGGAAAAGCCCTAGAATTATACAACAAAATAATCCTATTAATCTTTCAAGACCATCATTTGATTTGGGGTGCTTTACCCCATCTTCAAAATCAAAGAACAACAAAAAAGTAGTTGAAGGTGATTCTATTTCTCATAATAAAATTAAAATCTTGCTAGTTAAATTTAATTTTTAAAAGATTTCACCATCCTTCAAGCAACAACAACTCAACATGCAAAGCTATATCGTATCAAAAAAGGTGGTTGTTCCAGATTTAATAAGGTTGATAAGAGAAAAAAAATTGTTGGCCATGATTCCAATTCGGATTTTGAAGATGAAATTTCTGAGCCTTAAATAAAAAAATCAAAAAATAAAATTCATCAAAATGCTAGAGTTACAAGGTCTAAGGTCAATGTGGGTGTTGACAAAGTGGATGATAAGAAGTCTGACAAAAAGAAAATTAAAAAATGTGTGAAAGGTTAGTATAATCTGAATTTTTTGTTTCATATATGTATTAAATTGTTAATAAATTAATTTTTTTTTTAATGGCATGCATGTAAATTAGCATTTATTAATTTTTGAGTTTTTGTGGTTTAAAGTTGAAATATAACTCTTGATCTTGTCACTGTACGAATTATGTTAAAATATATCTTTTGTTGTTGTTAGTGGTTGAAAGTTGAGAATTTCACTTTTGTGGTTGTTATGCTTGAAAGTTGAAATACCACTTTTGTTGTTGTTAATGATTGTTAGTTGAAATATAACTTCTAATTGTAAAACAAGTTGGTGCATTATATTTTTTTATATTCATGGTACAAGTTTTGTGAATTGTTTATTTTAAGTAGGCAAAAAATAGAGATGTTACCATAAAAAAGTATATGTTTTTATTTCATGGTAAAAATGTTATGAATTGTTTATGTTTTTTTTTCAGGACAAAAAGCAATATACTCGCTGGTCTTCATACATAAAAGTTAACGTGTTTGATGATCTCAAACGGAGATGGACCAAAGAGCATTTCAAAATGTTTCAGATTTCTTCATTTTATCATTTTTTGAATATGCATTTTTTGAAAATTCAACCCCAGCTTCTTCATAGTTTATTACTTGCAAAAACCGATAACGATAGGGATGATTTATTCATCTTCAATATCAATGGTAAAGAACTGCATTTCAGAAAGAGAAAATTTTTTGTTATTTGTGGGTTGAAATGTTTTAAGAAATCAAATTTTGTTTCTGATCCTAAAGAAAAAAATAAATTAATGGATAGATATTACCCGGGTATGAATAATGTAATGAGGTCTGTTTTCTAAGATAATTTTGTTAAAAAGAAGATTGCTTTTCGAGATGAAGATTTGTATGAAATTGGATTAATATACTTCATAAGTCGATTTCTTCAATTTGAGTTACCAAGAACGTTCATAAAGAAAATTGATTTTGACTTGGTAGGATCAGGTCACTATTTGAAGTATGATTGGGTAGGTGAGTGTTTTCAAGTATTGAAAAAATCATGTAGTCATAAGATTAAAAAAAAATCTATCCTCTTTTCATTTTTGTGGATTTCATCTTGCGCTTCAAATCTAGTTCTATGAGTGTTGTTTGTACATTGATAAGTGTGTTTCTAATCAGATTGGATCCCAAACTCTAAGGATTTTAAATTGGACATTGATAAGTGTGTTGTCTGCATATCTGTATTATCTGTTTGTTTTTTTCTAATAAAATTTTTATTTATTCAGTATGTTGACGTGATAATGTATTAACAGAGGAAAAAATCAAAGTACAGTATCGTGAAGCCTATTACACACATCACTACTGATGTCTTCTTTGTTAAATGGATACGTTCAATTCATTAACAATGGTTGAGTTTAAATGAAGAAATGAGTTGTATCACTCCTGAACACCATGTTAGCCAGTACATTAGGGGTTACAAACTGCTTGTCAATGTTTCCTGGGATTCAGTTGATAATATCATCATTCCCCTGAATGTTAATGAGTCATTTTATTTTATATTGGTTGTTTTCCAAATTAGACATACGTATTTATATGTTTATGATTCAATGATGGGAGATGGTGTCCATTCAAAGAATGTTTTAGATCATGTTTGATCTCTTTCTACCATGATACCTATTATTTTAATTGCCATTAATTTTTACGGGAAACGTTCAGATATTGACTGATATCAGAAAGCTGCATAAGTTAATAAATCACTGAGTGAACCTTTGGAGTATGTCATTTTGAAGGATACACCACAACAAGGACCTCAATCTAAGTAAGTTACATTTAAATTATGTTTTTATGTATTTATATTAATATCTATGTTGCTTTATAAGTGATTATCTGATTTTCTTTTTTACAGTGACTATGATATGTTTGTATATGCCTTCGCTGAGTACGTTAGTCATGGGATGTTTGATATCCCCAGTAGATTTTTTGGTGTTGTCAACCATCGACTCAGTTATGGTGCACTACTATGGAATTATGCCAGACGAAAGCAGAATGATGGAGCAATCAATGAAAGTGAGGCAACTGAAAAATGTTACTAGCAAGCATGGTGGTTTCAAAAGATCTAGGGAGCAGTTTGGAAGTTCAAGGACACGATAATACCAGTCACAAAACATTACAATAGTAGTTGTTCTTATTTAGATCTTGTGTTTTTTGACGAATGTTTTGATATTTGAAAGTAGTAAGATCTTTTCTAATAGTTACAAGGATACGCAGGATTTTTTTGTTACGCTATATTGATTTTGGTTCCTTTTGGTTAAACTTTATTAATGTGATGAAGTAAAGTAACAGTGTTTTTAATTGGAAAAGTTCTTGTGCTTGTATTAGTTCTTGTAGATATATAATTATCAACCCAATTTGATACTTGCATTTGTTGCATTCAACTGTTATACATTGTGTTTCTTGACATGCAGAGTCCCATTCAAGCGCAAATTCCCATTTAAGTCTTGCATTTGTTGATGTTAATTATGATAATTCGATATCCTTCAACAGTCTTCTTTCTTATGTAGATGAATATTTAACAAAAAGATGGAACAAATCCTCATGCTCAAAATATTAGCTTTTAATTAATTTATAAAATTTTTGTAATTTTTCATTTGTATATGTCAAAAAGAAGCACCCATTTTTTAGGTCATTAGGCATAGAAGGAAACTAAAATTTTTATGTTAATGACAACCAAAGTTTGGCAACCCCACAGATATTAACCAAAGACAAACTTAGATAAGATAAAAAGAAGTAAAACTTTATGATTCAAATAAAAAAAAACAATAAGCAGAAGCTTTTTTCTTCATTCTTTTCTTGTGTATTAAACGTCTGCTCCAACATGGTTTATATGCAATGCATAAGTGACCTATCTGCTTATTTCTCCTTATCTCTATTTTTGAACTTTACATGTATCCAAATATGTTTCTATAGATTTTAATCTATTAGGCAAACTAGGATGGTAATATCTATCACTATCTTACGGATAGGAGTCCTAGTTTGCAACTACTGTACATTACTGTGCATTTCTGGTGTATGTTGTTATTTTTTGCAACATTATATACATGTTCACTCATATTAATTGAAAAAGAAATTCACAACTCTCAAACATTTGATTATTTCAAACCAATAAAAATAAATATTCATAACCACAAATTACTTAAAACAACACAAATCTTAACACTTGGATTTATTGATCATAAACGTTTTAAAAAAAAATATTAACATCAACATAAAATAAGAAACACAGATTTCATCTTAAGCAGGTGGTGCATGTTTGTGGCAAGTCCTTTTATTGTGCCCCTCATGATGACAATCACTACATGTAACCTTTGAACGTTTACACTTATATTCATTTGGTGCTTTTCATCTTTCATAACATGGTCTTCCGCGAGGTCGTTTTGAATCAGGTGGCAATACAACTTCATCCAACACTTCATGTGGTATTTCTCATGTACTTTCACAAGGAAGAGGTTCAAGTGATATGGCATAAGCATCTCTGAAATTTTTGTTGTTGTAGTAAGGTGATCAATAGTTCTCGCCATGTTGGCTTCTATATGTAATAGCAGTCATAGCATGAGAGCAGGGTATTTCATCAAATTAAAATTCTCCACAGCTGCACTTTCGGCTTCGCAAAAAAACAATGAATCTTTTTGTTCCCTTACTTACAGTATGCAGTAATTCATTTAATGCTTTTACCTCCATTTAGAAGCAACTTTAATACACACTTTGACCAATTTAGAATAAATACCCCCTAACTCTCTTATCTATTTGGTCCATCCTTCCCATTAACTCTTCAAATTGTTGTAGAATATATGCCTTTGCCATTGCAAAAAAAAGTTTATGCAATTCTTCAAGATTCTTATGAAAGTTTACCTTTATGTTGCACCACAAATGCCAAATACAAGCATGATGTGACAGATTTGAATATACTGTGGATGTTGCCTTCCAAATACTCTCGTTTCTATCAGGCATTATACACATACTTTTCCTTTCACTAAATGCAATCTTAAATTTATCAAAAAATCAAGTTCAAGATGCAATATTTTCTGAATCAACCACAACATAAGCAAGGGGTAGTATATGACCTACAATCATAACATACTTCATATAATTTATTGGTTGATTACTTTTTAGCAAGACAAACAAAATACATACATATGACATACCAATATTATACAACACCTTAATATTCTGATATGATTTCCATTTCAAAAAAAAAAATTAAAAAATCAGCTTTACCTTCTGGGTCCAATATGCTCGCAGTCAGCATAGTTCCACTGTAAAGAGATTTTAGAGCTGCTCCATCGACTACAACAATCGGACTGCAATATTTTCAACCACGAATTGAAATGTCCAATACAACAAACGCATACAAGAATCTATTTTCTTCAATTTTCTCCCAACTAACAACAGATTCAGGATAATACTTTTTCAACATATATAAATAACTTGATATCTTTTGATATGACTCGGTAGGATCACCATGCAATATTTTAACTGCTTTGATTTTTGCACACCATGCCTTATGATAATCTAGTGAAATCCCATGCTTCCTCATCATGTCAGAAATAATATCATTAGGAGTGTATATTCTTTTGGTGTCCACATAATTACCTAAGATCAGTCTAGCTACTACTTTTGTCATCCCTTGACGCCTTGCATAAACTTGATCCTTTATTGAGAATGTATGAACGTCACAATACTTTCTTATCTTAAAAATCTTTGATTTGTTAATTCTGGAAGAACGAAGAAACCAAGTACAGTCCTCCACCACACATACCAAATAGTAGTTGTTAATTAAAAATAATTATTACAAAAATAGATATCTGATTAACATACAGCTAAAATATCCAATTTAATACACAAACAAAAACACAAACGTTTTTACCTGCTTCCACTTAATCTTTCAATTCGATAAGAGAACTGTTTCATAAATGCGTGCAACTCCATAATATTAGCCAGTGTTTGTTTATCCTTGTAAGTATGTTTTACAGCTATATTGATATTTGTTACATCACAAATTATATCCGCACGTTCTTCTTTAAATTCTTCAAAATCTGGACTTATCCCGGTTAAACGAACACAATCTTTTGAAAATAGATTTCTCCTTTGTTCATTCTTTTCGTTAGAACATTGTTGCCCAATACAAACAATTGTTCCTTCAGTTTGGTTAATTACACCGTCCGATTTATCCAAAGTTGTAACGTACAATGGATATTTTAAGAAGAAATCAGCAACCTTTTTCTTCTGTTCCAGATACACCTGCACACTTATATCATTGTGTATGACCATAGTTGGACATCTATCACTTATTATGTATCGTATTTCAAGTATTTTTGCAGATGTGTCTATCGTCAATTGTGTTGCGATTGCTTCTACTAATCCTTTGTACTTTGTTGTTGCATCATACATTATCCCATCAATTTCAAAGTCCCTCGGTATTCCTATTTATACATTAATTTTAGTATCCATGCAACTGATAAACATTCAAAATTCAACAATGTAACAACAGATAATTGAAGAAACACACAAAAAAATATTTAAATTAGTTTAGAAGGCGTTAAAAAAAATTAACAAACTTGACGAATCCCATCTTCCTCCATGACGTATCATGATTGACTGCAAATTAACAGAATTAATATTTGTTATCTAAAGAAATATTTTTTTTTGCTTTTCTTTCAAATTATAGTCAACATCGCTTAGCTAGAAGGCGTTTTTTGTTTACTGGTAGAGAGAAATCGTGTACAAACGTAGTGTATGAAGATGGAACTCTTAATGCAAGCATTAAAATCGGAACAAAAATAAACGGTTAGAGAAATTTGGGGATGGATAAATATCAGTATTAAGATTAACTATTTTTAAGGAAGGTAAATTGTATATTAATTGTATTAAATCTTACTTTTCCTTTTTCATTAATTACTTTTTTTATATTTTCAACAAAAAAAAAACATTTTTTATATATTTTTTTAAGATGAAAGTTGTTATAACTTGAAAACTTAAAAGTTTTGCTATAACTTGTAATAACTAATCTAATAAGTTTATATAGTTAATTTTCCCATAGCTAGTCCAGTCTTTGTTGGGCTAATTCGGTTGGTTCGCTGCTAAATAAGTGCACGCACTATATTATTTGATGTTTCAAATTTAGGAAAAATTACTTCATACTATAACCTAATTTACCCTAACTACTTAAAATTTTCATTTTTTTTTTAAAATAATTATCTTAATTTCTAATTTTACTTAAAAGTTCGGTTACATCACAGAAGAATGTGATCTATCTGTGTGAAATGTGATGTATTCATGTAAAATTAAGTGATGTATTTGGAAGAATATGTTGTATCCGTATGAACTAAATAAAAAATTTATAGTAATTTTGAAAAAAAGTTAGGATAAGGAGTAATTGACTCCAAAAGAATTGGGCTTTATGTAACTTTTACAAAAAAATTATTATGTGTATGTTATCTGTATCTAATATGCGATTTGTTTTGAATACACATCACGTGTATAACAATTATTTTTTGAGCATGTATTCATAGTATAAATTATTTGTATACATCTGCAATATTCATATTCTGTATACAAATATTTGACTACATTCATTATAGTGACAAAATGTGTCGATGTAGCTACACACATGCTGAATTGGAACCATAGGCTTGTACATGTACAAATATTTCATTATGATTGTGCCATTATATTGAAAAAAAAAAAAGTTTTACCGTACTCTATGGAAGGAAAATATGTTATCTATATCTATAATCTATAATCTATAATCTATTAACTATTAATCTATTAATCTATTAATATATTAAAAGTGTGAAGACCTTTAGAAAAATAATTTGAAATTTTTGTCCTTCATTAAAATACTCTTCTTTGGACAAAACTGTCTTTTCACTATTTTTAAAAATTTATTATTTAATTATTTTTTATTATATTAACTAGACTTCCTAAAATATATGAAACTCCTAAAATATATGATATGAGAATTAATTAATATTTTCCTTTCTACTAGACTTTCTAAAATATATGAGACTCCTAAAATATATGGTAGGAGAATTAATTAATATCATCCTTTCTACTGTTCAATTAGAAAAATACTCCTAAAATAGGACTTTATTAAGGAAATACTTCAATACTCTATTAAGAAAATATTTCTATAAATATTGAGATGCACGTTAACCTAGAGAACAAACCGATTTACCTATTGGAAGAATATGATTGATGTTCATCTAAATTGATTCGATTGCATGTCTAGATTGGTGGATGCTTGATTTTCTAACCCTCAACTTTTTCACTGTTTTTGTCAGCATAATAGAATTCAACATATATATATATATATATATATATATATATATATATATATATATATATATATATATGTCTTCTTTGTTTTCATTCAAAATCATTCTTTGGGGTCAAAATTTTTGCTTTGACAAGAATTAGTTGGATCAAAATTGAAGCTTTGTGGTCACTATTATATTTTTTTTATAGTTTACAGGTTGTAGATGAATGTCGGTTGACTTTGAAGAATTTCTTGTGTAAAGGTTAGGTTTAATTGTATTGTTTTGATATCTTTATTATCTTATTATTTTATTTTTATTTACAGATGCTAGATGAATGTGGGTCGACTTTGAAATTTTTTTTAGGTAAAGGTTAATTTTAATTGTATTATCATAATATCTCTATTAGTTTGTTATTTTGTGGTAATTTATAGTTCGTAGATGAATCTCGATCGGATTTGAGAATTTTTTGTGTGTAAAATTTAAGTTTAATTGTATTGTTTTGATATCACTTTTATCGTATTATTTTATTGCAGTTTGCAGGTGATAGATAAATATTGGTCGGCTTTGAGAATTTTTTTGATGTAAAGGTTAGGTTTAGTTGTATTATATTGGTCGGCTTTGAGGAATTTTTTTATGTAAAGATTAGATTTAGTTGTATTATTTTGATATCTCTATTATCGTATTATTTTGTTATTGTCTATAGGTGGGAGATGAGTGTCGAACGACTTTAAAAAATATTATGTATAAAGATTAGATTTAATTGTATTAATTTGATGTCCCTATCATTGTATTGTTTTGTTGCAATTTACAGATGGTAGATGAATATTGATCGACTTTTAAAAATATTTTTGGTAAAGATTAGGTTTAATGAATAAATTCTCCATCTTTACATACTCAAAAGATATTAAATTTAATTATTATATTCATTTTTATTATTTAAACAAATATCCTATTTAGTGTAATATTTGAATTCATTAAAGTGAGGCACACGCGCAAGACGCGTACACCTAAACTAGTTATTCTAAAACATACAAAAAAAAAAAGGATATGACCTGTCCCTTTTCAAAACAATTGACTCATGTTTGGGCCATTGGATATTCATGGTCAATCAGTCCAAACAAATTTCATATTATGATTATTTCATAATTTGAGTCATTTTGGCCCAGGTTGTTCAGATGTAGTTTGTATCTTACTGATATAATTCATATACCATACTGATACAATTATGCTAAAAAAAGAGGAGCGAATTTATGGGTTAAAATTATATCATCGTTATATAAGTATGCATGTATAAGACGCATATAAGAATTATATTTTTATTATACATAATACCTATGTGTATAAGATATGTATCAAATTTATATAAATATTGTAAGCTATTAGCAAATAACTAAAAAATAAAATTAAAATTCAATAGTCATTTTTCTATTAATAATTTTATTTTAAATGTTGTTTATGTTATTTCCCCCTAAAATATACATATAGCCATCTCTTTGCTTATTGCTGAATTTATGTCAATTTTATAGACCTATAAATAAGGGATATAAAAATATCATATCTCTATTAGAAGCCTCTTTGATTAGTTCACTGAGGCTGCATTTGTTTTTATTAAAATTCAGACATCTGAATCTGAATGATTAAGTAGTTGTCTTTAGATTTGAAAATTTAATGATTAAGACTGTTTGTTTTTCAACATCTAAGTGTGCAAAATATATTTATATGTATACACAATAAAAATACAATTCAAATAAATAATTAATTATATATTAAAAATATTTAATTTAATACAATAAAATTATTATTTGATTGAAAAATATTTATTTTTGTTAGTAATAGTGGAGGTGGTTTAAACTGATGGTGGTAGTGGTAATGATTGATGTTAGTGACTAGTAATGTTGATGGTGATAGTAGTGATGGTAGAATGGTTGGTATTGTAGTGACTGTTATGACGATGACGATTGATAGCGGTGATGGTGGTTGTGATGTGAAGTTGTTTGATGTTAGTTATTGAAAGTGCTGATTGTGATGGCTGAAAAATGAGTGCATGAATATGTTTGATGATGTGTTGGTAGTAGTTGGAGACGTTGTTACCTGTGATAGTGTAGACTATTGTTAGTAGAGATAGATTGTAGTGATAGTAGTAGTTGAAGTGGTGGTAGAGGTAGCGATACTGGTGACAATGATAGTAGTGATGGTCGAAAAATATGTGGAGGTTGGTGATGTATTTGTGGAAGTTAGCGATGGTGCTAGTTATGATAGATGAATTGGTCTGTAGTGATTGATGATGGTGTTGGTATTGAAATTGGTATTAGCGTTTGCAGTAACGGTGGCGTCGGTGGTAGATATAATCAGAATGGAGGTGGTAGATTTTTTAGCGGCTAACAATAGTGATTGGTAGCGATATTGGTTGTCAATGACGACTGTGATGGTGGAAGTGGTTGTGATGACAGTTGATAGTGGTAGTTAGTGGCGGTGGGTGGTGGTTGACAATGGTAGTAGTGGTGGTAACTGGTGATTGTGGATAGAGTGATGGTGAATATCATCTAAAACAAGAATATCTCTTAATGACATTAAGACTTAAGGTGCATTTATTTTTTTTAAGATTCAGACGTCTGAATCTGAATGCACATTTGAATGATTAGATGTTGTCTCTAGATCTGAAAACTGAATGATTAATACTATTTATTTTTCAACATTTGAATATGCAATTTTTTTTTAATTTGTATATGTAATAAAATAAAAAATACAATTCAAATAAAAAATTAATTATATCTTAGAAAAGTATGTCATTTAATACAAAAAAATTATTGTTTGATTGAGAAAAAATATTTATGTTTGTTAGTGATAGTGGAGATGGTTTATAATAGTGGTTGCAGTTACAATGATTGATGTTGTTGATTAATAATATTGGTGGTGATAATTGTGATGGTTGGTATTGTAGTGACTGTTATGTTGATGGCGATTGATGGTGGTGGTGGTAGTTGTGACGTGACGTTGCTTGATGTTAGTAGTTTGAGATGTTGATTGTGTTGGCTGAAACATGAATACATCATGGATGACGTGTGTTGGTGTTAGTTGGAGATGTTCTTTGTTGTGATGTTGGAGATGGTTGTTAGTAGAGATAAATTGTAGTGATGGTAGTGGTTGAAGTGGTGGTAGAGGTGGCGTTACTAGTGACAATGGTGGTGGTGGCCGAAGAATGTGTGGAGGTTGTGATGTATTAGTGGTAGTTAGTGGTGCTATCGTGGTGCTAGTTGTGATAGATGAGTTGGTCGGTAGTAGGGATTGACCAGTAGTGGTTGATGATGGTAGTGCTGTTGACGGCGGTGGTGGCGATAAATATAATTAGAATAATAGAGGTAGTAGGTGTGGTATTGGTTGACAATAGTGGTTGGTAGCGATATTTATTGTCGATGGTGGTTTTGATGGTGGAGGTGGTTGTTGGTGGTGGCAGAGGTGGTTAGTAGTGGTGACTACTGATTATGGATAGAGTGGTGAATATTATCCAACACCAGAATATCTCTTCAGACCTATTAAGATTTGGTTCTAGATCTGAATGATTAAGACCTATTAAGAGCTAAAATCTTAATAAAAAACAAATGCACTTAATGGTCTAAAGTCTGAACCATTCAGTTTCAGACCTCCATTAAGAAGAGCAAACAAATGAGACCTTAGTTCCAGATCTGAATGCTTAAAATCTATTTAGACTTATTAAGAGCTAAATCTTAATAAAAAACAAACGCAGTTAATGGTCTAAAGTCTGAGTCATTCAGATCCAGACCTCCATTAACACTACTAAAAAATGGCCAAAAAGCGACGTAAAAAATAGTGATGGACTGTGTCGCTTTAAAAAACGACGAGAAAAGCGATGTTGGCTGTCACTTTTTAAGTTTAATGCTAAATTTTATTTATTTTTATTAAAAGCTACGGCCAACGTCTTAATATCCGTCGCTTTTTTATGAGGATTTTTGTGCCAAGTGATTAAAAAATAATTTATAATTTTTTTTTAATAAAAGGGACGGACAACGTCGTAATTTATTAAAAAATAGTTATTATTATTTTTTAAAAAGCGACGTAGTCCGTCGATTTTTAAATTTTATTTTTATTAAAAGTGATGGACAACGTCACTATAATTTTAGTTTTTTAAATATTACTTCTAAAAAAGCGACTTTGTCCGTCGCAATTTATAATTATTTTTAATTTTTCTTTATTTCTTACAAAAAGAGACGGACAACGTCACTTTTGTTAAAATTAAATAAAAATTAATTTTTTGAAAAGCGACATTGTCCGTCGCTTTTTAAATTTTATTTTTATTTTTGTTTATTTTTATTAAAAGCAACGGACAACGTCACTATAATTTTTATTTTTTAAAATATTAATTCTAGAAAAGCGACGCTGTCCATCACAATTTGTAATTATTTTTTTTATTTAGTTTTAGAAAAAGCGACGTTGTCCGTCGCTTTTTAAATTTACTTTTTATTTTTCTTATTTTTATTAAAAGTGACGGACAACGTCGCTATAATTTTTATTTTTTATAATATTAATTCTACAAAAGCGATGCCGACTGTCGCAATTTGTAAATATGTTTTCTTTATTTTTTTAAAAAAGCGACGGACAACATCGCTTTTGTTAAAACTAAATAAAAATTAACTTTATGAAAACGACCCTGTCCTTCGATATTTGATTTTTAATTTACTATTAAATAAATAATTTTAATTTTAAAAAAATTAAATGTATTCAATTATATATTGAATACATTGATATCATACGATCGATTGATAAAACAAAATATACTGTTGAGGTTATAATATAATAATATAAGCTAAATTAAACGATAATTTATCATTGTATATATACAAAATATTGTATTACGGGATAATTTACATGTGTATGTGATGTATCTAGTAAATATTGTGAATTTTATAGTCAATCAACTATATATATTAAATACATTGATGTCATACAATCGATTGATCAAGGTAATAATATATTTTTGAAATTATAATATAATAATGTAAGCTATGTGATCAAGCTAAATTAAATGATAATTCATTAGAGTAGAAATAAAATACGTTGTATTACTAGGTAATATACTCGTGTATGTGATGTATATAGTTAAAAGCTAGCTAACTGAATCTATATATCCAAATATTTTGAATAATACATTAAAATCATATGATCGAGGTAATAATACACTATTGAAGTTATAATAATGAAGCCAATTAACCGACAATTCATCATATTAATACATTGTATTAACGTAATCGAAATCTCCAATTCAATATTTTTTTAACCCAATTTCTAATCCCAATTTGACTCATCTCCGCAATTTTAATCTCAACCGTTCATCATATTTGATCAACGGTCAATATTAAAATCAATTTACACTATTTTTTTCTTGAAATTAGGGGTGTGCATCGGTCGATTTGATTTGATTTTAAATATTATCGGTTTGGTTTATCGGTTAAATAAGTTAAACCAATAACCAAATCAATAAGGTTTTTTTTGTAGGTTTTTATTTTATCGATTTTTAGTCCTTAACGGATCAATTTTCGATTTAACCAATAGGAAAATATGCATAAAATAGAAATAGTAGCAACTAATTAACAAGAAAAAATAAAATCTTAATTGCAGCAAAAATCTTACATGATGTGTTTTATTTTACAAGAATCTTCAAACTTGAATAGGTTTTCTAGAAGGTCTGCATACACTGTACCCTCTATAGACCTAATTTGTGAGACCAAATCGGTTTAATTGTGTTGACACCCAATTTTGACCTCACGATACCCCTCTCAGGCTGCTATTTTATATAGTAATTTTACGTAACATTAATTCTTACATGCTTAGTTTATTTTAATATCGACGTCTTACTATTTTTCTCCTCATTTCCACATTTATTAAATTATCATTTTTCACAATTTATTAATTCAAATTTGACATTTTACATAATTTTTATTAATATTTATTTATTTTTACGTAAATGTGCACACTCATAATTTACAAATGCATTGTCACAATTTTAGATTTTATATGTTTAGTTTATTTTGATATCGGTGTCTTAATATTTTGACCTCCCGATACTACAATCATAGTCAATTTGTGACTCAATTGAAAATTTATGCAAATTTTGATCAAATTCTCAATCTTTAAATTTTTAAATTTTGACCTCCCGATACTACAATTATAGTCAATTTGTATTCTTTATTCTTTATTATTATTTATTATTATTATTATTATTATTATTATTATTATTATTATTATTGTTATTAGTATTTGTTATTGTTATTTTTATTTATTTATTATCCCTAATGTTTTTTTAATAATAGCCTAATTTATTTATCTTTAAGCCTCAATTTTTACCCAAGTCATTATAATTTTAGTCCTTTTATTACAATCAAAGCCAATTTGGTGACTCGTTTTTAAATTATATTTAAATTTTGATCAATTATTCAAACCTTTAAATCTCAGTCGTCGATCAAAACTAATCCGACATCTGAGATCAAAGGAACCCTTTCTTTCCTTTTAAGACCAAAGAAACCCTAAACCTAATTTTTCAAAAACAGACTCCAACCCCCTCTACTCTCTTTCTCTATACTCTCTCCCTTCTCTCTAAATCCACCATGGCTACCACCGTCGGAGTAGCCTACCGGTTGGCCGACAACCCTCCTCTCCGATCTCCCTTCCGTCTCCGTCCTCCTCTCTGCCGCTCCAACCGGCCTCAACAACGACCAACTGACGAGCCAACAACGACCCTCGCTGAAACTATTGCTAACTCCATTTCTCCTCCTCTGGTGAGATCTGCCACCGCCGAACAACGAATCAGCACCGGCAGCCCCGCCGCCACAACCTTCAACCCATAAAAGGTTTGATCAAATGTTTAAATATCTATATTTGATTTTAATTATATTCTGCCTCTTTTTTCCTTTTCTTTGATAGATTTTGAATTCAAAATTAACAAAAAATGATTGATTTCTTTTGTCTGATTCTTTGTCATTTTTGTTTGTCTATGTGCTACTTTTAATTTTGAAATTCTTATTGTCTTGGGTGTTAATTGAAGTAGTTATTTTACAATACATAATTTGGCCATTTTGAAATTGCTTGTTCCATAATTTTAGCATGTGTCCCTTTATTCTATATGAATGCAGCATTCGGAGGTAAAATATTAGATACGTTATAGTGTTGATTGTACGTAATATTTGACTATAAGGCTAAGTGGAGCCTCGTGTATTATCAGTTGAGTAACATATTTATTGTAACCTTCTCTGAAGCGTATTTATATGTATTCTGGTTAGCTAACAGGTTTGCAATAGGCCTATTTACAAAGGGAATTCTGGCAAAACATTTTAAAAATTTTGAGAGTTAACAGAATTTTAGGACCACATAATGGATAAAATGAAGTGGAAGTTAAGTAAATGATCTCATGAGTGTCTTAGATAATTATAGGAGTCAAATAAGTTATAAGCATTATTTAAGGATGAAAATGGTTAAAGCATCAATTCGTAATGTGTAATCACTTGAAAATGTGAATTCATGACTTGAAATTGATTTAGTGTTGATACTTGAAATGTGAATTCATGACTTGAAAATGGTTAAGTTTAGTCACTTGAGAAGTGAGTTAGAGAGTTGAAAATGGTTAAGTGTAGTGTTTTGAAATGTGTACTAGTCACTTGAAAAGTGGATTAGCGACTTGAAAATGGTTTAGTGTAGTTCTTGAAAGGTGAACTTGTGTTTTGAATTTTGTATCGTGTAATTGCTTGAAAATGTGAATTCATGACTTGAAATTGGTTTAGTATTGATACTTGATATGTGAATTCATGACTTGAAATTGGTTAAGTTTAGTCACTTGAGAAATGAATTAGAGAGTCGAAAATGGTTATGTGTAGTGTTTTGAAATGTGTGCTAGTCACTTGAAAAGTGGACTAGCGACTTGAAAATGGTTTAGTGTAGTTCTTAAAAGGTGAACTTGTGTTTTGAAATTTGTAAAGTGTAATCACTTGGAAATGTGAATTCATGACTTGAAATTGGTTTAGTGTTGATACTTGAAATGTGAATTCATGACTTGAAAATGGTTAAGTTTAGTCACTTGAGAAATGAATTAGAGAGTCGAAAATGGTTGTGTGTAGTGTTTTGAAATGTGTGCTAGTCACTTGAAAAGTGGATTAGCGACTTGAAAATGGTTTAGTGTAGTTCTTAAAAGGTAAACTTGTGTTTTGAAATTTGTAAAGTGTAATCACTTTGAAATGTGAATTCATGACTTGAAATTGGTTTAGTGTTGATACTTGAAATGTGAATTCGTGACTTGAAAATGGTTATGTTTAGTCACTTGACAAGTGAATTAGAGAGTTGAAAATGGTTAAGTATAGTGTTTTGAAATGTGTACTAGTCACTTGAAAAGTGTATTAGCAACTTGAAAATGGTTTAATGTAGTTCTTGAAAGGTGAACTTGTGTTTTGAAATTTGTAAAGTGTAATCACTTTGAAATGTGAATTCATGACTTGAAATTGGTTTAGTGTTGATACTTGAAATGTGAATTCATGACTTGAAAATGGTTATGTTTAGTCACTTGACAAGTGAATTAGAGAGTTGAAAATGGTTAAGTGTAGTGTTTTGAAATGTGTACTAGTCATTTGAAAAGTGGATTAGCGACTTGAAAATGGTTTAGTGCAGTTCTTGAAAGGTGAACTTGTGTCTTGTAATTTGTAAAGTGTAATCACTTGAAAATGTGTATTCATGACTTGAAATTGGTTAAGTTTAGTCACTTGAGAAGTGAATTAGAGAGTTGAAAATGATTGTGTGTAGTGTTTTGAAATGTGTACTAGTGACTTAAAATTAATCAAGTGTAGTTACTTGAGAAGTGAATTAGTGACTTGAAAATGATTTAGTGTAGTTACTTGAAAGATGAACTTGTGTTTTGAAATTAGTAAAGTGTAATCATTTAAAAATGTGAATTCATGACTTGAAATTGGTGCACCTCCTCCTATAAAAGAAGATATTGATGCAAATTTGATTAATCTAATTCCTGGAGATACGGACATGCTTGGTAGAGTGTTTATCGAGCCTGATGGATCTTCGTAATTTTATTTTTCAATTGATAGGTTTATTTTTTCATTAATAAAATATTCAAGCTTACATACTTATTATGTTATTTACAGGTGGTATCCCGCGTCAAAAGAAGTTAATGAGGCTGTAAGGGAGAGCATTATGAGACTTTTTATATATCCTTGGCACGAGTGGTGGGACATTCCAATAGTCTCTAAACAAGCCATGTTTCAAGAGTTTAAGGTATATTAGATTTAATTATTATTTAGTTAACTTTAATATATATATATATATATATATATATATATATATATATACATATATACATATATAGATATAGATATAGATATAGATATAGATATATACATCCATATATATATGTGTGTGTGTGTATATACTAGTCATATAAAATCATATAACACTAGTCAATTGATTTTCAGACAATGTGTTGTTGGTTAGCAAAGCATGATTAGGCCATTTCTACAATTTTTGAGAGACAAGTTGTTATGTCACATCAGATTGCACATCTTAGACGTACCTTGACACAGGCCGTTGCTCCTGATTCAAGTAGCGAAGAGGAGACAAAGAGTGATGAGGAGTTTGTTGGGGCTACTCCTTAGTGTTGTGTTGTTGGACTTGAATTTTAGATAATTTTTAGATATTTTTGAACTTAGCTTTTACTTTAGTAAAAATTCTTTAGGAGTGTTTTAGTATTTTGAATGTTGTTGGATTCATTGTTTAAGTGTTGTTGATTTGAATTGCTTAAATAATTTGTTGATATAGTGTGTTGTATGATTATTGTAATAATGTGTGTTGCATGTGGGATATAGATATTGAATTGAATTTTTATTTAGCAGATGGGATGAAGAAAATGCAGATTTCTGCATTAAAAAAAAATGCAGAAAAGTGACAACGACCGTCGCTTTTTTATTCATTATGAAGAATAAAAAGCGACGAGCAACGTCGCTTTTTTATTTATTATGAAGAACAAAAAGCGACGATGGCCGTCGCTTTTTATTCATTATGAAGAACAAAAAGCGACGATCAACGTCGCTATTTAAAAAAAAAATATTTTATTTTTCTCAAATTATGATGGACAATGTCAATTTTTCTGAAAAAAATATTTTTTTTTCAATAAAATGACGCACAGCGTCGTTTTTTGTTCACAACGTCGCTTTTTTCAAAAATAACTAAAAAATTTTTTTTCTAAAAGCGACACTGTCTGTCGTAATTAAGCGACGCAGGCCGTCCTTTTCAAAAAACAACGCCCCTTTTTAAGACGGAAAAAAAAAGCGATGGATTTTCTTCGCTTTTGCCCAAAAAAGCGACACTGCCCGTCGCTTTTTGGTATCTTTTTAGTAGTGTAAGTGCAAACAAATGAGGCCTAAGTTGTGCCAATTTTTTAAGGCCAGTAATTTGCTAAATAATTTTTGATTAAACAATATCAATAATACGTAGGAGATACCAAATATTTTTTTAGGGGGTGGGGGAGGTGGGGTGGGTTTGTGTTTTTCAAACCTTCTCTAAAAATCAGTGACGGTTAGAGTGGTAAGTACTTCTTGATCCTTAGCCAAAGTTCTTGGTTCGATTTCTATGAATATTGAATCGCCTTTGTTAGAGAGTGCTTTACCTCCAATGTGGGACTTTCAGGTGCAAATTTAATGTTAGTCGGGCTTCAATATAAATACCGAACACCGGCTAAAAAAAAAAAAAAACTCTCTCTAAAGATCTTCTAAATTTTTTATTAACCAAGCTAAATAATTTTTCAATGTCGCTAAAGAAACAAATTAATTTGTATTGCCAGACAACTGGTTCACTATTTTCTTTTTATGATCTTTTTGTAGTTTGAAGAATTCTCAATTTTTTAAAAATTTGAAAGTTTATTTTGCATTATCAAATTATGCTGGAAGAAATAAATTAAAAAAGAAGACTTCCTGCAACTCAAACGTGGAAGCATGACAATTTCAGCTGCTTTCATTTTCAAATATTTTAGATCATGTAAACATGTTTGTAAGCAAAGATTTTTATTCAATAAAGAAATAAACTTCTGGTATAAAAATGACTTTTATTTAACACGAACAAATATTTTAATGACCAGAGGGGTATGACCCATGTTAGCACGAGCCTAACGTATTAAGGCACTTCATAGACAATTAAAAGCAATACGCAAGCTATCATATTCATGAGAGTTTTATGTATCAAATTTTCCCTCAATGTTCATTATGTCTGCATAGTAATCATCTTGACTAATATTTTTCTTTCATAAAACATCATGAATATTAATAAGCATTTCAACAACATCATGAATAAAAAGAAGAGAAAAGTACATTCATGCCCCATACGAGCAAACTATTTACAATTAAATGCCTCCTTACAACCC
This sequence comes from Capsicum baccatum var. pendulum, assembly GCA_030864225.1. NCBI lineage: Eukaryota > Viridiplantae > Streptophyta > Magnoliopsida > Solanales > Solanaceae > Capsicum > Capsicum baccatum. Next base: position 279,642,980 of record CM061552.1, on the reverse strand, counting down.
AACCAAGGAGAAGAAAAGCCCTATTGAGCCTAAAATGATACCTACTTGATAACAAAAGCCACAGACTAATCATCAAAAGGTGCTAAATAAGAACAAGGCCATTGAGCAACAGGTTTATATTTAGTCTGTTGTGGTGTTCCCTCCTTTACAACAAGAGCCTAGGCCTAATGAGTGGGAAGAAGCAAGAGGCAAATTAGCAGCAAAATAGAAGACTGTAATGACCTCTATAACTACTCCCACAACTAATGGATTCAACATGCTTGGAGGAGCTAGGTAGTACACAGTCAATGGGAATGAATAAGGAGGTTGGGCGATGTAGTGTTGATAGGGGAGGTGGTGTCACTAATTCCTCCATGATTTTTTGATATTGGTTGCTTGGAATGTTAAGAGGATCGAATAAGTTGCATAAGAAGAAAGAGGTAGCTAATTTTTTGAATAAAAATAGAGTAGTTCTTATAGTTGTTCAGGAGCATAAAGTGCAGCAGCAGTATGCTTCTAATACAATAAGTTAACTAGCAAAGCAATTGAGCTGGTGTGGTAACTATGACCAACAAAGTGGAGACAGGATATGGGTTGCTTGGGATTGCCAAATGCTTGATGTTACACCTACAGTCATGGATGAGCAATTCATTCATGGGCAAGTGGTGACTGCTGGGATGAAGTTTTAACTGATCAATGTAATGTATGGTTTGCATAATATAGGGGATAGAAGAATGCTATGGCTAGAATTGATCAGTAGCTTAGCTACTAATATGCAGGAGCCTTGGCTACAGTTTGCTGATTATAATACTGTATTAGAAATGGATGAAAAGCACTGGGAACTCAGATACTACTGAGTGAGATCAAAGACTTGTCTGAGTTTGTGTAGGATCATAGCTTTGCTGAGTTGAAGTATGTATAGAGTAAGTATGCATGGAAAAATGGTCACGTCCATAGCAAAATTGATAGGGCCATAATAAATGCTGAGTAGAAGTAGGTGTACTTTCAAATTCTGACCACACTCCTATAGCTATTCCTTTGGTCTTAAATCAGGCAAGGCATAATAAGCCTTTTAAATTCTTCAACCTCTTTGTTGAGCATGGAGAGTTTCTTCCTATTATGCAACAAGATTAGCTTGGAAAATAAGACGTCAAGGCAGTATTATGAAGAGGGTGTGGGACAAAATCAAGGTAGTGAAATATGGCTTGAAAAACTTAATACTAGAGATTTCAATAGGCCGGTTACTCAAAAAATTAACACTATCAGTGAATAGTCTTTGAATCATGATCCTAGTATGTTTACAGTTGAGAAGGAGCTGAAGAAGAAGCTTGAACATTTGAGCTTGATAAAAGAAAGTATCTTCAAAAAAAAGTTAGAATGAACTGGCTGAAACTAGGGGGTGCAAACACCAAATATTTCTTTGCCAGCCTTAAGAGAGAAGGCAAGCTCAAAATTCCTCCAAACACTTGGATGTCCCTTGAGGGTACTATGCTTATTAAAGAGGATTAGGTACAATGGGAGATCATTGCTTTTTATACTAAGCTGTTAGGTACTGCAGCTGAGACTCTTCCAACTATTAATCCTGATGTCATGAAGAATGGTAATGGTCTCGCTAGGCATCAACAGTTGGAGCTTATTAAAACCTGTAACAAGAGAATAGGCTCACTTAGATCTAAAAGAGTATTGATGGTAATAAGTCACCCGGTGGAGGAAGTTATAAATGTAGTGCTAGAGTTCTTTGATACTGGACATATAAACAAGCCAGTTAACTGCACTAGTGTAGTTTAAGAATCCTACAATAATAAAGGAGTTTCGTCCTATCTATATATATCCTGTTGTACCACTCATTTCTAAAGTGCATACATAGAGGATGAAATATGTTATGGGTATCATTGTTGATGCAAGTCAAGCAGCCTTTGTACAAGGTAGAGTGATTACAAACAATATCATTTTGAGCCACGAAATGGTGAGAGGCTATGGGAGGAAAGAAATCCCACCAAGATGCATGCTAAAAATAGATGTGCAAAATGGTCATTTAATATTATCCATTTGATGCAGCACTTAAAATAGGATTGATTTTTTGATGTGTACTAAATTAGACAACTTTGATCACACCTTACTCACAGGTTGGTGCTTGTAGATGATGCAATACCATTCCTCTTTCAACAAATAAAAACTAATGAAATCCTGTACTGTAGTAGATAAGGTTGCTAGTCTAGATACATGTAGCTCACACCAATATTTTTGAATTATATATTTTCTACGTGTAAGATACAATTTTAATTGAGACAATTATTTCTTTCATACGGCATGGTATTAGATTTACATGGACAAAAGAGCCATATTACCTCTTATGTCAATTATTCAAAGTTCTTCATTGTTCTATACCATTTCTTCAACTGCTTTAATATCGATTGATGTTTAAATATAACAAGTGCAAAAATATTGATGCACGTAGTTTTGTCACCTCCATATGAATAAATATAACAAACATATGCAGATATTTACCCAAGGAGAATGACTATTAATTCACAAGTGAACTAATTATCAGTAGTCACGTACAACAGTAATTAACGATAACTGATAAGTACTTTGTAATAAAGTAAGATTTAGATATCCGCCAAGGAGCTAATGGTGTCCTTTTGTATCTTAATTAATATATCTCCTAAATCAACTTTATAATAAAAATAATTGAATAAGTAGTTGACTTCTGTTTCAAAGAAACCTTTAAGAATCCACAAGAATTTTTTTTTAATTCATGGCACCAATATTGTTGTATCCTGAATCAATCAACGGGATAATTGAAACAAAGATATGAAATTCATCACCTGAATACATGAACAACAGGTGATTTCTAAATCATGAATTTCTTTAATTTATTTTCAAAATCTGAAAAAGCTCCCGCAATAATGTTAGAGAGAGAAAATGCAGCATTATGTGATAAAATAGAATTATCTTTGTAGGTTACATCAAATTTTTGTTCTCAGTATGAGATAATTCATCAAATGTGCTATGAGTAAAATCAGAAACAACCATACAAATGAAATAAGCTTTATTATATATGATATAACAATTTCAAGATTACAACTATTGATTAAAGAAGATAAAGATATATTGCACACTTTCAAACAGTCATCTTGTGAAAAATATATTTCAAACGCCTAAAAGTTGGTGATAAAACATATCCAAAATAATTCAAAATATATAGTACAACCTTTCATCAACAAAACAGTCACTTTTCTACGAACAAAAGTAGGCACGCATACTTGCGATAAAAAATTATCTAAAATAGCTAAAAGAGTATTATCTACATTAGATCCAAAACAAAGTAAAAATTATCCCAAATAGACTTACTATATTATTAATTACAAGTTCTAGCAAAACTTTTCAATAATTACTAGACTAAAAAAATAATTACAAGGTATAGCAAGTTTTTAGGAAAAAATTATTTTAATTAAATATTTGAAATTGATTTTTTAATATTTATTATTTATACTATTTCCTTATTTTTAGCATTTAACATTAATCACTATTAATTAAAGCTTTGAATAATTATGACAAGTTATATTATTGGTATCAATGATTTTTATTTTTATTTTAATAATTAAGTATTAAAGTTTGTTCACAATTTAAGGAGTCATATATGGTAAATATATTTTTTAAAGTTAAGATTGAATTTTTTTACTTTTTATTAACTTTAATAATTAACTTTCTTCTACACTTTTTCACGTTTTACAGTCTTTCATTAGTAATAGAAATCTTAATTCAACTTCTTTTTTCCTTCTTTTAACTTTCTTCTACAAATTTTCACGTTTTACGGTATATCATTAGAAACAGCAAGGGCACTAGAGTGAATTTCATGATCTACAAAAAATTTTTATGCAATTTTCTAATATTCACGGAGCTCGTAACGAGGTTTCATAGTTGCTTGTATCATTAATCAATGCTACTCTCTATCATATATCTTTTGATATGTGACTGTAACATGCAAGAAGATAATTCATTATCTTAAATTAAAAGAATAGAGCATATATTGTCAGTCATTGTTTAACCATCATGTTTAATATAATGATGTTTTCATCTTCTTCTTCTCAAGTTTTTTGATTAGTTGCTAAAATAAGCATCCTTTGCAGGTATCTGCATGAAGTTTGTTCATCATCTTTGATTCACAAGAATATCAAATCTGCAAATATTTTACTTAATGCAAAACTCAATCCTTATCTATCAGACTCTGGATTGGCATTGTCTTTTGTAAATTTGATTTTTTTTCTGTAGCAAATTGATATAAAATTGATATTAAATCATTTTTCTATTTACTGTTTGTTTTTCTGAGATAGTTAATAATTTGATTTAATTTTTTGGTGCTCATTACTGTTTGTTTTTCTAAGATTGTTGGTATGAACAAAGTTTATTTTTTTGTATTTATGTAGTATTTATATAATGTTATGTTACTTTAATATTTGTTTCGTATTTTACATCATTGAATGAAATTGATATGAATTAAGCCGCATCATATGATATTAAATTTGATATCAACTACATCAAATTATACATTGTTCGATTCTATAATTAGTAACATTTGACATGAATATTGTATTTTGATGTTTATTGATGCTCATTACTCTTTGTCTTTGTAAGATTGTTGGTATGACCAAAGTTAGTTTTGGTATTTAATATAGTATTTATATAATGTTCTTCATCTTCTTCTGCCAGAAAGCAAACACTAATATCAATCATGGTTAATATTGATTATTTCTTTATTACTACGAAAAATTATTTGACATCAAATAATTATCAATTAATTTATTTTCAATATTTACAGTCATAGTTTTTCATGTAATATCCATTACATACCCTAAAAGGTTATGTAACATAAAACATAATTTTTCTTATCGATTGTCATATTCATAAAACTCATTCAATATAAATGTGATATATGCGAAACTTCACCGATACCAATTTTAATATCAATTTAATACATTGAGAACTCAAAATAAAAGTATTACTTAAGTATGAAACGAGTATATAAACTTGTTTCAACGTAATTTATTAAACAATTCATAGATATTGTATTATGTACTATACTAGTTTCATACACTAAAAACGGCTATAAGAATACACCATTTGTATGCAGAATCTTATAGACCAACACAAATAACAGTTTGTTCAGTATTTTCATTAATATCCATTGGCATATATTTTATTGTCATATACAATAGATATTTAAAAAAAAAAATCGACAATACTACTTTTTTTTATCTAAATACACCATTACTCTCGTGTCATTGTGTATGAGTATTTTGGTGGGCATGTATCACTTATCAAAAATTTAATCCCAATTTGGATTGAGATAATGTCAATCTTCAACTGTTTTGATATCGCATTAACCAATCTTCTATACTTTGAATCTGCATCTTACATAATCTCATCTACAACAAAATATTTAGGTCTCTCTGTAAACATATTACAAAGTTCATTAGTAGGAATTATTTTTAAATTTCATAATTTAAAAATATGAAAATTCATAATTTCAACATACATAAAATAATACAGCAAAATAAATTTTATATCGAAATTTTTCTACTCAAAGCAATCAGAATAACATTATGAAAAACAATTAATCTATGAAACATGGTTGAATTATGAAATCACAGATTGAATATTATTTTTGAAAGAAGAAATTGTTTATATGTTAATGAAGTTAGAAGAATACTTTAATTCAACATTTTAACAATAAAGAATTTAAGAAACTCATAAAAAATTATTTAATTATTTAAATATGTTTGATTGCAAAATATCAATTTTCATAAATAATTTAACATACCTAAGGAATCTCATCCTCCTCTATGACGTATCATGATTGAATGCAAATTATCAAAATTTATATTTTTATAACACAAGAATTACTTATGTTTGCTTTTCTTTCAAAACATAATGCTCACTAGTTGCATAAAAGAAACGAAAACAAAAATTACGTATTTGATTTACTGAAACAAGTAAATTGCGTAGAAAAAGAAGATAGTGTATGGAGATGAAAACACTTAATGAAAGCATTAAAATAGGAGAAAAGAAAAACGGTAAGAGAGATTTGGGGAGTGGATTGATATCAATAATAGGTTAACTACATTTATGAATAGTATATTAGTTGTATTAAATCTTTATTTTAATTTTTGGTAATTACTTTTTCGTATTTTAAAAAAAATAAAAAAATCATTTTTAACTAATTTTTTTTAATTGAAAGTTTCTATAACTTGAAAACTAAAAAATTTTGCTATAACTTGTAATAAACAATCTAATAAGTTTATTTAGTTTAGTTACTAAAATAGATCCATAACATGTTAAAAATAGTCATCAACTCAAATCCATAACATATCTAAATAGTCCACCAAACAGACTCAAATATACCTAAACAGATCCAAGATAAGGCTAATGACACTATCCTTTTTTTGTTCTTGACTTTTCAGTCCTTTGTACTCATAATTGATTGATTGTAACTGTGTCTTTTCCCTTTCAAGTTGATTCAGTTGGTGATATTGAAAGTTTAGTTGGTTCATCAACATTATATCTATCACCTCTGAAGCTTATAAATCTACTAGTTGATTGTTATGGTATTTGTTTTCTTTGTAGTTTTTGTAGGTGAAAATACAAAAAAATATTATAACTGAAAAATTACAAGTGAAGAAAAATCAAAAGTTATCTTTTTTTTCTTCTTCGGCTGAGGCTCGGATATCTCGCTCTTTTTAAGAAGATTCAAGTCCGCTGCAGTAAAATTGTTTCACCGGTCTATCAATAATCTTCTTGACTTGTTCCCTCCAGAACACAACAGCCTTCTCAAAGAACAACTCAACAACTCTGAACAAGAGTTGAGTTCAAAGCTCCTCAAAAAGAACACATCCCTTCAACTAATGAACTCTTTCTTTTACTATTTTTTGTTGACTCTCTATTATATTGTGCATAGAAAAATATGCAAGACCACTTCTATTTATAGGAGAGGAATTCTTGCATGCAATGAATAGGAAGAAGTAATGGGAGATAAATGACATAGAAATTACAAGAGTTACAAAGGTTACAAAAATTATACCACATAAAGAATAGGATAATGGAGGAATAAAGTGTAGAAAGTTACATGAATCTCAAAAAAATTGTGATAAAATTCATCCATTACTAACTATAAAATATCACTTCTTGATGATGAAATGCATGCAGCTACCCACGTACGTGTATTGTGTACCTTAAACCCACCATTAACACCAAGTTTAATTAGGCATAAAAGCTACCTTAGTTAATAGAAAGGTAACAGATTGCATGAATGCTCCATAACGTCCAAAAAGTCACACATATTAATATTAAATAATAATTAAGCCTCTCCTAGAGGACCTCTCCTAGGCAGCATGTCTCATTTTTCCCCTAGCAGGTTTTTCTATTTAGTATGTCACGATTCGAACTAATGGATTATGTGAGCACCTATGCTATGCTATCCTAAGTAGTTAAGAGAATCCTTATTACCCAATCAAAAATATGCGGAAGACTTCTATTTTTAAGAGAATACTAAATTAAATATAACAAAGTAAATTAAATATCAGTAAATAAATTTTTCAGAAGCACCTTATAACTGTCTTTCACTATTCCAAAACCTAGTCAGACATGTGCAAGAGCTACCTATTATAGAATAAACTAACACTAAAATAATTAATAATGAGACTCCACTTCTGTCAAGAATGAGGTGCAGAAGTTGATATTGAATATCGTCATCCATCTAGTAACTGCAAGACTAACCTGTATTCAGTCTACACCCCCAAAAAGGGATGTAGAAAAATAGGCCCAGTACGAACACATATACTAGTAGATATGATTGAACGATCAGTGTTAGTCCACATAATTATAAAATAGAATTTTTAAAAAAATTATGACATATTAATAGAAAAATAATCCAACTCAAATTGTAACAACATTATTACTTTACCTATATAAGCTACATCATCCAACTACTCTTCTAACTCCATCAGTATTACATGCACTATTAACATACTCTAGTCTCATTAATTCACACCATCAATTATAATCCAATATCAATACATCATTATCCCTCTTTATTCACCTTACCTGTTCCATTACTCACGTTCACAAAAATAATTCAGTAATCATAGACAACTCACACTAAACTCTTGGGCTAACAACCAAATGTTCTTTAGTTATATTAAAGAATGATAACTAGCCAATTAGGTAAGCTATGATTACAATAAGTATAAATAAAGTAAGTTGACCAACACATAAGTATAGAGTTTCACTTTTCCAAGTACATGTCATACAATCAATCTTAAGGATACAATCAAGTAAGGGATACAAGTCAACTCACATCTCAGTAAAACACACCAGAGAACTCCAGTCTCATTAGAAACCTTATAAGTACTCTTGAAGAAGGATTAATTCAATAATTAAAACTTCGGGATCATTTATTTGGGACTATTTATTGGATTCATCACTTTATATCACTTTGTTATCAGTTTCTTTACTTTTATATCACCATGCCGGCTCGTGGCATCCGATCCAATCACGTCTCACAACAATATCAGAATTTAACATCGGCCACATTGCATGAAAAAATTAATAAAGTAGCAATACCAAAATTTAACATCGGTCATTTTGCTTCTAACAATCTTTTCATAAGTATAATTATGTCCTTCTAAATCTCCCAATTAGAACATCATTAGCTCATTATCAGCTTATTAAACCACAGGATCTTTCAAAATCAACACTAATATGCATATGCACTTATTTTTACTTAACTAGTCATGACCTACTGGGGATAATTTAATTTCATATACTGTACCGATGTGGTATTTTATCCTTCATAAATAAGTAATATCAATATTTATATTCGTACCGATGTTTACCCGATCCTCCATAACCATATTATGTATATTTTATCAAATTTATCTCTCAGGATACAATACGATATACTAAATTTACAAGTGCACTTAAAATCATAAAACAATTCAATCAAGTTCTTTCATTTATCAATATTTTGTACCCTCTCACGGGCATTATTTTAATAAGTTATCATGATTATCGATAATCCATTTATGGCATTACTCCAAGGAGTTATCATTATCAAACAATCCTCTCATAGGCTTAATTCAATAAACCATCATTCTCAACAATTTATGCTCTCATGGATATCCAATAGATAAAGTATTTTCAACATTACCCAAACAAGAATATCATAAAATAAATAACAATTTAACACTTAAGCATATAAGTCACTATTGGAGCCTTAATCACCCAGTAATTATTAAAATACCACTACCTTCTTAAATACCACAACTTGGATTCTAATATCACCACCTATAACTAGTACATTCAAGATATCATTATCCTCTACCTCTTTCTATATAATACAATCATCACACTAATTCAAGTCATCTGTTACTTAGATATTACTATGCTCATCATATTCGAGCCTATCATAATTCTCCTCATCATATTATTGTCCAATACATACAACTTAATACCATTATAACTCAACTAGGTTCATCACTAGAACAACTAAAAAAACATCATCTCCACATACTTCATTTACAACAATCTCCTTTCGGATACATAACACATAATATCATAAATATCACATAATCAATCAATAATATAGCCTTTTGGATTAAAGTAAAATCCTCATATCTTTATACACCTCAACTCCATGCCCGTAGGTCTAGATATGCTATCTCCCATCAATTCTAATCTATGAAAATATAAAATAACACAGTTTTCTACTCATTAAACATAGCCTACCTGGAAGCAAGCTTTTGAAAGAAGCAAGCCGTAATAAGAATGCTCTTTTCTTTGTTTTATGCCTAGGAATAATCAGCCATCTAAACAACAAGCAATAATAAGAGTAATTAATAATTACTCTTCAAACAAATATCTTGGGGATTCAAACCTACTAATTCTACCCTTAATCAAGGTCTATATCGATTCCCAAGGTAAAGTAATAATTTACTAGTTCTTTCAAACTTAAATCATCTCCATTAATAGAGTTTTTATGCTAAAAGTCTCATCTTTATGGGATTCAAAGTTCCTAACCATCAAAATTTATTATCTAATTTACGATATTCATATCAGGAATCTTTAATTTATAATTTAGAATCAGCTCTAGGTCATATTAAAAACACCCATAAGTTTTTCCCAAAAATTCATCATTAAAGGTCTTTCTAAGAATTTCAAGATGTTAAAGGAGTAAAAGACGAAGAAAATAATGGAAAAACTTACCTCAACGAAGGACTTTCACCTTAAACTTTGTAAAATCACTTCTCTAGGGTTGGGAAATAAAGTTTGGAGATTTTATACCCAAGCACGGCTGAAACTAATTTAAATACCACCATAATTTTTGCTACAATGAAATTCCCGTTTCAGCCCGGACAATGCTTAGTAAAATAGTCATAACGTTTTACTCCAAATTTGGATTGAAAAATAATTTATTGCGTTGGAAAGAGGACTCAAATATCTTTGATTTGGTGGATATTGGACCTCATAAATCCTAATTTTCTAAGATATATGATCGTTTGAAGTTGTCTCTAATAGAAACCAAATCAAAACTCTATCGGAAAGAAAGCTTTGCACTTAACTTTTTGTTATGGATATTTTACGACATTAATTCATACCTAAATAACTTACAAACTAAAGTATTGATATTATTACTCATGAATAATTAAATTCATCGGACTTGAGTGTAATGACCCTTTAGATCATTTTTCATGTTCCCTCTTATTTTCGCCGTTAGATCTTTTTCCTATCTACCTCAAGTAATTTATGACTTTCTTAAACTTGTAATTTGATTACCAGACAACTCGTTTGGTTTTTTGGGACCAATTCCTCATTTAGAAGTCTTTGTTGGTTTCAAATGGCCACCGAGTAAAAACTTCAGCAAAACAATCTCATATATAAATTTCGACTGCCCCAACAGCTCCAAAATATTGATTTTAGACTAGGAAGACCTTTGGTTTGGGTCCCAATACACCCGAGTTCACTTCAAACTATTGATCGAAAAGTTGAAAAATCAAAATATATTGGTATGGGGCCCACAATTGGTCTAAACGGCCTCAGCTAGCAATTTCGACTTCACCAGTGCATCCAAAACATCAAATTTAGGGGGTTTACATAGTTTTTTTTTTGCATAAAACGGAGTCCAAATGAGTCCAGGAGGTCAAAAATAAGTTTTGACCTTGCGGATCCCATTTAAGCGTGTATAAAAAGCCCCCTTGGTCGAATTTTTGTCATTTTCCACTTCCCTTTGAACCCTAGAAACTCTAAATGACCTTGTAACTTCAAATTGATTCTTGGGGTGAGTTAGAATCTTGATTAACATATATATTCGTGATTAACAACGAAATTGATATAATAACCCTTTCATTTCATGCTCTAATTTCTTGAATTTTTGACAAAAACCCCAATTATCTTGAGGGCATGATTATAGCCCAAATAAGCTTGGTTTTCACTTGATTCTTTAGGTTTATGATTCTCTAATGATAGTTGAACATTGGGTTGATCTCGGATACATGTTTTCCATTTGTGGGACCCACTTGAGGGCTTTTAGTGTCGTTTTTTGACCTGAACCACAATGGTCAATATGGGTATCGAAATTCTAGTAATAATGTGTAGATTTTTTTACTAGCTTGGCACCTTGAAGAATCTTCTTGAAAAATAAAAGCAAAGGCTTAGCGATTTGTGAGCTTTCTTTGAATTTGAGGTAGGTTAGACTTACTTTTTGTTAGATTACACTATGTTATAGTATAATTGTGATATTTTATTGGATTGGGAGGGGTTCTAGGTGTTGGAATGTTTAAATGGTAACACTTGAAATTAGTTGAATTATTTAGGCCATTTGAACTCATATTTTGAAATACTTGACTTGTAGACTAGAGTCTTGGTTATTTGGACTTCATGTCTCACGGATGGCACGGATGGCATAAGAATGCTCTAGTTGTTAGATGAGAGTGACCTTGTCACTCATGTTAGGGGTAAGTTGGCCCTAGTTACCTATACTTGTGGGAATGCTTTAGTTTCCAAGAAGAAGTTAGGAGTAATGCTTGATATAGACTTTTACCTTAAGACTATTGTGGCTCGCTATTCATCTAAGACTTGACTTAGACACGTTAGCTTAGTCTAGGGTAGAAGATGTACTTAGTGTATACTTTGGTGGATTAGTTGTGGGTTCTTGACCCATATTAAGTTTGGATCAATATAGTGTCCTTGGAAGCCTTAGATGCTCGTCAAATGCTTAGAGAATGCATTTGGGATCATGATAGCTAGTTTTGGTAAATGACTTATGGTGACTACATTAGAAGTAATAAACTTGGTTGCTTACTAAATTATATTTAATGCTATGAATAGCTATGAATTTTGCTATTAATCAAGCCCATGACTATGTTACCATTTGGGCCATTGACTAGCCTATTATTTTGGGCTTTGGCTATGATATTATTTATGTTATGCTTTTGTCTAGTAACCAAATCATTGATTATGCCGGAAATCCCTCTCATCGCTAATATTGTGAGTCTTGATACTAAGGCTCTAGGAGGCATATTATTAATTTCATGAGGGGATATGCTACTAACCATGTTGAACCCAATAATACATTATAATATTCATGCTATATATATTCATATATCTATGGATAAATTATCCCCGATGACGAATGATGAGATGTGAAGGTATACTCTTTTTTACTTCTCTTTTACTTTAGCCCTCGTGGGGCTTGCACTTTACTTTAGCCCTTGTGGGCTTGTCATTTACTTTAGCCCTTTTGGGTCTTGTCTTTTATTTATTGGAATTTTATTTAAATATATTGATGTGATGATGATGCCCGCAAGACTGGATCATATATTGATATTATGATGATGTCGGGCAAGGTCGGATGATATATTGATGTTATGATGATACCCGGCAAGGACGGAGGATATATTGGCTTTATGCTGATGTTCGATTCGAGTCTGAATAATATATTGGTGATATTGATATCCGATTCAAGTCCAGAGGATATGTTGATGATATTGATACTCGGTTCAAGTTCCGAGGATATGTTGATATTGATATGTATGGTAAACTATTTATAGGCACATGTTTTTATATGTATATATCCGCATGAGAAATAAGGGTTTGATGTTGACCTTACAGCGTCGGTTATGGACCACTAGTGTTAAATACTTATAAAGTGGAGTAGTCAATAATTAATGATAACTAGGGAATTGCAACAATTATTGGTTTAATGATAAATGAAGACTAGTTGGTAAGTGGGATCTAGTTGTAAAATGAGGATCCACCTAGTGAGTATTGTTAGCATTAAATAATGGATAATGAAAGAATATTGGCCATTAGAATAAGCTATGTGGTGACTAGTTGACTATTAAATAATTATATGACTTAATGACTAGAGATTAATGGACTATTTAATGACCTTTGTATATTAATATACATTAGTTAGTAAAAATGGATAAACTCATGGCTAATGATGATAATATGGTATGAGGACCTATATTCGAGATTGTTGCCTAATGAAAGATGAGAAAATATTCGATTGTGATAAATACGAAATATAGTCGAATAATGTTGAGTTTTGGATACGTTGTTGGTTATGTATATATTGTTATTATTTCCTTGGGTGTACTCTCCTGTGGTATGGGACGCCGTGATGGGTTCCTTTACTTTAGGCACTAGTTAGTGTATGGGCTCCAACTTTGTACTGTGTTTTTGTTATTTTATGATTCTGAATTATTTATTTCTTACGCTTGATGGTATTGATATGTGATGATGCGGTATGGTATATTATTATTTTGGTTGATTCTTTATATTATATACAGTGATTATGGAGATGATTTAGGTTTGATTATGTACCTTGGCTTAGATATGTTTATCTTGTATTATATCATCTATATATCATGGCTTAGCTCAGTCAGTCGATGCTTTCTACTGAGTATCCATTTTTTTGGTACTCATACTACACTTATGTACCTTTTTGGTGCAGATCAGAGTACTAGCTGGTGTTGTTGTGTTGAGTCTATGAAGTATTGATATTTCGGAGATAGGTTGAGCTCTTGGAGTTTTGAGTCACGTGTTTTCTTCTATCTTTGATTCAATCTTTTAAATTCAAGACAGATGTATTAACTATTTAAGGTTCTTGGGTTGTATTTCTTTTACTATAGTATTTAGGTGCTCTTATAATAATATTATCAGGTTATGGGATTGTTATCCGCAGTTGATTATCTTTTTATATTAGAACATTGTTTATGTATATCTTGTGTTTTTTGAATTTAGCCTAGTTGGGAAATTCCAACCTAATTAACCCTTTGCATTAGCTTTGAGTTATGGTATTGGTTTACCGACTGCGGAAATTGGCAGGTGCCATCATGACCTATAAATTGGATCGTGACAAATCAATATTCGAGCCAGGTTTCACCGATATTGCAAGTACAAGAGTAAGTGCCTAATAGAGTCCTATGGACGTTGCCATTCATTTTCTATCTTCAGGAGGAAATGTGACATTCTTAGGAGTCTTTCACTTCTTTTATTCACATCATGATAAGAGTCTGAGTTAGTTTATAGAATATTTCTTCGACTTTACTCTTTTACAAATGTCTAGGAGACGTGCTACCTCTATGCAAGATGAGGTCCCAAGATTGGGTCCAAGGATCCTACTCGTATTTGTGGATGACCTAGAGGTCAAGAATGGTCTTGTGATGTATCCCCAGCTAGGGGACAGGATAGGTCGCCTTCCCCAGACCCTATCCCTGTACCTGAGCCAGTGATTCCTCTACCACAACCAGCGGTGGGCTAGGGACTGACCCAAGCTTCACCAGGTTTCATTCCTTCTTCACTGCTCAGAGATGCCTTTATTCAGATGCCGAGTATGGTTGGTAGTGTATCATCTGATTGTGCATAAATTAATGGGATAGAGGCACAACCTATAGCTGCAGCTTCTAGAGTTGAGGTTCCTCCTGCGCCGACAGTCATATTGCCAGTAGTCGCACAGCCAATTGTGACCCAGCCTGTTATGTCTGTTGAGGAGCAGAAGATGTTGGATAGATTTTTTCATTGGCTCTGCCTAGATTTTTTTAGTGCTCCTGAAGAGGATGTATTTGAGTTTCTTACTGCTTGTGAGGATAGGCTTTGTAGTTTAGTCCTTATTGAGACTTATAGTGTGTATTACACCATATTTTAGTTAGATTTTTCATCACTGGTGGAGAGGTTTCACAGATTTTGGACCAGTTGGATCTTCTCCCTTATCATAGACTCAGTTATCCAAGATGTTCTTGGAGAAGTATATGTCATACAACCTTAGAGATCGACTGAGGGATCAGTTCTTCAAATTAGAGTAGGGCTCCATGACATTGGTCGAGTATGAGGTCTATTTTTATGAGTTAGCCTAGCATGCGATTTCTATTTTGGACACTAAGTACAAGTGAGTTCATTGTTTTATCAGAGGGTTGAGACTTCCTATTCGAATGGCTACTCAGAGTCTAGTTGTTGTGGGTAGGAATTTTGCTGAGGTTTTAGATCATGCTAGAGTGATAAAGGAGATACACAAAAAGAGTCTTAAGGTCCTTAATAAGAGGCCTAGGTTCAAGGGCAGATTAGGTGGGAATCGTAGTGGATCCCGACTCAGAGGTGGTAGCTTTTATGCTGGGTATCCTCTACGTCTATCTTCTCAGACTACTAACAGAGGTCATTCTGGTGTTAGTGGTCGCCCTAGTAAGAGAGGTAATCAGTATTCTAGAGGTTCGTTTATGGGTTATTCTAGATGCGGTGGTTATTTTGGATTAATCAAATCTATTGGCGTTGGTTCTGCTTGTGATTTATATTATTCTTATGGGCTTCATGGTTATTATTTGTGAGATTGCCCTAGTCGTGGAGCGATGGTTGTTTCAGCCCATGGTGTTTTCCCTATTAGAGCAGTTCATCCCTCAGGTAGAGGTGGTTCTAATGGTCGCGGGGGTGGTTATCAGGGTGCTTGAGGTGGTACTCAGGTAGGTAGGACAGAAGGTCGATTAGGTGTCTATACAGATGGCAAACGTGGTCAGTTATATGCAGTACCTGCTAGAACTGAGGCTGAGACTTTGGATGTTATGGTTACAGGTATGATTTTGGTGTGCCATAAGTTGGCTCTTGCTTTATTTGTTCTCGAATCCACTTATTCTTATATATTTCTTATTACACACCACAGTTGGAGTTGACTAGTGATTTATTATCTATGTCATTATGTGTATTTACTCCCGTGGGTGATTTTTTAATAGTGGATCGAGTATTCAAATTTGTGAGAATTAGTGATGTCGATACTTATGCTGATCTTATTATTCTGGATATGCTGGATTTTGATGTGATTTTAAGCATAGACTGATTATCCCACTATCATGTGGTTATGGATTATTTTGCCAAGACTATTACCTTAGCCATGGTCGGCGTATACCCAGGCGTGTGGCAAGGAGCAGTTAGCCGCGATCCAACAAGGATTATTTCTTATGTTCGTGCCAAGAGACTTATTTCCAGGGGTTGCAAGTCTTATCTCGCTTATATTTGTGATACTCGTGTGGAGAGTTCGTTGCTTGACTTTGTTCCTGTCGTTTGTGAGTTTCTTGATGTGTTCCCTACCGACCTATCTGGTATTCCCCCTGTTCATAAGATTGGGTTTTCTATTGACCTCGATACTAGAACTCGACCTATTTCTATGGTACCTAACTATATGGCTCCTACCAAGCTTAAGGAGCTGAACTCTTAGCTTCAGGATCTTCTTAGTAAGGGTTTTATTAGACCAAGTGTGTCCTCGTAGGGAGCTCCTGTATTGTTTGTGAAGAATAAAAATGGCTCCATGTGCATGTATATCAATTATAGACAGCTTAATAAGGTGGCAAGGAATAACTGTTACCCTATGCATCGCTTTGATGATTTATTTAACCAGCTTCAGGGTGAAGCAGTGTATTCTAAGATTGACTTGAGATTTGGTTACCATCAGTTGAGGATTCGGGTTGAGGATATCCCGAAGACAGCTTTCAGGACCCGTTATGGTCATTATGAGTTTTTAGTAAGGTCTTTTGGGTTGACTAATGCCCCATCCGAGTTCATAGATCTGATGAACTACGTATCCATACCTTATCTAGACTCCTTCATTGTTGTGTTCATTGATGACATTCTTATTTATTCGAGAAGTAGTGAGGAGCATGCACAACATTTGAGAGTCGTGCTTCAGACTTTGGGAGATCATATATTTTTTGCCAAGTTCTCTAATTGTGAGTTTTGGCTTAAGTTAGTGACATTCCTTGGGCATGTGGTATCTAAGGCTGGTATTATGGTAGACCCAACTAAGATTGAGGGATTCATGATTGGGCTAGATCTACGTCTCCGATAGTGGTCCACAATTTCATCAGTTTAGCTAGTTATTATAAACACTTTACTGAGGGATTTGCGAGTATTTTAGCCTCTGTAACCAGATTGACGCAGAAGGAGGTTCCTTTTCTATGGTCTGAAGAGTGTGAGTTGAGCTTTAATAAGCTCAAGGATTTTCTCACTTCATCTCATATGTTAGCTCTTCCATTTGAGGGTGAGGGATTCGCCATGTTTTATGATGCCTCTGGTGTTGGTCTTGGTTGTGTTTTAATGCAGAAGGTTTTTGTCATTGCCTATGATTCTAGACAGCTTAAGGTTCATGAGTGAAACTACACCACTCATGATTTGGAGTTGGCCGAGGTAGTTTTCACGCTTAAGATTTGGAGGCATTACTTGTATGGTGTGTATTATGAGATTTTCACCGATCATCACAGTCTTCAGCATCTTATAACCCAGAGAGATCTTAATGCTCAACAGCGCAGATAGATAGAGTTGCTTAAGGACTATGATATTTCCATCTTGTATCATCCGGTTAAGGTGAATGTGGTAGCTGATGCCTTGAGTCACAAGGCAGTAAGTACGGGTATCTTGTCTTGCATATCAGTTTCTCAGTGGCATATGGTATGGAACTTTCAGTCTTTAGACAATTTGATGATTCGTCTTAATTTTTCAGATCCTATGAGGATTTTGGCTTGTGTGAAGGCGAGGTCCTTCCTATTTGAGCAGGTTCGTGATCGTTAGTATAAAGATAGTAAGCTTTGCCTATTTCATAATCAGGTGATAAGTGATGTGTCCGAGAGGCATATTATTGATTCTGAGGGCATTTTAAGATTTCAAGGTCGTGTTTATGTTCCTCATGTTAGTGATGTGATTCAGCTGATTTTATATGAGGCTCATAGCTCTAAATATTCCATTCATCTCGATACAACTAAGATGTATAGATATTCAAGACAACATTATTGGTGGGATGGCATAAAAAAGAGATATGGCAGACTTTGTAGCTCGTTGCCTATGTTGTCAGCAGGTAAAGGTCGAGCATCAACGTCTTAGTGCTTTGACTCAGATATTGCCCATTCCTGAGTGGAAAGGGAAACGGATTCCTATGAACTTCATTAGTGATTTGCCTCGTACTTCTCATGGTTTCGATGGCATTTTGGTTATGTTGGATTGTTTGACCTAGTCAGTAAATTTCATTCCTATTCAGATGACTTTCAGTCCTGAGAGATTAACCCATATCTATGTTCGGGAGATAGTTCATTTGCATGGGGTGCCCATTTCTATCATTTCAGACTGTGATTTTGTGTTTACTTTGAGGTTTTGGGGAGCATTCCAGGAAGCATTGGGTACTCGACTGAATTTGAGTACAGTTTTTCATCTGCAGACTAATGATCAGTTTGAGTGACCTATTCAGGTGCTCGAGGATATGCTCCGAGCCTGTGTTATGGACTTTGGAGGCCAGTGGGATCAACACTTAGCATTGGCAGAGTTTGCATATAACAACAACTATTATTCAAGTATTGAGATGGCACCTTATGAGGCTTTGTATGGTAGGAGATGTCGTTCTCCGATCGTTGGTTTGAGACTTCCTAGGTAAGGCCTCGTGGTATGAATTTGCTTCAGGACTCGTTAGATAGAGTCAGGGTGATTAAGGATAGGTAGAGAGAAGCTCAGTATAGGCAGAAGGCCTATGCAGATCGTCAACTTAGTGCCTTGAGATTTGGAGTTGGTGATTGTGTATTCCTCCATGTATCACCCTTAAGGGTGTGATAAGGTTCAGGAGGAATTGTAAGCTCAGTTCTCGATATGTTGTCCTTTTTGAGATTCTTTGTGTAGTTAGTGAGGTGGCTTATAAGTTAGCTTTACCCCCAGAATTTGTTGTTTTTCATCTAGTTTTCCATGTCATTATGTTGAGAAAGTATATTCCGAATCCATCTCATGTGCTTAGATGGGACTTAGTCCAGTTAGATGAGCAGTTGACCTTTGTGGAGGATCTTGTGCTTATTTTGGCTAGTAATATGAGGCGGTTGCGTACTAGAGATATTTCTATAGTTAATGTTCAATGAAGGCACCACCAAGTGGAGGAGGCCACATGGGAGATTGAGAGCAAGATACGGGCCCAATATCCTCACCTGTTTAAGACTTCAGGTATTTCCTTATCTTTAACTTTCGGAGATGAAAGTTCCTTAGTAGTGGATGTTGTAATGACCCTTGAGGTCATTTTTCATATTTCTGCTTATTTTTGCCTATAGAGCTTTTCCATAGCTTCCCCAAGTCATCTATGACTTTCTAAAACTGATAGTTTGGTTACCAGGCAGCTCGTTTGATTTTTAGGATCAATTCTCCGTTTAGAAGTCTTTGCTAGTTTCGAATGGCCACCGAGCGAAAACTTCAACAAAACAACCTTGGATGCAAATTCAAACTATACCAGTAGCTCCAAAATATCAATTTTAGACTGGTGATACCCTTGGTCCAGGTCCCAATATACCCGAGTTGATTTTGACCTATTGGTTGGAAAGTTGGAAAATTGAAAGATATAGGTGTAGGGCCCACAATTGGTATAAATGACCTCAAATGGAAAATTCGACTTCACCAATGCATCTGGAACATTGAATTAGTAGGTTTACATAGTTCGTTTGTGAAAAAGAGAGTTCGAATGAGTCTGAGAGGTCAAAAATAAGTTTTACTTTGCGGACCCTATTTAAGCACGTATAAAGAGCCCCCTTGGTCGAATTTTGGCCATTTTCCACTTCCCTTTGAACCATAGAAACTCTAAAATGACTTGGTAACTTCAAATTAATTTTTGTGGGTGATTTAGAAGCTTGATTAACACACACACACACACACACATATATTCATGATTAACAATGAATTTGAGGTAAGAATCCTTTCATTTCATGCTCTAATTTCATAAATTTTTTACCAAGATCCCAATTTGCTTGAGGGCATGATTTTAGCCCAAATAATCTTGATTTTCACTTGATTCTTGAGGGTTATGATTCCCTAATAATAGTTGAATGTTGGGTTGATCTCAAAAATGTGTTTTCCATATGTAGGATCCACTTGAGGGGTTTTATCGTCGTTTTAGACCCGAAGCACAATGGTGCAATATGGGTATCAAAATTCTCATAATGATGTGTAGATTGTGTTTTTGATATCTTGACACCTTGAAGAATCTTCTCAAAAAAGAAAAGCAAAGATTTAATGGTTCGTGAGCTTTCTTTGGATTCGAGGTAGGTTAGGCGTACTTCTTGTTAAATTGAGCTATGTTATGGTATAATTGTGATATTTTGTTGGATTAGGAGGGGTTATAGGTGTTGGATTTATTAAAAGGTAACGTTTGGTATTAGTTGAATTAATTAGGCCATTTGAACTCATATTTTGGAATACTTGACTAGTAGGCTAGAATTTTGGTTATTTGGACTTTATGTCTCATGGATGGATGTAATACCCCGCAAAGTCCTCTTCCAATCTGAGCCTTAGAGCGTATTCAGTAAAGCGGAAATTCGAGTCTAAAAGTTTAAAAAATATCTTCTCAAGTATGAAATACTTTGAATCGTGTGGAATTTTCCTAATTTCTACATTTTGCCATGTAGAGCATTGAGTAAGCTTTCCATTGATACAAAATTCACCCAAATCGGACACTCGGGCGAAGAGTTAGAGCCATTTTAGTGAGACAGTATGTCACCTGGCCTTCTGGCGCGTTGCGGAGCTAGCCATAATGGCAATCGTCAAATTTCATCAAGACTCCGTGATTCCTCCGTGTCGCGGTGTAGTTCCAGTTCACACCAAGGTGGCTAAGTGATTGCCACCGCGTCGCGCCGTCATGCCATTTACCAATTGTCAAAATTCCAGTGGGCTGCGATTATGGCGTGTCATGCCAGCATGAGAAATCGGAATTTTTCAGTTTAAATTCCCAGGGCTTTTTGGTTTTTTTCCCAAACTACTATAAATACCCACTTTCATACCCTATTTTTACCTGAGGTTAGGGGTGTCAAACGGGCCGGGCTGACCCAGCCCGACCCGGCCCGACCTGGCCCGACTAGCTAAATTGGCCCGGTTTGACCCGGCCCGATAAGCCCTAGGGCTTTAGGTTTCCGGGTCCCGGGCCGGTTTTTTTGTTAAAATAGGCCCGGTTAAACCGGCCCGGACCAAGCCCGGTCCAGGCCCGCCGGTTAACCGGCCCGGCCCGGCCCGAAAAAAATAAAAATAAAAAAGAAATTTTTGTTTTTTGGGCCAAACTAGCCGTTGGCCCAACGGCTATATAGCCGTTTTTAGGTCCAAACGGCTAGTTTGGGCCCAACAACAACAACAACAACAAACCCAGTGTATTCCCACCTAGTGGGGTCTGGGGGGGGTAAGATGTACGCAGTCCATACCTACAACTTCAAATCATTTTTCACACAATTTTTTACTCTCTCAAATCTCATTCTCTCTCAAATCTCAATTCTCAATTCTCAAATATTCAATATATTTAATTTTTTAAAGTGTTCACTTTAATTTTTTAATTTTTTGTTTACAAAGTATGAGCGAAAGTTTCTAAAGTCGCAATCTTCGGATACTTCCAAAATTTGGTATTGTCGTTCCATCTCTTACGTTTAATTTTTATTTATTGTATTAATTATTTAATATTTAATTTTATTATATTTGTGTATTTTGAATATTTTTAGTTTAATTTAATTTATATTATGGATAAATTAAAAAACCTCGCTGCTAAAGGTGTTAAAAATTTTTGTCCCGGAAGCGGTAGTGGTAGTAAAAAGCGAATTACTAGCGATAGAGGTAGTTCAAGTAATAGATATACCCGTGTGACTTCGCCTCCGGTACCGCTTGGTACACCTTTTGAGGAAGAAATAGGTGTAGGTGCTCACGATATGGATTATGTAGAAGCTCAGGAAAATTACGGTATAGAAGAAGAAAATGAAGTAGATGCAGTTAATTTAGACGAAGATGATGAAAATATTGCTGAAACACCCGCAGTAGGAGATGCTAACGTTAGATCTGAATCAGTTAATCTCCCTTCCCGTCCTCCCAGTGCCCCAAAACCTCGTAAAAGAACTAGTATTGCATGGCAATTTTTTGAACGTATATCAGATATTGAGGTGCAGTGCAATATTTGTCAACAAATATATAAGCATAGAAGTGGAGGTAAGCAAGGGGGTACGGGTACGTTAATGAGACATATAGCTGAAGATCACAAAAGAGAGTTAATTATTGCAAAAGGTGGTGGGGATGTTGGTGGGTCAACGCAAACTAGAATGGACCTAACAACCGGTCAAGTAGCGAAAAAGTATAATAAATTGAGGGACAGGGAAGAAATAGCTAAAATGGTAGCTGTGGGTTGTTTGCCTTTTAGTTTTCCTTCTGCTGATGCTTTTATTCGTTATATACAAGCAATTTATAATCCTATGTTTAATGGTATTCATAGAACTACTTGTCGGTCTGATATTTTTAGACTCCATTCACAATATTGTTTTTATTTATCAACATTGTTAAAAAATATTCAATGTAGATTGTCTCTAACTTCTGATCTTGGTCGTGCTGTAAATAAAAATGATTATTTAATCGTTACTTATCATTGGATGGATAGTCATTTCGTGATGCAAAAACGTATTCTTGCTTTTTTATATGATGAAGATCGTAAACATACTGGACAATTTATTGCTGATTCTATTGTTAAAATTGTCGGATATTATGGTATAGAAAATAAAATTTTATGTATTGCTTTTGATAATACTTCTAACAACAAGACTGCTATAACAAAAATAAAATCTACGCTATCTCCGCCCTTGCCTGAAATTTTTCATATTAAGTGTGCATGTCATATATATAATTTAATTGTAAAAGATGGTCTTGACTTTTTTGAGCTTTATATTGAAAAAATTCGTCTTGCCGTTGGTTTTATTCAAGGAAATAATCGTAGATCGAGAATTAAAGAATTTAAAGTTAAATGTCAAGAAAATGGACTTACACCGATTTTGATGCCTGAGGAAGTTGATACTAGATGGAATTCTACGTATGAATTTTTAAAAACTTGTTATAAATATAGAATTCCTATTACACTAGCTTTTAACCAACATTGTGGTTCATTTGCTGATTCTGCTGATTGCATGCTACATAATTCTGATTGGGTTGTAATTAATGATCTTGTTAAGTTTTTAGAAAAATTTTATGTAGCTACGATTGAATTTTTCGGTGCTTACTATCCTACTATTTGTAATATTTTGGCATATATAGCCGATATTTATGGTTTGCTCCAACAATATAAAAATAAAGAAGGTTATAAAGAAGCTGTTGGCGCTACGTTTACGAAATTTTAAAAATATTTTTTTCCGATTCCCCCTATTTACTTGGTTGGTGCTATGCTAAATCCGTGCATGAAATATAATCATATGTGTCACTTTAGTACTCTTATTTATACTAACTTAGAAATAAATACTAACCATGATTCTGAACAAGTACAGCCTGATTTGTGGACGGCTACGGCTGATGCAAAGGATTATATAGAAAAATTATATAATCACTATGCTGATTTATTTGATTCAGCCGTACCTACAAATATCACTCCAACTGTCGCTCCTCATCCTCCCGAGGAGCCATCATCTTCTAAAAGGCCGGCACATAGTGGTTTTCCTGATTCGTTTTATGATTTAACTTGTTGGAACAGTGTTGATGAGAGAACTTACACATCAACTTATCGGGAAAAGCTGAAATATTATCTTCAGACGGCACCAGAGGATCGCAGACGACGGATCAACATGCTGGATTGGTGGAGGAACAATGAATCACAATATCCTGTACTTTCAATATTAGCTAGAGATATCTTAAATGTTCCAATGTCAACCGTTGCATCAGAGAGCGCCTTCAGTCAGGGACGACAGCAGCTTGGAGACAACCGACACTCATTGGGAAGCAACGCAATGAATGTTTTAGTTTGCCTCAGAGATTGGATTAGAGCGGAAAGAAGAAACCAAGGAATGGAACCGGAGCCGAGCGACGAGCTGAAACTTGAAAAAATTATGACTTCACGGGAGAACTCAGCAGAATCAAGTCCAATGCATGGTTTTGCCCCCGTTGACTTCGACTATCCTATGCAAGTTCCCATTAATATTAACATGAATGAGTTGGAAAAAATGATGCATAATTTATAGATTTTTCATTCATGTAAATTATAAATTTTGGATCATTTTGCAATCAATAAAATTCCACAAATTCATTCACTCCTTAGTCGTTGTTTTTTATTTTTTTTTATTTAACAATTTAAAATTTTAAATTGAATTTCTAGTTTTATACTTTAAATTAAAAACTTACTTCTAATATATTATTAATTTACTACCAAAGATTATTAATTTATTATGTTAAGTAGCATATGTTTTGTATATTTGTGCATATATCTTCTATAGAAGTGTATATTTAACGTATACATGTGTATATGTTTTATAAATTAGTATATAAGTATATCTATACATATTGTAATGTATATATAATGTAGTATATTTTATAAGTAGTAGTATATATACATTGAATGGTGTGTATACACGTGTATATATCTTCTATAGAAGTGTATAGTTAATGTATACATGTGTATATGTTTCATAAATTAGTATATAAGTATACAAATATATATTGTAATGTATATACATTATAGTATATTGTATTTAAAGTATTACATATACATAGAATAGAGTGTATATATGTGAATGGATCTTCTATAGACGTGTATGTTTAACGTATACATGTATATATATTTTATTTAAAGTAGTACATATATATTGAATGTTGCATATATATGTGTATATATCTTCTAAAGTAGTATATATTTAACGTATACATGTGTATATGTTTTATAAATTAGTGTATATATATATTGTAGTGTATATATATATATTATACTATTATAGCATATGTTTTATTTAAAGTAGTACGTATAGTCATATATAATTATATATTGAATGGTACGTATATATGTGTAATTGTTTATACTTTATATATTTTTTAAAAAATATATATTGTATATTGGAGTGTATATAGTGTATATTGTAGTGTATATAGTGTATATAGGATTTTTTATTTATTTTTTAAACGGGTTTGACCGGATTGGGTTAAGCGGGCCGGTTTCGGGTGGGTTTTAATTTTTTTACTGTTCGGCCCGGCCCGGTTAACGCCAAACCCGGCCCGTAACCAGCCCGAAACCCGGGTACAATGGGAGGGCCAGTTCCGGGTTGACCCGGCCCGGCCCGTTAGACACCTATACCTGAGGTTAAAATGAGCACGACGTTATGGACTCTAAAAGAATGAAAATTTGCATAGAGTCGCCACCTAATTTTTAAGGAAAATAAGTAAACCTATTGAAGTATTAACATGTGATTAATGTTTTTAGTCTGCGAAAAAATAATTGAGATTCTAGGTAAGGGTTCAAGTTATTCCGAAGGTAAGGGGTTAGGCATCCTTCAGAATCCACAAATGTGGTACCCGGCTAGACTAAATTTTTTAAAGAGAGAGGAAGTATAAAAAATAATGTAGAAGTGTATGTATTAAATATAAAATAATATAAATGTTTAAAATTATGTAAAGATGTATGTATATTAAATATATAAATAAAACATGTTATTATAAAAAATGTAAAAAAATACATGTGAAAAGAAAAATATTTTATGTTGTGTGAAAGAAAGTATATCTTGATTAAAGTTTATGAAAAAGTAAAGGTTTACTTTAACAAAAAAGATCACAATGTTTATGATGTCAAAGTATGTAAACTAACTTGATTAATTTAATTTATTAGTGTAAACGTTAACGACCTAAGTTTGCATAAACGCGAGGTGAAGTTGTATAAAGAAAATTCCGCCCAACACCCCAAAAATAAAGTTTTCACTATAATAACATTTGTACAAATATAAAAATCTAATAAAAAATTAAAAGGGCCTCTTTGAATGCAACTCTCGACGAGTAATCCAAATAACCTGCATAAATACTTGTAAAAATGTTAGTAACGAATCAATAATAATCAAAATAAATTGAACAAGTATGTGTGTATATAAATATTTAAAAATATATATTTCTTTTTGTTAAAAAGTGAGCTCAGATAATGTCATGACAGCGAAATGGTTTCTCAATTAATTGGCCGTCCTAAATCGTCTTGCAACGAAGTGGTTGCTCAATTAATTGGCCATCCTAAATCGTCTTGCCAAGATATGAATTGTAAAATCTTGTATTGTTATAAAGTTTCATCATCGCCCAAAAAATATTTTTATTATGTATTTGTATACGTAAAATCTGTTTTTTGTTTACGGAGGCCTCAAAATTAATAATAATTTTTTCATTGGCCATGTATCGTGTAGTATCTTATTCTTTATCAGTCAAGTAAAAATGTGTAAATGATACAATAGTCCAAAACCAATGCCTGATTCAACACAACAGCCAACCAGTGAAAAAAATAATCAAAAACAGAGCAAATATAGCAGCAACAACAAGAATAAGTCACAATATACAAATATATCAATAAAATGCAGTCTAAAAATAGCGAAACCCCACCAAAAAAATAGAGTTCGCCGGAGAGTGTACAACTCCGACCAGATCTGCGAAGCTAACAATCAACCAACCACATTTAATATATATCACAAAATAAATCAGTGACCAAAACGGCGTTGCTTCAACGGCTTTTACCGGAGCAACGCCAAAATTACACCAAATCTGGTCAAACTTGACCCTTTCTCGGCGCTACAGCAGTAAATAGATGAGAGAGGAGAGAGGAGAGAGTGAGCAGCAAGAAAAGGAGAAAGAAGTGGGGAGGAAAGGGTGGCATATGGCTGTGGTGGTCGCCGGAGTGGTGGTTCACTGAAGCAGCAGGTTTCGGCTGTTGGAGAGAAGGAGAATAGAGGCGGCAGCGGCTGGAGCAGATCTGGTGGCATGTTTTGTCGGCAGTAGTAAGGAGAGGAAAGAGATGTGTGTGGTGATGGTGGTCACCAACGGTAGTGGAGCTGTGGTTGTGTGGCTGTTTTTTTTTAGAGAGAGAAGTGGTAGAGAGAGAGTGCTAATGTTTGTGTGTGTTAGTGCGTGAGTTTGTGTGTGTGTGTGTTAGTGTGTATATTTGTTTTTATACATATTTTTGTGTGTGCTTTGAAGAGAAAAATGGAATGAATAAAATATGCTTGTATATTTATGAATATGTGTGTGGGTTTGCAAAGGAAAAATATTTATGAGTTGTAAAAAAAAATATATATGCGTATTTTGAAAGAGAGAAAAAAATGAACAAAAAAATGTGTCCAAAATGTGTCCTCCCACCACCTATTTATACAAAAAATTGAGCACCCCTTTTATCCAATTGATAAAGGGGTGTCCTCTCTTTTTATAATAGAACACCCTTAGGTCCTTAAGTTATTGGCCAAAGGATTTTCATCCTTTTGACCAACAGGCAAAGTAATTATTCAAAGGGTAGTGTCATTGAGTGGTCATTGTCAGATGTGACAAGACAACACTGAGTGGTCATTGTCGGACGTGATAAGACATTATTGTGTAGTCATTGTTGGATGTGATAAGACATCGAATTATTATACTGCACAAAAATAATTGATCCGAATCAGCGTTTGCAGACTATAAAATATTGATGTTGAATGAAAAATGTAAAGAATATTAAAACTATTAAAGTATAATTAATTTAAAAACACTGTAAAATATATATATATATATATATATATATATAAGTCATGTCGTTCACGTGCGCAAATATTTATAAAATAATAAATTGATAAGAATAAGAAAAATTATTAATAAATTATAAAGAGTAAAAAATCCTAATGTAAGGGTGAAAATCAATAATTTGTTATCAATTGTAAAAAATATGTGAAAGTTGTATTTTGTGCCCTTTAACGGACAGAAATCCTGAAGATGTTAATTTTAGGCACGGAGAGCAAAACTTGGGTGTCAACACCCACTTAAGGAATTTTAGCCTCATTTCTCTCTTCTTCCACCAAGAAAAAACTACGGTTTCCAAATCAAATCCCCTTTTACTTCTTCAAGCAAAATCAAGAGAAATCAAGGGAAAAATCAAGAAATCTCTCCAAGGTTTTCAAGGAAAGAGTTTCCCCAAGATATGTGGATATTGATTCTTGGATCCCTTTCATCCAAGAAGCTCAAGTAACCCTTTTCTAAATCTCAAAGATTTTATGTTTATGAATTTTAATGATTCTTGTGAGTTAAAATTAATGTTCTTGCTATGATTGAGTTGTGATTCATCTTTGTCTACAAGATTATCAAGCATTGGCATTAGTATGTGGTATTTGTATGGTAAATAGATTACGTTCTTGTTGTTGATGTTGAAATATCTCTAAGATGGAATATTTATGTGGTTTGTATGAATCTATGGTATTATATGAGTTGGGAACATGTAAATTTAGTTGTTCATGATGAGTAATTGGGTTATTATACCTATGCCTAAGTTGTACATGTAGGGTGTTTGATAAAATGTCTAAGAGGCTAGAAATCATGTATTGTAGTTAAATTGTGACCTAAATAACAAATGCATGCTACACCCTTATGAAAATAATGACTTCTATGATATTGTTATGTGTTATGGTTGTTGATGAAATGTTCATGAAGCTAGGTCGATGGACGTATGGCATGTTGTTATATGCACTCCTCTCCATGTATAAGACTTGAGAACTATGTGTACCATGAAATTTCCAATTAGGTGTAAACCCATGCATGCCTGGTGTTTGATGAAATTCCTTAGTGAATGAGTTGCAACATGATAGTATGAAATCCTTAAGTAAGTGTGAACCTGTGCATGTCTAGTGTTTGTTGAAGGACCATAGTAAGCAAGTGGAGATATAATAGTAGTAATTTCCTCAATTATGTGCTCTTTGATACATGATAAGTCTCTAGTACATGCCAAGTGCTTGAGAATAAGTTGTTATCTAATAGTATGAAGTTTCCACCAAATCATGTGATATCCAAATGCATGTCAAGACCGATATAGGTGTGGAGTACTTGATTTAAGACCTTGTTAAATGGAGTACAATCTAGTAGTATGTTTTCCCCTATGCTATTATATGCTTATGATTTCGAAATGCTCAAAGTGACCTTTTAGTGATTGTGATAACGAATAGATATTGGTAATCCCTAAATGCTTGAGGTAATGTCTTAGTGATTGTGAGGGTGAACATAAGAGATGACTCCCTATTACTTGAAGAGATGCCTTAATGGTTTTCATGATGAATGAATGATTGTGATGAGGAATGAATGATTATGATGAATGAATGATGGTGATGATTGAATGATTGTGGTGAAGGAACGAATGATTGTGGTGATGACTAGTGAAAGAATGGTTATGTTTTACTTTTATGTTATCGAGTCCTGGGGGTATTTATACCCGACAATTTAGATATTTTCTAGAGCCCATGTCAGTTTCACGATAATCCCAGTCGATCCATGACTCTCAGAAATCGGTGAACTACAAAACTCTGTATCCTCAAACAGTTACAAAACATAAGAAACCTCAGTAATCGCAGTTATCTCGGTAATCTCTATATCGCTAGTAATCTAGCCTTAGTGTTGTACTCAACTCTGATCTTGTAGTATTCAAGTGTTCAGTTTTGGCCTCGGTAGTGACCGAGTAATCTATTCAACTCCGTATCATCATTCTGATACCGTGATTCAGTAGTATTCCATTAGATAGGGAACCATGTGAATTCAGCTTAACTCAGTCGGATCGTTTGAGAAATATGTTCAGTGTCAGATTCAGTTCAGTTGTGTTCAATTATGATTTTAGTTCAGAGTCTTTCAGTTGGGAGTAGAAGCTAGCACCGAGCGAGGGAAGGAATGATGACTCTCCCATCAGAGAGGCCGAGTCGTTAGGAGCAATCCCTGAACTCCAGAACTGCGTAGCCAGTGTAGGATGCAGGAGTCTCCCGTCAGTAGAGGCTGTCACCGTCAGAGAGGTTTGACTATTATATTGCCTCAGGTCGACTTCCTGCGAGGGTCATCCCGTCAGAGAGGCTTGACCAGAGAGGGTTTTACCCGTGGCACGGTATTGACACCCTTTCAGCTGGGATTACAGGTTGGACCCCACCTGTGGAAGGTCGGGGCATGTCAGTTAAGTAACTACTTCCCACAGTTACAGTTTCTATATCAATCTTCAGAATTTAGGACTGTATGGTACAGTCGTCTATCTCAGTGAGGAACTCAGATAGTTTTATTGATTCATGGAACATCCCGTCAGATAGGCTTGGTCTCATATACAGTTATTTATTATCATATCTAGAGATCTCCCATCAGATAGGCTTGATCTCAGTCACAGATTCTGTTGAGAATTCATGTTATCATATCTAGAGATCTCTCGTCAGATAGGCTTGATCTCAGTCTCAGATTCAGTTGAGTATTCTTGTTACTATATCTAAAGATCTCCCGTCAGATAGGTTTGATCTCAATCACAGATTCTGTTGAGTATTCATGTTATCATATCTAGAGATCTCTTGTCAGATAGGCTTGATCTTAGTCTCAGATTCAGTTGAGTATTCTTGTTACTATATCTAGAGATCTCCCATCAGATAGGATTGATCTCAGTCTCATATGATGTTGAGTATTCTTGTTGTCAGATTTGGACATAATCTTTTTTTATCATTGATAATACATTTTGGAATCATTCGTCGGAGAGGTTGATTCTCGACCCATTCAGTTGAGAGAAGTGAGATCAGAATTTAGTCTTTGATGTGAGTATATTCCGTTAATTAGTTATCAGTATTAGATGATTCAGTTATTCAGTATCTCAGTGTTAGTAGTGAGTTCAGATGGCAGTAACGTGGTATCCGAGTTTTAGCTTTTAGAGTTGTGATGATTGTGATTACGGTTTGTGCATTCATGTATGTGTCCTCGTTTGGTACTCTCATGATTATTCAGTTAAGATATTGTTCATGCATGAGCCCTTGCATTTAGCCTTACTTCGTATGCATACTCAGTACATTCCTGTACTGACGCATTTGTGCTATGGTGTTTTATTTGGCACCATAGGTTCAGAGGCACAGAATCCAGAGTATCCTCAGCAGTTCAGTCCTAGTCAGCAGCAGTAGCCGCAGCAGTAGGTCCTCTTCTTTCGAGGATGAGTCTTGGTTTACTATTATTGTATCAGACTTCATTTATTTTTTTAGTTGGCGGAGTTATTTGGGACATGTCCCATCAACTCCATAGTTCAGACAGTTAGAGGCTTTTCAGACGGATGTATTAGTATTCAGTTTTCAGTTTGAGTATGTATAGATGTGTTGAACCTTATGGCTAGTTTCCATATTTATTTCAAATATTATGTAGTATGCAGGTACAGATATCAGTAAAGGGTTAGCTTGTGGTTCTTCGGGGTCATAAGTATCGTGTGACATCTCGAAATGGCATCTCGGGTCGTTACAATGGCATAGGAATGCTCTAGTTGTTTTAGTTAGATGAGAGTGACCTTGTCACTCATGTTAGGGGTAAATTGACCCTAGTTACCTACACTCGTAGGAATGCTTTAGTTTCCATAAAGGAGTTAGGAGTAATGCTTGAGATAGACCTTTACCTTAAGACTATTGTGGCTCACTATTCATCTAAGACTTGACTTAGACACCTTATCTTAGTCTAGGGTAGAATATGGACTTAGTTTATAATTTGGTGGATTAGTTGTGGATTCTTGACCCATCTTAAGTTTGGTTTGATACAGTGTCCTTGGAGGCCTTAGATGCTTGTTAAATATTTAGAGAGTGCACTTGGAAACATGATGGCTAGATTTGGTAAATAAATTATGGTTACTACACTATAAGTAATAAATTTGGTTGTTGACTAAATTATGTTTAATGCTATGAGTAGCTATGAATTTTGAAATTAATCAAGCCCATGACTATGGTACCATTTGGGCCATTGACTAGCCTATTATTTCAGGCTTTAGGCTATGATATTATTTAGGTTATGCTTTTATCTAGTTACCAAACCATTGATTATGCTAGAAAGCCCTCTCATTTCTAATATTGTGAGTCTTGATTCTAAGGCTCTAGGAGGCATATTTATTGATTTCATGAGGGGCTATGCTACTAACAACGTTGAACATGATAATGCATTATAATAGTCATGCTATATATATTCATACATCTATGGATAAATTGTCCTCGACGACGAATGACGAGATGTGAAGGTATGCTCTTTCTTACTTCTCTTTTACTTTAGCCCTCGTGGGGCTTGCACTTTACTTTATTTCTTGTGGGGCTTGTCCTTTATTTATTAATATTTATTTATATATATTGATGTTAAGATGATGATCGAAAAGGCCGGAGAATGTATTAAAATTATGATGATGTCCGGCAAGGACGAAGGATATATTAATGATATGATGATGCCCGACAAGGACGAATGATGTATTGATGTTATGATGATGCCCGGTCCACTTTTGAGGGATATGTTGGTGATATTGATACCCCGTTTGAGTCCGGAGGATATGTTGATGACATTGATATTTCGTTCGAGTTCGTAGGATATATTGATATTGATATGTATGATAAATATATAGAGAGAGAGATACATGCTTTTATACGTATATATCCGCGTGAGAAATGAGGGTTTGATGTTGACCTTAGGACATCGGTTATAGATCACTAGTGTTAAATACTTATAAAGTAGAGTAGTCAATGTTTAATGATAACTAGGGAGTTGTAACGGTTATTGGTTTAATGATGAATCAAGACTAGTTGGTAAGTGGTCTATAGTTGTAAAATGAGGATCCATCTAGTGAGTAATGTTAGAATTATATAATGGTTAATGAAGGAATGTTGGCTATTAGAATTAGCTATGTGGTGATTATTTGACTATTAATTAATTATATGACTTGATGACTAAAGATTAATGGAATAGTTAATGACCTTTGTATAGAAATATACATTAGTTAGTAAAAATAGATAAACTCATGGATAATGATGATAATATGGAATGAGGACCTATGGTCGAGGTTGTTTCCTAATGAAAGATGAGAAAATGTTTGATTGTGATGAATGAAAAATATGGTCAAATCATGTTGAGTTTTGGATACGTTGTTGGTTATGTATATATTGTTATTATTTCCTTAGGTGTTCTCTCCTATGGTATGGGACGACATGATGGGTTCCCTTACTTTATGCACTAGTTGGTGTATGGGTGTCAACTTTGTACTTTTGTTGCTTGTGAATATGTTTGTGTTATTTTATGATTCTGAATCATTTATTTCTTACGTACGATGGTATTGGCATGTGATGATGCATTATGGTATATTATTATTCTGGTTGATTATTTAATTATATACAGTGATGATGGAGATGATTAAGGTTCGATTATGTACCTTGACTTAGATATGGTTATCTTGCATTATATCATCTCTATGTCATGGCTTAGCTCAGTCGGTCGATGATGCATATTGAGTACTCATTGTTTTGGTACTCATACTACACTTCTGTAACTTTTTGATGCAGATTCAAGTACTTGTTGCTTCCATTGAGTTGAGTTCGTGCAGTGTTGATATTTCGGAGATAGAGTGAGCTCTGGGAGTTTTGAGTTGCCCGTTTCCTTCTATCTTTCATTTAATCTTTTGAATTCAAGACAGATGTACTAACTATTTAAGATTCTTGGGCTATATTTATTTTACTATCGTATTTAGGTGCTCTTGTACTAATATTATCAGGTCGTGAGATTGGTATTCGTAGTTGATTATCTTCTTATATTAGAACATTGTTTATGTATATCTTGTGTTCATTGATTTTGGACTAGATGACAATCCCGACCTAATTAACCCATTGCGTTAACTTCAAGTTATGGTACTGGCTTACCTACTAGCTGAAATTGGTAGGTGCCATCATGACCAGTAAATCGGGTGATGACATTGAGTCTATCTAGACACTCAAAAGATTTAAATCTTAGCTGAAAAGCTTAAGGTGACACAATAAATAAAATGATGGCTATTTTGGGCTCAAGTTAATATTGAGGAATGAAAAATAAGATTTTTTATGATTTATCATGGATAATTTAGTAACGATAAAATGGGTCCTTCCATAGTAATTGCTTGTTTTCCCTGCTTAGTAGTAGCTGGCTTTGCATGTTTTATCATAGAATAAATAATGATTACAAAATCTAATTAAATATAAATGTGTTAAATATAAAGTCTAATTAAATTACTTTTTCAGAATCTTTTAATTTATAGTTTCTTAGTCTAAAAATATTATATGTCATTACTTTTCCTTTTCTTAATTGCTTTCATACTCCTTGCCTCTTATTGCCTCTTCTTTTTGTATATCCTCTTAGTTTTAGGTCTACCAACAAGCTTGATCATTTCTTATGATTTCATGACTTGTGAATATAAGCTTTTAGAAGAGTTCTCCTCTAACAGGCTGTAACTTATATTTGTAAATTTATAAAGCCATCTTCTTGTTGTAATACTTATCAATTTCAGTCTTGGGATTTATTATTCTATGCTCTATGGCCTTAATTTATGTGGACATGAAATTTCAGTAAGGTCCCGTGTCCTATAAGTGTACCTCTTCTCTTTCAGAGTGGCAATGTGTATATCTTCATCTTCTATGACCTAATAGGATAAGTCCTACACCACGTTTCGGGAGGATATCTATCTAGTACATCTTCTCCAGCTTCTTTCTCCACCAACTTGATCTCTTCAAGTTGATCTTCAAATATCTCTAAAAAATAGGACCATGTATCCCATAAGATAAGCTTTTTCAGTCCACATTTACCCCATTTTTTGCACTAATATTTCTCAATATGTCTTACACAATATCTATTTTCTTCAGACAGAATAGTCCTTACTACATCAATTAACTCATGAACATCAAATAAAAACAACTTATATATAATGTAATATCATAATCAACAGATAAATTAAATAAATCAATGGTACTAGAAAAGAATGTTACCTTTTGTATGTCTGATATGAATGTTATTTCTACTATTTTGAAGTTAAAGTGAATGTTTCAGATGTTGAATGAACCAAGTTCAAGTTTTTTGGATCTCTTTGTTTACTACAACCCATGTTGTAGGATAGAAACAGTTTATACTATTCTGGTCTATTAACCTCCTAATATTATATTTTATGTTTTAATAATGACAAACTAATGACTGAAAATTTGTAGGATATTCAAGGATCTCCACTAATGGACATAAGGTAAGGAGATATGCTGAAGATTGAAAAGATATTTGAGGAATCAATCAGAAGATCCGAGAAAGGAAGCAAGGACAAGAGAATCAATCAAATCACCAACTTCCTAGACTTATGGCAAACGGATCAAAGGCAGAAGGAAAGAACATCACACCAAGATTGAAGTAGAATTCATCACAGACCATAGACTTCCTAGATATATGAAAAATAAATCAATCAAGATTATTACAAAGGAAGAAGATCACACTCTCTACATGGACATATCTAATATGGACATGTACGACTGTGAAGGATGTACCACGCATGAACATATTTGATATGGACATAATCTACGGTGCAATCTCTCAATCAAGGAATCATCCCCAAATTCTTGATTGAGAAAAAATCTCTTGGGTTTTCTTATGAAGAGTAGCACCTGAAGGCTATAAAAAAAGAAGACTAAAGATAGACAAAGGTTACGCAACTTCAAGAAGAAACCTCAAAGTGTCTCAATCTTAGTCTTACAAAGCTTTGTAATCTATAGCTTACAATTATTATATAAAGAATAGGATTGAGTCAACTTTGTAATACAAATTGAAGCTGTGTCACAAGATCTGAAGAACAAAATAAGTCTTCAGAACTTATTTTTCATTATTATACTCGAGCCATCACTAAAAGAT
The DNA here is from genome assembly GCA_030864225.1 of Capsicum baccatum var. pendulum. Lineage (NCBI taxonomy): Eukaryota > Viridiplantae > Streptophyta > Magnoliopsida > Solanales > Solanaceae > Capsicum > Capsicum baccatum. The sequence continues at coordinate 279,606,833 of CM061552.1, read as the reverse complement.
CTAAGAAAATATTGAAACCCAAAGGGATTGGAAGTAGGCAACATTGGTGTTCCGAACCAGGATAAATCTTCATGTTCTTCACTTTAAAATTTAACTCAAAAAGTATTCTTAAATCTGCCTTAAAATTCATCTTCAATGCCTTGAAACAAATATACATCCTAAGAGATTTTCTCCTACCATCTACTAGTGCCTCCTTAGACAATTGAATCATAACATCAGAACCTGAATTGCAAATCCTGGATTCAATTGCAAATAAGTCCTGTAATTTATCGTAAAAGGTTGTAAAATCATCCTGCAGAGATTATAGAATCTCCCTTTTTGTATCTTGAATTTTACTTAACCTACATTTAACTCAAACATCTATGTTAGTCAGTCTTCATATTCATCTTCAATGCTTTGAAGTAGATATACATCCTAAGAGATTTTCTCCTATCATCTGTTAGTAGCTATCACAACATCAGATCCTGAATTGCAAGTCCTCAATTTAGTTGCATAAGCACCTAACTATTATAAAAGTCTGTAAAACTATCTTGCAAAGATTTCAGAATCTCCTTTTTTGATCTCTTGCATTTTGCTTTATTTATATTTAACCCAAACACCCATGTAAGTCAAGCTTCATATCCTTGACCTTGTATTTTAGATCACTTTGAATCTTTTTCTTGAAATGTTATGTTATTGTTGTGTATAGTCAATCAGATTGATGTCATATACATTTCAAATTCAATTTGATCTATTAGTATTTTGACACTCACTTGATATTTGAAATGGATAATTTTCAGAGCCATATTTATATCTCAAACTTTTTTATCACCCTTCATCACAACAAGTTCTACCTTTTTAGACAAAACATAACTTTTGCAAATCTTGCTTTTGATATGTACTTGAAGGTCATACCCTCAGCAATCTCTTCATCATCTTGTAAGCTACCTGTTATAGTCCTCTTTTTTATAACAAAATCATCTAATTCACTAGTATCATATTTTGCACAGTTAGACACCATTTTATTATCACTACAATCTATTCATGTTTCATCGACTATTGGTACAAGTAAAATGAACTATCACTCAAGACAATGTCAAGTACATCAACAGTTAACTCAAAGTCATCAGTAGCAAACATGTGATTGTAATAAATATTCTTAGATACAAAAGATAATAATATTCTAACTCCATCTCCTTGTATTTCAAAATATATATCAAAAAGTCCAAGTATAATAAATTATTGGACACTTACAAAACACAATATACTTGTGTACTCATTCACTAAGTCGATAAAAGAGAGGAGATCAAGATCATACCCCTTCAAATAGTGGAGCCTTCCCTTCTAATAAAGTATTTCTGGATTATTAACCCAATCATCACCATGATGAAAGTACATGATAACTTTTACCATTTTAATAACTTACAAAAGGTCAAACGTTATTATGTAATGAACTGTGTCAAAATGTAACAGATCCAAAACAATCAAAATAAATCCAAAACAGATCAAAAGCAGACCTATGTAACTAGCATTATTATGTAACAAACAGTTATAAATGTAACAAACTCAAAACAATCAAAACAAACCCAAATTAGAGGCAAAATAAGCTTATATAATTTATATTATTATCTAACAAATAGTTACAAATGTAACTGATCCAAAACATCTAAAACAGACCCAAATCAAATTCATAATAGAGTTATGTAACTTACATTATTATGTAACAAAATAACTATAAATGTAACATATCCAAAACAGTCCAAAAACAGACCTATTTAACTTACATTATTAAGTAAAAAACAATTACTTCCTCCATTTTAAAAAGAGGGACCTAGTTTGACTTGAAGAATTTAAGAAAAAAAAAAAATTTAAATTTTATGATCCTAAATTAAAGTAATGTGAAATTTATCAAAATGTCTTGTGCTCTTAAACATGTCACGTGAAAAGTTGAAACTAATGTATTATCAATAAAGGAAAAGAGTCATTTTTCTTAAACGGATTTAAAAAAAAAAATAGGTTATTTTTTTTAAAATGGAGAGAATATAAAGATAACAAACTCAAAACAGTCAAAACAGACTAAAAATAAACTAAAAACAAACCGATGTAACTCTCTTTATTAATGTAACAAAGAGTTATAAATGTAAGAGACCCAAAACAGAGCAAAACACAAATTCAAAAGAGACATCTGTAACTTACATTATAATGTACCAAACAGTAATAAATATAACAGATCCAAAATAGCCAAAACAGACATTCATATGGATTATTAGAAGCTGAAATATAAAAGGATTAACCGAGATCAGTTGGGCAGGCTCATTACTGTAGTTCAACTAGGTAACACCACATCTCTCAGCATACATTTATGTTCACTGTAAAGATGAAAAACATTTTTACTTGCAAATGGGTATTCAAAAATGAGAATGAAAAATAGATATACTTTTTTTTTCTTTCAACTTCTGCAAGTATTGAGAATCTTGAACTAGTTTAAATAATAACAATTTCTGTACCTATTGTTAATCGGTATCTCCATTCTAAATGTTATTGTTTTTTATCTTAAGACAAATGTATTTTAACTAAATCGATTATAATCACCACAACAACATTTTAAAAAGGTAACTCTATATAAAATTTTATGATCTGTAGCAAATAAACATTAACATATATTACCCGTCCAAATTGAGATGGCACATTGATTAAGAAAAATATTTAATAATATGTCTAGTTTACCATTATACCCCTATTAAATGATGTTTACATTTTAATTTAAAGAAAAAGTAAATAATTCAAACGGTAAAATATGAAAAATAAAAAATGTTGTCTCTTCTTGATTAATGAAAAAAGACAAGTAAAATGAAAAATCAAATTAGAAAATTTGGTACGTATAATTTGAGACGGAGAAAGTATTTAAGAAAAAGGGGCAATGAATAAGGAGCAAGAAAGAACCAGTTCCTTTAGAATCCTAGAAAAGATTAGAAGAAAATGAAAGCACGGATATCAATATTTATGAACGAACCATAGTCAAAAATTAATGTTAACAAAAAACAAACTCAAAATATCAACTTTTAAACTAATTCATAGTAAAAGCTAATAGTAACAATAAATAACTGTTACATACTTATGTAAGTTGATAGAATATGTTAGATACTTATGTTAATTGTTAATTAAAAATACTTTGTGTGTGTAAGTTACATTTTTATAGTAATTAGATATACTAATTAGATAATTGTTACATTGATTTGGTATACGAAGAAGGCAGCAGAGGCCTAATAATTTCACGAGTTGTCCATAATAGTGGTAGGCAGTATTACTTGTCCTATTTTACTTATCAAGACAAGACAAATTTTTTTCCCATTATACCTTTAGTGTAATTATTACTCCTTATTATTAGCATTCTTGAAAAATATTCCAAAGAAGAGTACCATCAAAAATACACCATTAAAAATATAAATGGTGCTTTGATATTAGTCATTCATCAATATTGGAACTAACAACAAGACATAATTAAGAGGGGCAAAATGATAAAGTTACATTACCAATCATTGTTTTCTTAATAGTTGTGTCATCCCAATTTGGAACGAATAAAATGAGACGGAGAGAGTAGTCTTTTGGAATCTTTTTCTATTTTTGTAAAGTCGAGGTAATTAAGCATTAAAATATGTATACTCCCTATATTGCAAATTAATTGCAACACAAATTCTTAGGCAAGAATATCAATAGTCTTATACCATGAAAATATGTATATTTCTTCAAAAACGTACATACTTTTTGCTATAACTCAAACGCTACATTTACTGTCTATTTTTTTCTCATGTTTTTCTCCGACTTTCTCTCCTTGTTACTAAAATGATCTCTAATTCTTTATTTTTTTTAAGTATATGGTTAAATAAAATTAAAATATATATTTAAATAATTCTCAGGCATAATTTGTAAGATATCACACTGATGACAACTCAACATACCTTAAACCTGATAAACGTTGACACTTACAGAAATTATGCATATAGTTCACATTTGTCGAGAGATATAAGTGTTAATCATATAACTCTTTCACCCTTATATTACGATGATTTGATAAATTGTGAATTATTACTTATATTTGTTACTAAATGATCTCTAATAAATTATTTTTTTTATTATTACGCTTAAATAAAATTAATATATACATATATATATATATATATATATATATATATATATAATTTGTAAAATATTGCGATCACAACAAATCACACATACTTTACACTTGGTAATCCGATAAGCCGAACCACTAGTTCACAAATCAAAATGTCATTATAGATTATTGATTTCGATTCGATTCTGAACAGTCGTAGCTAGAGTCAAGGATATTATGTTCAAATTTAAGTACTGATTGTCTTTACTGTCACAAATAAAATTCTTGCTATGAAAGAATAAGCATTGACTGAGATCATGCTGAAATATTGAGATCTTTATCTAATTATTTTTTAAAAAACTTGAAAAGGTGTAAAATTATACTAACTAAAATTAATTAAGAATGTCAATCTAAGTAAATGTATTTGAAAATGTATCTAACAATAATGATTATGTTTTAAAATTATAAAATTATACTTAAATTAACAAATAATGAGTATGTGTGAAAATTGACAAATTCTAAACATATTTACCACTGTATGTTTTCAAATACTGAAAATACGTTTCACTGGAAAAAATATTTAAGTGTGGAGAAAAAATATTTTAATAAAGAATTAGAATTAGAGTAAATTTTTTACTCGAGAATTAGAATTAGTAAAAAAATTATGTTTAAATCGGTTTGAAAATACGTTTCGATTTTCACAATATGTTTCCAAATGCGTTTGATTGAAAATTATAAACGTTTATACCAATTATGTTTAATGTGTCGATGTCTATTATTTCTAAAGTCTTTTCAATTGACGATTGAAATATTATTAATTTTAAAAAAAAAATTATCTAAATCTATTAATAATAATTAATAAAATACTTGTAGGGGAGTGCGGATAACTAGGTTAATAAATAGTTTATTTAATAGATTTATTGTAGGTAATGAATCTATTCTTTTTTGTGCGTGGATAATTCTTAAATTTTGTTTATTCTTTTTGTGAGATGTATCCATTAATTTATTTAGTTTATTATTTTATCCTGTAGTAACTGCTGAGTTGCAAATTTCTGTGTAATAATTTATTCTTTCTGTACTGTAGTGTATATCTAATTCTAGATTTTCTATGTTATTTATTATCTGGTGTTGTTCTTCTCGTAGTGAGTTTTTTAAATTATGTAAACTATCACATGTGCTTTTTTCTAAATTTTTTAAGGTTTTTTCTATCCATATTAACTTTTCTTTTAGATCTTCCATTATTTTTCTAATTCGGTTTCTATAATTAATTTCGTTATTTAGATTATCTTGGTTTTCTCTAGTTTTTCTAATATATTCTAACATCCACAATCTTGATCTGAATAATATCCTTCTGGGTAAATATCTTCGTATATTTGTTCTAAGGCATTTATCATTTCAATTTCGTAGTTTATTACTTCTTCTAATATCATTTTCTTAATATCTATTATTTCTATATCTTTAAGTATATATAAGATTAAAACTCTAAGGTAGTCTAAATGAGCTATTTTTTAAAATTGATATTTTATAGTTATTTGTTTTATTCTTAGTAGTTCTTGCATATTTATATTAAGAGATTTTTTATATTTTTTATTTTCCATGTATTTGTCTATATTTATTTTTATCTGTTTTTCTAGTAATTGTATATTTCGCATATCTTTTTCTAAATATTCTACGTAATTTAGCATAGTAAGCATTTATAAGAGTAGTTAGGTATATGTGGTATATAATTTATTCTATCCATATAATATTCTCCAAATGCTTTTTCTAATATAATTTTTCTTATATCTGCAACATTTATATCTCTAAGTGCATACAAAATAAGTATCTTAAATTTATCTACCATGACATCAGGTATATTATCATTCATTATCATAAAATTGCTTTTTTCAAAATATTCCCTTCAACCACATACATAATAAAATATAGTCATCTCGGATTACTATATACTAGATTATTCTTAAATAACATGTTCTTCGGTCACTATTAGCATGGTAATTCGGATACTTTTTCCCTTAAACAGCGCCTCGACTTTGGTTACTCCCCGCCACGGCTTCTTGCCTCATTGGTTTCACCTTTAGGATGGCATAGTCCTTAGGGATTTTTCTCCGTTTCCACTTTGCTAATAAACTTCTTAACATATTATTTTTCGAATAATTCTACTATAAAGTAACTAATATGAATTTATTTTATCATATCATGATTGTCGGGAATTATGAATTTAGCTATTCATAATCATAAATAGATATACCTGTTCCGGTAGCTTTGATATTTCTGAGGTTTGTTGCTCCATAGCTTTTTCCATTGCAGTGTATATATTTAATTAACTGGGCTAAATATTTTTGAACGGAATGGAGAGAGTTTTTTTTTTTTGGCTAATGTCTAAAGGCTTGCCCTCTGCAATGCCTTCCTTCTCTTATTTATAGAATGAAAGTATACAAATTTTTTTACATTCGTCTAAAAAAAATATTCAATAAAATACTAAAAAACTAAAAGACTAAAAGACTTAAAAGTCTTTTCTCCTACCTACCTATAAGACTTTCAAACTTTGCATTAACTTCTCATTAAATGCTCCTAACTAATGGTAACTTCACGTAAACAACTTTGTACAAATAAGTCTTCCGTCTATTTTGTCATATCTGTTGTATCTCCATTATTGCTCTGGTCTTATCTTTCCAGCTGTCGTCCTTATCTTTTTTTATTCTAGTTGCACTGCTGGGACGTCATTATCTCCTCCATTACATTTTGAACATTTGTGGTCTGGGTATTTGTGTCCAATAGTCTTGCAATATCTGGTCAATAATTCTTCTGAAATAAATTTTTCTCTGATAGCTCTGGCGATAGGTTCTGTTTCTGGTTTAAGCAACGTGATAATCCATTGCCTAATAGTCTCCATATATGTTTCTCGTAACTCTTTTGAATTTGAATATATTAATACATGGTTTCTTGAATAGTAGCTCCATATAGGATTTTGGTTGCAATATGTATTTGCTAGCTCTTGTAAAATTGTAGATAGTCCGATAATTCTTTTGTTCGCATAAAATTTTGGTATCTCGATTCTAGGTATCTCCGGCTGTGAACCAATATCTTGTGGTATAATCATATCTCGTGTCATTCCTATCTTTACAACTTGTATAGGTTTTTTAACTTCATCAAATAATATCTCTGACGGTGCCGTGTAAATTTTTATAAAAAATAAAGTACCTTTGGTTATTCTTTTAAAAGTGATAAATGCTTCATATATCTCGGGTATAGTGGATATCTCAGTTCCGTCTGTGGTATATACAGTACTAAGTAGTCCATATTCGTAACAAGTTTTAACTAAGCTTGGCTTGGTTTTAGGTAAGGCAATTAGCTTATTGTATCCGGTCAATTTCTGGGTTATATAGTTTGTATCTGGTTCTTGGATATTTGTAGCTTTGGGGTTGCTATTTAGAAAGGTTTGTACATTGTAGATATTTTCTATATATGTGCGAGCTGTGTAGTTGTAAGTCTTTTTGTCTTGGTTTAGACTATCTCGGTATGTAGTAACTTGTGGGGGTATAAACATGGGGTCTTTTGATGTATTTGGTATATATGGTTTATCAAATAGCTTGTTTAGGTTCATATTTTTTCTAACTCCTCTGCTTGTACCTGCAGAAGTAGATTGATAAACGTTATGGGTTTTATGGAGTGTCCCAACGTCTCCTTCTAGTTCTGGAATTTTACTGTCTTCCGATCGACATAGCTCTGCGCATTGCTGAGTTAGCTGATTCATAGCTATAGACTTCAGTTTATCTTCACTAGTCTTTAGCTTTAGCGTTTCTATCTCAGTACCCATCTTTACTATCTCAGTACCCATACTGTCCACTTTCAATGAAAGAGTAGTCAGGGCGTTGAGTATCTTTTCATGTATATTTTCTTCTATCATTTCAGTTTGTGTAGCTTTGTCTTGATATGTAATCTGCAATAACATTTTTGTTAGTACTGATTACTTCTATTATAAATGTAAAATTTAATATGTTTAAAACTAGTCTCCGAATCTCTTTTGTTGTAACTAAATTTTGTATTTTCTTTGTTAGCCACCAGCGTACCTGTGTATTATCTGTTCGCACAATAAATTTGTTATATACAATATATGGCTCAAATGCTAACAAACATTTAGATAATGAACATAATTCTTTTCTATTTATTTCCCATTTTATTTCTGTCTCGTTGAACGTACCTGAGTAATATCTACAATGGTGTTCTATTTTTTCTGCTTCATATCTATATTTAAGTACTCCTCCGTAACTATATTCGCTGGCATCTGCTTCTACTATATATGTAAATTTTCTATTTTCATCTGGAAATTGTAATTTTGGTAATTCTTTGCAAAGTAATTTTATTTTTTGGACTTGTTTTTTATCTTCTTCATTATAATTATATTCTATATCCTTTTTTAATTTTTTCTGTAGTGGTTTTAAGTTTTCTGCTAATTTTGGAATATATTCTCTTACTTGGTTTACTAATCCTAAAAATGATTGTAATTTCTTTTTTGTATCTAATTCTTCTTTTGAATTTATTATTTTTTGTACTATATGTTGTTGCATTTTTACTCCACTTTTATCTATCTGTATTCCTAAAAATTCTATCTGGTTTTTCATAATTTTGGCTTTCTTTTCACTTAGACTTATTCCTGATTTTTCTATTATATCCGTAAATTGTTCTAATAACTTTATATGTTCTTCTTTAGTTTTTGTATATAATAATATATCATCTATGTATACTATGCAATTAGGTAATTGTTTAAAATAATTATCCATAAAATGTTGATATCTACCTGGTGCATTTTTATATCCAAAGGGTAATACATTTCACTCATAAAATCCTTGTGGTACCGTAAATGCAGTTAATTCTTTAGATTCTTCTTCTAACTTTAGATGGTAAAATCCTGATTTACAATCAAATTTGCTAAAATAATTATATCCTTGGATTTGTCTTATTTTTAATATCTTATTTGGTATTGGATAATTATATGTTATAGTTTTTGCATTTAAATTTCTATAATCAATAACCATTCTACTTTTTCCTCTTTTTTGTTCACTATGTTTATTTACTATAAATGCTGGACTATTATGTTTACTATTACTTTTTTGTATATATTGTTTTTCTAATAATTCATCTATATGCATTTTAAATTCTTTTAAATCATCAAAATTATAGGTTAATGGTTTTTGAGTTATTATGCTATTTTTGTCTATTAATTCAATTTTTATGGTAGTTTTGTGTTTTTCCCATCCTTTTAATGGATCTTCACTATATAATTGTTCTAATTTTTTCTTAACTATTTCTATCTTGTTTATTGAAAATATAGTTATTTCTGTTTTATTTATCGAAAATACTACTAATTCTATTGTATCTTCAGCGTTTTTTATATTTTCTAACTTTTGTGTAATTTTTTCACTTCCTTTTATCCAATCAATTTTCTTTCTTATTTTATTGTTAACTCTTTTTGCTCTTACTTTTTGTTTACATGGTGTTGTGAAGCACCAATCGTTTTTAGTTATTATATGTGGTATAATTTATCTAAAAATGGCATTCCTAAAAGTATATCTTTTGATGTTAGTTCATAATTATAAATTTCTTCTATTGTTAGTATCTTATCCCATATTTGTGCTTTTACATTCCTAGCTTTATAAGTAATTAAGCTTCCTTCATTATTAAATCCTTTAACTACTATTGGTATTTTTAATTTATCCCATTTACTTTCTGGTAAGCAATTATATCTACATAAATTAGCTTCTGCTCCTGTATCTATCATAGGCGTATAATATCTACTGTAATATCCTTCTACTACTATCTTCATTAATACATATATTTTCATTTTATGTTAAAGCTCTTCTTAAGAATAATCTTTCCCTATTATATGTTATGGCTAATTGTGTATGTTCTATATTATATGGTTTTACTTGTTCTAACCATTTTATTCCTAATATTATATCTGCTTTTTGCATTTCTTCTTTTACTTCAAATTCTATTTTTACTTTTCTAATTCCTCCTATTATTATTTCTTTTTCTGCTATATCTTTACTATTTATTAAACTTCTCGGTAGATCTGGGCATATATCATTATCAGTTTTTATTTCTTCATTTTTTACTAGACATTTTGCTATATAATTTTCTTCTTGTCCCGTGTTCAATAGTATTAAATATTCTTTTTCATTTATTTTTCCTGTTATGTAATATTGATTTAGATTACTTATTGGATTTGTTTCATAACTTGTTCTTTTTGATGAGCTTGATGATTCTGGTTTTTCACTAGCTATTCTTTTTGTTGTACTTATTCTATCATTTACTATTTCTAAATTTTCTTCTATATCTATGTCTCTATAGCTATAATCATTATAATCTATTGTTTTTACAATTTTTTCAAATGGGCTATCTATTTGTGTTTTGTTAATTTTATTTTTCCCTGTTATTTTATGTTTTGTTGTTAATACATATAAATTTTTACATCTTGCTGTAAATATTTTACTTCCTGGGGTTAATTCTATTCCTGATATCTTCCAATATAATACTAATGATTTATCTATATTTCTATCTGTTACCGCTACTGAATAATTTGCACTTATTATAAATTTAAATTTTTGGTATATTAAATTTCCTTTTACGGCAGTTATTATGCTTTTTTCTATAGGTTTTATAATTCTATCATCTGCTAAATATAATTCTATCGGTATATCTATTCCTCCTCTAAAACATGCTTTTATTAATATTTCTGTACCTCCGAGGTGTACATATTTTATTGGATCTCCTTTACTTTTTATATCATTTATTTCTTTATTAATTATTCTTTTTGTTACTAGTGGTATACTAGCTTTTCCTTTTGCATATCTACAGTCTATTACATGTTCTTTTTGGCATACTACATAATATTCATCTTTTTTCCTAGTAAAAATATTTTTTATTGTTGGTATTTTAAATATTTTTTCTACACTTAAATCTAACTCTTTTCCTTTTATTTCATCAAATATATTACTGTCAAATATTATCTTTTGTTCTGTTCCTTCGTCATTTAAATATTCTTCCTTTGTTATTATTTTTATATCTTCTTCAGTCATTCGATTCATCTATTTCACTATCTGTTTCAGTATCTGTTTCGTTTTCTGAAATTTCATATATACTATCTTCACTTTCTAATTCATAATCTATATAATCTATTTGCATATATTCTGTATTTTCTATTTTTATTTCTGATATTTGTTTATTTTTTGGATTTTTGGGTAATTTACAATCTCTAGCTAAATGTCCTAACTTTCCACAATTATAACATGTACATTCTTTTATAGATTTTTTCTTTCTATATGGTCTTTTATTTTTGTAATTTTTTACATAATATCTTTTTCTTGGTTTCTTATATTTATATTTTGATTTTTTATATTTCTTATATTTCTTATGTCTTTTTCTTTTCTTATAATATCTTTCTTCGCATCCAAATTGGGGTGCTATTTTATTTTTGCAACATGCTAAATTCCTTATTAATATTTTTTCCATTTTTAATTCTTCTCTATATTTTTCACATAGATTTCTATACCATTGTTGTAAAAACTTTATTCTAGCTCCTAACGTATCTACTATTTTTTCTTCTTCCCAACTTTTTATTATTTTTGAACTAAATGGTTCGGGTAATTTATTAAAATATAATTTTCTTATTTCTTTACTTTCTTCTATACTATATGTTCCTTTATAATAATATTCTTTAAATGCACAAGTATATTCGTCTATATAACACATATTACATATTGTTAATTTTATCATTAAATTCCTATTTGTATCTTTTTCTTCATCTTGTTCTTCTTCTAATGTTGTCATACTACCAAATTCATCTTTTATAGCTGTTTCATATTTTTTCAATAATTCTATAGGTGTTAGTTTAGTTGTTGTTGATGATGTTCCTTCCATAGGTTTATTAGTTCTTAACACTTTCTTACTATTTTCAGTTAAATTTGTAAACCATAGTTTTACTGATCCTATTAATGTTTTTTCTATATATTCTGGTGCATCTGTTATGTTTATATTATTATCTAATAATTGTTTTGTCATATATCCTATCCATAATTGTATTGTTTTTTCTGTATCTATTACACAGTCTAGATCTAAAAAGTTATAATTTTTATTAACTATTTGTTTCGGTGTCCATTTGTCATATTTATTATATTTTTTAAATTTATTTTTATAGTATATAGGTTTTCTTATTTCTGTTGTTATGGTTTCATCTTTTTTTTTATCAAGAGTATTTATTTCTGTGTTATTATTTTCCAAATTTTCTTCATTAATTATTTCTTGTTTTTCATTAAGTTCTAAATTTTTTATATTTGTTAATATTTCCGTATATGTTTCACTATCTTCTGAGTCATAATTATCTGACTCTTCAACCTCTATATTATTTATTTCTAATTTTTCTTTAAATTGATTTATCTCGTTTATTAATTTTTGTTCTTTATCTTTTTCTTCTTTTTTTTTTGTCTTTGTTCGTACAGATCTTTTAACATTTGTAGTTCTTTTTCTAAGTCAGCAATTCTACTATTTTTAGTTTCTTCTATTTTTCGTATTTCTTCCGTAGTTTGTTGTTTAATTTTTTCTATTTTCTTTTTTGTATCTATTTCTTCATTTTCTTTTTCTATTCTTACCATTGCTGTTAATTTATCTTCTAATTTTAATTCTTCTTTTTCTAACATTAGATATAAAAGTTCTCCTATTTTCTTATACCTTCTTCCTAGATTAGAAAATACTATTTTTATTTTTGATCCTTCGTGATTTTCATATATTTTTTCATCTATTATAAATTCTTCTTTGTTCATTTTATTGTGAATAATTCATGTTGGTATATATATTCTAAACTATCTATTTGTGATTCTAATTTTGATATTTCATCTTTTTGGATATTTATTGAGTTTTTACTAACTCCGACAAATATATTATAATGTAGTCTTTCTTTTCTTAATTTTAATTCTTTACGTTTTTCAGAGATAAATTGTTTTAATTCTTTGTATTTTTGCTCTTTATTCATTTAAATTATATTTATAATATCTTGATGGATATCTAAATCTAATTTTATCATAATTAGGTGGTATGTGTCTCATTCTTCTAAATTTTATCTAAATCCTATATGGAGCTACTATTCAAGAAACCATGTATTAATATATTCAAATTCAAAAGAGTTACGAGAAACAGATATGGAGACTATTAGGAAATGGATTATCACGTTGCTTAAACCAGAAACAGAACCTATCGCCAGAGCTATCAGAGAAAAATTTATTTCAGAAGAATTATTGACCAGATATTGCAAGACTATTGGACACAAATACCCAGACCACAAATGTTCAAAATGTAATGGAGGAGATAATGACGTCCCAACAGTGCAGCTAGAATAAAAAAAGATAAGGACGACAGCTGGAAAGATAAGACCAAAGCAATAATGAAGATACAGCAGATATGACAAAATAGACGGAAGACTTATTTGTACAAAGTTGTTTACGTGAAGTTACCATTAGTTAGGAGCATTTAATGAGAAGTTAATGTAAAGTTTGAAAGTCTTATAGGTAGGTAGGAGAAAAGACTTTTAAGTCTTTTAGTCTTTTAGTTTTTTAGTTTTTTGGTATTTTATTGAATATTTTTTTTTAGACGAATGTAAAAAAATTTGTATACTTTCATTCTATAAATAAGAGAAGGAAGGCATTGCAGAGAGCAAGCCTTCAGACATTAGCCAAAAAAAAAAAAAACTCTCTCCATTCCGTTCAAAAATATTTAGCCCAGTTAATTAAATATATACACTGCAATGGAAAAAGCTATGGAGCAACAAACCTCAGAAATATCAAAGCTACCGGAATAGGTATATCTATTTATGATTATGAATAGCTAAATTCATAATTCCCGACAATCATGATATGATAAAATAAATTCATATTAGTTACTTTATAGTAGAATTATTCGAAAAATAATATGTTAAGAAGTTTATTAGCAAAGTGGAAACGAAGAAAAATCCCTAAGAACTATGCCATCCTAAAGGTGAAATCAATGAGGCAAGAAGCCGTGGCGGGGAGTAACCAAAGTCGAGGCGCTGTTTAAGGGAAAAAGTATCCGAATTACCATGCTAATAGTGACCGAAGAACATGTTATTTAAGAATAATCTAGTATATAGTAATCTGAGATGACTATATTTTATTATGTATATGGTTGAAGGGAATATTTTGAAAAAAGCAATTTTATAATAATGAATGATAATATACCTGATGTCATGGCAGATAAATTTAAGATACTTATTTTGTATGCACTTAGAGATATAAATGTTGCAGATATAAGAAAAATTATATTAGAAAAAGCATTTGGAGAATATTATATGGATAGAATAAATTATATACCGCATATACCTAACTACTCTTATAAATGCTTACTATGTTAAATTGCGTAGAATATTTAGAAAAAGATATGCGAAATATATAATTACTAGAAAAACAGATAAAAATAAATATAGACAAATACATGGAAAATAAAAAATATAAAAAATCTCTTAATATAAATATGCAAGAACTACTCAGAATAAAACAAATAACTATAAAATATCAATTTTAAAAAATAGCTCATTTAGACTACCTTAGAGTTTTAATCTTATATATACTTAAAGATATAGAAATAATAGATATTAAGAAAATGATATTAGAAGAAGTAATAAACTACGAAATTGAAATGATAAATGCCTTAGAACAAATATACGAAGATATTTACCAAGAAGGATATTATTCAGATCAAGATTGTGGATGTTAGAATATATTAGAAAAACTAGAGAAAACCAAGATAATCTAAATAACGAAATTTATTATAGAAACCGAATTAGAAAAATAATGGAAGATCTAAAAGAAAAGTTAATATGGATAGAAAAAACCTTAAAAAATTTAGAAAAAAGCACATGTGATAGTTTACATAATTTAAAAAACTCACTACGAGAAGAACAACACCAGATAATAAATAACATAGAAAATCTAGAATTAGATATACACTACAGTACAGAAAGAATAAATTATTACACAGAAATTTGTAACTCAGCAGTTACTACAGGATAAAATAATAAACTAAATAAATTAATGGATACATCTCACAAAAATAATAAACAAAATTTAAGAATTATCCACGCACAAAAAAGAATAGATTCATTACCTACAATAAATCTATTAAATAAACTATTTATTGTAAATATATTAAGTTCTATATTACAAGAATAAAAACAATTACCTATAGAAAAATATGAAATTTTTTAGTAGGCATGTTCTATTGATATCTCTTTTAACTTAATTGAAGCAGCAGTCCTAACATTGTTGAATTTACTACATTCTCGATCCTTTAGATTAAAAATTTTGAAAAAAATACTCAACAAGATTTTAAATAGCTAAAAACTCAGAGAAATAAATTCTTGAAGTGAATTTGTATCATTAGAAATTTTAATAATTTATCTAGTCTAATTACATAATTTTAATAATTTGTCTTGTCTAATTAAATAATTTTAAGTAATTTTATTTTTCTTTTAATAAATTATAAAAATAAAATGTCAATAAACTTGAAAAAAAATTACTTTTCTAAATTTTTTAAATTATTTTATATTCTAAATTCTCATTCTAAAAATGTGGCCAAATGGAATAACTGTCCAACAAAGACAAATAAAATTATTTATAATTATTTTTAAATTATCATTCAATCATTTATATATCATTTTAAAAATATTCAGCAATTTTAAAATTATTTTTAAGTTTAATATTATTTTAAATTAAAAAATTATTCAAATAAATGAAATAACTTAACGTTTTTCTTCTTTGTTTGTATAGATATTATTTTGAAATGCAAAGTCAACAAACAAATAAGTAAACAAGTTAGATGTTCAATCCCCATGTGTTGGAAATAGCTAGAAGAATAAATAAGAAAGAAAATATAAATTTGGGAGAAAAGGGTAAGAATGTAAAAATATAAATCTGCTTACAATGCGAATAAACTTTATTATCAAATTTGAGCCATTTTGGCCACGTTTTATGGCCAAAAGGATTTTTCCTTAAATGCAAGATAGTAGATGAAGAAGAAATATACATAATCTCTATTCGGGTATTGGATTTATTTTGGGTGAATTAATTTATTTGAAGTAAAATAAATTCAAAAATGGGTAAACGCATACGATTGTGTGTCCCTCCGTTAGAGTAAAGGATATATATAACTTAAAGAGTAAATACATAACTACACCACTGATCTTGTTCGAGATTTTTAAAAAGACACCTAAACTTTAACATCGACTTATTACCACATGATTCTTCTTTATTTCATTGCAAACACACCATTTTGCGCTGAATCTCAATCACAACAAAGTGAGTGAAGACACGCGCCAATCAGGTGCTTTCACGTGTCAACTACGTTTAATTTTATATTTTTTTTAATTACACCACTAATCTTGTTCGAGATTTTTAAAAAGACACCTAAACTTTAACATCGACCTATTACCCCACAATTCTTCTTTATTTCGTTGCAAACACACCATTTTACGCTGAATTTCAGTCACAACAAAGTGAGTGAAGACACGCGCCAAGCAGGTGCTGCCACGTGTCAACTACTTTTAATTTTACATTTTTTAATAAAAATTTTCTTTTTATTTAATTTAACACCCCACCCACCCCCTCTTCCCCCACCCCATCCAGCACCTCTCCCCTCCGCGTCAGCAGCTCCCCTCAACCCCCACCCCCTTTAAGCACCCCCACCCCTCGTCTAACACCCCCACCCCCATCAGCATCTCCCCTTAACCCTCCAACCCCCTCCCATACTCCGTCAGCATGCATTTCCGTTCTTTTTATTATTATTATTATTATTATTATTTTGTTCAAATCACTTCAAAAAATAGTTTTATGATTGAATTGAAAGTTTTATGATTGAATTGAGTTTTAAAGATAGTTAAATGATATGATTTAACTGAAAAATAGAGCTTTAATGATATGATTTAAAAAAAAAAAAAAAAGCTTCAATGGAGGAACTTTAATGGTGACGTTGTGTTGAAGAGCTTTAATGGTGTTGAAGAAGACATTTTGTTGAAGAAGAAATCGTGGGTAGTTAAATGATATGATTTAATTGTAAAATGGAGCTTTAATGAATGATTTTTTTTTTTTTTAAAAAAGCTTCAATGGAAGCTTTAATGGTGAATTGAGTTGAAGAAAAAAGAGTGGGTGGGTTGGGGGGGGGGATAATTTTATAAAATAAATAAATATTATTTAAAAAAAAAGAATTTAAATTATATATCAATTATTTTACACGTGACAACTTTTGATTGGTCAAAAAAGTCAAATTCGAGCCCTTTCACGCATCTGTGGCGCATGTATACACGCAGAGGGTCAAAATGGTGTGTTTGCAACAGATTAAGTAATTGTGGGGTAATAGGTAGAATTCAAAGTTTAAGTGTCTTTTTGAAAATCTCGGCCAACATCACTGGAGTAAATACATAATTACACCACTGATCTTGTTCAAGATTTTTAAAAATACACCTAAACTTTAACATCGACCTATTACCCCACGATTCTTTTTTATTTCATTGCAAACACACCATTTTGTGCTGAATCTCAGTCATAACAAAGTGAGTGAAGACAGACGTCAATCAGGTGCTGTCACGTCTCAACTATGTTTAATTTCATATTTTTTAAAATAAAATTTTCATTTTTATTTAATTTAACACCCCACCCACCCCCTCTTCCCCCCCCCCATCCAACACCTCCACCCCAATCAGCATCTCCCCCTAACCCTTCAACCCCCTCCCACACTCCGTCAGCATGCATTCCCGTTCTTTTTTTTTTGGTTCAAATCACTTCAAAAAATAGTTTTATTATTGAATTGAAAGTTTTATGATTGAATTGAGTTTTAAAGATAGTTAAATGATATGATTTAACTAAAAAATGGAGCTTTAATGATATGATTTAAAAAAAAAAAAAGCTTCAATAGAGGAGCTTTAATGGTGACATTGTGTTGAAAAGCTTTAATGGTGTTGAAGAAGACATTGAGTTGAAGAAGAAATGGTGGGTAGTTAAATGCTATGATTAAATTGTAAAATGGAGCTTTAATGAATGATTTAAAAAAAAAAAAAAGCTTCAATGGAAGCTTGAAGCTTTAATGGTGAATTGAATTGAAGAAGAAAGAGTGGGTGGGTTGGGGAGGAGGGCGGAGAGGGGTAGGAATAATCTTATAAAATAAATAAATATTATTTTAAAAAAAAAGAATATAAATTATATATCAATTATTTTACATGTGACAACTTTTGATTGGTCAAAAAATTCAAATTCGAGCCCTTTCACGCGCCTGTGGCGCATGTATACACGCAGAGGGTCAAAATGGTATGCTTACAACGGATTAAGTAAGAATCGTGAGGTAATAAGTCGAATTCAAAGTTTAGGTGTCTTTTTGAAAATCTCGGCATACATCAGTGGGGTAATTATGTATTTACTCTAACTTAAATTATTAAAGCCAGTGACATATATGTACCCAAAGTATAACAGAGAATATACACGTATCATTTATGATAGTTTGAAAATATAAATTTCTCTTTTCCATTATATATATAGTGATGTTATAAATATAGTACTATATATAGTGAGTGTCTACTTTACCATATATAGTGAATATCTATTTATGGAAAAATTAGAAATCCCAAGGTTAGTTTTCCCCTATAAATAAAGGAGTTTTTCTTCATTGTAATTAACTCCACAAGAATCCATGAGAAATGAAGAAGTCTCCTCTCTTCTCTCTCTATTCTTTTTGTACTTACTTTATATTTCATAACACGTTATCAGCACGAGACTCTACCAAATAAGGTGAGATTATAAATCTAAAGGTAATGTTAAGGTTAGTAATTCCTTATGCTATTTGTCTTTTTCTATTAATGATCTAATTATTGATGGATTTGAGAAAAAAATAATTGATTTGGAACCACTTATACTTTAAATTTATTCATAAAGAACAATATTGTTAAAACATATTATGATGGATTTAAATCTCATCTCATTAAGAGGGTAAGACATTGGGTTAAAAGTTTCCAATGCACCATGATAATAAGATGTTGGGTTCAATTCCCACCGAGTTATGCCTAAGACGCCTTTATATGGATAAGACGTTGAGTTTGAATCTCAATGCACCATATTAATGATATTATGATGGCTAAGAAAAAAATAATATGTATTTGATAAAAAGTCATGAAACCTGTCCATTAAATATGCTCCATTCTATGAATTGAATATGGTAGCATTATATGACAAGTCTGAAAGATGACAATTTGCTCCATTCTTGAAGTGAATGTGGTAGCAATATATGATATACTTTGAAAGATATGTATGTCTCAATGTGCTCCTGAAGTAGCAATATATCATGAAAGAGGTTATAAGCTATCTGAATTTGATAGGCTTAAGGAACGATTATACTTCATTCCTGGAGAATGAGAAGCTTATTAATGCAAACGTGTACTTGATTGTGATGATATCACAATTCACCTCCGAAAGAGGCAGAATAACTGAGAATAGTTATTTTGAAATCTACTTCTAAAGTAGTAAATCAAAAATTTATTCATGTAATAATAAATCTGAAATTTACTAAAGAAAAAAAATACATGTCATGGTAAACTTGGGGTTTACTACTATAAATAAGTTCATAAGTTGACATGAACGATTGTGACATCTCGAAGATGTGCATGTTGAGTATTAGGCATGTATTGAAGAACTAGAAGATTATTCAAAAATTATTTATGTTGTTTGTTCTCATGATAAGTTGGTTGGACCAACTAATATTGGGATTGAATCCCTTAAAATCTAAGAAGTATAAAAGGTGAATAATTAAGGGGCCATTCACCTATCATGTGACCTGTTAAGATGCATCGATATAAGATGATCACTTTTACGTTTATTGTCAAACTGCAGTTTGACATTCGTAAAGTTGCTTGTTCAGTAAAATTGAGCTAAGAGCATAACTTCCAGATTGTGTAATCAAGATAATTCATCTTGATGACGCTGTTTGACATTGAATGCCTTCGATAAATAACTAAATCATTGCCAATAAGAACAAAGCTTCATGTTTTAGTTTGAAATATAATATATTATATACAGAAGTACTTATATACATCAAACCAATAAATTATGATTAATTCCCCCTCAAAATTGGTTCTGAGTCAGGAACCACACGTTGCCCATCTAATAGTTTTAATGTGTGGTATACGATTAATGAATATTGGTATACGATTAATGAATATACCATAATGCACAAATATGAATTTCTCGAAGAAGATGGAGGATGTATGTTAGTTTTCCTAACATAAGGGGGAGATTATAAGCAACTATGAAATATGATAGGAATTATCATCAGATCCTCATTCAAAAGATAATTCAAGTTGAATGCCGAACACATCTCATATTTAAGCTGCAAGTGCTCTTATTTTGTGTTCATAAAGGACAAAGTCTATGCATGCGTGAAGCGTGGTAGATCAATCGATTTCAAATGAAATAATCCTTCAAAATTATAAGGAGCAAATAATCATAATAAGAAGGCAATGTCCTCTTGAAGAGCCTATGACATAATACTTCATGAAACCTTATGAGAGGTTTAGGTACCTGAAAATAATGAAGCGATGAGATCTAAAAATGTTATGTCACACTGTGAACAGATACGAAATAAAATATCATTAATATCTTTGGTACAATATTGACACAATATTGTAAAAGATTACGAGGATCTGAATTCTACATTTATTTAAGCATACTGATGTAGAAACATTTATCGAGTGACATGAAAGGATGCATCTTGGTAAGCATTACACTTATTTGATTTGCAGTTCAGACACTTGAAGATGCCACACATATTGATATTGTCACTTGACAAAAATCTATATGAAAATTCCTAAAGGATTTAAAATGACTGAAGCATATAAAGTTTCTAGAAAATTGATGGTTTGATGGAAAATCCCTAAAGAATGAGAAAATCTATTCAAACTTGATGGTTTGAATATTATTGAAACTCTTGGAGAGTTTTCAAAAACAATAGATTATTTGGTAAAATAAAAAATATACCAATTTAGTTTGGTTATGAAGTACCATATCTTAGTGCAATTGGTGCACTCATTTATCTTGCAAATACCACAAGGCCTGATATAGTCTTTTCGGTCAATTTGTTAGCAAGGTATAGTTCTGCTCCTATTAGGAGACATCGAAATGAGATCAAACATATGAGCTTATTTATTCTAAAAATTGTAGTCCCGATCTTGTTGGTTATGCCGATGCTAGGTACTTATCTGGCCCGCATAAAGCTCGATCTCAAATAAGTTATGTGTTCATATGTGAGGGTACTGTCATATCTTGGAGATATACAAAACAGTCTATCTAGCCACTTCATTGAACCATATTGAGATAATCCTTATTCATGATGCAAGCCGAGAATGTGTATGGTTGAGATCCATGATACATATCATTCGAGAAAAAAGTGGTGTGAAATATGATAATGTACCCATAATTTTATACGGAGATATTGAAGCATGCATAACACAACTTAAGGGGAGATTCATAAAAGAAGATTGAATGAAGCACTATTCATCAAATCTTTTCTACATGCATGAGCTCCAAAAGAATGGTGATATTAACGTGCAACAGATTCGTTCAAGTGACAATATGACTCATTTATTCACCAAGTCTCCTTCAATTGCAATTTTCAAGAAGATGGTGCACAAGATCGGAATGCAAAGGCTCAAGGATGTTCTCATTAGGGGGAATTAATACGCGTTGTACTCTATTTCCCTCACGAGGTTTTGTCCCACTGGGTTTTCCTTATAAGGTTTTTAATGAGGCAGCCTATATGCGTATTGGTAGAGATGTGTACTCTTTTTCCTTTACTAGATTTTTTTTTCACTGAATTTTTTCAGTAAGGTTTTAACGAGACATATTATCTATCAATTAGACATTCAAGGGGAAGTGTTATAAATATATTACCATATATAGTGAATATTTACTTTATCATACATAGTGAATATCTATTTAACAATTAGAAACCCAAGGTTAGTTTTCCCCTATAAATAAAGGAGGTTTTCTTTATTATAATTAACTCCTCAAGAATCCACAAGAAATAAAGAAGTCTCATCTCTTCTCTCTATTCTTTTTGTATCTACTTTAATATAAATAACAAGTGTATGTTTTTTATGAAGAAAATTTGAATAAACTTTATTTAGGTACCCTAACTCCGCTCATGCGGTCCCATTTTTGATTACAAATTGAGACTGAAAATCAGAAGATTTGATCATTGCACTTCTCATTTTCCTTTTTTTTTTCCTGATAACATGAGTAATTAATTAATAAGACAAATGCTGAAAAAGTTAGAAATATATCTTTTCGTGGGACCTGCATATAGGTATTAAATAGTTTTGCTATCTTAGTAGATTTTAAGTGAATAATATGCTAGAGTAAAATGCCAAAACACAAGTTCTGATATTGTGGTTGAGAGAAAAATGAAACTTTTGATCTTAACGTCACATATTAGGGCCTTTATGACAATGGAAATTACCTTTATTTCCAGTTTAATCATGAGATTTGCCGTTCAAATGGATTAGTCTTTAATTTTTACCTTTTAATGAAGCTATTTTTTAAAAATTTTATCCTAGAAATCAAACTAATACTTAGCAGAGAAGTTCATTAATGGCGCGGAACATAACTTATAGAATATAATAATGTGAAAAATATAAATTTATGTTGCACTGGAAAATTAATTACCTACTTTGAGAGGTAAAAGTTAAAACCAGCACAAAATAGGGAAAGGTGCAAGTAACCCTTCTTTCAAGTATACCTGTCAATCAGGCCGATCCGGTTCAAGTCGGCATCGACTCATTAAGTGTAATTGATATATGGGCCGGTCCAGGCCTAGTTTTAAATGAGCCGGTTCGGTCCGGGGCCAAAAGTAAAAAGTTCAAAAACAGCCTGTGATTGGCCCATTTAGTCTAGAACCAGTTAAAATTGGTCTGGATCGGTTCAGTCCGGCCCACTTCGAGAAATGGATTGGTTACTGGTCCTTTATGTAAAAAAAAAAAAAAAAATTAAATTAAATTTACATGTTTTTTCCAATATAAACTATATACACACCTATATACATTTTAAATATGTTAAACAATAAACGTAAAACATATATACATTACATATTATACTACTTTAGAAAACATATACACATATATACAATAAATATATATACTCATATATACATGCAATATAATTTATATACTACTTAACAAACTACATGAAACAATATACATACAATATATATACATTACATATATACTACTAATTTAGAAAACATATACACATGTATACATTAAATATTTACTACTTTATTCTATAGAAAATATATACACATGTATACGTACAATATAATATATATATACTACTCAAAATACTTGAACCAACATACATACAATATATATATACATTACATATATACTACTTGTCTACTTTAGAAAACATATACACATGTGTACATTAAATATATATTACCATAGCCATAGTATTACATTTCATACATGAATTTATTATAGCATCAATCAAGTAAATTGGGCGAAGTGGATAAAAATATTTTTAAAATTTAGCAATCATAACAATAATAGTTTCTTTGTAACCTTCTTTATTCTTATATTCGTTAAGTAAACAAGAAATGTTGGCTAAATAAGCAAAAATATTACAAACAGTAGGATAACAAGTACCAGAAAATTCAATCATAGCTATATAATATTTTAAAAAAAATTAACAAGAACAACAATTGCAGCCCAATCAGAATTATGTTCCATACACTCAGGAAAAGAACCAGAATATTGATTAAAAGTAATTGTAATAGAAACTTTATAAGTAAGATAGGTTTTTAAATAATTATAGGAAAAAGTCATTGTTTCCACCTTAAACTATACTCGAAAAGTCTAGGTCACACCTAAACTATCATAGTGACTTATTACACACCTAAACTATATAAAAGTGAAACTTTTTACACCCTGTAAAGCATTATACCATTTGCATGTGGTGCGGTATTTCACACGCGCCTGCCACGTCAGCACCACATCATCATAATACGGAAAAAATAATGAATTTATTATTTTTCCTACTTTTCCCTATTTCTTTTTAATTTAAACTTTTTCCTTCTTCATTTTCTTCTATATCCAATCTCAAAACCTCCATTGATACGGATATCATCATCATAGCCAAACTCAAATCATCAATTAATTACCACCATTAACTTTATAAACCACCAACAAAATTTCCATCACCTTCAATTTCTTCTAACTTTGTCACCCATCTTTAACCCCTCTTTTCTCCTTCTTAATCGATTTTTCGACGAGATGGAGAATTTTCGTTTTAGAGTGATGGGAGAGACATGAAACGAGAAAAACTTGAAAGTTAAAATCTGGCCAACAAAAAATCGATGAAAGTATTGAAAAATAAAATTTGTCGGATTGAAAATTTTTGATGAATTAAAATCGGTCATTCTTTATAGTTCTCAATAAAATTGATAATGAAATGGTTCCTCACATTACTATTTTATCAATAAAAAATAATTGAGGTATTTACATCAATAATGGTGAGTTAGATGAGGAAATTGATGGTGGTGGGTCGATGATGAAATTGATGGTGGCACTGATGAAATTAGTGATTCCAGATGATGAATTGACAGCTATGGAAGTTATTGAAATTGATAGTAGTGAGTTAAGTGATGAAAAAGGTGATGAAATAGAATAAAAAAATCAACAATGGAGTAAGAAGAAAATTCAAATTGATGAAGAAAGTACTTCAAAAAAATAGAAGTTTCAATCACAATTAAAAATTGATTGAAAAAAAAAAAAAGTAGAAGATACCAACAAGTGAGGTGTGAAGAAGAAGATTTGTGAAGGAGGCGGGGGTGGGGGTGGCGGGTAGGGTGGTGGTGAAGAAGAGGATGCTTGGTAGGGAAGAAGATCTTAATTTTTTTAACTTATTTTTGCTTTAATTATATTACCCACGCTCCATTTTTTATTTTAATTAATTATTTTTTGCCACGTCAGTTTTAGGATGCAAACAAATTTACTTTTAAGTAATTCAAGTGTGTGTTAGGTTGCTTTAATAGTTGAAGTGTGCCTTTGATTTTTCGGATATAGTTTAGGGTGGAAATGATATTTTTTCGTATAATTATAAGTAGCATTCCATCTAGTATCACATTTTCAAGCATAAATATCGATCTAAGTCCATTTTGTTCATATTTAGCTTTAAATTCTTTCACTCTAATTTTTTGATTATTTTCTTGAATAAAGCCACAACAAGCCAGACCTTTTCAATATAAAGCTCAAAAATTCAAGACCATCTCTTATGATTAAATTATATATATAACAAGCACACTTAACATGAAATATTTCGGGCATCGGTGGAGAAAGTTCAACTTTTAACAAGTCAATAACAGTCTTGTTGTTAGATGCATTATCAAAAACTATACATAAAACTTTTCTTTCAATACCATAATATTTTGCAACTTTAGGAATAGATTCATAAATAAACTTTCCAGTGTGTCTACGATCTTCATCATACAAAAATACTAGAATATGTTTTTGCATAACAAAATTATTATCTATCCAGCGACAAGTAATTATTAAATAATCATTTTTATTAATAGCACGACCAAGATAAGAAGTTAGAATAACTCTATATGGAATATTTTTTATTAATGCAGATAAATAATAAATATATAGTGCATGTAGTCTAAAAATATCGTTCTGATAAGTACTTCTAGGAATACCTGTAAACATAGGATTATAAATTGTTTGAATATAATGAATAAAAGCATCTGGAGAAGCAAAGGTGAAAGGCAAACAACCCACAACTATCATTTTCGCTATTTCTTTCCGGTTCTTTATTTTATTATGATTTTTAACTAATTCACCGGTTGTTGGGTTCAATCTACTTTGTGTTGGCCCACCAACAGTCTCACTACCTTGTGCAATACTTATCTCTACCGCATATTTTTCTCTTAAATGTCTCATCAACGAACCCGTACTCCCTTTATTGCCTCCGATTTTATGCTCGTATACAATTTCACAAAATTTGCATTGCACCTTAGTTTCTCCTTCTGTTTTCGAAAAACAATTCATGCAATACAAGTTCTTCTACGAGATCTTACAGGGGCACGAAGAGGACGGGAAGAAAGATTAATCGATTCAGATCTAACATTAGCATTTTCAACTTCGGGTGTTTCACCAATATTTCATCATCTACATCTAAATCAACCGCGTCTACTTCATTCTCTTCTTCTATACCATAATTTTCCTAAGCTTCTAAATAATTCATATCGTGAGCACCTACACCTATTTCATCCTTAAAAGGTTGACTAATTGGTACTTGAGGCACACAGATATATCTAGTTCTTGAACTACCTCTACCGAAATCGCCGCCAATTTTTTTGCTATCAGTATCATTTTGGAACAAAATTTTTTAACACTTTTATTAAGGTTTCTTAATTTATTCATATTACAAATTAAACTAATAAATATTCAAAATACACAAAAATAATAAAAATAAATATTCAATAAATAATACACTAATTAAAAATTAAAAGTAAGAGATGGAACGACAATACCAAATTTTGAAAGTATTCGAAAGTTATAACTTTAGAAAATTTTCACTTGATATTTGTAATTGCAAAATTAAAAAATAAAATTGAGCATTTTAGGAGATAATTAGAATATTTGAGAAAGAATGAAAGAATAAAATTGCGTGAAAAATGATTTTGAATTTGGAGAATTTATAGAAAAAATTTTAATCTTTTTTTTTTTAAATGGGCAAATCAGCCAAAATGGCCGTTGGACTGCCAACGGTCCATTTGGCCAATTTAGCCCCAAAGTTCCAAATAAAAAAAAAGATTTATTCAATCGGGCCGGTCCAATTCACCGGTGGTCCTGGTCCAATTTCTTAGCTGGGCCAATTCACCGGGCTGATCATGCGAGATGGCCCAGCCCGGGACCCCTGGCCGAGGAACCTGGTGGCCCATCAGGCCGATTCAAATTGAACCGATCCTTCTAAACAGGCCGAGTTAACTGACCGACCTGACCCGAATGACCGATTTATTTTCAAGCAATGCCAAATACTCGCTTTCCCATTCTTATATGATACTTTCACTATTTGAATATTTCTTTAGTTGCAGTTTGCATATATTTTCTAATAATTTAAATTATTAAAAAAGTATGATTTTTATTAATATCTTTTATGGAGTGTTAAAATGTAGTTAAGGAGATTCAAAAACCGTCCAAAGAACAAAGAGAAGAAAAGAATTGAGAGTTTAAATTTTATTAGGAAAGGTAGAAGTATTGATCCTTCTGATTCAAACTCTTTATCATTTTTTCGATAAAAATTTAACTCCATTTGATGTAAATATCAAATCATACTAAATTATCATGTTAAATCGCAAAAAAAGGTGTGATAACATGTACGAAGTAGAAGCCTCTTGACGAAACTTCAAGCAAACAAGTTAGATTTGTCTCTTTATTAATTTGACTTCACTTATTTAAAATTAAAAATAGGTTTGGCCTCGCCGGACAGGAGTAAAGGCTCATTTAGTAGACAATAATTTCTTGTAGGCTCCTTAATTCGCCAGTGCAATAACTGTCCAAATTATTTGACGCTTTATATCACTGAGTCTCAATTGAATATGCTATATTTTGCAATAAAGGAAAATCGAAGCTATTTTTTTTTTTTATAATAGCAAAAATAGATCTTACCTCAACTATTAACACGGACAAATTTGTAACTTTCTCCTAAGAAATATTGTAGGAAAAAGAATCCTTTGCAAATTTGAACTTTATTTCCTAATAATTTGAGTGGAGACCAATTTTTGCCACGAGGAATATGATGATGCTGAGAATTGATATAGTTGACAAGAAACTACTTGACAATACCTACACCCAAAGGAACTGTTTGATTGGTGAACTAAATTCTTTTGGATTATAATTTCTGAACTAATTATACATGATAAGGTGTGATATATCAAGATTAAATTTGACATTAAATTTATATTTTATTTTATTAATGATATAAATTTATAACTTAATTTTAGGATATTTCATTTTATCTCGGGTAATGAACAATCTAAGAGGTCGTTTAATGTGAGGTACTAATACAAATAGTCTCGGGATAAAAATTTTAGTACTTCGTTTGATTGCCTAATTCGAGATAACTTATTCCGGTACTAATAAATAGTATCGGAATAAGTTATCCCATACATTTGATGGTATAACAATTTCATCTTAATTTATCCTTGGGAAAAATCCGTAAAAAGACATAACTACCCTCCAAATTCTTGATTTTATCACTTTTCATATATATATATATATATATATTACTTTACTATTATATATAAGAGAGAACATGAGATTTTGGTATTCCTGACATTAAATTTTTTTGTCAATTTTATCCCTAATTTAAATTTTATTTGCTCTACAAATTTTGATCCATTTGCTAAATTTGAACAATTATGCCTATGAATTTATTAAATGTTACAAAAATGATGAGTCATGGAAAAATGATAGTAAACCATAAAAACTACTCCTATTTATACAATCAAATTCAAAATTGATCCAAGAGCTTATTATCTTTCTATTTTGTAGATATGTTTATTAATCTTATTTCAAATTTTCGTTTTTCCTGACAAATTTATCATGAACAAGTAATTAATGTATCTTGACATTCCCTTGCTAACTTAATACATGCTTAATTATTAAATAAATAAAAAATATTTTTTATATTTAGCTAAAAATATTTAAAAATTTAATTTAAAAAAAATATATACTTTAACTCTCCAATTAATGATACTAAAGAATAAAAAATGAGAGTAATTTTGTTTCACATTTTCTGATGATGAATTTTTTTTAACAAAAAATGAGATTATCAATATTTTATAGAATTTAGGATAAAATAAGTAATTTAACATAAAATATTAAAACTTCATGCACATTTAAAAAATATTAACATAAATTTCTTAATATGTATT
The DNA here is from genome assembly GCA_030864225.1 of Capsicum baccatum var. pendulum. Lineage (NCBI taxonomy): Eukaryota > Viridiplantae > Streptophyta > Magnoliopsida > Solanales > Solanaceae > Capsicum > Capsicum baccatum. Next base: position 279,577,708 of record CM061552.1, on the reverse strand, counting down.
TTTAGGAAAAAGAAATTAATAAGTTAAAAAAAATTAGTAGTTTTTCAATTTCTTTTGTATGGTTTAATATTAAGGAAAATAATTAAGCTATAAGACGAAAGATATTTTTGTAAACAAATTATTTATTTTTAAAATAAATTCAATGCATATTATTTTTAGTATCATAAATCAAACAATCACTAAAAAATATACCAATTTAACTAATTTCAATACAAATAATCTCAATATAACTAATTATAATATAATTAATTTCAGCATAACTTATTTTCTAATCAAACGACCCTAAAAGCTTCTATTGGTGAAAAAACTTCCCAACTACCCACCATATTTATACCACACGAACCCTTCTCCTTCAACAACCATTCTGTCGTCCCTTTCCCCAAAAACATGCCCACGAGGGCTTTGTCCTTATGATTCCGTTGTCTTTCTTACTACTTTCTCCGTTTCATTTTATTCGTCCCAAATTTTTTAATTTGATATTTTATTTTACTTATTTTTTTTTACTTATTAAGACAAGATAATTTTTTTTTATATTTTATCCTTTACATTAATTATTTTTTTTAAAATTAAAATATAAATATCATTTAATAAAGGTACTATGGTAAACTAGCCATATTATTTATTATTTTTGTTAATAACTATGTCATCCCAATTTGAGACGAGTAAAATGAGACGGAGGGAGTAATATTTTAATATTAATACAGGTCATGGAAAACCAAAAAAAAAAGGAGTTTATTTGAAATTTTAAAAATTGAAGTAAAAATTATGTTTGATCATATATTTATAAAAACGATTTATAATTTAAATATATTTTTTAATTCATTAGAACTAGGAAAATCATCTAACTTGACTAATTTACCTTCAAGTATATGTCAAATTTGCTTTAAAAGATTGACATATAAAATTAGATAGTCACGTAGCATCATAATTCATAGATCAGATCCTCTAAATGAGTTCCTACAAACTATTAAAAATAATTTCACCTTTTTAGACAAGATATGATAAGTTATAACTTACTGAGACGTGATCTTAGATATGAAGGTGTGAAAACATATATTAGAATAGACGGTTAGTAGGAAGGAGCATAACCCTTACTAGTAGTCATAGTACTACCCTTATAGCTTCTTATTATTCGATTTCTACTACTATCTATTATTCCATGTAGTTTGTTTGTAGTGATTATTTGTTGTGATACTGTTCTGATACTAGCTATTGCTTCTGTTACTAGTTCACTTTCATTCATCATTTTCTAGATTGTTTGTTTGTAGTTGGGGCATATCAGAAACTTCTCTACCTCACCTCTGAAGTAGTGATATAGTGTGCGTACACTCCACCCTTCTCAAATTTACTACGTGAGACTACACCTCAGGGGCGGAGCCAAGCCTTGTTAGTGGGTTTGGACGAACCCCATTCGACGAAAAAATACACTATTTATACATGATTAAAATTATTTTTATGTATCTATAGTAGGTGTTGAATCCCCTTCGCCTAGGTTTTCTTCGAATAGTGAACCCCTTTAGTTGAAATTCTGACTTTGCCTCTGCTACACCTGGTATGTTGTTGTTGTTATCGTTGAATTTTTTGAAATTGAAGTTGTGTCTATATAACTTTTGCAAATAATATTTGGTTATTTGAATATATTTTTAAAAAAAGAATTCAAAAAAACATGAAATACTACATTTTAAATGGGGTTATTTTATAGGAACAAACAAAATAGGGTAAATTCGAAAATAAAAATATAGTGAAAATGAAATAAGAAGTGAGACAAAGTTTTAAATATTTTTCAAATAAACACTAATTCTTAAACAAAACACCGATTTTCAAATAAAATGAAAATTTTTTTTTGAAAGAAAATAAAAAATATTCATCACCAAACGTGTCCTTATTTTACTCCATATATACTTTTCTTCTAGCTATGCTTCACTAGCTCACCATTGTTACTGTCTTTAAACATTTATCTAGTTATTTGCATCACTCATGGCTGATATGGATCGTTCTAGCACATCAAATAACAATCCTTCCATGGACTCTTCTGGTAATTATTCGTAATTATTTCTTTAATGCTTCTAATTCTGTACGTTTTATTTTATGTGTCACTATAACTATTTCCTGATATTTTCAGACTCGAAAAATTGCATTAATTGTTCTATTTATTGTCTAGGTAATCTTTTACCTTATTGGCAAACGATCGATTCTTCATCTAATAACTAGATTGTTTTATCCTTAATTTAAAACCTTTCACATAAGATGCGAAAGAGGCAGTGAAAATTTTCATTGAATCAGGTTAAGGGTATTCAACATAATTATATGTAATATGTTTTTTTGACGAATTAGGTTAAGGGTTTTAGCCTTGGAAACAGCCTTTGGCAGAAATGTAAGGTAAGGCTGCGTACGATACACACCTTTATGGTGGGCCCTTTCCCGGACAGAAGAGGAGCCTTGGAGTAACTGGTAAAGTTGCTGGCATGTGACCATGAGGTTACGGATTCAAGCCTTGGAAACAGCCTCTGGCAGAAATGCAAGGTAAGGCTGCATATGATACACCCTTGTGGTGGGCCCTTTCCTGGACACCGCGCATAGCACTAGCTTTAGTGCACCGGGCTGCATTTTTTATGTTTTTTTGACTAATCAACTCACCATCCTCTTTGATAGAAAATTAGATTATATATCTTAGTGGAAATTATTTTAAACTTTCAATACACTTAACGAAATTTCTCATAAATAAAGTAGTAGTAGTATTAGATAGTACCTCTTTATACGCCTTTCGATTTCTTTCCTTATTAACCTATTACCACAGTCCATATATAAAGATTGTTCTTGACTTCTTGTGTCTAGATATTTGATTTCATATTACTTTAATAAGTGAACTTGTAGCTAAAATATTAAAGATTCGGATATGCATACGGTCTATATGTTTCTTTTTTTTTAAAAATAATTTTGATGATATATGCATGGCTTTAGCCTTGTATTACCCTCTTCACATTTATTCTTTTTTTGCCCTCCTTTAACTCATAAGATATGGATAATAGGACCTTTGATTCCTTAATTAGTGATAAAACTCTTATTTTAATCTCTGTAATATATGAAGCATATTTAACCTTCAAGTATTGAAGTCATGTGCATTTTTATTCCATTAATTATTAATTGGCTCACTGCTTAATTACTCATGTATTATGATACTTCTGATATTATTGCAATATAATTTTTTGTTAATCTTTCCATTAATATGTTTAGCATTTGAGGCCAATAATGAAGAAACTTCGAAGCTTGAATTTTCAGAAGACGAGGAATTCCTCGTCACTATAATGTTCAACTTAGTTGGTGAGAGGTAATTCATCATTCTAATCCTCTAGAATTATTAATTTTAATTTATTTGTCTTAATTTATATGTCCTTTTCTCTTCTTTAGGTTGTTTTAAAAAATAAAATCACTTTTTACAATTAGATTATACTTTTTGTGTCTCATTTTAAGTGTGGCTTTGATTTTTTTCATGCGCATTTAAAAAACAAATACTTCCTCTATTCCTTTTTCCTTTTCAGGGTTAAAAATAGAAATTTTGATTAATATTTTAAGATTTATTTATTAATCAAATTGAAAAAAAGGAAAATTGCAACTTATAGTATTTTTCGTATAGTTTTTTAATATTTAAGTTTTGATTCTAAAAACTTAAATTAATCTAATCTAATTTTACGTTGAAGCTATGGGTGTCAAACGGGTCGGGCCGGGCCAACCCGGAATCGGCCCTTCCATTTTAACTGGGTTGACGGCCGGTTAAGGGCCGATTTTGACGCTAGCCGGGTTGGGCCGAGCCGGGCCAAACAGTAAAAAAATTAAAACTCACCCTAACCCGGCCCACTTAACCCAACCCGGTCAAACCCATCAAAATTCGGTAAAACCCGTTTAAAAAATAAATAAAAAATTTAATATACACTATATACACTCCAATATACAATATATATTTTTAACAAAATATATAAACAATTACACATATATACGTACCATTCAATATATAATTATATATGACTATACGTACTACTTTAAATAAAACATATGCTATAATAGTATAATATATATATATACACTACAATATATATATATATATATATATATATATATATATATACTAATTTATAAAACATATACACATGTATACATTAAATAATACTACTTTAGTAGATATATACACATATATATGCACCATTCAATATATATGTACTACTTTAAATAAAATATAGACTACAATATACATATATATATATATATATATATACAACAATATGTATGTATATATATATATAGTTACATACTAATTTATAAAACATATACACTTGTATACTTTAAAGATATACGTCTATAGAAGATATATACACATACATACGCACCATTCAATATATATGTACTACTTTAAATAAAGTATATACTACAATATATATATATATATACATACTAATTTATAAAACATATACACTTGTATACGTATAATATATACATCTATATAAGATATATACACATATATACGCACCAATCAATGTATATGTACTACTTAAAATAAAATATATACTACAATATACATGGATTACAATACATAGATAGTTATATTATACTAATTTATTAAGCAAATACTCTTGTATACGTTAAATATATACATCTATATAAAATATATACACGTGTATACGCACCATTCAATATATATATACTACTACTTATAAAATATACTACATTATATATACATTACAATATATATAGATATATACTTATATACTAATTTAAAAAATATATACACATGTATACGTTAAATATACAATTCTATAGAAGATATATACACGTTTATACGCACCATTCAATGTATATATACTACTACTTATAAAATAAACTACATTATATATACATTACAATATATATAGATATATTTATATACTAATTTATAAAACATATACACATGTATACGTTAAATATACACTTCCATAGAAGATATATGCACAAATATACAAAACATATGCTACTTAATATAATAAATTAATAATATTTGGTAGTAAATTAATAATATATTAGAAGTAAGTTTTTAATTTAAAGTAGAAAACTAGAAATTCAATTTAAAATTTTAAATCGTTAAATGAAAAAATATAAAAAGCAAGGACTAAGGAGTGAATGAATTTGGGGAATTTTATTGATTGCAAAATGATCCAAAATTTATAATTTACATGAATGAAAAATCTATAAATTATGCATCATTTTTTCCAACTCATTCATGTTATTATTAATGGGAACTTGCATAGGATAGTCGAAGTCAACGGGGGCAAAACCATGCATTGGACTTGATTCTGCTGAGTTCTCCCGTGAAGTCATAATTTCTTCAAGTTTCAGCTCGTCGCTCGACTCCGGTTCCATTCCTTGGTTTCTTCTTTCCGCTCTAGTCCAATCTCTGAGGCAAACTAGAACATTCATTGCATTGCTTCCTAATGAGTGTCGGTTGTCTCCAAGCTGCTGTCGTCCCTGACTAAAGGCGCTCTCTGATCCAACGGTTGACTTTGAAACATTCAAGATATCTCTAGCTAATCTTGAAAGCACAAGATATTGTGTTTCATTACTCCTCCACCAATCCAATGTGTTGATCCTTCGTCTGCGATCCTATGGTGTCATCCAAAGATAATATTTCAACTTTTCCCGATAAGTTGATGTGTAAGTTCTCTCATCAACACTGTTCCAAAAATTTAAATCATAAAACGAATCAGAAAAAATACTATGTGCCGGCCTTTTAGAAGATGATGGCTCCTCGGGAGGATGAGGAACGACAGTTGGAGTGATATTTGTAGGTACGGCTAAATCAAATAAATCAGCATAGTGATTATATAATTTTTCTATGTAATCCTTTGCATCAGCCGTAGCCGTCCACAAATCATGTTGTACTTGTTCAGAATCATGGTTAGTATTTATTTCTAAGTTAGTATAAATAAGAGTACTAAAGTGACACATATTATTATATTTCATGCACGGATTTAGCATAGCACCAACCAAGTAAATAGGGGGAATCGGAAAAAAATATTTTTTAAATTTCGTAAACATGGCGCCAACAGCTTCTTTATAACCTTATTTATTTTTATATTCTTTGAGCAAACCAGAAATATCGACTATATATGCCAAAATATTACAAACAGTAGGATAATAAGCACCGGAAAATTCAACCGTAGCTACATAAAATCTTTCTAAAAACTTAACAAGATCATTAATTACAACCCAATCAGAATTATGTAGCATGCAATCAACAGAATCAGCAAATGAACCGCAATGTTGGTTAAAAGCTAGTGTAATAGGAATTCTATATTTATAACAAGTTTTTAAAAATTCATACGTAGAATTCCATCTAGTATCAATTTCCTCAGGCATCAAAATCGGTGTAAGTCCATTTTCTTGACATTTAACTTTAAATTCTCTAATTCTTGATCTACGATTATTTCCTTGAATAAAACCAACGGCAAGACGGATTTTTTCAATATAAAGCTCAAAAAACTCAAGACCATCTTTTACAATTAAATTATATATATGACATGCACACTTAATATGAAAAATTTCAGGCAAGGGCGGAGATAGAGTTGATTTTAATTTTTTTATAGCAGTCTTGTTTTTAGAAGTATTATCAAAAGCAATACATAAAATTTTATTTTCGATACCATAGTATCCGGCAATTTTAACAATAGAACCAGCAATAAATTGTCCAGTATGTTTACGATCTTCATTATATAAAAAAGCAAGAATACGTTTTTGCATCTCGAAATTACTATCCATCCAATGACAAGTAATGGTTAAATAATCATTTTTATTTACAGTACGACCAAGATCAGAAGTTAGGGACAATCTACATTGAATATTTTTTAACAATGTTGATAAATAAAAACAATATTGTAAATGAAGTCTAAAAATATCAGACCGACAAGTAGTTCTAGGAATACCGTTAAACATAGGATTATAAATTGCTTGTATATAATGAATAAAAGCATCAAAAGAAGGAAAATTAAAAGGCAAACAACCCACAACTACCATTTTAGCTATTTCTTCCCGGTCCCTCAATTTATTATACTTCTTCGCTACGTGACCGGTTGCTGGGTCCATTCTAGTTTGCGTTGGCCCACCAACATCCCCACCACCTTTTGCAATATTTAACTCTCTTTTTGTGATCTTCAGCTACATATCTCATTAACGTACCCGTACCCCCTAACTTGCCTCCACTTCTATGCTTATATATTTGTTGACAAATATTGCATTGCAACTCAATATCTGATATACGTTCAAAAAATTGCCATGCAATACTAGTTTTTTTACGGGGTCTTGGGGCACTGAGAGGACGTGAGGGAGATTAACCGATTTAGATCTAACGTTAGCATCTCCTACTGCGGGTGTCTCAGCAATATTTTCATTATCTTCGTCTAAATTAACTGCATCTACTTCATTTTCTTTTTCTATACTGTAATTTTCCTGAGCTTCTACATAATCCATATCGTGAGCACCTACACCTATTTCTTCCTCAAAAGGTGTACCAAGCAGTACCGGAGACGAAGGCACACGGGTATATCTACTACTTGAACTACCTGTACCGCTAGTAATTCGCTTTTTACTACCACTACCGCTTCCGGGACAAAAAATTTTAACACCTTTAGTAGCGAGGTTTCTTAATTTATCCATAATATAAATTAATTAAACTAAAAATATTCAAAATACACAAATATAATAAAATTAAATATTAAACAATTAATACAATAAATAAAAATTAAACGTAAGAGATGGAACGACAGTACCAAATTTTGAAAGTATCCGAAGGTTGCGACTTTAGAAACTTCCGCTCGTACTTTGTAAACGAAAAATTAAAAAATTAAAGTGAACACTTTAAGAAATTAAATATATTGAATATTTGAGAATTGAGAATTGAGATTTGAGAGAGAATGGGATTCGAGAGAGTGAAAAATTGTGTGAAAAATGAATTGAAGTTGTAGGTATTTATAGAATTTTTTGGGATTAAAAAATATTTTTTTAAAGTTAATTTTTTTTTTTTAATAAATGGGCCCAAACTAGCCGTTTGGATCCAAAAACGGCTATATAGCCGTTGGGCCAACGGCTAGTTTGGCCCAAAATCTTTTTTTTTTAAAAAATAAGGTATTCGGGCCGGGCCGGACGGGCTAACCGGCGGGCCTGGACCGGACTTGGTCCGGACAGGGTTAGTCGGGCCCATTTTTAAAAAATAACCGGCTCGGGACCCGGAACCTTAAAGCCCTAGGGCTTACCGGACCGGGTCAAACCGGGCCGAATTAGTTACAAGGGTCGGGGTGGGGCGGGTTGGACCGAGTCGGCCCAGCCCACTTGACACCTCTAGTTGAAGCTAAGTTAACTTAATTCACGAAAAACGAAGGATGAGTATATATAAAATATTATTACGCTGTATCTAATAAAGGATGAACAATTTTTCCCTCTTAAATGTATTGTATATGTTATGATGTTATGAATTTAACCAAGATGGAGGGGCTATTTAGAAAGATATCAAATTATATTTGAGATTCCGGAAAGATGCCTATATATAGTAGAGGAATATAATTTATTAGGGGATGTTAATATGTTATAAAGTTATCTTTTATTTTCTTAGCTAAAGTTTTAATATTCTGAAACCACCCTTTCTTATTTTTCTTTTGTTTCTACGATAAATTCTTATTTCAATGCATCTGATTATGATTCTCCTTATGATTCCCCTTCGTTACAGTATATTTTTTCGTTGTTAAGGATAATAATGGTCAATTTTAATTTAAATTCGTAAAGCAACAATTATTTTGATTTTCAGGACAAATCTCTTGAGCTAAAGTGACGAGGAAATTGTAGAATTCAAAATTATTTTTATTTTCATAAATAAATTAAATTAAAACTGAGAGAATAGTATATATAGTACTTCCTCCGTTTCATATTAGGTGGCGTCCCTATGAACTTGGCACACCCATTAAGAAAATATTAAGTAGGAAGTTTATTTTACTAAATTAGTCTTATTAATTATGCTTTGAAAATATAAATTTGAATAAATACAACTAAATTGAAACTAATATTTTTAGAAAGAGCGTCAATTAAAACGAGACGGAGGAAGTGCCACCGTATTACACGATTTTTCATGTGAATTTCGAATTTTTATGATCTTGGGTTATGTGTTCTCAGACATATATAAAGTATTAACTATTAAATTGTAATGATCCTTAGGTGGTCATTAATTGCTGGAAGAATTCCAGGAAGAACTGCAGAGGAAATTGAGAAGTACTGGAACTCAAGACATTCCACCAGCCAGTAAATATTTTCTGATATATATAATATATGATTAGGATTATATTTTATGATTACTATTCTACTTATGTAGAAGAAATTGAGAAACACTACTAAAGAAGAATTTGAGAAAATATTTCATATTTCCCATTAATTTGATATATTAATTACTATCACTTCCTAATTGTTTGGTACCTTTTAGAATGTAAGATCATTGATATATGTCTGCATATATCCCTTGTCTTCTTTTTGATTTGGGATGATTTTGTAGCACAATATACAAACGATTAAAGTACAAAGTTGATTAATAAATAAGAGAACATTATGTTTCTCCATGACTGCGTCGTTTCTTTGTTTAAAATAAAAGTAATTGTTTAAGCGCTTTTGTTAGTGTTATTATGCATTTTAATATTAAAATTAAAATCTTAATTTGCATGATAATTTAAGGACATAAAGTGGAGAAAGTAGTGTCATTATATGTTGATAACTCTTATAACTTCTAACGCTTTATTTGTCCATTATCTACCCCATTATGTCTTGTAATTCATATGACCATTAGTTGTTATAATCCCATTATCATTAGTTGCATGTAACATATGTAACAATAAGACTATTTATCTACCTACATTACTCTAATTGTTAATGGTGGTAGAATGTGGCCTTTAGCAATTTATAACTTCTCTCATTATTTTGTTGTAACTCTCATGACTATTAGTGTCATTAGTTTCTTGTAACTCTTGTAACCTAAAGACTATTGATCTTTCCTCTTTACCACCCCTCTTTATTATTCTTATTCAATACAAGGGTGAATACCTCACTTATAAATAGAGGTGGTCTTGCATGTTATTGTATGTACAAGAAAATATCATAAGTGTGAAAAGGATTATAGTGTGTAGTAGTGAAAGAAAGAGTTGAGACAAAGAAAATATACTAAGTCTTTAACTATATTTACTATGCAAAGAGAGTAAATACACTACTAAAAAAAGGGAGAAAACTGACCACAAAAATCGACCACAAGTGATCGATTTTCCCCAATTTTCGATCACAAAATCGACCAAAGCAGTGTGTGATTGTAAAGTAGTGGTAGGTTTTTAAAAATCGACCACGTGTGGTCGTTTTTTTTTTAAAAATATATATTTTTTTAAAATTTATTATTATTTTATTAAAATTAAAAAAATATTTTTTTTAAAAAAATATATAAAAAAAAACGACCACAAGTGGTCTGTTTCTTCAATTTTTTTTTGAAAAATCGACCACTTGTGGTCGGTTTTTCTAGGTATTTTTTTTAAAATAAAAATTAACAAATGGTCCAACATGCAATACAACAACAAGAACAAACCAAATGTAAATACTTTCAAAGTGTACAACACATACAAAATGTCCAACAAAAGTGAAAGTGTAAAAACTACAACAATAGTTTCAAAAGTGTACAAACTACAACAAAATGTCTAAATTCAAAGTAGAACACATACAAAAGTCAAAAAACTAAAAGTCATCTTCATCGAATTCGTCCTCGTCTTCCATATCCTCATCTGTGCTGATATCATCCAGGAGGCGTAACCCAAACTGCATCACCAGGATACGGAGGAATAATCGCTGCAGTCTGAATGAAAGAGTTGAACTGCTCCTGCAGCATCCTAATTTGTGATGATGTTTTCTCCTCCTTCTTCTGCGCCCTCTCTCTCTCCGTTCAACAAGCTTTTTAGTGAGTTTAAAAATCGTATTTTCTAGTCTTTCAATGGTTTTTCTATCAACTGAAGAGCTAGAGTATGCAGGGCCGGACGAACACCTAATATTCTCACCAAATTTTGTTTCGTGGTATCCGTAGTAATGACCTCTAACTGCATGACCCACAGCTTTTTCCCATAACTCCTCCTCTACATGTTGGGGTAGTGGGTCACCTTGACTTTCAGGAGGCTGAGTACTACGATACTCACTAACGAGCTGCGTATATTTATCCTATATTCAAAGTAAAGTTAAAACTAAAAGTCAAAAAATATTAAAGTACTTATAATTGAATAATATCAACTTTGAGAAAAAGATTCATAAATTCAATATTTGTTTCTTACATGGGCAGCTTTTGCACGAGGTTCAACCCAGACATCTTCATCAGTCGGGTTTTTTTTCTTTTTCAGACGAGTTTCCTCGAATAGCTCATCGTGTGGTATGCTCCTACCTTTTTCTTTTTCCTACATATGAAAAAATTATCAATGTTCAAATAATAAAAAATTTAAATAGAAACAAATAATTTAAACTGTAAAAGTTACATACCATTTTTTCCTCCACAATAATTACACTTTTGGCACCCGCAGTATGTAGGGAGCCACCCTTGGATGATGCCCGGGCTTTCTTTCCTTTTTATCTCAGCAATTGGTATTCTTCGCTATTCCAATGACGAATATATTGTTGTCATAAGGGTTCACTAATTCAGTCAGGTCGTACCAAGTTGGTTCGGGCATAATCCAACATACCGTTAAATCTGGATCTACATCTTCTGAAAAAGTTCCTCTTTATAAGATATGTATTCGCATCATCCCACCAGTAAAATTTCTACAACAAAAATAAAAATATAATATTCAATCTTTTGTTCTAACAAAGTGTTAAGTAGTCGATAAGTTAAATCCTTACATTAAATTCTTGAAACATTCTTTCCCTATCAATTTCTGGAACCTTTTGCCAACTGATCCAGTAGATGTTGAAGTTTTGACAAATGCATTTTCTCGCAACTTGTCCAACTCGAGCATCCGTCCTAAACCTACAACACAAGATCAAACAGTAATTTCATAGAGCATAATAATATAGTAATGAAAAAAATGACTAATATTATTATATTTAGAAATCTTACCCTTGGAACAAGATAATGCCTCACAGAATCATCTTTGTCTCCTAGCTGCGGATCAAGTGATGGTGGATGCACTGGCGTGGGTGGATCTGAAGCACCCGATGGAGTGCCTCCAAGCTGAAGATCCGATAACCTAATAGATCCAGCAGAAGCACTGTTCGAAGCTGCGTGACTGCTATAGGAGGGTATCGATGATGGTAGATGTCTGGATATGCCAGCGGCCGTCTGATAGTACTGTGATGGCCATGACACGGTTATAGGAGCAAATTGGGTCGGTAGAGACCCATGAAGTGGCCCCACATACGTAGGAGTAGGAACCGAATGCTGAGATGACCTAGAATATGAGGATCGTACTGTCGCATCAGCAAACCGAACCTCAGATATATGAATATCTGTCGGTCATCTATAAGGCAGAAATTGTCTTTTTTTTTTTTTGGGTTTGTAAGATCAACTTTTTTCTTACCTTTGTTACCTCTGTCTGACATCTAAATTATGTAAAGTTAACAAGTTGTTAGTTCCTACAAAATGAATATATAAGAAAACATTCCTAGTAACTAATTTCAAATTACTAATTCACATTTTAAATCGCTCCAACAACACGAGATAGACAAGAATATTTTTATTACTATATAAATTATGAAAAATTAAAAACAACAATCTTAAACAGTCTATTACATATCAATATTAAACAAGAAACATAAAAGGTAAATGTATAGTACAAAGGATAAAGACATCAATACATAATAAATACAATCTACACAACTAATCCTCCTCTTCTGAAGACTCTCCACAAAATCATTCACCATCTTCGGAAGTTTCCTTCTCTCCTACCCACTTTACCCCTTCTTCCGCACTATTAACTTTTTCAAATATATTTTTTGGGTGATTCAAACTGTCCACTAAGTCAACATCCACTAGCTGGTGATCAATCTGCATTTCATTTTGATATGTAGTCTCCAGAACATTCTCAACTTCCACCCATCCTATAAGATTTGTTTTGATTACACACCACCAATCAGACTTATCACTACATAATGGATTAGGAGCATAATACACTTGTTTAACATTTTACGCTAGAACAAATGGATCATAAACAGGATACGACCTATTGTGCTTCACTTCAATGATGTTATGCTCCTTATGTAATCTTGTGCCTCTTGTGCTTGGATCAAACCACTTACATCGAAAGAGGATAATTTTTTTATTGGGAAACCAGCATACTCCAGTTCTAAGATCTCGTATATGATGACAAAGTAATCAACATCATCATAACCCTTAACCTAAACACCACTATTGTTTGTTTTCCTTGTTCTGGAATGTTGTTTGGTGGAAAATTTAAATCCATTTACTGTGTAATGGGACATTGCATGAGCTTCAACTGGACTCAAAGAAATATCTCTCAAGAGTTGATTGTATGCTGCTGCATTTGGTGACTGGTGTATCTAAAATTATTATACATATATATTATATATATGTTAGTTGAGGAATGTATAAATATTTAAAATTTGTAGAAATATTAATACACTTACAAACCTCATATGTAAACCATCTTGCAAAGGATGAATACACTTGATTTTCATGGAATTTAGTATTAAATAAACTGAAGATCCAACATGCGAAACACAATTTGTTTCTTTAAGGGAATGAGTAAACAAATAAGATATGTTAAAATTTTAATCTCCTTACTTCAGAAAGGGCTCAACTTTCAGGCAATTCAGCAAGACATACAAAGTTGCTGATTTGCGCTCCGTGGGAGTGAGCTGGCGATGTATGGTCTTTTTAGTATTACAACCAGATTGATTGAAAATTGATATTGGTTGCAAATGAGACTTATTCACATCACCTCGATGACGATTCGGTCGGTTTTTTTGAACAAACAACTTCATCACGAAAGTAGTATGAACAAAATTGAGATGTTTCTCTTTCAAGATATGCCTCAACTATAGATCCTTCCACCCTATGTTTGTTTTTGGGACCCCTTTTTAATTTTCCAGTTGCCCTGCACCATCTTAAGATTAGATGTTTACTATATTTAAAAAAGATATGTATGAATTTAAATATGTTGCAATTGCTTACCGTTTGAATGGATACATCCACCTAATTTGAATTGAACCGCCTAGACAAGCTTCGTGCACAAGGTGAATGGGAAGATGTTCCATCACATCGAAGAACGCTGGTGGAAAAATCTTCTCCAGCTTGTTGGTGATAACAACAATATTACTTTCCATTCGCGCCAAATTTTCTTCTTTTAATGTGGTGGCACATAAGTCTTTATAGAACAAACTGATCTCTGCTATTGGTTTCCATATGTTTTCAAGTAAACTGATAAAAGCAATTGGAAGTAATTGTTCCATGAAAACATAACAATCGTGGCTTTTCATTTCATGCAAGATTCCTTGTGCCATATCAACCCTCTTTCCCAAATTTGAGGCATATCCATCTGGCATCTTCAAACTTTGGACCCACTCACATATTTGACGTTTTTAGTCCAACTTAAATGAAAAACTAGCCTTGGGCTTAAGAACATTGCCATTGGGTCCTTTCTGTAAGTGTAGTTCTCTGCGTTTACAATATTCTGGTAAGTCAAGTCTGGCCTTAGGATTATCCTTTGTTTTGTCCGTGACATCTATAACTGTGTTGAACAAGTTGTCAAAATAGTTCTTCTCAGTATGCATGAAATCAACATTATTTCTAAGTAAATTATCTGGCCAATATTCTAACTCCCAAAATATACTCTGCTTAGTCCAGTTATGCAAAATGTCATATCCATCAAGCCTGTACAATGGTTTTTCACTGGCTTTAGGCAAATCCTAAACTATCTCTCAGATGTCATGATGAGACAACCTTGGAGGTGGATGTAACGCCTCAAATTTGGTACCCGGAATGCTACACAGTGCTCATAACCCCGAAGGACTACAAGCTAACCCATGACTGATATCTGTAACTGAGTACTGAATAATATACTGTAAATATGCATAACATAAGTTGTATGTCCATAAGGTTCGAAACTAAACTAATACTGAATATAAAAAAATGTCTGTGATGGGGTATAACAATACCCAAAACTAAAATAAACTATCTGAAATATGTTGTAGTTTGAAAGCCTCTAAAACTGACTGAACTGTCTGAATGAGGAGTTGATAAGACATGTCCTCAACTAACCCCAACTACTGAAATAACCTAAGTAATAAAATAATAAGGAAATAATCATATCCTCGAAGGATGAGGACTCACAGCTGACTCTAACTGTTGAGACTGGAATGCTACTGATGCTTAGGAGCGCGTGCTTCTGAACCTACGATATAAAATACCATAGCATAAATGTATTAGTATGATTGAATGTACTGGTATGCAAGGGAGGTAGGCTGAATGCAATGGTTCATATGCATGAACAATACTAACTGGCTGAAGAACATGGATGCGAGAATATATGCATAAAAACATTACTGTAACTGAGATCGTGATAACACTGACTCATGAGTTCTGATAACATGAATTTACTGATATCTGAGTACTAATACTGGGATACTGAATGACTGAGTCTATTAATGATATGAATTATGGATTTTACAGGTAACCAAATTTGAGGTTACTGGTACTATATTACTGATAACTGATAAATGAGTATACTGATACTGAAAAACTATCTGAGTTCTAGACTAAACTGGATGACTGTATCTGACAGTCCCGATTCTGATGGAACTAGAGCTAAGAGTCTGTATTTGGCAGTCCTGATATCTGTAGATCTGAATTGAGTTCTATTACTGAGACTGAATTTGAAACTGAGACTGTGGAAAGTAATCATCTAACCGACATGCCCCAAAATGGGACTGGTGGGGTCCAACCTATAACGACAGCTGGAAGGGTGTTAGTATCGTGCCACGAGTAAAGACAAGCTGTGAGTAAACCCTCTCTGACAAAGAACTCTTCCGTCAACCCCTCTTAGAAGGAAAACTCAAATGAGGTGTATAATCCCTAAACTCGTAGGGTATATCTCAACTCACATTGGCTACGTAGTTCTGGAATGCAAGGATCGCTTCTAAGAATCACACCCTCTATTGACTACCAGGTGAGCCCTCATCCTTGGGTTCACTCGGTGCTAAATTCTACTCCCAACTGAAAAGACACTGAACTGATTTAACTGAACTGTTACTGATCGTATGTATAACTGATTTGAACTAGTTTCACTAAATTTTGTTGACTGATGAAATACTACTGGGATCTGATAACTGACTGGTATTGCTAAGATTATGAAGATTACAGAGATTACTGATATTACTGAGATCACTGAGATTACTAAGATTACTGAGGTTACTGAGTAGGACTAGACTGATATTGAATTCACTGAATTTTTCCTGACTCATGAGACTAACTGAATTCTAATGATCATGGCTTGACTGAGAGTATCGTGAAAACTGACACTAGCTCTAGGCACACAGCTAAATTATTGGGTACAAGTACCCTCAGAACTCAATAGAATGAAACTAACAAGACTTGAAACTTTTTGAACATATGACCAATATCAATAATTCATCATACAATAAGTTGGGGATTTCATGAAGCACATGGTTATCATAATGTTATACATGGATAAGAATGCATATAAACATGTAATACTTTCAGCAACCTAATCTCATGAACATTCCATCAAACATTCATAATGCACACAATATCATGGAAGCCATTCTTGATCATAAGGGTAAATCATGCATTTATCACTTGGGTAATAATTGAGCCATAATACATAATTTTTATTCTCTTAGGCATTTTGTCAAACACTTTACATGCAACACTTAGGGCATATGCATAATCATCAAATTAACACATCATAACCAATAAGTTCATAGTCTTTAACTCGCATGCTTACATAGTTTCATAAAAATAAATAAAGATTTCAACTTGGGAATTATACAAGAACAACCACATGCACATAATCAATCCATAACATGAATATCATAATTCATAGTTTAAAACTTGATTCGTGGGCTTCATGGATGAAAGAAATCCATGAACGAACACTTGACATACCTTAGTTCATGAATTTATGAAGATTGACAGAGAGATTCTTGAATTTGAGTATTGAGTTTGAATCGTTAATTGAAAATCATAAATTGTTGTTGAGAGAGACACTATATTTTGGGTGAAAAATGGCTGAATCACGTGTTATTGGGTTTATATAGGGGTGGAAATTGACCCTTTTGCCCTTGAAGACACGGATATTTAATGACTGAAAACTGGGCATCGACGCAATTGGCAACACAGTGTGTTAATGGCACCGATGCGATACTCAACGCATCGCTCCATGATTGCGCTAAGCCTCAATACTTTTGGATCTGGCAACCTACAACAACGTTAACCAACGCGATAGGCGACGCGACATGCCAAGATCGCATTGGTTTATTATTTTAGGACACCAAACGTGATCTAAACGAGGTTCAAAAAATCCAAAACTTATTTGAAAACACCTATTGAGCTTAGGATTTTACGGGGTATTACAATATCTCCCCCTTGGAAACATTCGCCCTCAAATGAGACTGACTGAGATGGGAGAAATGATAAGCTAAAGTACATGCTGAACATGAACAACTAAAACATGAGTACATGACTGACATCACTGATTTGCTGAAATTTGTTCTGAGCATGCATATCTGATGCATGATTTCATGACTGACATGACTGATAAGTTGAATATATTATACTGAACATGCATATCTGATGCATAAATACATGACTGATATGACACATGAATGCATGACTGAATATGCAATGGTAATTGATACCAAGTTTATCATAGAAATTTGGGCATGAAACTGTATAAGTTCAAGGGAGACTGTTTCATTAAACTAAAAATGCTAATGAGCCTGAAATTAATTACTCCCTCCATCCCAAATTATGTGTCATCATTTCCTTTTTAATACGTCCCAAAATAAGTGTCGCCTTTCCTTATTTGGTAACTTTTTACAACCACATTACCCTTTTACCCTTATTGGTCCCACTTAATTAAAAAAAAGATATTGACATATTTTTTGATAAATGATAATTTGGTAAACTTTACCAAGTCTTTCCTTATTTCTTAAACTCTGTGCCCGGTCAAATGGCGACACATAAAATGGGACGGAGGGAGCAATATATTTGTATGAGAGGAAACACGTAAACGTAACTAAGTCTGGAACGTGATACATGAGCGGGGTGTTACAATATCTCCCCCTTGGAAACATTCGTCCTCGAATGAGACTAACAGAGATGGGGGAAATGATAAGCTGAAGTACATGCTAAACATGAACAACTGAAACATGAGTAGATGACTGACATCACTGATTTGCTGAGATTTCTTCTTAGCATGCATATCTGATGCATGATTTCATGACTGACATGACTGATAAGTTGAATATATTATACTGAACATGCATATCTGATGCATGAATACATGACTGATATGACACATGAATGCATGACTGAATATGCAATGGTAATTGATACCAAGTTTATCATGGAAATCTGAGCATAAAACTGGATAAGTTCAAGGAAGATTGTTTTCTTAAACTGAAAATGCTAATGAGCCTGAAATTAATTACTAGATTTGTATAAGTGGAAACACGTAAATGTAACTGAGTCTGGAACGTGATACATGAGCTGGATATCGTGATCTAAACTAAGTACCTTGAATACGTGGCTTACGACTGACATCGGGGTTTGAGGGTCAACTCATGAGTACCCCTTACCCCAAACTGGATTCGTTACGAAAAGAGAGAGTGGCACATTTATGTTATGAAGGTTCAGGGAATTATAGTGCATATCCCCCTTGGGGTACTATGTCCCTTGAACATACTAGTCTGACTTTGCTGAGCTATGAGGAAAGCTGTGGCGATGCATGAGGCACCTTCTATCTGAATATCTGAGATCTAAAACTAAGATATGATACATGAACTGGGCTGAACACGCAACTACCTGGTTAGTCTATCTTAGAATGATCATATTAATAAGACTCTGGATAGTGCGACTAGATGGAAAGGTGGGAAACCACACCGTCTGAACTTGTCTGTCTGGCTGCTAAACTGAATTACTGGCTGCTTAACTAACTCATACTGGAAACTGTTACTCACTGGAGCATTCCTATGACACTCTTTCTGTAGAGTTCTAGTGACTGAAGGGAGAAAGTGAATCTTATCCTGATCTGAGTAGGACATCAGAATAGCAGATCGCCACATGGATAGGATTCTTATATTAGGAGACAAGTCCTATGAAACATCATCTAAGATAAAGTGACTAAGCCTTATGCACTATAACTGAGACTACTGAAAAGATTCACGTGGGTGCTGAGTACGAATGGATAAATATACTAACTTATCTGATTAACTGAATGACGCTGTAACTGAGGAATGAGGGACGAAACATCAACACTACAGATTAACTGAGGGGCCTAAGCTGTGGATATACGTGACATAGTCTAAATTTTTAACTGACCATTATGAGCGTAGCATGAGTCATGTAGGCTGAACATACTGAAAAACATGACATGAGTAAATGAGTCATGAGTTGCAGGAACTAGGTTTGGAATTTCTGAATTTGTGGAATATGATTCGCAACACTGGATGAACTTGGACTCCCCATACGAGGAAATCGAAACATACACTATTTTATGAAAAGAACATGGATATAAGCTGTATTCGTGGGACTGAAATATTAAGCACACGTAGGTATTGTGGTGAATGGAATAGGTCCTATTAATATTCGGTCTGACCTTAACGTTGACTGCTATGTGGAGAGTTACAAAGAAAAGAAGCTCCTAAATCTGAAGAAACATAAATATCTAAATGAGGGATATGTAACATACCAGTGGCTGCATGAAAAGAACTTTCCTGATCCATTCGGGACTGAAGTGCAAAGAGTCTGTCTGGGCGTTGCCCACTGATAGTGCTGGAATTGGCACCTTGCTGATTTGGGCGACTGGACTGAACTGAAGGACGACCGTGCTTACTTCTAGGACCAGGCCTAGGACAACCTCGGAACTTGTGAACTGACTCGCCACATTCAAAACACATATTACTTCCCGCTCTACACACACCCTTATGATACTTACCACACTCCTTGCAAAACGGATGAGTGCGAATAATGCTTGCACTATTCTGGGATTTGGAGCCTGGCACCCCATCTCTATGGTAATTTCTAAACTTTTGTACTGGGGCACTAGCTGAAGAGGGAACTGGGACTGAAAACTTCTGATATGCTGAGAACGGTTACCACCTTGTGACCCTGGCTGAGAAAAACTATAACTATTTATTCTGGCTCTCTTATTCTCTCTTTCCTTCTTCTTAAGTTTTTGCTCTTCAATCTGTTGAGCATGGACTATAAGCCTAGATATGTCCATCTCTTTAATCAACATCGCAGTCTTGCACTTCTTAACCACTCTACCTGAAACCCCAGACACAAACTTGCTCATTCTGGATCTACTGTCTGCTACTATATGAGGAGCATACCTGGCTAACTGGGTAAACTTGAGGGAGTATTCTTTCACACTCATGCTACCTTGTCTGAGATTGATGAAATTTAACACTTTGGCTTCTTTCTGCTCTAGGGGATAGAATATATCTTAGAAGGTCGTAACAAACTCTTCCCATTCTATGGGCTCTGCATTTGTACCCCTATCTACTTTCTACTGCTTAAACTATGTATGGGGTACATCTTGTAGCTGATAGGTGGCTAACTTAACACTCTCACTAGAAGTCACTCCCATGATATCTGTGGCTTTCTGAACCTGGTCGAGGAACTCCTGTGGATCCTCTTCGAACTTAGAACTGGATAATAGGGGAGGATTCATTCGAGTGAAGTCCCAAATATTGGCTGTAGCAGAATTGGCCACTGGGTTGGCCGAAACAGAAGTTGGCCGTTCATCCTGAGCTGTGACTGAATTAGCAAGAGTAGTGAATGCAGTTCTGAATTCTGCTTGAGAGACGTGCTCATCTAGAGGATCTGCCTGGATGGGCTGAGGGGCTAGCTGATCTCCCGTTCCTCTTTCCTAAGTCGTCTTTGGAGGCATGTTCTATAAATGGAAGAGAAGAAGGTCTTAAACTGAGAGTTTGGCTGGAGCTCATGCTCACTCGCATGACATGAATACTTAAAGAAGGGAAA
The DNA here is from genome assembly GCA_030864225.1 of Capsicum baccatum var. pendulum. NCBI lineage: Eukaryota > Viridiplantae > Streptophyta > Magnoliopsida > Solanales > Solanaceae > Capsicum > Capsicum baccatum. The sequence goes on along the minus strand of CM061552.1, from coordinate 279,556,452 downwards.
TTGTTCCTAAAACATCCCATAGCCTCCTGCACATAAGTGTGGAGCACAACACACCTATGTACAAGACTCTACTAGATGCAACTTTTCAGACTTCCTAGGACACTGTTAAACCTTAGGCTCTGATACCAAGTTTGTAACGTCCCAAATCTGGTGCCCAAAATGCTACACGGTGCTCATGACCCCGAAGGACCACAAGATAACCCGTGACTGATATCAATAACTGAGTACTGAATAATATATTGTAATATGCAGAATATAAGCTGTAAGGCCATAAGGTTCAAAACTGAACTAATACTGAATATAAAACAATGTCTGTGATGGGGTATAACAATACCCAAAACTAAAATTAACTATCTTAAACATGCTGTAGTCTAAAGCCTCTAGAACTGACTGAGCTGTCTGAATAAGGAGTTGATGGGACAGTCCCAACTAACTCCAACTACTGAAATAACCTAAGCAATGAAATATTAAAGAAATGATAATGTCCTCAAAGGATGAGGACTCACTGCTGACTCTGACTGCTGAGACTGGAATGCTACTAATGCTCTGGAGCTTGTGCTTCTGAACCTATAGTATAAAACACCATAGCACAAATGTGTTAGTACGATTGAATGTACTGGTATGCAAGGGAGGTATGCTGAATGCAATTGTTCGTATGCATGAACAATACTTGTTGACTGAATAACATGGACGTGAGAATACATGCACAAATACGTAACTCTAACTGAGATCGTGATAACACTGACTCATGAATTCTGATAATGTAGATTTACTGATATTTGAGTATTAATCCTGGGATACTGAATGGCTGAGTATATTAATGATATAAATTGTGTAGTTTATAGGTAAGTGATATATGAGGTTACTAGTACTATATTACTGATAACTGATAAATGAGTATATTGATATTAAAAAACTATCTGAGTTCTAGACTAAACTGGATGACTGTATCTGATAGTCCTAATTCTAATGGAATTAACTGAGTTTCGTACTGAACTGAGTGAATGTATCTTTCAGTCCTGATATCTTGTTAACTAAATTGAGTTCTATTATAGAGACTAGATCTGAAACAGAGATTGTGATAGGTAATCATCTAACCGACATGCCCCAAAACTGAACTGGTGGGGTCCAACCTGTAACCCCAGCTGAAGGGTGTCAGTATCGTGCCACAGGTAAAGACAAGTTGTGAGTAAACCCTCTCTGACAGGGAGTCCTTCCATCAACCCCTCTTAGTAGGAAAACTAAAATGAGGTGTATAATCCCTAAACTCGTAGGATACATCTCAACCTACGTTGGCTACGTAGTTCTGAAATGCAAGTATTTCTTCTAAAGATCACACCCTCTACTGATTGACAGGTGAGCCCTCATCCTTGGGTTCACTCGATGCTGAATCCTACTCCCAACTAATAAGACACTGAAACTGATTAAACTGAACTGAACTGTTACTGATCGTATGTATAACTGATTTGAACTGGTTTCACTAAATTTTATTGACTGATGAAATACTACTGAGATCTGATAACTGACTAGGATTACTGAGATTACGAAGATTATAGAGATTACTGATATTACTGAGATCACTGAGGTTACTGAGATTACTGAGGTTACTGAGTAGGACTAGACAGATATTGAATTCACTGAATTTTTCCTGACTCATGAGACTAACGGAATTCTAATGATCATGGCTTGACTGAGAGTATCGTGAAAACTGACACTAGCTCTAGGCACACAGCTAAATTATTGGGTACAAGTACCCTCAGAACTCAATAGAATGAAACTAACAAGACTTGAAACTTTTTGAACATATGACCAATATCAATAATTCATCATACAATAAGTTGGGGATTTCATGAAGCACATGGTTATCATAATGTTATACATGGATAGGAATGCATATAAACATGTAATACTTTCATCAACCTAATCTCATGAACATTCCATCAAACATTCATAATGCACACAATATCATGGAAGTCATTCTTGATCATAAGGGTAAATCATGCATTTATCACTTGCGTCACAATTGAGCCATAATACTCAATTTCCATTCTCTTAGGCATTTTGTCAAACACTTTACATGCACCTCTTAGGGCATAGGCATAATCATCAAATTAACATATCATAACCAATAAATTCATAGTCTTCAACTCGCATGCTTACATAGTTTCATAAAAATAAATAAAGATTTCAACTTGGAAATCATACAACAACAACCACATGCACATAATCAATCCATAACATGAATATCATAATTCATAGTTTAAAACTTAATTCGTGGGCTTCATGGACAAAAAAAATCTATAAATGAATACTTGACATACCTTAGTTCTTGAATTTACGAATATTGACGGAGAGATTCTTGAATTTGAGTATTAAATTTGAATCCTTAATTGAAAACCCTAAATTGTTCTTGAGAGAAACTTGAGAGAAACACTATATTTTGGGTGAAAAATGGCTGAATCACGGTTATTGGGTTTATATAGGGGTGGTAAATTGACCCTTTTGTCCTTGAATATGCGGATATTTAATGACTAAAAACTGGGCATCGATGCATTGGTGACGCGGCGAGTCAATGGAACCGACACAATACTCGACGCGTCACGCCATGATCACGCCAAGCCTCAGTACTTTTGGCTCTAGCAACCTGAAACAATGTTAAGCAACGCGATAGGCGACGCGGTGCGCCAAGATCGCTTTAGTCTACTATTTTGGGACACCCAACGTGGTCTAAACGAGGTCTGAAAAATCTAAAACTTGTCCGGGAACTCCTATTGACCTCCCTGATCATGAACTAGCAAGAATACCGACCATTAAAGGACATTAAGGTCGTGAAATGAGATTGACAACTTTCGAAGGCCAAAAATAAACTTAGTATGGAAACTTAGCTAGAATTTTCTAAGTCTAGGAACCCCCTTAGCAAGCATAAATGGACTGAATTAAGATTAGGATTTTGTGGGGTCTTACAGTGGACCATCATATTCCCTTCTATTCCTTCTGAATGCATTCTTGAGTCTCCTAAATTCATGATCAGGTTGCAAGAAACAACGCAACAATCAAACCATGAATTTTTCCAGCTATGTCTCAATGTGAAAGATTTTGTTTTTTCCATGCAGTATGGACAAGCCAATTTTCCAACTGTCATCCACCTAGACAACATTCCATAAGCAGAAAAATCATTAACAGTCAACATTAGATATACACGCAGATTAAAATTCTGTTTAAGTGAGATGTCCCAAGTTTCAACGCCCTCATGCCATAAAATTTAAAGTTCATTGATCAAAGGTTGCAAGTAGAAATCTATTCCGCTTTTTGGATTACGCCGGCCTGGAACAATACAATTCAGAAATATATAGGGACTAGTCATCAACATTTCAGGAGGAAGATTATAAGGGGTGATAAATACAGGCCAACATGAATATGGTGCAGCACCAACTGAAAAAAGAGAGAAGTCATCCACATATAATCCCAAATGAATATTTCATGGCTCAGCTGCAAAATCTAGAAAAGTTGTATCAAAATGCTTCCAATCCTCTCCATCAGATAGATGACATATAACACCAGTGGGCCTTCTATTTTCACTGTACCATCTCATATGAGGAGTTGAGCTGTTTGAAGCATACAATCTCTTCAACCTTGGTATTAGAGGTAAATAATGCATCACCTTAATAGCAATTTGATTTCTACTAGAACCACGTTTATATCGAGGGTGCTGACAAAACTTACAGGACTCTAGGTTAGCATCTTCCTTAAAGTATAACATACAATCATTTTCACAACAATCAATTCTAACCGAGGAGAGACCTAACTTTGACACCAATCTTTTTGCCTTATAGAAATAATCAGGAACCTCCAAGCCGGGGTCAACTAACTCTTTAATAAAGTCTATCATTGAGTCTATTCCTCCTTCGGCAATAGTCCAGTCAGATTTAATACTTAATAATCTAACAGTAACAAACAAACGAAAGTACGAACACCCGTCAAACAAAGAATGACTAGTAGCATACAATTGTTCATAGAATTTTTCCGCTTCGCTATTTGGAACATCTTCGACATTTTCCATAAAGTCTCCCCCGTGTTGCATCCCAAAAGCATCGTGCACCATTTCTGTCATCCTAGTATCTTGATATTCATTATGCCCTGCAGACCTACTACTTTCTACAACAACAAAGTTATTTTATGCAAGATCACCATGAATACCACACAATCTTAAAAAGTCCTTGTGAAACCCTCTTCTATAAAGATATTTCTTTACATATTCTTCATTTACAAGATTTATACCATCACATCTAACACAAGGATAACGAATAGCCCAAAAACGTGTTCAAACATCAAGTGTCTTAGCATGTTCAACAAATCTTTTGACACCTTCAACAAATTCCTCCCTAATACCCATTCTATTATCAATGTTCCGTTGATATATACAGCGATAATCAGGTTCTATCTACGCAATCAATCAGATTCAACTAATTAGATCAAGTCACAAAAATTCAATTATCACCAAACATAACCACATTAAAAAAAACACCTTTAAAGTCCCCACACTTAATCGTTTTCAACCTACCAAGTCACCAAATATAACCACATTCAACCTACCAAGTCACCTTTAAAGTCCCCACACTTAATCTTTTTCAACCTACCAAGTCACCTTTAAAGTCCCTACACTTAACCATTTTCAAGTAACTAAGTCACTAACCAAAACACATTCAAAACAAAAAAATCGCCTTTAACGTCCCTACACTCAACCATTTTCAAGTAACTAAGTCACCAACCAAACCACATTCAAAATAAAAAAAAAACCTTTAAAGTCCCTACACTTACCCATTATCAAGTGACTAAGTCACCAACCAAACCACATTCAAAATAAAAAATCCCCTTTAAAGTCCCTACACTTAACTATTTTCAAGTGACTAAGTATCAAATTAAAACCACATTGAAAACAAAAAATGGCCTTTAAAGTCCCTACACTTAACCATTTTCAAGTAACTAAGTCACCAACCAAACCACATTCAAAGCAAAAAAATCCCCTTTAAAGTCCCTACACTTACCCATTTTCAAGTGACTAAGTCACCAATCAAATCGCATTCAAAACAAAAAATCTCCTTTAAAGACCTTATACTTAACCATTTTCAAGCAACTAAGTCACCAAACAAACCGCATTCAAAATAAAAAATCCCCTTTAAAGTCCCTACACTTAACCATTTTCAAGTAACTAAGTCACCAACCAAACCACATTCAAAACAAAAAAATCTCCTTTAAAGTCCCTACACTTAACCATTTTCAAGTGATTAAGTATCAAAACAAAACCACATTCAAAACAAAAAATTTCCTTTAAAGTCCTTACACTTAACCATTTTCAAGTGACTAAGTCACCAACCAAACCATATTCAAAACAAGAAACAACAAGACCAACAAGATGTCAACAACAATGCTAGTGAATCGAACAAGGCCACACACGCCTTCACTAGACTTCAATATGAACAATAACAAGAAGATAACAACAATGCTAGTGAATCGAACAAGGTCACACACGGCTTCACTAAACTTAAATATGAACAATAACAAGAAGATAACAACTTACCTTTTCTTGACCTAAATTAAAGTTAAGGAGATCGATAAGCGGTCACCAATTAAAATAGCAAAGCAATCCATATACCGGATTCAGAATCTGATAAATACTAAAATTATTATAAAGAATAAGCTTTCACTTAAATTATTGCAATAATTTAGCAAAGGAATAGGAGTAAGATTTCCCCCCCAAAAAATTAAACAATTAATGAGTAAAATGGGAAAATAAGTGTCAAGACTAACCAAAATTTAGGTAATTCAAAATCAAATTAATGTAGGAATAAGCCTAAAATTAGCTAATTCAATCTCAAATTCTAAAAATTAGCTAAAATCTAGCTAAATAAAATAAATATCCAAACCCTAGAATTCAAACCATAATCAATTGACGAAATTAACACTAAGATATTTGTATGTAGACCTTTAACATTTCTAGATATTAAAAAACGAGTTTGTGGATACTAAAATATGCTAAATTTAGTTAATGAGTTGTAGTTAATTGTTACCTTACCCAAAATTGAAAGTTAAGATGGAATAGTTCCTTGAAGATTTGATTAAAGCCAAAAAAAATCCAAGAAGTTGAGTAAAAACTTTGTTGAAAGAGAAAGAACAATGGAGATTGGAGGGTTTAATGTTAAAGTATGAGATTTGTAGGTTTTGGCGTGTTCTTGCTGTTTTGAACGGGTGAAATGAGGGATATTGGGTGTGTTTTAGTGTTATTATTATGTATTATGGGTCGGGTTGGGTTATTCAATTTTTTTAAAAAATATTACGAAAACCGACCACATGTGGTTGGTTTTCTGAGAATATTTTTGAAAACCGACCACAAAAAATATTTTTGAAATTAAACTTTAACAAATTACAATTAATAAATTACAAAAATAATTTAATAAATTAAAATTTTAATAAATTCTATAATATTTATAACAACATTCAATTAATTTAATATAATTCGTATATATATAAATACACAGTACACTGTGTATGGGACCGGGACAACATCCAATTAATTTAATACAATTTGTATATATATAAATCAGATAAGTAGTTATTTTATCATCATATTAACACGAGTAGTATATTTCCTCAATCGTATAATAATATCAATAAATTTTGTAAATTATGATAGATTTTTGGTTAATTAGCTTTTAAATACAATATTATATATATATATACCGCGTAATACTACTCTTACGTTATTACAACTTCAACAACATACGCGTGTCTACATTGACCCAAAATAGTATATCTATCTACTTCCTCAATAGTATGAAATATATCAACGTATCATTCAACCTATTTTGATATATAGATTCAGTTATCTAGCTTTCGATTACTACATAGTCACTACACGAGATATACGTATATATACATATATTCAATTGTCTATCAGCTTTCACATACGTACTATAAACATCACATACACGATTTTACTACCCCATAATAATATACAACGTATTTTCAAAAATACTCAGATGAATTATAGATTACATTATCTTATGTCATTAATATACCTTCACTGTATAATATGTATATACTATATATATATATATACATACACACACACATACACACTATCGACTATATCAAATTCTAAATAAATACTATATATATCACATATGTACACAGGTATATTATCCAATAATATAAAACAATGTGTTTCTTATACATACTCAGATGAGTAATCGATTAATTATAGTTGATTAGCTTAATATACTAGGTTTTGACTACATCGTTCATCAATTGATCACTACATGATATATATATATATATATATATATATATATATATATAAGGATATTTATATATAAAATCTTGAATGCGTATATATATATCACATCCACAAGTATATCACTACAAAAAAAACCACATTTAGCAACGGATTTCTAGCAACAAGGTCATTTCCATCGCTAAATAACGACGAAATTGCAACAAAATAGAAATTTTGTTGCTAAATAAATTAAATTAAAATTTATAGCCTAATTAGTGACAAATTTGCGACAGAATATAAAATTCATTGCTATATTTTGGCGGTAAATATTGGCGCCTTTATTTTGGTGACAAAATTAGAAGTCAGTTATAAATGATAGGTTTAGGGTTTTTTGAGATCTTTCACTTAGGGTTCTTCGATTATTATGTTAAAAAGTTTGATAAATGGTTATTTACTCGAAATGGGAACCGAATTTTTTTCTCAGAATTTCTGTTTGTGGGGTTTTTGATATTTTTTGTTGCATGTTTACTAATTTGAAATTTCTTCAACAAATTTTCTGGTTGTGTGGTTGAATTTGAACTTTTTTGTGTACATTGATTATGTTAGGGTTTTTGATTTTTTCGTAGAAGTTCTATTTGTGGTTTGTTTGAGCTCTTTCTCTTTCCTTTGTTCGATTATTGCGTTAAAAATTTGTGTTAGTGGTTATTTAATTGAAATGGGAATAATATTGTTCCTCTTGTATTTGTGGTTTTTTCTCTATATTCTGCTGCTGGTTCATTAATCTCAATTTCTTCAACAAATTTTTCATTTGTGTGGTTTAATTTTTTCATTTTTATGCATAGTGTTTTTGTAAGGTTGTACTCAGTGTGTTGCATGTTGAAAAAACTAGAAAACATAGAGAAGTTTAAGTCATTTTTTCTTATTATTGATCTAATTTTGTGTAAACAACAAAATGTAGTATGTTTCATGCCCCTTTGAAATTGTGTAATTGTCATAATCATTTTTTGTTTTGTTGACTGTTTATCCTTTATCATTCCGCATATTCCATTTGTGGGATCACACTTAGTATATGTTGTTGTTTTTCTTAATCTAATTGTTATGTTATGCTTTTGATTTTCAGAGAGATCCACTAAGGGTACCAACAAGTGCCACAAAGTGAGCTAGCAGCTATCTGGTACAATAACATTCTCCCTTTTAAATAATTTTCGATCAGTTTTTCATATGTTTCTCTGTTGCCGTTTGTGTTCTTGATTATTCGTGAAACTGTTTCTATTTTCTTTTACTTACCGATTGCTTGAAAAGGAGCAACCATGAACATTCTGATGCCTTAATAGTCTACATTCAATTGAGGATTTATTTTTAATCTGATTCACCATTGAAATACAATCAGTTCATTTATTCTTAACTTTTGTGATGTAACTTTGTGTTAAAGTTGTAAATTTTATTTGTTTATTTTTGCCAACAAAGTTGCAACTTATTTTTAAGTTTTGTTTAATGTTCAGATTTTAGGTATGTATTTTGCTTAAATTTTATGTTTTAATGTTGTTGTTGGGAGCTTTTGCCTCATGCCTTGTGATTGTAATGATAGAAGTTTCAGTTTTATATGTAATTAAACTTTTTCGCTAGCACTTATTAAGAAGGACAATGAATGATATATTGTATTTTGTGATTTCTTGTTTATTTAGCAAAAATTGACTAATATATTCTATTTTCTTGTAAAAATAGAAAGAGATATTCTAGTTTGTTAAGATATTTAATTTTTTCTTCTCTTTAGTGATAATCCTGGACGTATGAAGTATTAAAATATAAAACTCTAACTATGTTGTTTATGTCGACATTAATAGGAATATGACTGATCTAGAGCGTGGATGGATGTATGATAGGTTGGATGGCCGAGGGGCTATAAACTCTAGATTCGTTACTGGTGTGAATAACTTTATCCAGTTTGCATGTTTTCAACAAAATTGCATGAGTGGTAACAACATTATATGTCCATGTAAAAAATGTCGCTACATCAAATATAAGGATGTTGAAACTGTTAGATAGCACCTTCTTCATGATGGATTTGTTAAGGACTATTTTATTTGGAAACATCAAGAGGAAACAGATGTGATAGGTGATATTTCTTTTGGTAATGATTTGATCAATGGTGCTCAACTTGAATTGGGATATGATAATCCATATCGACAAATGATTTTGGATGCTGCTGGTCCCAACTTTAACCATGGTTCGAGTTGGCAACCTTACAATAATAATGAATCTGGGCCATCTCATCCGTATGAACCTTCAATTGAGGAGGGACAAGAAACTTCGATGGAGGAGGAGCCTAATTTAGAGTACCAAAAATTTTATGAATTGTTGCACTCTGCTGATCCAAAATTATATCCTGGTTCTTCCCTCTCTCAACTTGCAGTAATATCTCGAATGTTAAATATTAAGATGGAAAATACTATGTCATAGAGGGGTTTTAACGAAATGATGCAATTGTTTAAAGAGGCTTTACTGGAAGATAACCTACTAGTTGATAGTTATTATCAGACTAAGAAGCTAGTGCGTAGCTTAGGTTTACCGGTTGAAAAGATTGATTGTTGTGAATCAAGATGTATGTTGTATTGGGAAGACCATGAACATCTTACCTCTTGTAAATTTTGTGGAAAAGAGAGGTATAAACGTTGAGTTGGCTCTTGTAAGAGGAAATTGGTCCCTTACAAAAGGATGTATTAATTTCTTTTGATTCCTAGATTGAAGAGATTCTATGCATCCCATACTACATTAGCTGACATAACATGGCATTATGAATATATAAAAGAGGATGGAGTAATGCATCATCCATCAGACTCTGAAGCTTGGAAGAACTTCAATGAAAGTCATCTTTTTTTGGTCGATGAACCAAGAAATGTTAGGTTGGGGTTATGTACTGATGGTTTCCACGCATTCAGTCAAACTGGGAGAAAATATTCTTCATGGCCAGTATTTTCACTCCATACAACTTACCTCCAGGGATATGCATAAAAGAGGCTTATATGTTCTTAACTGTCATTGTTCCTGGGCCAAACAATCCCAAACATAAAATTAATGTTTATCTGAAGCCTCTAATAAAGGAATTGACCTTGTTGTGGTAGACAGGTGTAGAAACATTTGATATCTCCAAAAAACAAAATTTTCAATTGAGGGCAGCTTTGATGTGGATAATCAGTGACTTTCCAGCATATTCTATGTTATCAGGATGGAGTACTACAGGTAAGTTTGCTTGTCCTTATTGTATGGAGGAAACACAATCTTTTAGATTACAACATGGTCGGAAAACATCATGGTTTGACTGTCACAGAATGTTCCTTGACCAACATCATCTATTTAGGAGAGATCGTAAAAATTTTCTTAAAGGCCAAACTGTCAAAAGATCACCACCACCCTACAGAACCGGAGAAGAGATGTTGAATCAAATTTGTGATTTGGGGATAAGAAAAGTAACAGAGTTAGATGCAAAAGAAGTTAATCAATGAATATGTAGTTCTTGTGGATGGAAAAAGTGAAGCATCTTTTGGGATTTACCTTATTGGAGTTCTAACATGATTCGACATAACCTCAATGTCATGCATATTGAGAAGAACTTCTTTGATAATGTATTTAATACGGTCCTCAATATTGATAAGAAAACAAAAGACAATCCACAAGCTCGTCTAGATATGGTCAAGTACTGTGATCGACCTCAGTTGGCAAAGGATGCTTCTGGAAAATATCCCAAAGCTATATATACTATTGACGAGGAAGCAAGCACTATCTTGTTCAATTAGGTGCAAGGTTTAAAATTTTCAGATGGGTATGTTTCAAATTTGTGTAGATGTCCAGACACAACTGCAAAAAGGTTATTTGACATGAAAATTCATGATTGTCATCTGTTCATGCAATGATTGATGCCTATTGCTTTTCGTAAACTACTTTCAAGTAATGTATGGCAGGCACTTACAGAATTGAGATTATTATTTAAAGATCTTGCATTGACTACTCTCCGAGTGGATGACATGGAGAGATTACAGGGAGATGTTCCATAAATCTTGTGCAAGTTAGAACGTATATTTCCTCCTGGGTTATTTGACTCAATGGAACATCTGCCTGTGCACCTTCCATATGAAGCAAAGATTGCTGGACCTGTACAATATCGATGGATGTATCCTTTTGAAAGGTAATGCAAAAATTCAAGTTGAACTTTTGACAATTATGTTATTATTAACTTTTCACATATGATGGTTTATCCATTTTTCTATTTAGGTATCTTGGAAGTCTTAAAAGAATAATTGGAAATAAAGCAAGCGTTGAGGATTCTATATGTGAAGCTTACTTGATGACAGAGTCAACACTATTATTTTCTCATTATCTTGAACCACATGTCATGACACGCAATTATAATGTGGATCGAAATGATGATGGTGGTATTGTGGAAGATGTTGAAGGAAATTTGTCAATATTCACCCATCTCGGTCGATTATGGGGAGAATAAAAAAAAGAGAAATCTTACTCTTCAAGAGATCAAGGCTGCCCAAACTTACATTTTGCTAAATTGTGATGAGGTTGAGCCATATGTGAGGTAACAAAGTTAGTTGCATCAACTTAATTTATAAGCATATTCATATATCAAGACTTGAAATTAATTTTTCTTTTTCTTTAAATGAAGTATGTTTGTGCAACGTTTGAAAGAAGAATTTTCAAATGTCTCTCAAGATCAAATAAATGAGATTCTTGAAGAAAATTTCTCTATATGGTTCAAGCAATATGTAAGGCTTCAAAATTAATATCTTTTACACAATTATGCACTTAAATTGACTTCTGAAATTGAACTAAATTTTATAATCTTCTAAATAGGTCCGGCTCAATCATATTTAGAATAAATTACTATGTAGTCTTGCTCGTGGACCATTGATAGGTGCTATATGTCATTCAGTGTATTTTGTTAATGGATACAAGTTTCATACGGATTTTCATGGTAGCGCAAGATCAACAATGAACAATGGAGTTTGTATTTCAGATCCAAATTTTGGTGATTTCTATGAGCGGATAAAAGTATAGAAGTGGAATATCGTGAAGCACCTTTAAATCGAATTGTACTATTCAAATATGAATGGTTTGACCCAACTATGGATGTTGGTGTTAAAAAGCATAATCAGTATAAATTTCTTGATATTAACCATTGTCGCCGATATAAAAAATATAAACCTTTTATTCTAGCAATGCAAGCAACTCAAGTGTGTTATGTGTCTTATCCTAGAAAGAAAAAATACAAGGATAATTGGGCAGCTGTATTGAAGATCAAAACTCGAAATGTTGTTGAATTATCTGATGATGAAATTGAGACAGCTGCAGAACTAAATATTTCATTTTAAGTTGAAGAAGTTCAAGTATATGAGATAGACATGAATGTTGTCATGGATGAAAGCATACACTTACATGATCCAAATGGTGGCTTAATTGAAATGGATAAACTCATTGATGTGGTTTATTGCAAGAGCATCATGAAATCCAAGAGAATGATACAGAAGAAGAGTATGAAACTGAGGAAACTGAGGAAGATGAAGAGGAAGATTTTGAAGAAGACACAGATACTGATTAGTGCCTGATAAAAAACATGCTATTGTATCAAAATTTTATTTTGGGACCAGTCATTTTGTCGAACTAGTATCATTTTCTTTGTCTCTACTCGTTGTTTACTCAAAACTTATTGCTTCAACTGGTTTTATGCTCAGCTTGTCAATTTTTGACTCTTTCATTTCTCATCCATGTTTTTAAGCTACAACTATGCTTTTACATTTTCTGATACCTTATCTACATATTGTTGTTTGGTTCTCTTAGTAATATTCAGTTCGTATATTATCTCCACTTAACTAATACAGTTTTTTTATAGATATAGCTAGAGGTAGAGGTAGAGGTCGCGGAAGCACAGGGCGTGGAGGCAAGTCTGCATTTAGGAGTAATAATGATGTTACTGCAAACATACCTACTGTTCCCACTCCTACTATTGTTAGTCCTTAAACTGATGACATAGGTGGTCAAAATAATACAAATCAAGTTCAAACATTGATTCCTCACATTACATCAACAGTTCAAACTTCTGGTGATGGTAGAAACCATACAATACCTGAATCATCTCCCACTGCTCCAAATTAGATCAACACAATAGCTGCAGGTACATCTACTTTAAGGAACCAAATAGGTGAGGGTCTTAACCAATCTACTTTATCCTTGAAAATGGATGAATATAATCAACTTTTGGACTGCTTTCTGTGTGTATATATGTATATGTTTTATTTTTTTCTGGTTGATGATCTATTGTTGGTTCTCGATTTGAGAGTTCTTGTGAATAAAATTACAATGGGGGTATTTTGTAGCATTTTGGTGGTTCTGTTGGTAGTGCTTGATCTATTGGTGGCTCTTGTTGTGAGTATTTTGGTGATTCTGTTGGTGGTTTTTGTTCTATTGTTGGTTCTTGATTTGAGGGGAGTTCCTATGGGAAGAATTACAATGGGAGTATTTTGTAGTATTTTGGTGGTTCTGTTGCTGGTTCTTGATCTGTTGGTGGCTCTTGTTGTGAGTATTTTGGTGGTTCTTATTATGTTAGTGGTTCTTGATCAGTTGTTGGTTCTTGTTGTGAGTATTCTAGTGTTACATGGGATTCCAGAATAATAGTAAGGTATGTTGTTGTGACTTCTTGTGAAAAATTTGCATCTTATTTCCAGTTTAACAAGTACAGTTTTTTTAAATAGATATGACTCAGGGTAGAGGTACAGGTCGAGGAAGCATAAGGTGTGCGGGAAAGTCAGCAGCTATGAGTAATATTCCTATTCTTACTGCAAACATGCCTACTATTCCCACTCCTACAGTTGCGCCTCAAACAGCTGGTGGCGTAGGTGCTCCAACTTCTAATCATGGTAGTACGTCTCCTACTACTCCAAATCAGAGCAACCCAACAACTGTAGGTACGTCTTCACAAACCAACCAAGTAGGTGAGGACGTATCTCGTAGCAATACAAATGGAGAAGATAATTCCAGTAGGAGCCATGTGCGGACCCTTGTTACTATTACTTCTTCAGGGTTAGTCTATTTTTTGTCTATTATTATTAGATATTATTATTTTTATAATAGACCTCTAAATCATGTCGTCACATTAATACAGATTGCAACCTTCTAAAGCATGCTCCAATAGCATACACGAGTCTTTCAGAAGTGAGCTTGATCACAATGGAGTCAATTGGAAAGGTGTCTCATGTGATATAAAAGATGGCTATTTTGGAGAATTTAAGGTATACATCTTCATCATAATTGAGTTTTTAAAGTGTATTCACTTTTATAAATACATTATTAATGTGTTATTTTGGAAATTTATTTCAGAATCACTTCTATTGGGATTCTTCCATTAGTGATGCTGCAGTAAAGAAATAGTGGTAGAGTAAGGCAGCAACTGTGTGTAGAAATTTCATTGCTAAAATCAAAGAGAAAGGGATTAGGCAAGATTTTATACCTGAAGATGTCTGGAAAAGCTGGCAGCGACTTTGGGCAGATCCAAAGTATGTTGAAAAATAAAAAATAAATGCGCAGAATCGTCGTGGCGGCAAAGAAGTCGCTGCTGGAACTCACACGGGAGGATCTATCTCAATTGGAGAGTACCGAAAGAGACTTGTAAGTATATATTTCAAGTATTAGACTATAATTTGTTGTGAGACTGTCTAAACTTAGTTCAAGGTTATGTTGTTGTTGCGTTTCTGCGGATAAATATAATTTAGGTTCTAAATTTATATTTGCGTGTGTTAATATGTGTATGAATCTGTGTATGTGTGCGTCTATTTATTTTGAGGCTAGTGGTGGTTTCTTGTTGCTAACCACGTGCGTGAATGGTTAATTGCGATTGTGGGGGGACTATATTGTATTGGTTTTTTCTTTTTTGAAAGAGACTACTATGTTGTATTGTTGCATTGTTCTAACCTTCAGTGACTATATTGTAGTTCCTGCTTCCTTTCTATTACTTTTTATGACATTATGGTTATTGTACATATTCTACTTTTTTACTTTAAAATAGTCCAAAAAAAATTATCACTCTTTACTGTTTCTGTCTCCGTGTAGTATTTTGTATGCTGTGTTTTGTTGTTGTTTTGTAACCTGAAATTCTGCGGTGTAAACTGTGCTTATATGTTGCAGAGTGGTGTATTACTGAGGATTCTTATATTTACATATTCTTCGAGATGTATTGGGTAGAATTAAGACCTTATATACTTTTAGTAGTACACTTTTACAAATGGGATCGAGGAGACATCCATAGAATGGATGAATAAGAATTCTCAAGGGTCAGTTCATTATGTTTCTTTTGGTTACCCTAATACGATCTCTGCTTCTCGAATGAAGTCATTAGCTTTAGGCATGGAAGATAGTGAAAAACCATTCGCTTGGGTCGTTAGGCCTCCTTTTTTGTTTTAACCATAGACATCATGATAATCTATTTTCTGATCAATGGCTGAAAATGGGTATTAAGTAAGAATTGAAAAAAGAAACGGAAGATTGTTAGTCCATAAATTGTCACCTCAGTTGGAAAATTTATGTCATAGTTCCATAGGGGCATTTTCATCATAGCATTTTTACTCGTAGGGGTAAGGTCTCCGTACATCCCACCCTCCCCGGACCCTACTTTTGGGATCTCATTGGATATATTGTTGTTATTTCCGTAGTCAAATAGGGACATTTTTAAGCCATGAATGATTTTGAATCTAAACTTTTATCTTACAGAATTGCAGCAACATATCTTAGCTAGTTGTTGATTTTGTAACCGCAGGTAAGACTATGCATATTATTTCTCCTATATGTTTTATTTTGTTAGATATCACTGAATTAGTAGTGATCTACTTGCTACCCATATGTATTTTATCAAATAGTCCCCAGGGATCAAGGACGGAGCTAAAGGAGAGACGTATTCAAACTCTGTTAGTTGGGAAATTACATTATGTATATAACCAAATGTTCATTAACATATGTTCTCAGTGATTTTGTTGAAATGAAATGCAACAATCTCTTTCTAGTGATTGCTTAGTATGAAATATGAAATTGGCCAACATAGTTCTGACCACACGACTAAGAATATTTACTTGATGACCAACTAGGTTCCAATTGAATTATGGTTTTAGAAACATTTCTGGCTTACATAAAATGTTCGAGGAGTTTTGCTGTAGTACAATGCTCAACAATTCTTTTTTACAGGCTGCTGAAATGGGTCAAGATCCGATACTGAGTTACATTTGCATGTTCACACACATGGTCATGATGGAAAATTTTTCGTTGATGAACGTTCCCGAATCGTCCATGTAAGACTAAATCTTAATGTAGTAGTTTACTTAATTCTTATTTTTTTTGTTTAAGTATTTTTTGGTATCTAATCATTTGTAAGTACAATCCGTTATGATTTCACTTCCGCTATTATAGGAAAGATTTAAAGAAATACTGCGAGAAAAAACATTATCAGAATCTGTTATTGATCAAATTGAACCATATTACTAAGTTGCCGGAGGAGAAAAGAAGCGAAGAGTATTTGGTCTTGGATCTGAAGCCCAAGGCTACTACGGGAAAACTCTGTCTTTCTTATGGAAAGACTTCATCTTCAGCTTCACACGAATCGGTACCATCTACAGATTCGGAATTGGATGCGTTTGTGAACCGATTGATTCCCGCACTTAAAAATTAATTTATTTCTATTGTCATTGAAGAGGTACAAAATTTGGTTTCTTCACCATCAGTTGTCAAACTTTAGGCTACTACTTTGTACGATATTGATTCCTTAGATGATGATTGCAATGATCTTGATCAGTTGTGATACTTTTGACAATCAGTGCATTGGTTTTTAATGGTCTATTTTGTTGAAACATTTAAAATTGTGCAACAACAAATTACACTTGATGGATGTAGGTATTGAGGATGTTTTGGACATACTAATGTTTTTACATGTTGCTATGTTTGCTATTGAAGATGTTTAGATTTTTCTATTTATATATGGATTCTTTTATATGAATGTTGGATATTATAAGAAGATTTTGCTATCTATATATATGGCTTTTTTTATATGAATGTTGGGTATTTTAAGAATTTTAGAATATGCTTTTAATATTCAAAATACAAATAAAAAAGGCATTGGAGGAAAAGTAATGACGACAGATTTAGCGATAAATTTAATCATTGCCTAAGAAAAAACATTTGCAACAGATTGAGGAACATAATTTTTGTCACAAAAATTGGGGACTAAATAACAAAATTTTTAGTGACGGACTAGCAATGAAATATTTGGTCACAAAATAATCAAAAAGCCAAAATACAACATGAAATTAGTAACGACATTTATAAATATAACAACGAATATATTCGTTGCTAAAAAATGGCAACGGATATATGTCGTCTCTATGACGCTGCAAATCTGGCAACGGATTTTATTTTTTCCGTTGCTAAATCGTTAGCAACGCGCAATATAGCCACGATACATATTCCGTCGCTGATCCGTCCCTAAATTGCTTTAGCGACGGATATATGTTGATTAGCAACGTTATCGGTCTGTTGCTAAACACAATTTTTTGTGTGGTGTATTATCTTATAATAGAACACGTTCATTATATTCTGATGAATTATCGGTTATATATTACATTATTATGACTGAAATAGTAACATAATATCATTATCTCAACGGTATGATATATATATATATATATATATATATATATATATACACACACACACACACACACAAACACACACATATTCATTATACAAAGATTATGCATGTTTAACGTCATTTAACGTATATACAAAGGAAAATATTTATTTTATATATTGAAACATAAGTAAAAGATAAAGATTATGTTTAAAGTAATTTATTTATTTTATTTGATATATTTTTTAGTGTAATTTTTTCACAAAATTTAAGAATGACTGATTTTTATGATTATTATACTGGTAATCGACTACGTGTGATCAGTGTAATTTTAAAAAATTATATATATATATATATATATATATATATATTACATTATATATATAATTATTTTTAATGAAACTAATATATATATTTGATTACATATATATAATTTTTGGTTACTAAAAGTTATTTACTTTTTAAATTTTTTTAGTTCAAAAACCGACGACTAGTGGTCATTTTTTTTTAAATTATTTTTTTATTTTAATTAAAAAAACAACCACAAGTTGTCGGTTTTTTTAAAAGTATTTTTTTCTAAATTAAAAACTAACCACTTGTGGTCGTTTTTTTTTAAAATAAATTAAAAAAAAATTAAAAATCGACCAAAAGTGGTCGGTTTTGTTATTTTTCTTTAAATTTTATTTGTAAAATAAATAATAATTAATAAAAAAATTATTGAAATAATTATTTTAATTTTTTAAATATAAAAGCGGCCACATGTGGTCATTTTTTTTTAAAAAAAAATAAATAAAAAACCAACCACTTGTGGTTGGTTTTTTCCGACCACAATGTGTGATCGGTTTTTGTGGTTGTTTTTTCAGTTTTTTTAGTAGTGATATATGTTGAAGGAAGGTGTTCTTATGGTGGAGCTTTGGACTCTTCAACTAATTCGGAGTTGCTGGAGTTGTACATCGTTGATGGGTTGTTGTATCCTGGACAAGTCACGAGATATACTGTTGGATCGGTGTAGATTATGCTGCAGTGGGCTTGAATATCCTTAAAGAGACCGAGATATCAGTGCCTCAGCCAAGAATAAGATTATTTTATTTTCTTCACTTTTGTTCATTTTATTTTCAACTGTAAATTTATTGTAATTGTGGTATATTACACCAATAATTTTAAGGAGATTCATGTTTTGTTACAGTTTGAAAAATTGCGAATATCAAGATGAAGATTTTCTCAACATCTTAACATCACTAGTCTCTTCAAGAGATGGAAGAAAAGAGATGAAGTTTAAAAAATTACAGATCTCAAGATGAGAGATCTCAAAAGATGGATGACAACAGATAGACATGTAAATTATCTTTTTACTCCTCAACTTAAGCAAAAGAAAGGTAAAAAACTTTCTACTTGTTGCGGAGAAAAGGTAAAAAGTTACCTATTATTTTTCATGAATAAAATGATACTCTTCATGAAAGTTTATTTTCTTAAAGTCTCAAAATAGTGGGAGCTAATGAAATGAGAAAAAATCACTATGAAAAATGTGATTTTTGCATTTTTGAGAATGCTTTAAAAAAGAAGAAGTTATAAGTGTATATATTAGTCTTGGAATAAATCATATGTTACTATTTGAATATTTATTGATGTCGTTGGCTTAACATGCCTGTTATTAAATAAATGATAAATTGAATAGCCAATTTGACATTAAATATTTGGGTGAGATAAATTTCATTCTTGAAATGAAAAATACCTAAATTATGTGATGAACTTTTCCTTGACATGTCACATTATGGTGAAAAAGAAAAATTGTGAAACACATTTTGTTGATTGTATGAGCCATGCGACTCTTTTTGATTCAAATATGTGAAAGTGATGTAAAAAAAAGAAATTTGCTAGCCTAATAAAATATGAAATATGTGACAATTGCACTTGACCTGAAATTGTGTAAAAGTACTTAAACAAGTTATTACAAGCTAATCGGGTATATTTACTTGAAAAAAACTTGTGGCTTATTTTATTAAAATAAATCCTGTTTTACTTAAAAGTGTTTTTGAAACAAAAATAAAATGGTGCTATTTATTGAAATGAAAAAGCAAATTATTATTTGCTAAATTCTAACGAGGAGGTTGAACTGAATTTTTTTTGGTTTTCCAAGGTATCCCCTAGCCCGACAGTCCAAAGACTAATCCTCTGTGGATCTAAGCTCCATTTAAGGGTTTGCCGCTGGCCAATTGGTTGCTGTATGCACAAGGCGGGAATTAACCAATTATTTTATGTTCAACTAGTGAAAAATGAATTAACCAATTACTTTATTTTGAGAAATTAATTTCTCTAATTTTGAGTTATTGTGATAGCACCAAATTCATTGGTAAAGTATAAACCATTATTATAATGATAAATTCAGACCATAAGGAGAAAAACACAATATTGTGAGATCATATTGATCAATGGTATACCCATATTAATTGTGTTAAGTTTGTGATAATCTTGCAGATGAACTAGTCAAGGCTTTGGCAAGATAAAAGGTCTGAAACACATCGAGGGGAGGAAAGAAACTTATTATAAAAAATCATGAGTCATATATGAGGAAACCTAACCTGGGGACTAGAGATCATATACCCAGGTTCAATGGGAATAATGAAGCATACGATGACTTGGTGTGAGATACATTATTATTCAATCCTTTCTATGATGTGAGTGCATTTTGTTCCTGTAATGATTTGTGAAGGTTGAGTCTAAGAACTCTTAATGAAATTTTATATCTCGTATGAGTGGGGTGTCAAAATTACAAGATCACTCTTGACAGATTTCACTTATGTGAGTGTGGAAGTAGGCCGCTTCTTACGGGAATAGGGCTTATTCTAAAAAACGCTCATGAAAAATCGGGATAGCACATGGCCGTAACGTGCTGGATTTTAAAGCTTATGTCAACACCTTGATTGTTGTATGTAAGCAGTGATACTTTATTTCCCTTAAGAAGTCATAGTTCAAGTCCGACACCACTACTGACTCTCGAGTAAAGTTTACTGTTTTGCTAAGTGGAGGTTCAATGCAGAGCACACCTTCATTATGCACAATAGTTTCCCTTCAACTAAATTGGTGAACTCTCTTATTTAAATATTAAAATGAGTGGGGGGATGTTGGTGTTATTATGCATTTTAATAGTAAATTAAAATTTTAATTTGCATGATAATTTATGGACATAAAGTAGAGAAAGTGGTGTCATTATATGTTGACAATTCTTGTAACTTCTAACGATTTATTTGTCCATTATCTACCCCATTATGGCTTGCAATTGATATGATCATTAGTTATTGTAACTCCATGGTCATTAGTTGCATGTAACATATGTAACAACAAAACTATTTATCTACCCACATTACTCTAATTGTTAATGATGGTAGAATGTGGCCTTTAGCAATTTGTACTTTATCACTATTAGTGTAATTAGTTTCTTGTAACCTAAAGACTATTGATGTTTCGTCTTTACCATCCCTTTTTATTCTTTCTATTCAATACAAGGATGAATACCTCACCTATAAATAGAGGTAGTCTTGTATGTTATTATATGTACAAGGAAATATGATAAGTGTGAAAAAGATTATAGTGTGTAGTAGAGAAAGAAAGAGTTGAGACAAAGAAAATATTTTAAGTCTTTAACTATATTCACTATAAAAAGAGAGTAAATATATGTTGAAGGAAGGTGTTCTTATGATGGAGCTTTGGCCTCTTCAACTAATTCGGAGTTGCTTGAGTTGTACATCGTTGATGGGCTGTTGTATCTTGGAGAAGACAAGTCACGAGATATATTGTTGGATTTGTGTAGATTATGCCGCAGTGGGTTTAAATCTCCTTAAAGAGAACGAGATATCCGTGTCTCAACCAAGAAGAAGATTATTTTATTTTTTTCACTTTTGTTCATTTTATTTTCAACTTTAATCATTTATTATAATTGTGGTTTATTACACCAACAATATTGAATAGTAAGAATAAATTGGATAGAAAAGAGTAAACTATCCATTGATTTTTCAAAATACTAATTTAGGTGTACACATCTTGCGCGTGTACCTCACTTTAATGAGTTTAAACTAGAGGTGTGCAAAAATTGAACCGACCGATAAACCGAACCGATAAAAATGTTATTGGTTTATCGTTATTGGGTTATTGGGTTAATAGTTTTTTAATGATTTTATAAAAAAAAATATTGGGTTATTGGTTCGGTTCGATTTTTCTTGGGTTATTGGATAAACCGATAACCCAATAAGAATATATATATAAAATTGAGATAATAGGTTTGTTAATTTGTAAAAATTAAAGAGAAATATATAATAAGTCATATACATATATATATATTTCTCTTTAATTTCTACAAATTAACAAACCTATTATCTCAATTATACAAACTCTTAATTTCTCCTAACAACATTTAGTTCAAACTTGAAGATTCTTGTAAATTACAGCACATCATATAGGATTTTTGGTTGCAACTAAGATTATTTTTTTCTTTCATGTTAGTTACTACTATTTCTATTTTATGAGTAATTTCTTATCAGTTAAACCGAAAACTGAACCGTTAAGGACTAAAAATCGATAAACCAAAAACCGATAAGAAATATTTTATTGATTTGGTTATTGGTTTAGCATATTTAAAAACCAAAAACTGATAAACCAAATCGATAGTATATAAAATCGAACCGAACCGATCAATGCACACCCTTAGTTTAAACGTTACACTAAATAAGATATTTATTTAAATAATAAAGATAAATACAATAATTAAATTCAATAAATTTTGAACATGTAAGGATGGAGAATTTATTTAGTTAGTTATATAGTAGTTGTAGGTGAAATACATTGACAACCCTTTAAATTATGGTTGGTGTCTTTAGTAAGCCGATGATTAGTACTTCATAATTCACAAAGTTGGACAATCTGTCTTGATTTCATCCTAGATGTGCAAAATTTGACCTACAAATTCCGCGTCAATTTAATCACTTTTCTTGATCAAATAGTTGGTATCACTTTTCTACCACTCCAAATCTATTCATGTTCTTTCAATGCACAACACTCGTAATTTTAAAATTTAGTTTGTAAAAATGATTCAGAGAAACAGTAAAATTAGTGTCTTAAGAAAAAACTAATCATGATATTTACTATGATTTGATCAGGTGACCAACATATTGATAATCTAATATTAAAAATATATAATTTATTGAAAAATAGTCTAACGCTAATCAAACAATTCAAGCAAATTTCTATGTGAATGGAGAGACAAATTAAAATTAGTCTAGAATTTATCAAATTGGTATTTTCTTTTCCCTTTCAATTTCTCCTTTTTCATTTTTAAATTGATTCAGAATAATATTCTTATTGATGTTGCAGTGAGGACATTTAAAGTTAACAATGCTTCTATGTGTTGTTCACGCAAACATCAAACCATTATTATTTTCAAGTTTTTTCTATTAGTTTTTGGTCTGTAGAGATTTAATTAAATTAATATATGATACTATCACTTATTGATCATGGAACTGTTTGAAATCAATTTTGTTCATATCTCAAGTATAAGCGTTGAGGTATCTTAGTACTGAATTTCCTTGTCATGATTTATGCCTTCCTGTAAATCGGGCACCTAATATTGCTATTATATTCAGTTGCAAAGAGCAATTTAATTTCATACCATTCAAATTATCGTGATACAAATATATAGGATCTTCGCACGGACCACTAATGTTGTAGGTATGAACAAATTAAATATAGACAAATTATAAATAAGAGTTATTAATTTTTACATAAAAAATTTCTTTAAGCCGTTTGACATTCATCTACCACATGTAAACTACAACGAAACAATACGATAATAGAGATATCAAAATAATACAAATAAACAATTAAACCTAACCTTTATAAAAAAAAATCTCAAAGTCGTTCGATATTCATGTACCACCTGTAAACTACCACAAAACAATGATAATAGAAATATCAAGATAATACAATTAAACTTAGTTTTTACCTGAAATAATTTTTCAAAGTCGACCGACATTCATCTATCATCTGTAAACTAACCTTTACACAAAAAATTTCTCTAAGCCGACCGACATTCATTTACCATAAGTAAACAACAACAAAATAATATGGAAATAAAGATATCAAAAATATGCAATTAAACCTAACCTTTACACAAAAAAATCTCCAAAGCCGATCGACATTCGTCTACGACCTGCAAACTACCACAAAATAATATAATAATAGAGATATCAAAATAATACATTAAACATAATCTTTACCTAAATAAATTCCTCAAAACCAACTGACATTCATCTACAATACGATAATAGAGATATCAAAATAATACAATTAAATCTAATCTTTACACAAAAAAATTCTCAAATCCGACCGACAGTGATCTGCGATCTGTAAACTACAATAAAACAATACGATAATGATCGTAAAGCTTCGGTCTCCAATGAAAATAATTTTTGTTTGATTGAAAATTCTGATATAAAAGATCTAAGTTTTTTTCTTGTCTAGTCTCCAGTGAAAATAATTTCGTCTCATTGAAAATTTTAATTTGAAAAATTCAAGTTTTTTTCTTATCTATTTAATCTTTTGATTTCTTATGCGAATTTGATAATCTGTTATTGATTTTATTAAGCGAAGTGAGAATCAAGTTTCATCAATACAATAATGAACTGTACATAAACATCAACAATGAAAAAATTAAAATCGAGATAACTCTTAATTAATTTTCAATTAAAAAAGCAAGAGATCTAACCAAGGATCTGTTGAGCGTATCACTTTCTCAACGAGTCTAATAATATTTAAATAGTCATGTTCTTGCTTTCATATTTCAAAGTTGTGAAGAAGAGATTGTTTGAGATATTGGTGGATCACGAAATAGGCATCACTACTTCTACAATATCTACCGAAATTTTTTGTATAAAATTAATTAATATATAAATTATAATATGTAGTTGATTCGTATTTAAATTGAAACTTATTCCAAGAAACTTTCCTTTGCAAGCACAAAAGTTTCAGTCAATAGAATATTCCCTTCCCACGCACAATTTCTTTAATTTTACTATCTTTGACATAATTCTAAATAAGGAATATTTTAATAACTAATTTTAGGTGATTTTAAAGTCCTAAAATATTACATATATAATTAAATAATAATATAAGGAAATAAGTGAAAAGATAATTTTATCTATTGTGGAGTCTTTTAATGAAGGGCAAAAAGTTTAAATCACTTTCTAACGACCTTCACACTTTTAATATATTATAGATATAAATTATAGATATAGATACAAGTATTGTTGGACATCTATTTATAGTCATATTTGAAAAATAAAAGGTATTTTCACTAAATTATATTATTCTTATTTAAGAATAATCTATTTAATATACTTCTTGGTTACATAAAAATACCATTTATCTAAGGGTAAAATTTATGATAACTTCTACACAATCACTGAATTGAAAAGAAGCAGAAGCTAAAAATCCATTAAGAAACTCATGAGTTTACATGTTCCTATATTGTGTCTTCTCTCTTTAACTTGAAAACTAAAACTAGTGCACCTCTTATCTCTTCTATATATAGAAGTGTAGCACCGACTTAACCTATCTTAACTGCTACACGTGATTAGCACATGACCACTCTAACAAACTTTAACAACCTGCTAGTTGCAAGCTAATTATACAGCTCAGCAGTAGCAGCTCAATACACCCCCTCAAACTGCAGGGTGGAAGATGTCTAACACACAAAGTTTGGTCAAAAGGAGATGATGTTGTTGGGCACCAAGATCTTTAGTAAGAATGTCTGTTGGTTGCAAGGCGGTGCAAAGATATTGAGGGCTGATGAAATTAAATTTTACTTTCTCTCTGATGAAGTGATAATGAATCTCAATATGCTTAGTCCGCTCATGAAATACAGGATTCTCAGCAATTTGAATGGCTGACTTGCTATCAGTAAAGACAAAGATAGGATAAGTGATTGGAATATGCAGCTCCTTAAGTAACCCAACTAGCCATACCAATTCTTCAACAATGGCTGCCAAACTTCTATATTCTGCTTCGGCAAAACTTCTACTAATGGTTTGTTACTTCTTTGATTTCTAAGATATCAAGGAGTCTCCAAGTTTTACCATATAACCAGTGACCGACCTCCTTGTGTTGGGACATGAAACCCAGTCGGAATCATAATAACCTGTAAGTGTTGTAGGACCTGTTCCTCTCTTGAGTAAGACACCAAGACCTGATGAGTTTTTGATATATCTGACTATCCTATGTGCTGCCTCCCAGAATAATACCTTAGAAAGTTGCATGAATTGACTTAAAACTTGTACATTGAAACATATATCAGGTCTGGTAATAGTCAGATATAACAACTTGCCAATAAATCTCTGATAGGCAGTAATATCTTTTAGCTCCGGATCATTGATAGTGCCAAGATGTTGATCAAACTCCACACTAGTCAACTTGTGGTTGAATTCTAATGGAGTGCTTACAACTTTAGCTCCACTAAGACCAGTTTCTAAAATGAGTTGCAGGGCATACTTCCTCTGATTTAGCAAGATTCCATCTTTAGCAAGATTCCTCTGAAGTTAGCATGCAGTGTAGTTTTAGCTTCTTGAATCAGCTGAGAAGAATTTCCAGTGATCAATGTCACACCCCTTTTTCGCTTGAGGGACCGGTCGAACGATTTTTCCAATTAAAGTGATGATTTTGAATATGGATTAATTTAATTTACAGAGTTTCCACTAGGAATTGAATTATGGTGTTTCAAGTCACCTTTTTGAATCCCTAATCAAAAGGAATTGACTCTTTTTATTGGCCTGCGAAAATAAAAGACCGGGTAAGGAATTCTGTTGACCGAGGGAAAGGTGTGAGGCATCCCTCAAGTCTCGTGGTTCAAGCACGGTCGCTTTATCAACTTATACTTAATTTAAACTATTCTGGATAAATTGTGTTTGTAGGCCTGGATTCGCTCAAATTTCTTATACCGATAATATCAGTCTATATCTTTTATATTAAACTAGTGAAAGTTATTTTTCAAACAATCTTTGCCAAGGTGCATTATTGCATCCTTGAATTATTTTTAAACGTCTGAGAAAGATGTGTATGTCGCATTCTTAATTGAGACAAACATTTTAAGCACGCCTAAAGCTCATCTAGCGTAAAAGGCATTTGCTCTTCTCTATCATATAAAATCAAGACAATTTTATCTTATCTATTTTTACTCCTCTTTTTAAAAAAAAATAAAATTTCAATGTGTCTTGAAATAATTCGCAACGCTTCTCGCTCCCTTACAAATATTTTTCCTCTCATTTATTTTTCTTTAATAGTAACAACAGGTCTTGAATAATTTTGCAACAAACTTGTTTTATCCCACATTAATAATTAATTGGGAATCGCGTATGGTATAATCGAAATTCGACTAAACAAAAACTGTGGAAAAAATAATTTAATATAATACGAATTAAACTAAATAAAAATTTTAATGCCTTACTGACTACATTAAATTAAATTAAGAAAAATAGGTGAGGACAAAATTCATCATTGGCTCAATAATATTCATTCTATGAAAAACAAAACCCAATCGAAGTCATTAATTTTTCTAGCAAATTTTGTCACGCCCCAAATTCCCATCGGGCTGGACTGGCACCCGAAGCCGAGAAGGCCCGGGAGAACCCGTTCAAATACCTGTACTTTCACTTACATGTCACCAAAAATTTGGACAACACTTCGTTGCATATAGAAGGGTCTAATTACCTATATCAATACAACATGCACAAATATATATATATAATACTTGGCCGTCGGGGCCACCACATATACAAATATAACATCACTATATAAACTCCCATGACTTTACCCTTCCTTTTGTCTACAAAGCCTCTAGGATATACATGACATAACTAGGGTCGGGACAAACCCCCGCCCACACATGACTCCTGTACAATAACAAAACATAAGGAACCGACTCGGAAAGCTCCGAAGCAAACTGGAGCTCACCAACAATAACTGTATGACCTGGCTCCTATCTATGCTGTGAATGAGCTGAAGCACCTGTGCCTGCAGCATGAAATGCAGGTCCCCCGTGAGGGACGTCAGTACGAAATATGTACTGAGTATGTAAAGCTGTAAATAATCATATGTGATATAGGGGATCAAGAAAATCAGACGCAAGTGAATAAATCATAATAGAAGTGAACCACACTTCATAAACACTTTTAGGATCATGTACATTATCATTAATCTGAATTGGGTTCTTGAATTCAAACACATTTGTGGAACGGTATACATTCGTTCATTTCATTCTTTACAATTATCATTCGCCATTACCTCCTCCTCCCGAACCTCCAACCACCTAACAATAATCAATACTGTATCGTACTGTGACCATTAGGCTGCCCCCAGTACATATCAATTGGGATCGACCCATGCTAGGCTTATGCCCCTGGGATACCACCCATAAACACATAAATAGGGATCGACCCATGCTAGGCTTATGCCCCTGGGATACCACCCACACGTATATCAAGTAACACACATAAGAGATCTTTCCAATAACTTAGTTCAAAAGATTTTGAGATTATTACATTAGTGTTCATGCCAATATAGTACCTTTGGAACAATGATACATCAATAGGAATCAAGTAATAAACCTTCTATACAATAACAATGTCATAAAGACTCATTGGTACATCAACAATGTGTTTCAGAATCATCAATATCACAATAATGAAATAGGAGCCTTTTGGTATATCAATGAAACATTTTGACACTTTATAGAATGGAAACAACTTCGTTGGTAATGTAGAACAATACATGTTTTTGGACAACCTCGGAATCTTACTTGACGGAACATTGGTGTTTTCATGCCAAAGAACATCGTTAGAGTATGCTTTACATACCTCGTTGTAGATTCGGATACCAATTCAACACAACTTGTCGCCTTTACAAATCACTTATCTACAATGAAATGTTTGACATCTAGTATTAGCAACCCAACACCACAATTCTCTTCCATAATTCCATACAACCAATATTTGCAAAACATTCCAAAAACCAACTTGAACAATAGGTTTATGTGTAAATATATATATATATATATATATATATATATATATATATATATATATATATATAATCATCATTTCAATACCACATCATCAATACCAAATCATCACACCAAATCCCTTCACAATTCAACATAATCCAACATCATTTCCCAATCATCTTTCAACAACAATCACATAACATACTTCTTATGCTCACATGCATATATATATATATATATATATATATATATATATATATATATATATATATATATATATATATATATATATATATATATATATATATATATATATACATATCCATATAAATAACACCAACATAATTTACATCCTTACCATAAAATGGCCCTTTTGATTTCGAAGTCCTGTTGTCACAAATAAGGGGTGCTTCTCGAAGCCCTCGAGACGGTGAACACAACTACGGAATCAATTTGGATTTTCTACGGTTGAATCACAAGATAATTGGAGTTGAAATTAGGCTAGGGTTTCTTATTTTCAATAATTTGATAATAATTGATGGATATAAGACTAATTATTTGTATATAATGACCAATTTTCGTCCATGAGGTGATGGAAAATGACCATATTGCCCTTAAAAATTTAAGTAAATCCGAATCTGTCCATGGTGGACTGTTTTGACAGGCTAAAGTAAATCGGCCATAACTCTTTGCTCCGATATCGGATTT
Source organism: Capsicum baccatum var. pendulum (assembly GCA_030864225.1). Lineage (NCBI taxonomy): Eukaryota > Viridiplantae > Streptophyta > Magnoliopsida > Solanales > Solanaceae > Capsicum > Capsicum baccatum. The sequence continues at coordinate 279,526,761 of CM061552.1, read as the reverse complement.
GGGTGAAATTGGTATCATTGGATAGATAATTCAAAGGGATTTCATTTCATATAAAGTAGGCCACCCAGTTCATTCTGTAAAAGGAGTTATGATCGTTTGAAATTGACCCTAAAAATCTATTTTGAAAGGCTGAAGTAAAACGAGTATAACGCCTTACTCAGATGTTGGATTTGGATGAAACCAATTGCATTAGAAAGAAGACTCAAAGATCTTTCTTTTGATAGGTCGCATCCCCCCCAGTTCATTATATTGAGGGAGTTATGATCGTTCAAAGTTGACCCAAAAAACTGGCAGACCTCAGTAGTCCTGGCCACCATTTTATAGTTTCGAACGTGCTCGATTATATCCGAAACTTATCCGTTTTTGGAAATCTTTATATCATTGGAAAGCTTATTCAATAACCTTCGTATGGAACCATCGACGGGCAAATTCCGGTATAAATAAAATAAAAAAATTAATTTCATATAAATAAGACCAATACACGTACTTGAATACGCCAATACATGTACTTGAATACGGGGTGTTACAATTTTATTCAAATAAAATTAAATTCAACAATATTTTCCTATTTTCCTGTATACATGTTTCCCTTTTTTTCTGTTTTGCATGCATGCATGGTTTATGCATTAATTTGCATGTTAACTAAACATAGTTTTACACTTTTAATAACTTTAAAAATTATCTCATCTTATGTTTGAAACAAATTTAATTAACATTGATTCAATACAAGAAATAATTATAAATAATGGAGTAGGGCAAAATTTCATATAAATAATAACTACATGTACTAAATAATATAAGAAAACGTTGAGATAATTTCATTCATACTTTAATTCACCATGAAACTTATAAAAATAATAATTCACGAATTGAATAAGAACTTGTGTGATGATTTAAATAAATGTGAGAGTAGAAATGCCGTCAACGGAAACTCAAACAAGACTCCAAACTCAAACTCTTAACTTTTCTCTCTTTTTGATATTTTTTCAATTTTTTTTTATTATTCTTGTTTTCTCTCCACTGTTTTCCCTTTTGTTGTCTTCCTCTTTTTCATTTTTTTCTTTTTACAAATGTTGTTCTCTTCCTTCTCTTCTTGTTTCTTCTAAGTTTCTTTTTGGTTTTATTTTTCTCCCGTGTGTTTGCCTTCTGTCTCTAGAGTGTTGTAGGGTGTGTGTATATATAAGTGTGTAGGATTGGGAAGTTGAGGGAGTTGAGAGAAATTAGGGGGTGGTTGGGGTAGGTTATTTTTGGATAAAATCACTTATTTTTTTTATATAAAATAATAATAATAATAATAATAATAATAAAATAAATAAATTATATATAAAAATAATAATAATAAAAAATATTAACTAATTATTTTTTATACTTTATAAAATCTAATAAAATATAACTAACCTAAAATAAAATATAATTAATAAAAAAATAAAAAATTACAAGCTTATTTATAAAAATCTAAATTAAAAGAAAATATTTTTGAAACTTTTTTGTATTATTTAGAATATATATATATATATATATATATATATATATATATATATATATATATATAAAATGTAACTTTATTTATTATTATTTTTTATTTATTTTCAACCAAAATTTATTAAAAATATAATAAAACCTAAGATAAATATTGGACAAAAATAAAAATATTTAATATCGAAAAATCTACTAAACTCGGAGAGGGTCAAAAATCATGTGTCTACAATCAACAGATCATTTACATAAACTAAGATGGCTGCCAAATCATCCCCTTCTTTCTTGATAAACAATGAGTGATCATGGGCACTTTGAGAGTAACCAACTTCCAGAAGCACCTCAGTAAGCTTGATGTTCCATTGTCTGGATGCCTGCTTTAATCCATGCAAAGATTTTCTAAATTTGCAAACCTTAGAGTTAGATGTTCCAGCTCGCTGAAACCCAAGAGGGAGATCCATGTAAATGTCTTCATGCAAATCTCCTTGCAAAAAAGTATTATTTACATCCATTTGATAAAGATCCCATCCATTAGAGGTTACTAGGCTGAGGACTGTTCTGATAGTAACCATCTTTGCAACTGGGGAGAAGGTCTCATGGTAATCAAGACCTTCTCTTTGAGTGTAGCCCTTTGAAATCAATCTAGCTTTATATCTATCCACCTCACCATTAGCTTTGTACTTAATTTTGTATACCCATCTTGAGCCAATTGTCTTCTCTCCTGGAGGTAGATCTACTATAGTCCATGTGTTGTTGTCTTCTAAAACTTGTATCTCCTGCTGTATAGCATCAATCCAAAGTTTATCTTCAGAGGCTTCATGAAATGAGATGGTTTCCATAGTAACTGAGAAAGCTTGCAAATAAGCTTTATAACCTGTAGTAATATTATCATAACAGACATGATTAGTAATGGAATGAGGACTAGATTTTTTAGGCACAACATAATCCTTGATCCATATTGGAGGTTTGCTAGTTTTATGTGTTTTCCTAACACCCCAGTGGTCTGTTGAATCTCAATAGGATTTGCATGTATTGGTGGTACTAAAATTGCCTTATCATATGGAAGTACTGAAGGTCCCTTAGCATATGGAACATCAGTCTCTACATGTTCGTCATGTGAATCATTTCCATGAGGTTCTTCTTCAGCAAGAGAATCAGGCTCTAAGGCACCATCATGAAGTAAAGGTGCAACAGGTCCTGTAGAGTGTGTGTCTGGGGGTTGCAGCACTAGCTGCTGAATAGGCAAAGCATGGTCTTGCAAATGTGAAAGGTCCAAAAATGGAGCCAGTAATGGAGAAGCCTCCTCAGTTGATTGCAAAACTTTGAAGGGAAACACTTCCTCTTGAAAAGTAACATCTCTGCTAACAAAAAAACTTTTATTGTCCAAATCATACAATTTATATCCTTTTTGTGTCGTAGAAAATCCTAGCAACACAGCCTTTCTTGCTCTAGCCTCAAATTTGTCAACTCTAGGTAATACACTAGCAAAACACAAGCAACCAAACACCTTAAGGTGATCCAATCTAGGAGTATGTCCAAAAAATAACTCAAAAGGTGATTTTTCATTCAACACTGCAGTAGGCAATCTATTAATCAGATATGTTGCAGTTTGCACACAAGCAACCCAAAATCTACTTGGAATATGAGATTGCAACTTCAATGCTCTTTCCATCTCTAAAAGATGTCTATGTTTTCTTTCAACAACACCATTTTGTTTTGGTGTATATGGGCAACTTCTTTGATGTATAATACCAAAAGAAGATAATAGATCATTCATATGACTATTAAAAAACCCAGTTCTATTATCTAATCTGACAACTTTTATTTCACAATCAAACTGATTACCAATCATGGTTATAAAACTTTTCAACACAACTATGACTTCTTTCTTAAATTGTAACAATGAAATCCATGTAAACCTACTATAGTCATCAACTATAGTTAAGAAATAGTGTTTTCTGTCATAAGTAGGATGTTTGTGAGGTCCCCAAACATCCAAATAAACAAGCTGAAATATACTACTGGACTTAGTAAGACTACAGGGAAACTTGGGTCTGCATTGTTTAGCCAGAGGATAAATCATACAGTCTTCTGGAACATTTATGTCAACTTGGTTCTTTAAAAAAAAATATGCTTCATCACTTGCATAGATGGATGCCCCAATCTAAGATGCCACAACTGTTGTTCTGTGAATTTCTTGCCTTGAACAACATTATCAGCAACTGATAGTGTTTTGTGCCTTAAGATGTAAAGCCCTTCTTCTTTCTTACCAATCCCAATCACCTCTCTAGTAGAGAGGGCCTACATAACACACATGTCAGGATAAAAAGACACCATACAATTCTGATCTTTAGTCAGTTTAGACACTGATAATAAATTGAATTTGAAATTTGGCACATGGAGGACATTAGTCAGCTTGCAGTTTCCCAGAATTACTATATTTCCAGTGTATTCTACTTGAATTTTATTTCCTGTTGGCACTTGCACTTTATTATTTTGTGATGCTGATAATATTCTACATTCACTCAACATATGTTTACAATAGGTTACATGATGTGTTGCTCCAGAATGATCCACTTAACTGTATTACTACTAGCACTATCACAGACATGCATACCCACCGCAGCATTAGTCTCACAATGAGCAGTAAGTTTAGGCACCACCATTTTGTGAACCTGATCATATTGTTGTTTTGTGAAATATCCACCAGGAAAGTAGACTTGAGAATTTGATCCTGATCTTTCTTCATTCCTTTCTAAGCTTGATGTTTCAGCTGCAGAGGTATGAGCTTGAGGCATTACTCTTACATCTGTGGACATTTTTTTCTTACTTTTGAAATCAGCAAGGAAACCTACAATTCTGTAACAAGTCTCTTTTGTATGACCTTTATACCCACAATGTTCACAAATGATGTCAGATCTCTTCCCTTGGAAGCTTTGTCCTTGTAACTTTATTCCCTGGAAAGTATGATTTTGTGGTTGAAAACTACGTAGCTGACTAGAGTTGTCCAGGTTTCTGCCAGCCAACATTGTTAGAGGTTCATTTCTGTCCTCAACCAAACCTAGTTTCCATTGTCTTTCTTCCTGAATTGCCATTAAATAAGCTTGGTTTACACTAGGAACTGTTGGACTAAGCAAAACGAAACTCCTTAATTGAGCAAAACTCTCATTTAACCCTACTAAGAACTATAACAATCTCTGTTGTTTCACATGTTCAACATATGATTTTGACTCTACACATTCACAAGTAGAAGAATGCACCATAACATCTACCTCATCGCCCAAATCTCTCATTTTGGAGTAATAAGTTGTGACAGAATCGGCTCCTTGGGTCATCACACTGATCTCTTTCCATAAGTGAAAAATTATGGTTAGATTAGACTTATCAAACCTCTCTTTGAAATCACTCCAGACCTTCTTTTAGCTTGATGCATACACGATGCGTGTCATTAATTTTGGTGCTACAGCTGCACTAATCCAAGATAACACAACTGCATCACATCTCTCCCATTGAATCGCCAAGTTTCCTTTATACGAACTCTTTGTACATGTGCCATCAACAAATCCAAGTTTGTTTCTGACTAGCAGTGCCTATCGCATGGATCTGCTCTATATTCCATAATTCTGTAGACCTGTGAGCTTTATCGGAATCAAGGCAACACCAGGAGTGTTAGATGCATGTAGCTGCAGAGGATGATTGTGATCCGTCTGCGGATCAATTGCAGTTTCTTCTCTTTGATCACTCGCGATTGTTGTAGCTCAAAAAGTATCAAAGAAAATCCCAATCGACTACTAGCACTTCGTCACTCGATCGCTATCTCTGACCATGATAACTTCGACACAATCACTGAATTGAAAAGAAGCTAAAAATCCATTAAGAAACTCATGAGTTTACATGTTCCTATATTGTGTCTTCTCTCTTAACTTGAAAACTAAAACTAGTGCACCTCTCATCTCTTCTATATATAGAAGTGTAGCACCGACTTAACCCATCTTAATTGCTACACGTGATTAGCACATGACCACTCTAACAAGCAGCTAGTTGCAAGCTAATTGTACAGCTCAGCAGTAGCAGCTCAATAATTTGGAAGAAAAAAAACTAATGGCTTATTAATTATGTAAAAGATAATTTATTTTGGACTAAACAAAAAAGTTAAAAATACCAGTTGGATCAATTTTTAGAGGTACGTGATGATATTTGTTTGATATGATGTTTAAGAATAATATTATTTACGTTTGATATATATAGTTGTAAATTAGTCAACTTAGTGCTATCAATTTTGGACATACATTTAACCTACAACGGTGGACGTGCGATGTTATCATTGAAATGATTTTATGACAATTCACAACGGTATAGTAGTCCCTCCGATTTATATTATATAGCGGTTTTTGTGTGGGCATTATCTTTAAAAAATTTAGTCAGTCCTAAAAAGTAAGAGGTATTTCACGAAATTATTCTTACTTAAAGAATAATCTATTAATATGATTTCTTAGTTATGTAAAAATATCATTTATTTATGAATAAAATTTGGAAGGAAAAATTAATGGCTTATTAACGGAGTAGGTAAAAGATAATTTATTTTGGACTAAATAAAAAAATTAAAAACAACAGTTGGATTAATTTTTAGAGGTTAAATCTTCATTATCTTGGACTAGAATAATATTATCTTCTCCCCGTCTTAATATATGTGATGATATTTGATTGATATGAAAATTGAGGAATAATATCCATATTACTCCCTTCGTTATTTGATTTTCGTTGACTTGATTACATCTCTTTAATTAGAAGTGTATTTCATTAAATTAACATTTTAAAGATTTTTAAAACTCTAAATTTAGCTACTACTCTCTTCATCTAATAATACTTGTCCTCCTATTGACTTGGCAAACATATTAAGAAATAATAAATAACAGAGTAATTTTAATTAATATATTATCTTTTGAATATAATAAATTTAATGTCTTGAAAAATATATTGATTAATAAATAGTATTTGATAGTAAGGATATATTGGGTAGAAAAGAGTAAATTATTCATTGATTTTTTAAACTAAACAAGTATTGTTGGATAATAATTTTTAGTACAGTGGACAAATATTGTTGGAGGAGGGAGTACTACTCCCTCCGCTCCAAAATAATTGAATTGTTGAAGTATTTTATAGTGTTCAAAATAATTGAATTGTTCATTATTCAAGATAGATGTTGAATTTTTTTTAAAAAAAATTTACCCTTCATTAATTAAAATTTCAAGGATGAGTTCTAATGATCATTACTAATGTATTGGAGTTTGAAAAGGGCAAAAATGAAAAAACATAACTAATTTATGTCTTTATCTTTTTTTTCTTTAGATGTGTGTCATATTCCAACAATTCAATTATTATGGAACAGAAAGAATACTATTTTACATAGTCATTTAATACAAAGATAGCATGGGAATAGAAGTACTCCTCAGTGCTCTTTTGGATTGTGCTTTTGATTCTAATAAATGTATGTTTAAGCTTTCAAGAATACTTTGATCATAATTTTTCTAATATGCCCTTATCATAATTTTCTTAATATGCCTTTGAGTTTAAATATAGCAATTAATGTTAACGTAGAAATAAATAAAATTTAATCAGGAATAAGTTGGTAAAGTTGCTCATTTTGTCCTTCTTTACTTATCCTAAGGGTGTCAAGTGGGCTGGGTCACCTGCACAAATCGGCCCGGTTTGACCCGGCCCGATAAGTCCAAAGGCTTTAGAATACTGGGTACTGGGTCATTTTTTTTAATTTGGGCCCATCTAATTCGGCCCGGCCCAAAATATTTTTTTTTTTTTTTAAATGGGATTTTGGGCCAAACTAGCCGTTGGCCCAACGGTTATATAGCCGCTTTTGGGTCCAAACAGCTAGTTTGGGCCCATTAATTAAAAAAAAATACTTTTAAAATAATTTTTTAATCCCAAAAAAAAAATCTATAAATACCCTACACCTTCAAATCATTTTTCACACAATTTTTTACTCTCTCAAATCTCAATTCTCAAATATTCAATATATTTAATTTCCTAAAGTGCTCACTTTAAATTTTTAATTTTGCGTTTACAAAGTACGAGTGGAAGTTTCTAAATTTGCAACCTTCAGATACTTCCAAAATTTGGTATTGTCGTTCCATCTCTTACGTTTAATTTTTATTTATTGTATTAATTGTTGAATATTTAATTTTATTATATTTGTGTATTTTGAATTTTTTTAGTTTAATTTAATTTATACTATGGATAAATTAAGAAACCTCGCTACTAAAGGTGTTAAAAATTTTCATCCCGGAAGCGGTAGTGGTAGTAAAAAGCGAATTACTAGTGGTAGAGGTACTTCAAATAGTAGATATACATGTGTGTCTTCGCCTCCGGTACCGCTTGGTACACCTTTTGAGGAAGAAATAGGTGTAGGTGCTCACGATATGGATTATGTAGAAGCTCAAAAAAATTACGGTATAGAAGAAGAAAATGAAATAGATGCGGTTAATTTAGACGAAGATGATGAAAATATTTATGAGACACCTGTAGTAGGAAATGCTAACGTTAGATCTGAATCGGTTAATCTCCCTCCCCGTCCTCCCCTTGCCCCAAGACCTCGTAAAACAACTAGTATTGCATGGCAATTTTTTGAACGTATATTCGATACTGAGGTGCAATGCAATATTTGTCAACAAATATATTAGCATATAAGCGGAGGCAAGCAAGGGGGTACGGGTACATTAATGAGACATATAGGTGATGCTCACAAAAGAGAGTTAGAAATTGCACGAGGTGGTGCAGATGTTGATGGGCTAACGCAAACTAGAATGGACCCAGCAACCGGTCAGGTAACGAAGAATTATAATAAATTGAGGGACCGGGAAGAAATAGCTAAAATGGTAGTTGTGGGTTGTTTGTCTTTTAGTTTTCCTTCTTCTGATGCTTTTATTCATTATATTCAAGTTATTTATAATCCTATGTTTAATGGTATTCCTAGAAGTACTTGTCGATCTGATAGTTTTAGACTTCATTCACAATATTATTTTTATTTATCAACATTGTTAAAAAATATTCAATGTATATTGTCCCTAACTTCTGATCTTGGTCGTGTTGTAAACAAAGATGATTATTTAATCATTACTTGTCACTGGATGGATAGTAATTTTGTGATACAAAAACGTATTCTTGCTTTTTTACATGATGAAGACCGTAAACATACTGGAGATTTTATTGTTGATTCTATTGTTAAAGTTGCCGAATTTTATGGTATCGAAAATAAAATCTTATGTATTTCTTTTGATAATGCTTCTAACAACAAGACTGCTATAAAAAAAATTAAAATCTATGCTATCTCCGTTGTTGCCTGAAATTTTTCATATTAAGTGTGCAAGTCATATATATAATTTAATTGTAAAAGATAGTCTTGAATTTTTTGAGCTTTATATTGAAAAAATCCGCCTTGTTATTGGTTTTATTCAAGAAAATAATTGGAGAAAAAGAATTAGAGAATTTAAAATTAAATGTCAAGAAAATGGACTTGCACCGATATTGATGCCTGAGGAAATTGATATTAGATGGAATTCTACATATGATTTTTTAAAAACTTGTTATAAATATAGAGTTCCTATTACACTAGCTTTTAACCAACATTGCGGTACATTTACTGATTCTGCTGATTGCATGCTACATGATTCTGATTGGGTTGTAATTAATGATCTTGTTAAGTTTTTAGAAAAAATTTATGTAGCTACGGTTGAAATTTTCGGTGCATATTATCCTACTATTTGTAATATTTTGGGATATATAGCCGATATTTCTAGTTTGCTTACAGAATATAAAAATAAAGATGGTTATAAAGAAGTTGTTGATGTCATGTTTACTAAATTTTAAAAATATTTTTTTCCGATTCCCCCTATTTACTTGGTTGGTGCTATGTTAAATCCGTGCATTAAATATAATACTATGTGCCACTTTAGTACTATTACTTATGCTAACTTAGAAATAAATACTAACAATGATTCTGAATCTGAAAAAGTAGAACCTGATTTGTGGATGACTATGAGTGATGAGAATGAATACATAGAAAAATTATATAATCACTGTGCTGATTTATTTGACTTAACCGTGCCTACAAATATCACTCCAACTGTCGCTCCTCATCCTCCCGAGGAGCTATCATCTTTTAAAAGGCCGGCACATAGTGATTTTCCTGATTTCTTTTATGATTTACCTTGTTGGAACAGTGTTGATGAGAGAACTTACACCTCAACTTATCGAGAAGATCTGAAATATTATCTTCGGTCGCCGCTAGAGGATCGCAGACGACGGATCAACACGTTGGATTGGTGAAGGAGTAATGAAACACAATATCCTGTACTTTCAAGATTAGCTAGAGACATCTTGAATGTTCCAATATCAACCATTGTATCAGAGAGCGCCTTTAGTCAGGGACGACAGCAGCTTGTAGACAACCGACACACATTGGGAAGTAATGTAATGAATGTTCTAGTTTGCCTCAGAAATTGGATCAGAGCGGAGAGAAGAAACCAAGGAATGGAACCGGAGCCGAGCGACGAGCTGAAACTTGAAGAAATTATGTCTTCACGGGAGAACTCGGCAGAATCAAGTCCAATGCATGATTTTACCCCCATTGACTTTGACTATCCTTTGCAAGTTCCCGTTAATATTAAATGAGTTGGAAAAAATGATGCATAATTTGTAGATTTTTCATTCATGTAAATTATAAATTTTGGATCATTTAGCGAATCGCAATCAATAAATTCAACATTCATTCACTCCTCCTTAGTCCTTACTTTATAATTTTTTCTTTTAATGATTTAAATTGAATTTCTAGTTTAAATTTAAAACTTACTTTTAATATATTATTGATTTACTACCAAGTATTATTAATAATTTATTATATTAAGTAGCATATGTTTTGTATATTTGTGTATATATCATCTATAGATGTGTATATTTAATGTATACATGTGTATATGTTTTATAGATTAGTATATAACTCTATATATATTGTAGTATATACATATATTGTAGTATATGTTTTACTTAAACTAGTACATATATATTGAATGGTGCATATATTTGTGTATATATCTTCTATAGACGTGTATATTTAATGTATATATGTGTGTATGTTTTATAAATTAGTATATAACTATATATATTGTAGTATATATGTGTATATATCTTCTATAGACGTATATATTTAATGTATACATGTGTATATGTTATATAAATTAGTATATAACTATATATATAAATATTGTAGTATATGTTTTACTTAAAATAGTACATATATATTGAATGATGCGTATATTTGTGTATATATCTTCTATAGACATGTATATTTAATGTATACATGTGTATATGTTTTGTAAATTAGTATATAACTATATATATATATTGTAGTATATACATAAATTGTAGTATATATTTTACTTAAACTAGTACATATATATTGAATGGTGCGTATATTTGTGTATATATCTTCTATTGACGTGTATATTCAATGTATACATGTGTATATGTTTTATAAATTAGTATATAACTCTATATATTGTAGTATACATGTGTACATATCATCTAAGGATGTGTATATTTAATGTATACATGTGTATATGTTTTATAAATTAGTATATAACTCTATATATATTGTAGTATATACATATATTGTGGTATATGTTTTACTTAAAGTAGCACATATATATTGAATGGTTCGTATATTTGTGTATATATCTTCTATTGACGTGTATATTTAACGTATACATGTGTATATGTTTTATAAATTTGTATATAACTATATATATATTGTAGTATATACATATATTGTAGTAAATGTTTTTCTTAAACTAGTGCATATATATTGAATGGTGCGTATATTTGTGTATATATCTTCTATAGACATGTATATTTAATGTATATATGTGTGTATGTTTTATAAATTAGTATATAACTATATATATTGTAGTATATATGTGTATATACCTTCAATAGACGTATATATTTAATGTATACATGTGTATATGTTATATAAATTAGTATATAACTATATATATATTGTAGTATATGTTTTACTTAAAATAGTACATATATATTGAATGGTGCGTATTATTGTGTATATATCTTCTATAAATGTGTATATTTAATGTATACATGTGTATATGTTTTGTAAATTAGTATATAACTATATATATATATATATATATATATATATATATATATATATATATATTGTAGTATATACATATATTGTAGTATATGTTTTACTTAAAGTAGTACATATATATTGAACGGTGCGTTTATTTGTGTATATCTCTTCTATAGACGTGTATATTTAATGTATACATGTGTATATACTTTATAAATTAGTATATAACTCTATAATATATATATATATATATATATATATATATATATATATATATATATATATATATATATATATATACTTATGTATATTGTAGTATATATATGTTATAGTATATGTTTTATTTAAAGTAGTACGTATAGTCGTATATATTGAATGGTGCGTATATATGTGTAATTGTGTATATTTGTATATATTTTTTAAATTCTAATGTAATATATACCATATATATAGTGTATATATATTGTTTAACGTATTTAAAATGTATATAGGTGAGTATATATTGTGTATATTGAAAAAAAGCTTCTTTTTTTTTTTAATTTTTACCGGGTTTGACTGGGTTTAGGTGGGTTTGACCGGGTTGGGTTAAGTGGGCCGGGTTAGGGTGATTTTTTGAAATTTTAACTGTTGAACCCGGCACGGCCCGACCCACTTAACCCCCAACCCGGACCCGGCCCACAACCCGGTTAATTTTATAGGATCGATTCCAGGTTGGCCCAGTCCGGCCCACTTGACAGGCATAACTACTATACTAAAAATAGATGTCTAACAATACTTGTCTAGTTTAAAAAATCAAAGAATAAGTTACCCATTTCTACCAAGTTTACTCTTAGCATTAAATATAATTCATTATTCAAAGCATTAAATTTATTGTATTCGAATGGTAATATGATAAGATTATCCCTAAATTTACTACTCCCTCCATTTATTTTTACTTGTTACTATTTCGCTTCTCGATATCAATTTGTTTGAACTTTGATCAACATTTTAAGACGTATAATTTAATATTTAAAATTTAAATTTTAGATGATCGTAAATTATACCAAAATGCTACGAGATGCAATCCATCTCATATTAATATGATGAAAAAATATATGTTAAATTATTGATCAAAGTTCAAGTAGGTTGACCTCGAAAAGCGAAAAAATGATAACTAAAAGTGAGCAGAGAGAGTATTTTCTAACTTGTGTGCCATGTCAATAGTGGACAACTATTGATGGACGAATTAAGGGAGCATCTCTAATTTTCTAGGAGTGAATAGTTTATTAAAAGATGTGCTCGAGTCAAAAGAGCACTTATTTAGTGATAAAGAGAGTAACTCTCTTAATTTACAACAACGGAAAAGTAAATTGAATTTTTATGTTTAGTATAGGGACCAAGTAAAATGAAACGGATGAAGTATGTATTGTTTTTAGGATGTGTTTGGTATGAAGGAAAATATTTTCTGGAAAATGTTTTCTTATTTTCTCTTGTTTTGTTGTAGTTAAATGTTGGAAAAATGTTTTCCATAACAACTTATTTTCCTTCATTTGATGGAAAATGATTTCCCTCATGGACCAAGGAAAGTCATTTTTCGGAAAATAACAAATATGACTTATGCCCCACCCCCACCCCTCTTCCCCACCCCATCAACACTAATATTCACATTACTCAAAAATATTTTTCACTGTGTTTTACTTCAATTTTTCACTGCTTGAAATAAAAAATAGTGAAACCTGAATTTTTTTCTTTTCCAATGCTCGTTGAATGTATTGTTATTTCCATATGCATAGAGGAGGACTTACCTATGTTACTTTTGCTAATTGCATATTTTATTTTGTCATCGATGTAGTTTGTTTTACAAGGTTGAATAAGCTTGTCGTTCCGTTGTATTTCTATTGATTGTAGTATCTTGAGATTGTCCTAATAAAATATTGAAAAATGTCTCCTATATTTGCTACTTAGTAGACGATTAAATTTAGTGATTGTAATATTTAGTATTCGATATTGATATTATTTATTATACTTAAATTAGTTCTTACAAATTGTTGAGTTGCTAGAGGCACTAATATACTATTTAACAGTTAGTAATGTTTTCTAAAAAAATATTTTTTCACTCACCAATCAAACACTGGAAAATATTTTTCTATTTTCTACTCACCATCCAAACACCATAAAATAATTTTCGAAAAATATTTTCCACTCGTCAACCAAACATGAGAAAATAAGTAGAAAACTAACTTTTTCCCAGGAAAACATTTTTCATGAAAAATATTTTCCATCATACGAAACACATTCTTAGTATAGACACTATCCTTAAGACATTCACTTATCTGAAAAGTAAGAGATATTTTTACTAAATTATCTTAAATTAAGAATAATTTATTTAATGTAATTTCTTATTGGTTATTACGTAAAAACACTATTTATGTATAGGGTGAAAATTATTTTTTCCCTCAACTTTACTTTAAAAATCAAATACTCCCGCAACTTTATGCAATAAGTTAAAGGGTGTTTTACATAAATCCCTACATGTTTACCCCTAATTACACCCCATCTTGATATTTAATAAAATTTCAAAAAATTTGAATTTGATACATCTATTAACAAGAGATACATCTTATTGATACATCCATTAAAACAGCTCTGGCGTGCTAAAAAGGAAAAATAACAAAATTTGAGGAGAAAATCACACTTCATAACTTTAAAATTACTGTCAAAATTTTTAGAAAATCATAACTAATTATAATGTTGATATTAAAAAAAGGACCCTTATTCATTTTGTTAAAACATTCTTCCGCTCTCTTTGAAATTCAAAAGAATTATCACCCTCTCATCTGAACAACTCCACCTCCTCATCTTTCAGAATTTTTTTAAAATCTTCTAGAATTTTAGCGCTACAAGAACTGTCAAACTTTAACGGATATGGTGGAACTTCTTTGACAATGTAATGCATGCCCTTCATTGAGATACATAAAAAATAGAGCAGTTAGTAATCGACTTGATTAGTAGTATTGACTGAGATACATCCATTTTTTAAAGTTATTAGATGGAGATACATAATTCTATTCAATTTAAAAAATGATACATAATTAAAATTATGTCTCATGTATGAAATTAGTGTTAATTATGTATCTCAACATCAAAATTTATTAGTAAGAAACATTCAATTTTTAATCGATTTGATCGACATACATAATACAATAATTAGATTGAAGAGAGATGCATAATTAAAATTATGTCTCATGCATGAAAATGATGTCATTTATGTATCTCAACATTAAAAATTATGTATCTGACAAATTTTTTAATCCGATACATATATATAATATCTTTTGAAGTGTGTCTCTTTTGATTTTTTCAACAACTTTGCTTTTTGAAGGATCAAACCTTTCCTTTCAAAGAAGCAGAATATCATTTTTCTTTGATTTAACAACATTAATGACCGCATCGGGAGCACAATCGATTTTCGCCATTGATAGTGTTGGTAGCATCAATGATAAATCATTTTCTTGAAAAGGGAAGAAAGCGGCATCAATGATGAATCGTTTTCTTGAAAAAGGAAGAAAGAAAAGTCAAGAAATTTCTTCCACAAATTTTAAACCTAAAGGAGAAATTGAAGATGGAAGAAGAAGCAATAAATATAGGTCATTTTCTTGAAAAAGGAAAAAAAATAAAAAGCCAAGAAATTTCTCCCGCAAATTTCAAATCTAAAGGAGAGATTGAAGATGGAAGAAGGAACAGTAAATAAGGAAATATGCGGAGTTTATGTGAGAAAGAAGGGTGTCTTTTTTTTTTTTTGTGATGTATCTGATATTTTAAGAGAGAAAAAGTAAATAAGAAATTTAAGTAATTATTTAAAACAACATAAATTAGGTTGTCGTGTTAAGTAATTAATCTAAGTTAATTAAAACAACATTTGTTCAAACTTTTAGAGGGTTAAAACATCAATTATTTTGGATCAGAATATTACATTCCACTCCCTCCGTCTCAATATATGTCACGGTACTCCATTTGATTGGTACAAATTTAAGAAAGAAAGGAATATTTTTAAAATTTGTGGTCTAAAAAGTCATAAATTTTTGTTGATTTCGTTAATTAACAAAAAACATGAATGTTAGAATTAAATTATTACTTATGTTCAAAGCTCCTACTCTTACATCCATTTTTATTTATCCACTATTAATCTGACACATACTTTAAGAAATAATAAATAATAGTTATTTGAATATAATAAATATAATTTTGAGAAATGCATTGGGTAATAAAGAGAATTTAACAACAATGATAACATTAATATAAAATTATAAAGTATTTATTAATTTTTCAAATTAGATAAATATTATTGAAAATTCAATTTTCGGTATTTAGAGACCTTAAAAATCTTTTGAACAAACAAAGATGAATTCTTAGGCTTGACTTCTTCAACCTTTTCCTCCTTCATGTAGTATGCATGAAGCCACTTCACCCATTTTTTGTCCTCCTTTCACTGCAAAACAAATTGAATATTGCAGCTTTATTCCAAGTAGATAGGTCAATTAGATTGACCCCTCCAGTAGATAAAGGTCTGCACAACTCTTCCCAAGCAATGAGAATCTTCCTTGATACACCTGCACTCTTAATCCAAAGGAATCTCATGTATATAAATCCTCAAGACCTTAGATCACACACCTTTAGGGAGAACAAATATATACTTGAGTCCAAGAGGTTTGGATGGAAAACAACACACTTTTAATTAGTTGTAGCCTTCAGAGTATGACAAGTACTTTGTGGCCTATGAAGTCATTGTACATATAATTTTTTCCATCAAGGGTTGACATTGAGATATTGAGATCTTCTTGGTACTCAAAGGAACTTTGAAGTATCTAAAAGGCATGTTACCTTTACTAAAATCAAGCAACTGCAGAATTTGGTTCATTGCAGCTTTCTTTACTCCACCAAAGTAGATGAAGCTCTTGCTAGTGTTTTCTTTAAAATCTGAGACTACGGAGAACCTCATATAACAGTCATACAGCATAGTGACAGATTGAATATCACCCCTATCAAACAACAACAAATAATTAAGCAGATCCAATTAGTTTTAGTCTTGCACACTTGGGGTGGAACTTAAACTCCTTCGTTGCAATAAGTCCTTTTAAGATACTCCATAATAAGGACAAACAAGTAAGGGGAGATTGGATCTCTTTGACTCAAACCTCTCCTTGCATTAAAAATTTTAGATGACACTCCATTTATAGTGCATAGAATAAGAAATTGGTGGATTTATTGCAAAATTCACACGATAAACAGATCAGGAAAATTCAAAGCTCTAAGAACCCATTTCAAGAAGCCCCACTCTATTGGATCATATGATGCATTATCTATATGAACATCTCATATAATTTTAGAAAGAAAAAGTATAATGAACATATAATCATATCTTAAGTTGATGAACAATACACTCTTACTAGGAAAAATCAAATAACGTGTCTCAGAACAATCAAGTTCAAATAGACATTAAGGAATGTATATACTAAATGCAAATGAATCAGTCAAGAAATAGTGCAAATCCAAAGGCTAGGCAACTATTACAATCAAGCATAAAAGAAGACCTAATCTTCAAATCAAATAAAAAAAAAGTGAAGCCTAATTAGTTTTAGCCTCATCTTCATCACTTGAAAATTCAATGTTTACCTTCTTCATTTGAAAATTGCAATCATAAATCTGACAAACACAAAAATGAAACAATAAGCAACATCTCCATCTTCAATATTTTTTCATTCAAACTCCTTGATTTGTTCACCTCAGAGTAATTTATAGTCTTTAAAACCTCCAATGTTATCTTCAAATTGTCTTTCAATCTTAACCGCATTCAATGAATCTCTCCAAGTGTCTATTTTCACCATAGCCACTTTTAATTTTAGCCTTCAAATTATTTATTTGGATCAAAATATTTTTCGAATGATTATTTGTTCACTTTCAAAAGCCACAATTTTCACTATGTTCCACATCAACGAAAAATACTTTAGAATATCAAAACTTAAATTATATGATTGAAACTTATAAATAATACGAATTGACACTTAATGAAAAATATAACTTAGATTTAGGATACTTATAAAATTTTCTTTCGGAGTTCAATGAAATCCTTCAAGTGAAACCACGAATGATTTTACCACAAAGATATTAATCCTCACAGAATTAGTGATAGAATCACAGCTAATTTCGAATATGAAATAATGTTTAATTTATAGAATTAAGAGAAAAGCAAAAAAATAAATCGAATTTGGTGTTAAGAACCTAAATTTAGAGAAAATATTATAGGGTTTGAAGTGATGGAAAAGAAGAATAAAGACAGAGAGATTTCAATTCACCACAAACGTAACTCAAAAGAAAGTTCTTTTCACAAAGGAAAAACACAAATATTGACAAAGAAAGAACTAAATAAAAAATCATAGATGATGGAGAAGAAACACAAAGATCTCTACTCTATTTTTCATCACGTCATAATGAGAAGCTCGAACCGAATCTAGGAGTCCTTCGATTTTTTTGTATATTTATTTTTTATATTAAAAGTTAGCTCATTAAAAATTATGACTATTTCATTCATGAGAGATATAATACAATCAACAATAACAACATACTTAATATAGCCTCGCAAGTGATACGATCAATCGTGAGAAATAAAAAGTGTCAAAATTTTTACTCAATTTGTCTAACATTGTATTAACAATTGTGCAAAGACCGGGTCTCATTCCAAATAATCAAAATCGACTAGTGAATTATCGAGTCAAAAAATTGAATGCACATTCCTAATTAACAGTTCAAGTATACTATATTAATAACATGAAGGCATTTATAAATGTTGTTTGAGGTTTTTACCCTTCATTAAAGATGACTTGCTTAGACAAAATTGTTTTTTATTTTTTTTTCCTTCAATAATTATTTACTTAAATTGATAATAGTTGAAATATTTTGGAGTTTAAAATTGTTTAAAATTCTTATACAATTCCTTTTCTTATTTAAACTGTATACTATAAACCTTCCAGGTTTTTTGGTTTTCTTTTTGTCCAGAAAACTTTGCATGTCAATTAACTTAACTTTTATTATAATTTTATGCGATATCAAATAATATTTTTTTAATAAATAACTTAACTTTTTATGGTATAAAGTTCATGTAATGGTTGGAAATATTTTCACCAATAAATCTATAATTTATATCTATATCTATATCTATAATTTATATCTATAACCTATATGTATAATCTCCATCTATAATATATTAAAAGTATTAAGACCCTTAAAAAAAATAATTTGAACTTTTTGCCCTTCATTAAAACACTTTGCAGTTGTGTGCGTGGGATGGGTTTCAAGCATGACCAGTTGGAGGAAATGGCAGCTTCTATGCACAAAGCTAAACAAGAAGGAGCAGACCTCGTCGAGCTTTGCATTGACTCCTTCACTTTCTCTCACATTTCTCAAGTTGAACACCTCCTCAAACACAAACAACTTTACAATAAATAAATTATTATGTATTCTTAATAAATAATTGCTAATTGAGAAGTTTTTTTGTTAAATCTTGACATATCTTATGATTGAAGAGATAACTTTACTTGTGAAAACATGCCCTTTAACTGGGTCTCAGATTAAATCTATGACCTCCAACTTAAGGTATGCACAAGTAGACACATAAACTTTGTATAAAGTTGAATAAGTAGACACGATACATATGTCCTATTTGACGTCTTACATGGTCAATTCTTGTCCTACGTGGTGTTCTATGTGTATTATGCCACACAGAGAACACGTGTGTTTAATCATTTAACTTTATACAAGTTTAAATGCCTACTTGTGTACGCCGAAAGTTGAGTTCATAGATGTGATTTGAAGCGAAGTTAAATGACATGTTTGTGTATTATGTATTTATTATTTGTTGAAGGTTAGATATAGATTACGTACATTTACCTTCTTCAGATCCCACAAATGTGTTGATAAGTTATCATATTTTTCTTAAAGTATAATTTTTATTTTAAAAAATTCACGTTATTTTTAAAAAAAATTGTGTACTGAATATTATTACATACAAACAATAATTTTTTTATAAAAATTTATTATTAGTTAACACGAGACATACGTGCAAAACACGTACATTTGACTAGTATTATATAAAAGCATAAAGCCCTATCACAAAATATTGTTCGACTATTTTATCTTGTAAGAATAAAACTCACATTAGTAAAATTATCATTTATTATTTTCTTAATATTTATGATTCTAAAATTAGCTAATAATAGTTACTAAATCCTATTTTAAATAATTTTACGTTTCAACTAGTATCTCGCAAAAATGGCTATCTGATCTCATTGTTACTTGAAAAACGTCTAAATGGACTGGACGTTATAGAAGTCAGGCCCATAGGTTTTATTGCTCAGAGTTGAGCACAAAGTTTTGAAGCTAATTAAAAAAAAGTATAAACAACATAAACATAAATAGCAACTTTTTGGAAATAATTATATTCTCCCTCATTTTTAAAATTATTTTACTCTTTTTTCCTATTAATATACATAACATAGCAGATATGTACATAGCAGCTAACCCCTCTCCAGTGCCTGGCAGAGCTAAGGGGGCTTCAATCCTTACTCTTTATCCCCATCTTCGCCTAGAATTCTGTGTATATGTTTTTCATTTTTGTAATATGTTTAGTGAGTTGAGATTTTTTGTAATATTGAAAACATAAGTTGTGTATTTGTATAGTTTTTAGTTAAAAAAAATTAGGGCAAAATTAAAAAATAAAATACTTATGAGTTTTTCATAGCAACTATTTGGAGTAGAAGATGGTAACGCCATAAGTTGTTCACAGTTCATCCCGTAGTATTCATACTAACACTCTCTATACTGTACTTCATCAGGATACAGAAACACAGCGAGCACGCCAACATATTCAGTTCAAACACAGCTGAAACTTATTAACAAACGAGCTCTATTTCACGAGATTGACGAATCCAAAAAAAAAGAGGTAGTGAAATCTGAAGAATGTTTAAGAGTAAGGAAAGTACAACGCGTTACATATCATGCGATATTTGCCCCTTTGTCCCTTTATGTCCACAAGAACACTCCCTCGTCACTCTAATACTCCAAAAAGTACGACCAAAAGCAGGACGAGACTTTATTCATAATAGAAACCAATCAAGTCAGCTAAGCAATAAGTAAATTATGGCCGTTATGCAGCAATATGGAAAGGAAACAGCAACCAGGCGACGGGATTAATAGCAACCAGGCGACGGGATTAATAGAAAACGGGATGAAACACCTTGAATCCGGTGGTTCTTTGGATTTTCCCCATTTTTTCTTGAAATTGTAGGGCATTGGGCTTTGGCTTTCTAGAATAGAAGTGATGGAAAAACAGTTGGTGTTGATGGAGATGGAAATAGAGTAGGGGAGAGAGGAGACCATCAGATTTTCCATTATCCGGTGGTTGATATTGCTGAAGTTGTGTTGTTTAAGCCATTGGGGTCCAATTTTGCGCTGTATGTTGTCGGTTTTGCTGTGGTTTGTACGCTATGTTGTTGTTGTTGTTGTTGTGCGTTTGTTTTAAAGTTATTAGTTGGGTATTTTATTTGTAGGAGAAGAAGGGTAATTAAGTATTGGCCGGGTCGGGGTCATTGGAGGTGGGCTGGTGTTGAAGCTGGTGGGATAACGGGAGAAACAAAATCTAAATATACAACATTAGATTGTTTAATGCAAGTTATAGCAACTTTTTTTAGTTTACAACTTATAACATTTTTTTAAAAAAAAATAATATTTTTTATTTTTAAAAATATTTTTCTATTTTTGGTAAAATAAATATACCCTTTAAAATAAATGGTAGTTATTAAAGGATGTCAATCACCCCCAATTTCTCTCAAATGGCTTTAAAACAGTTTCTTCTTCAAAAATATTCTTTTTCTCCAACAATGATCTTCTTCAACAAATCAACAAAATATACTAATTAAAAACAAAATATATTAATTAATGACAATATTTAAGGCGTTGGATTGAATTAAAATATTGATTAAAGTATTTTAATTGAAATTGCAGTTATTCAAAAGAAAATAATTGAAAACAAAGTAGGAAATTGGATAGTGACAAAGCTATATTTTCGATGAAAAAAATAAAGGATTATTTCTCTGTTTCAGTACAAAGTCCATGGAATAGTGAGCAAAGCTCTCCATCTTATAATAGTTTGCTTAATCATATAGTCCAGTAATTATATAAAGGATTAATTTCTTCTTTGTAATTTACTTGCAGGAACATGTAGCATGTTGAAAATGTAGTATACTAGCAAAATATTACGAGCGAGAATACTACATATGCCAAATTTGGTAATGTTCTTCTAAAGGTTCTTTGTATTATTGTATTTATTTTATTTTTGGGTTATTACTCTTTTGCCTATCATTTATGAATAACCGCATGCATGTGTGAAAAAGTAGATCATTATCTTAGCAAACTCACATAAATAGATGTGGCATATAATATGATTAGTTGTTTCGTATTATATGACAAAAATATTTAAAAAAGATTTCATGTCGTGATTAGTTGTTTCATATTTTATAAAAATAGTATCTAAATTGATATCAGATATTGTAGCAGTGAATTAATTTAGTATGTAGTATGATATTTTAGGCATCAAGTAATATATTTTTTTCAAAGATTTGAGTCTTTGAAAACATGTGTTACTGAGAGTTTTGTAGATAATTTATCTACTTTATGTTGTAATGGAATGAGTATGTAAATTGGTATTACCTAATTAAAATTTCGTAATTCAAAAAATATAAGTTTGAATATTTATTTCATACACTAAAATAAATAATAACATATAATATTTGGTGAAACCCTATTTCTATACCTGCAATCATTATAGTTATTCCAAATAAATGTAACATGTAAAAAATTATTTTATAAACCTTGAGCGAAATATTGATTATTTCATATTGATTTTATACAGGTTTTATACACGAAAATTCTACCAAAAATTTTAAGTAATATGTTCAATTTATATGCTCATTCAAATTGAAGCAACTTTGAATTCTAAAGAATAAATATATGACGGAAAACCCAACTCCATACGCAAGACATATCGTTCATTAAAAAGAAGAGAAAAAATTAATTTATGATAAAGAGAATAAAAATAAAAAATTGTGTAATTATTGAAATAGTAACTTAATTAATAAAGTTAATATAATTAAAAGTCAAATATCATGTATCAATATAAAAAAAATATCCTTATCATATTTTGCTCATTAATTAAGAACATATTTTATAACTTAATCAATAGAATTAAAAAAAAATAGTTACGACAATAACACTTGTCATAATTATCAAAAGATTTAATGAAGAGAGATAAATATTAAAGATTATAAATAAGGAGATAATGTGAATATTAATTATTGAAAAATATTTTTTATTATTTAAGAAAATATTTTTAAAAAAAGTTGCTATAACTTGCAATTATTTCTTTAATCCAATAATTATAGAAAAGTGTTGCTATAACTTGCAATAAACAATCTAATAAATACATTGAAGATAATTTTCACTGGGATAATTGAAATTGTTATGTTGGTGGGCTGCTGAGAGGTGTTACATTAGGAAGGAATTTTAGGCTATTTATAAAATGGTCTACTAAATTAGGATTTAGAATTTAGCTAAATCTATTCAAATTTTGGTCAAATTAAAAATTAATTGGCCAATTGCATTGCAATTATGATCAATTTATTTTCAATTACGGGTAGATTTAATAATTTTGGCTAAATTAAATCATAATCTGACACAGAATAATTAGTTTAATCTCGGATTTATTGGTCAAATAAAATCAAATAAATATTTTTTTAAGTAAATTATTTTTGAGAATAAATTGTATTAATATCAAGATTTTGCCTATTTGGATTAACTTTTGAGATAATACTTGATTAAAATTTAATTTTTCATAAAATGAGTATCTAAGTGACGAAATTATACAACCTCGTATATACGAACATGAGAATATATAATTGCTATTTAAAATAATAAAATTGCCTAGATAAATATTTTGGAAAGTTTTTATCCAGATAAAATAAATATTGTAATTTTATTAAAATCAAAGAAACTCGAGATTACATTCAATTGTGAAGGGTAAAAAATTAGGTGTCAACAACTGTCCCTACCTTTGGGTAGGGTGAATGCGAGTAAGCCTGGGCAAAGAGAGTTTGACGTTCCTAATTTTATCCGACCATAAATTTTTTTCTTAAAGTTGTTGGTTCTTGCACGTGTTTTAAAAAGTTCACAAGCTATCTTGATTTTTGAGTATTTGATAAAATCAAAAAACTAGGAAATAAGGGGATTTGGGGGAAGGTTGGAATGCAGTCGAGTTTTCAATAAAGAGCCCAGCCTATATATCCCTAAGATTTAGGGAATCAGACTGCCTGTAGTTCAACTCGATCAGCTGAAAAAGTAGTCTTTTATGTTAAGACGAACTTTGACTCAAGATGAGCGACGAACAATTGAGCTAGGGACTAAAGGCTTATAATTATCTCAATTACAAAATATGGGGCCCTCACACATGTAATATGAGCTACATGGACATAATTCGCAAAGCTCTGAGTGTATGTCACCCTGATTTGATGAAAAAAGAAAAGTTACTTTCGGCGTGAGTTTAGAAAATACTCCGAAAGTAGAACTGAAACCAAAATCTCAAAATACCTATACACTTTCTGATTGGGATGTGGTTTGATGGTGGTGGGAGTGGTATTTTAGCTCGCGTCCAAAGAGTTTGATATTCCTCTTCGGACCATGTCCCAGTTCGTTGCTAAGAAAAGGTTCTACGTTGTGCTGCGTCCTTTTTGGAGTCTTCTGCACCTATAGTTTTAGTTTGAGATTTTCATCCTTTTGGATTCTCTCGACAACATCTCAAATAAAATTTTTAGTGATAAAAATAATTTACTAAAGGGGTTTATAGTCTTTTACCATATATTTTTGCGTGAGTTGCTACCTGGGAAAGACGTTATCCTCTCATATACCAATTAGGAGGGCGACAATTCTTGCGATAATCAACACAACAACCCTTTTGTTGTTGGATGAAAGAGTTGTTTTGACAGTTGAAAACTTTTTTAAAAGTAGGGTGGCCCTCTTGAGCACCGATGTCACGTATAGAGAGGTCCCTGAAACTACATAGCCATATGCTGATATGCCAACCCTTTTGGTCACCTATAATGATTGTCGTATATGGGATGATAACCCCTTCGGCTATCGATAATGGTCCTTTGTCTGCGACTTCGGGTAAGTCTTGCTCATCTTTCGTATCGATATGACTTATAGATTTCCCTTGAATTGTCAATCTTTAGATAATTTTACGCATTATTTGATGTTGGATATGAGGCGACTTACAGATATCCTTTGAGTTGATAGCTTTTGGGTAATCCTAAACATTATCCGACCTTGGATAAGAGATGACTTGTAGATATCCCTTGTATCACTAGCCTCAGGTAGTCTTGCACATTATCCGACCTTGGATAAGAGATGACTTACAAATATCTCTCAAATTGGTAGTCTTTGGGTAATCCTGCCGCATAATAGATGTTGGATATGAAGCGACTTATAGAGAAACATTAGACATATCAATTTGATAATTTTGCATATTTTTTGGTAAGGATTTAGTTATGACTTATGGGCATCCTTCAAACTGACGATCTTTGGGTAACCTCGTACACTATCCAGTTAAGATGTTATTGCGACTTACAACATGGACTATCAACTTATGGATAATCTTGCACACTATCTTATCTCAAATAATGTGACCTATAGATGACCCTCGGACTGTCAACCTCCAAAAAAATCTAGTATGTCGTACGTCTTGGATAATGACTTATAAACATCCTTCGGATTATATGTTTCTTGAGATCCGGTGGTGAATGCCATTTGATATTTGGTAATTGATGCACTTAAAGCTGATAAATATCTCTCAATGCCAGAATATTTGCCTTTTCGTGATTTCATCAGATATGAATGCTTTAAAATATCCTTTAGCGCCGGACTCTTTTATCTTTTGCGTGATTAATGGGTATATATGGAAACGCTTCAAAATATCCTTCAACACAAGACTCCTTCGCCTTTGTGTGATTAACGGATATAGAAGATTTTGAGTCAATCATGGGCATCAAATATAATTTAGAGATGCCCTTGGATTGTTGCCTCTTCGAAACAGTCGAAAAGGGCAATATGGCCTTTGGGACATGGTCCTTACGACATAGCCATTTTGGCATCGTCCTCTCGGCATAGCCCTTTTGGCATGACCTTCTTGGCATGGACCTTTTGGTATGGCCCTCTTGGCATGACCCTTTTGGCATGACCCTCTTAGCATGATATGATGCAGTAGGAATATTAGAATGAATGCAAATAACGTATAATAATTGCAGAAATCATCACCTTGATAATCCATTAGCATTTTGTCCCCTCTGCATGTACCATTTTTGAACGTCGCACATTGTTTACAATCCCTGATTTGTTGGGGACTTGATTAAGTCATCACTTTGCTTTCTATGTCTGATGATACCTGTAACCATACAAAACTTGTTAGTTTTGGGAAACTCAACTATTTTCAACTTACTGACCATTTTGACCCTTCTTTATTGGCCTTTGGATATTTAGATTTGTTGTATTCCTTTAAACCAAAGGAATATATTGAATAACCAGTGCCTGTTTTGGTTTTCTGTTGGCTTCAGGATAACCTGCATCCACAGAAAAGCTTTTAGTTTTCAGCAAAACTGATCTGTGTTGACTGTCTTGGTCTTCAGCTCCTGCAATTGTCATCATCGGATTCTTCTGTTCTTTAGGTGTTTGTAATCTTTTGACTCCTGCTTCGACTTTCCGGGTTCGTGGATGTAAGGAAAACTCAGAGCATAAATTAATTTAAAGTAAGTATTTTTTCATATAGTATAATTTTCAAAAATCTTTTTATAAGATTGGGAGGGGTCTCTGTCAATTAAGTCATGTCATTTACTAGCTTTAATGAACATTTTCGTCTCGAGTTTTTGACATATTCGTCATTCTATCAGTGAGCTTTTGGGATCTTTTAGTATTGTGGCTAAGGAGTTTCAGAGATGAGCCTTTAGGAAAGGTCCATGAAGCTTACTCCGCTCTTTCAACGCTGATCAATCTTTGGTGTCATGTCTTTGAACTCTTTAGTACGTTATAATGGAAATTTTGAGGTCTTTCTCAAAATTTTTGCCCCGATTATTGATATTTTCCTCAAAATTGGCTCTTACTATATCATCGTGTGATCTTTCATTCAGGTTACGAGATGAGAATCTCTTTCTTCTGAATTTTTTGAGATTCCTTCTTAAAAATTCTGCTCTAGTTTCCATCTCCTAGGGTGATATGACCGATCCATTGTGGCACCTACGTATCCCA
Organism: Capsicum baccatum var. pendulum; assembly: GCA_030864225.1. NCBI lineage: Eukaryota > Viridiplantae > Streptophyta > Magnoliopsida > Solanales > Solanaceae > Capsicum > Capsicum baccatum. The sequence goes on along the minus strand of CM061552.1, from coordinate 279,499,748 downwards.
TTGAACAGGAATGAGGTCAAATGTAGTTCTCAGATAATGTAAATAAAATTTTCTAAGGAGTTGACTGAAGCCGATGTAGGCAGCCCACGTATCTCATTTTTGAGAATTCAGTTCAAACGTAGTTCGTTCATAAGAGGAAAGGAAATTCTAAAGCTATTTCAAAGTGTTAAAACGATTACAATTGGGAAAAACAATTACAGGAAAACAAGTATAAAGAAATACCACATCAGATATAATATCTCTTTACTGCATCAAAATTGATTAGTTTGGTCCACCTTTGGTGATCCATCTCAGACAAAATCAAGGCTCCTCCAGATAACACTTTGCAGACTACATACGTCCCCTACCAATTTGGAGCGAACTTTACCTTATATTCCTCTTGGTGAGGGAATATGCGTTTGAGCACCAATTGTCCAACTTCAAACATGCGAGCTCTTACTCTATTGTTAAAAGCACGAATCATTCGGTGTTGATATAATTGGCCATGGCAGACAATGCTCATCCTTTTTTCATTGATCATCATAAGTTATTCATGGTGGGCGCGGACCCATTCTTCATTACTTAACCTGCTTCTTGGATGACCCTTAAAGATGGTATTTCAACTTCTGCAGGCATTACCACTTCTATCCCATAGTCTAACACATAAGGAGTTGCCCTATTCGAAGTTCTTACTGTCGTACGATATCCCAGCAAGGCATAACGAAGCATGTCGTGCCACTACCGGACTATCGACCATCTTTCTTAAGACTTAATATTCTTGTTGGCAGATTCTACTGTTCCATTCATTTGAGGGCGATATGCAGTTGAATTCCAATGAATGATTTTGAACTGTTCATATATCTCTTTCATCAAATGACTATTCAAGTTGGCTCTATTGTCTGTGATGATTAACTCGGCTATCCCGAATCGACAAATCATATTATTTTTTACAAAATCTGCCACTACCTTCTTTGTTACAACTTTGTATGAAGTAGCTTCCACCCATTTTGTAAAGTAATCAATAGCAACCAAGATGAATCTGTGTCCATCAGAGCTGGTGGCTCTATTGGGCCGATAACATCCATGCCCCAAGCTACAAAAGACCAAGGAGAGCTCATATCATTTAGTTCATGTGGGGGCACCCATATTAGATCCCCGCGTATATAGTACTTATAACATTTTTGCACAAACTTGCTACAGTCACTTTCCATGGTCATGTAGAAATATCCGGCTCTTAGGATCTTCTTGGCTAGAGTGAGCCCATTCATATGAGGTCCACACATTCTAGCATGAATTTCTTCAAGTAATTTTGTAGCTTCGGAGGAATCTACACATCGCAGAAATCCCAAATCTGGGGTCCTCCTATAAAGGACTTCCCCATTCAAAAAGAAATTATTGGCCATCAGAAAAATTCTTATTGACAGCTGCATCTTCAGAGTATGTCCCATCTTATAGATACCTCTTGATATCGAAGTACCATGGCTTTCCATCTGGCTCTGCCTCAACTTATGCATAATATGCAGGTTGCTCCTTTAAACTTATTTCTAACGGATTGATGTAACTCTGATCCGAATGTTGAATCATTGAGAATATAGTGACCAAAACATTAACGAACTCATTTTGTATCCTTGGAATGTGCTTGAACTCCATTTTCTTGAATCTCTTACATAACTCTTGTACCAATTCTACGGATGGGGTAATTTTAGAGTTTTTATTGCCCATTCCCCTCGAACTTGGTGAACCAATCGATCAGAATCTCCAATGACTAGTAACACTTAAACATTCATATCAATAGCTAATCTGAGACTGAGAATACAAGATTCATATTCAACCATATTATTGGTGCATGGAAAGCATAATTTGGCAGTAATCGGGTAATGTTGACCAGTTTCTAATATCAAGACCGTTCTAATTCCTGAACCTTTGAAATTAACTGCCCCATCGAAGAACAATCTTCATCCCGGGTCTACTTCAGTAATATATTCTCCTAAAAACAATACCTCTTCATCTGGGAAATAAGTTCGAAGTGGCTCATATTTTTCATCAACTGGATTTTCTGCTTGGTGATCCGTTAGGTCTTGCTCTTTCATTGCTTTTTAAGTTACGTATACAATGTCAAACTTACTTAACAACATTTGTCATTTGGCCAATTTCCCCCTGGGCATGGCCTTTTGGAATATGTAATTCAAAGGATCCATTTTGGAAATAAAATACACTGTATATAACGTCAGGCAATGCCTCAGCTTCCACGCTACCCAGGTCAATGCACAAAATGTCCTTTCCAACAGAGTATAACGAGCTTCATATGGAGTGAACTTCTTACTCAAGTAATAAATTTCTCTTTCCTTCTTTTTGATTTCATAATGCTTTCCTAAGACACATCTAAATGCATTATCTGAGACTGATAAATACAATAATAGAGGACTTACTTCTCTTGGTGGAACTAGCATCGGTGGACTAGATAAATAATCCTTGGTCTTGTCGAAAGCTTTCTGGCATTCTTTAGTCCATTCATTTGGCACATATTTCTTTAGCATCTTAAGGATAGGTTCATAAATAATCGTTGACTGGCCTATGAACCTGCTGATGTAATTCAATCTTCCTAAGAAACTCATGACTTCCTTCTTTGTCTTCAGAGGAGTCAGTTCTTGGATCGCCTTAATTTTTAAAGAGTCAATCTCAATGTCCCTTCTACTAACTATGAAACCCAAGAATTTCCCAGCTCGTACCCAAAATTCACACTTTGTAGAATTTAACTTCAAATTATAATTCTGTAATCGATCAAAGAACCTTCTCAAGTGGGCTAAGTGGTCTGAACACTTGCGGGACTTGATGATTACGTCATCCATATACATTTTAATCTCTTTATGGGTCATATCATGAAATATGGTTATCATGGTTTTCATATACGCAACACCGACATTCTTGAGACCAAAGAATATCACCCTATATTGATAAACACCCCAAGGTATGATAAAAGCTTTTTTCTCTGCACCATCTTTATCCATCTGTATTTGATGATACCCGACAAAGCAATCTACAAATGACTGCATTTCATGTCTCGCACAGTTATCGATAAGAATGTGGATGTTTGGTAATGGAAAGTTATCTTTAGGACTGACCCTATTCAAATCTCTATAATCGACACAAATCCCGATCTTTCCATCCTTCTTTGGTGCTAGAACAATATTGGCCAACCTTGTTGGATACTTTGTGACTTTAACTACATTGGATTAGATTTTCTTAGTGACTTCTTCCTTGATTCTTAGACTTAGATCTGACTTGAATTTTTGAGATTTTTTCTTCACAAGATTGAACCCTAGATTAATAAGCAATTCGTATGATACGATATCTGTACTCAATCATGGCATGTCTTCATAGGACTAAGAAAACATATCAAAGTATTCTTTAAGTAACCTAATAAGTTCTCTTTTCTGGTGATTAATCAGATGCACACTAATTCCAGTTTCTTTGACTTCACCCTTATCACCTAGATTAATTACCGTAGTCTCATCTAGGTTGGGCTTTCCCGATACTCAAAATTTTTTAATTTCTCTGTTAGCTGGTCTAGGGTCATTGTTTCTCCATTATACTCTACTCATTCATCATCATTTGGTTTGATTTGTTTATTTAGCTCTTGACATGACATGACATTGACAGGTTTTAAATTATTATTACTAAAATCATAAACAACATAAGTTAGATTATAGTGATCAGACAATGCAACAAAAATAGAAGGCAAATATTTCTCAATAAGGGAGATTTTTATTAAATTTTAGAAAATATTGGCTATGATCCGCACTAGTGCAGGTTTGAGCCTTTTGGAAAGCATAAAATATGAAAATGAGGTAAATAAACTTAAAGGGTGGATCTCGGGCCTCATTTGGACTACCACTGATTTTGCAAAATTATAATTTCATCCTTTCATCTACCACATTAACCAGGGAGTTATGGTTAGAGTGAAAGTACAGTCCGACAACTTTTTCTCTGGTTTATCTGTCTTGTTCTCGGTCTTCTCAGAAAAATCTTCTACAATAACATCAGACTCTTTGAACATATTTCATATTCCATCCTCGAGATCATCACTTATAGGCTTTACAAATATAGGAAATGACTGGTAGAGCGGAGGTAACCTCTTCGCTATTTCTAGACCTTTTTTCTTTATCTCCCTTTCATATGCTTCATTTGGCACATAACCTAATCCATATTTGGACAACTTTTCTGGAATCACAATAGTCTCAATGATTCCATCCAAATTCTTTCCTAAGCCACACCCGGGTTCGAAACCGCTTCTCAACATAACACTGGCCAACATCTTATAAATAAAAGGCATTGGCTTGTAAGGAGTTGGGTCTCGATCTCTACAGTATAAAAATCACTCCCTCTTGGGACTTCTTCAATCACAAAACATAACCATTAGGGTGACTTAGATGACTCTCTTCGCCATAGATGACCACTTCATTATTTTCCCATAGAAATTTTACTGATTGGTGTAATGTTGAAGAAACAACCCCTGCTGCATGAATCCAAGGCCTTCCTAAGAGAAGATTGTAACTTGTGGCAATGGCCATTACTTGAAACTCAACTAGGAATTCTAGAGGCTCCATTTGAAGATGCAACTTAACTTCCCCATTGGTATTTCTTTGACCCCCATCAAAAGCTCTTATACTCACTGTATTCTGACGAATTTTTTTTACATCATAGTTCAACTAAGTCAAAATAGATAATGAACAGATATTCAGACCTGATCCATCATCGATTAGTACCCTATTAGTGATCTTATCTTGGAATTTAAAAGTGATATGTAACTCCTTGTTATGATTACTCCTTCAAAAGGTAACTCATCTCTACCAAAGTTAATGCGATAGTCTCCCACCGCTCTACTTATCATGGCCACAAAATTCTCTGTACTTGTCTATGGGTACGTATTCTTTTTCAAGTACTTTCAACAAGGCTTGTCTATTATATTGAGAACTCATAAACAATGCCCCAAAAAAAATTTGAGCGGGGGTCTTCTCCAGATATTTCACAATAGAGTATTATTTCGATTGCATTCTTCTCTAAAATTCTTCAGATTCTTCTTCAGTGGTTGGCCTTTTTTGAACACTTTTCTTGTATGCATCATTAGCAAGCTCTTCTGGAGTATAGCATCTCCCTGATCTAGTCATCTCTTTTGCAGCGATGACTTTCACTATAAATTTTTCTCTTGAGGGGACCAAAGAAAATACTTGATGAGGTGCGGTGAATACAACAAATTTGGGATTCTCAATAACACTTAAGGAAGTCACTACCTTTTATATTTCTTTTACTTTGTCCACTTCTTCATGGTTGTCCTGAATTATAGACTTGCTCACCACCCACTCATTATCTATTTTTATTATACAAATAGTTGCCCTTTCATGGTTTGAGAGCGGGTTGGTAGTAACATTTGGTGGTGCTATTTGAAGTGAAATCACTTTGTGATAAATCAAATCTTGTGTTTCAAATTAATGCAGTCTTCAGTCGTGTGTTCGGCACCCCCTGAATGATATGCACAATATTGATCAACATAGAAGAATCGGGAATTAGTATGGGTGGGTTTTGGTGGGATAGGTTTGATGAGACCTGCTGCCTTTGACCTCTTGAACAATTGAGTCTTAGTTTTAGCCAAGGCAGTGAAAATTCTGGTAGTTTTCTTTTCTTGATGTGGGCGAGGAAGATTATGGTCATTTAGGTTAGTAGGAGGAGAGACTTGATGGTAATTTTGGTTAATTGGGACTTTTTTGTAGGCTTGAAAATTTAGGAGTGGAGCTTGGTAAGTGGGCTGATAATTTGGCAATGAAGCTGGGTAATTTTGTTGATTGGTAGAGAAATTTTGTTTTGGAACTTGGAGACTGGGTTGGGTATAAAACACAGGTTGAGGATTTTGTGGAGATGGGGGGTATATAGACGGTGATGATGCTTTCCCAAAATTAGACCCAAAAAATTTCTTCAACTTTTGGTTTGGACTAGAGGATACGAAAGACATATTTTCTTTCTTTTTCTTTGGGAATCCTAAAGATCCAAGTTGGTTAGAGACTTTGCTGATCTTTCCTGTCCTTAGTCCCTCTTCAACTGTTTCTCTGATCTTAACCAAATCAGTAAAGGTAGCACAAACCGCTGATATCATCTTTTCATAAAATTCCCTCTCCTAAGCTCGGATAAATACAATAACTATTTTTTTCTGTCATAGAAGGTCGTACATTTGCTTCCTCTTTCCGCCAGTGAAAGGCATATTCACTAAAGAATTCATTTGACTTTTGCTTGATGTGGTTGAAATAATATCGGTCAGGAATCATCTTGATATTTTAGGCAAATCTATTGATAAAATCCCTAGGGAAAACACTCCATTCAGGCCACTTTTTCAGTTCTTGCGAAGCAAACCATTCTAGCGCCTCTTCACTTTGGCTTCAACTGAAAAGCCTTATCAATAATGATTCATTTCTATCAGTGCCTATCATTTTCTTACAATATCCTCTCAAGTGGGAAGTAGGATTTGAATGTTTCAAACTTAGGAATTTTAAATCCTTCAGGCAAATTCAAATTAAGATGGATGCAAAGGTAATCATAACCAAACCCCATTGCATTGGGCAAACTATGTGTTTTCTTCATCTTGGCTATCTCTTTCTTTATCAATAGTAGCTCTCTAGCATGTTTGTCTTCAGGTTCCTTACACTTCTTTTCCATCTCCTCATAGTGGTTGATTTCTGGGTTTTGGAGTAATGAATAGTAAAATGCAGGTATTACGGTGACATAGATGGTAATGAGAGAGATATTTTGGGTTAGAAAAGGGTTTTGTATAGTATGAGTGGAGTTTTGATCGGTGGGAATTAAGTTTTGAGGAACATTGACATTGGGATTAAAAATGGGATAAGTGTTTTAGGAAACGAAGGCATTTGGAGAGGTATTTTGATAATTTAGAGTATAGTTTTAAGGATGGTAGGTATTTGGATTACTGTCGCGGTTGGTATTGTGAGTTTTCCATGATGGATTAATGGGATTAGCTGGAGGTTTAGGCATTAAAACAGAGGTTATATTGTGTGGTTGGTTCTCATTGTTAGGAGAGCTAAAAGAAGGAAATTGGAGTGGAAGCACATGATTATCCAAGGCTAGTGTATTAGCAGAAATAGCCATATTAGCCATATTTTTTGCTCGTTGCACTTCTTTTTAAAGTTCATCTATTCTCCTAGTTAATTCAGCAATCATCTCACATTGTGTTGTTATCATCAATCTCTAACTGTAATTTTGGTGAGAGCATTTTCCTCGCTACTACCAGTCATTCTTTCCTTTTCAGTAATGAAGCGACGGTCAAGGGCGGGATCTTTATTTGCCTTATATCTAGTAAAGTATTGATGTTCCTCCAATTTTCAACACAGATTGATTTTCTATTTATTACCTGATAAAGAAAATCAACTCAATGGGTAACTATGTTAGCGTCTGTTCATAACAAGAAATACAAGATATTTGAGGAAAGTTAAACACTTAAGAATTGCTCTTCTCAAAGGTAAATTAATCCACGGATTAAGTATTGATTTGGATAGAACTTTCTGTGTTCACTTTTGGTTAATAATTTTGACAGGAAGGTTAACTTTTGCTAAATATAGATTCTTCTGCTCTTTGACTTGTTGAATTCTGAAATCTTCACCATAAATGGAAAAATAATATACTTAAAACTTAAGGGCCGAGCCTTATGTAGGCTACCTACATATCTCGCCAGGGAATTCAAGCCCCACATAGTTCAAATTACATAAAGATGATCCCAAAGTGGTTTGAATTACATCATAGTTTGAATTACATAAAGATAAAGTCCAACGTAGTTTGAGTTACATAAAGACAATCTAACCATACCTTCCCTAGAGTAGATAAATAGACTAGGCTCAAAAAGAGCTTCTACGTACCCTTCATGGGCTCAAGTCTCGCGTAGTTCTTGATTACAAAGACATCATAAAGTGAAATATAAACCTAGGTTCTACCCGAGCTGCTCTTTGTTATTCTTCAATAACCGAATAATGATCCTACGCTCTCGTTACCCGAACCTTAATCCACTTTGGTTGTTCCCTTTATGGAGAAGTTATTCTTCAGCGTTAGGTTTGAAACATTATTAACAAACCCTCTTGCGTGATGCTCAAATTTTGAGGCCCTTGTAGACGCCCTAGAGACGTCCAGAATATTTCTATCAACATTAGTAATGCCTTTTCACCCAAGATGTTTGTGCATCAACCTTGATGACCTCTCCGCATAATCTCTTTTCTTCCTCTTTTAATTCTATAATTTTCTTCCTTGCTGTAGCTATTTTCTCTTTGATTTCAATAATTTTCTTCAACAACAAATCTTCATTCGCCCCATCGCTCACCAAATCGATAATTGAGATTGGTGAATTGACACTTCTTTATGACATCTTAGAAAGTCAACCTTCTTGTTTAATAGAAGTAAAGTTTAGAGGTTTTCTAAAAAAATTTAGGATTTCTGACAAGTCTAAAAAACTTGAATTTTTTGGTTGGACTTTCAGATAGTGAGTTTATATTTCTGCCTAAAGGTTCTATAAAATATAGGAGTAGATTCGTTTATTTTTAATCAGAGCAACTCATATAATGATAGCATGTAAATATTTACGTCCTAAACTAGGTGACCTTTTTATGCCAGGGGTGAGCCTAAACGTCAAATATTCGTGATTATGATAGATTGATCCGAGCAATCGACAAGAACTCATATAACATATCACGTCACATAAGATATTCTCATTGATCGTTGGGTCGCGGAAACCCGTCGATACATAGGTGGATATCCTAAATACGGAGTTGATACCAAGAATCGACTTGACTAAGATATACGTATGCATGACTCTATCTTATGTTTTTCTAAGATTTGGGTAGACACGAACTTTGATTTCTTATATAATAAGGGATGTGATTCCCAACCAGTAAAACCCCCGCTCACCCCATGCATACGCCGACTCTCTAAGGTAAGATAATTTGAATCAATATTGAAAAAATACAATATAATGTACAATCCGCGTGTACAATTTGTGTGAGTATCAATTTTCTAGATTGGAGGAAGTATGAACGGAGTGACAGTTTATATGAAATTTAAACAAATAGTAATTAGCCACAATAAATTAGAAACTTCTTTTGATTAGAACCTAAATAAGTCCCCAGCAGAGTCACTATTTCTGTTTTATCTCTCTTCGAATTTGTCAAAGGGAAGATAAATTATTTATAAGAAAATGGTTTTTGACTTCTTAAATTATTTAAAAAACTTAGAAAAGTTTTAAAATAACTCAAGAAAATTTACAGAGTCACCACTTAATTTTTATAGAAAGATCAAGAAAAAACTTAAAAGAATTAAAAATTTTAAAGATTCAAAAACAGAAATAAACCTTTAAAATTAGAGAAAATGGGTAAGGGTTCAATTAACATCCTAAGAAGGGTTTTAAGACACTTAGAAATGTCTATCTTAAGCCGGTTGGCCAAAATATTTTAACTAACTTAAGAGGGTGACTAACTTTACGGAAATATCAATTTTTTTTGAAAATATCAAACTTGAACTGAGTGATTTTTGAAATTAATTTTTATTTCATTAAATTTTAAAAATAGTTTGTTTCAAGCTAAAGAGAATTGACTGTGAAAAGAAAATTTTAAACAAAAACATATTTTTAGTAACAACAATTTATTTATTTTTTTAAGGGAAAGAATTATTTTTACAGAAAATTTTGTTTTGATGGCTGATGTTAATTTAAAAATCTTGATTTTGAAAATGATAGATTTTAAGAAGAAATATTAAATAAGGAACAATTAATCAATTATGGAAGAGTTTAAATTTTTGATTTAAGAAAATCCATTTGTTTTTATGCTTGAGAAAACTCTTTTTAACCTAATGAGATTAATTAATAAATGAAAAAAAAGTCATCTTAATGTGAAAGATTTGTTTTCAAAAAATTAACATAAAATTCAATTTTTATTCTTTTATTTAAACAAGATAATTTTTTTAAAAAAAAGGGAAAATCCAAATAAGTAAAGAAAGGGAAAATGAAGGTAAAGCAAAAATGACACCTTGAGGAATTTATCTAGATCAATTAATTAAGATGTTCAAGCAAATAAAAATAATTAGAATGGATAATAAATAGAGAAGAGTGAAAATTGGGCGCCTTTAGGCCTATTAAAGATCTGTCCAATTTTGGACCAATTCCATGGACTTGCAGTTCATTTTTGCCCCTGTATATCAACAGCTTTCTTTCTGCATTTTTTTGTATACCACTGCGTATACAGTGTATATCAGTGTGGATACCTACGTATTTTAACTCCATTTTTCATCATAACCCATGAAATAGCGTGCATCTGCTGCCTCTATGTATATTCACTGTCTATCAGAGTATATCAATGTATACCAACTTGTTTGTGAATTCGGTTGAGGCTTTGACTCGATGGAGGTTGCGTTTAAGTCAATAGAATGCGATAGATGAGATCGGATGGCGGTGCGCTGGTGTTGAAGTTGATGAGATGATTGAAATTGTTATGTTGGTAAACTGCTGATGAGTGTTACATTAGGAAGGAATTTTAGGCCATTTATAAAATGTCCTATTAGATTAGGATTTAGAATTTAGCCAAATCTATTCAATTTTTGGCCAAATTAAAAATTAATTGGTCAATTGCATTGCAAATTTGATTTTCAATTACGGGTAAATTTAATAATTTTGGCTAAATTAAATCGTAATCCAACACGGAATAATCAATTTAATTTCGGGTTTTTTGGTCAGATAAAATCAAACAAATATTTTTTCAAGTAAACTATTTTTGAGAATAAATTATATTTGAATCAAGATTTTGCCTATTTGGATTAACTTTCGAGATAGTAAAAAAAAGGGCAGCCCGGTGCACAAAAGCTACCGCTATGTGCGGTGTCCGGGAAAGGGCCACCACAAGGGTGTATCGTACGTAGCCTTACCTTGCATTTCTGTTAGAGCTGTTTCCAAGGCTTGAACCCGTGACCTCCTGGTCACTTGGCAACAACTTTACCAGCTACTCCAAGGCTCCCCTTCTAACTTTCGAGATAATACTTAATTAAAATTTATTTTTTCATAAAAATAATTATTTAAATGACAAAATTATACAATCTCATATACACTGACACGAGAATATATAATCGTTATTTAAAATGACAAAATTATCTAAATAAACACTTTGAAAAGTTTTTATCCAGATAAAATAAATGTTGTAATTTTATTAAAATCAAAGAAGCTCAAGATTAAATTCAACAGTGGAGCTAAGGCAAAATATTAGGTGTCAACAGTATAATTGTTTTTTATATGTTTGTACTAAAAAGGGGCCAATTATGGAAGGAGAATCACCAACAATTTTTGTTATATAGAAGGAGAATATTGGGGCGAAGTTGGAGATAATAATGAGCATTAATTACTCTACCTTTCCTTTTAAATTAATATTAATTATACTGTATAAATAAGTCTTAAATACATTTGGTTACTAACTAATGTCTATAAAATGTAAGTAGTAAAACTTAGACCATGAAGTTAGTCAGGATGAGTCTAAGGTGTCTATATGTGCAGTTTTGCCTCTTGAATTAGCTCTTTATAGGCCCATATATCCAAGATCCACATATTTTTTTTTCTGGTTTCCCATACGGTGTTTAGTGCTCGCATTGGAGCCCCGACTAATCTGGATCGCGCGTTGCAGGGCCTATTAAGGTGACAGTGCTCCCAACAGAGTTTTCTCCATATTCAGGGTCAAACCCTCGACCTCTAATTAAGGGTGGAGCAGCCCCATCCACTGCACCACAACCCATTTTGGTAAGATCCACATGTTGTTAATATTCTGTTCTCTCAATACCCATCTGAATTATTTTTGAGAAAATTTCATGTTGTACTATAGTTTAGAGTGTAATTAAGAAACTAAAAATTATATAAACACACAACTTATATTTTTAATATTACAAAAAATTCCAACTCCCTAAACATATTACAAAAATTCCAACATATACACAGAATGCTATGGATATGTCGGTTATGTTATGTATATTAATAGGGAGAGAGAGTAAAGTAATTAAAAAAGTCAGAAAGAGTGTAATTACTTCCAAAAGGGTTGATATTTATGTTATTATACATTAAGAAATATAGTTGAAATTTGCATATTTATGAAATGTAGCTACACTTCTTATATCAATTGTATCGACGCATATGGTATTAGCTTAAACGTGCAAAAGAGACGTATTAGAGTGTGCACATCCTGTATCAACACGCGAGTATATTGTGTATTTGCTGCAAAATCCAAAACGTAGCAATATTTTATACGTTTTTGAAATTATAGCAATATATCATAATTAGAGTCAAAATATTTTTTCACATCACGTGGGTTTTCAATTATTTCTTCTTAAACAACTAATGGAACATTGTATATATTACTTATTTTATGTTGGACTTTATGTTGTATTTAGATATTAATACAGACTAACTCATTGTCAGATGAACACCTAATTTTAATTAGTACAAATTGTGAAGCAATGTTGAAACAGTTTATGAATCTCAACTGGTCACCACTCATCATGTTTTAAACTTTTGCATATAGATTTTTGCCTACACATTTTTACTCAAAATTGATACAAATCAACTTCAAATTTGATATTTAACCCGTTAATAATTTCCACTATTCTTAATGATTAGATTCAGCTCGATGTAACGTCAAATAAATTTTATTTTGATTTTTATAAAATTAGAAAATTAATTTGGAGAGAAAAAGATAAAGATAAGACCTTAAGGGCAGATGGATCAAAATTCAAAGCATCAAACTATACATCTTTAGGCACGATGAATAAATACATAAACTCTTGCATGTTCATACACATGCATCAAGTAAATTTAGAATAGAAAACATTATTATTATATCCAATCTAAACCATGTTTGAGGCACTAATTAATACTCAGACGTGGAGAAACACACGAACAACAAAAAAAACAATAACAAAATATCCAGTAAAGTTTCGTAAATAGAGTCTGAAAAAGATAAATTCTACGTAAATCTTATTTCTATCTCGTATTTGTGGAGGTTGAGAGGCAATACGAGATAGAATATACGCAGTGAATTCCCACCAAGTAGGGTCTGAAGAGGGTAAAATATACACAATCCATGAATGAAAAAGAATATTGTGATTCGAATAACTCAACAGTTATTTCATAAATATTGTACTTATATTATGAAATTTACTAAATATATACAAATATGAAATTTAGAATTCAGTTATTAGGCAATTGAAGTTGTCATTCTAAACTTCAGCTCTGTTATTCGATTGGACTCTTCAAAAATACTGCCGCTGTGTTTGGATCCTTCAAAAGTAGTGGAACTCTGGAGAATAATCTAAAATGGGTATGACAATATTTTTAGAGAATCCAAACAAAATATTTATAAAATTGAAATCAGGCCTCAGCCAATGTTATATTAAGGTTATAACTATCAATATGCGTTGTGGTGCAGTGGTGAGACTGCTCCACCCTTAATCAGAGAATTGGGGTCTGAGTCTTGGGTATGAAAAAAATTCTGTTTGGAACACCACCTCCAGAATGGGCCCTGCAATGTGCGATCTGAATTGGTCGGGATCCAATGTGATACCAGACACCGGATGAAAAACCTAAAGAAAGGTTATAACTGAAAAGGTAGCACTTGTTGGCATGTTATTGGAGGTCAACATACTTGTGACATGATCTCTGTCACTTTTTAGATCATTACTGGCAAATTATTCATAGCCAACTCCATGCATGACATGTAAAATGCAAATTAAAGACCTCTATATCTCACTATAAATACTCAAATCTTTTTCACATATCTTGTGCATTGTGAAAAAAGTACACAAAAAACAATCAACTTTTCTTGGTTTCTTTTCATACCTCTAACTATTTTGTTGTGGTTCGGCTTTTTCTCGGACCTTACGCATAGCGGGAACTTTAATGCACTAACCTGTCCTTACTTCTAACTAATTGTATACAAAATGGCTTTGCCAAGGCATTTTGTCGTGTTCATTCTTCAATTGATACTTGTCCCTCTTGCATTTAACCTTTGTAATGCATCACATGGTTTGAAACATGGCTTCTATAGGAAAACATGTCCTAAAGTTGAGGCAATTGTGAGAAAGAAAACTGCTGAATACATATCAAAGGCACCAACACTAGCTGCCCCTTTGCTTAGGATGCATTTCCATGATTGTGCTGTTAGGGTATGTCTTCATTTATATGTATATATACATATATATGCATTTCCATATAAAGTTTTTCCTATACGTTTACTATTGTTGTTAATTGTCATTGTTAAAGTGGTTACTGTTTTGGTCATTATGGATGAATATGATATGCATGTGAATATATAGCTGACTCTCACTTGTTTGTGATTAAGGAGCGTGTATGTAGTTAGGGGCAAGTCTAGAGTATCATTTATGGGTTCACGTGAATCTAGTAATATTTTATCTAGAACCCATGCATGTAACCCGATTTGGATATTATTGTTCATAAACTTGAGGTTGTTGTACCTAGCTTTGTGGGAATCCATACACTTCAAATTTAGAATCCATCTCTGGACGTATTTTGCGTTGTTGTATTCCACCAGTCCAATTAATTTGACTTTACAGGTTTTTACACACATTTTAAGAAAAATATTTAATAGTCTTAATCGAAAAATATTTGTCTAAATTACCCTTTATCTCTTCAAGCGTCTCACTTAATTAGTACTCCACTAATCGAAACAAGGATAGATCTAGAAAAAAGTAAAAAATGATTTCTATCATATATATTTTGAAACAAATTCAAATTACCAAAAGGATCAATATTTAAAATTGGAGGTAGTATATTTCTATTATGTTTTAATTTTTTTAAAAAATGTTAGTTACACTTGCATTTATTTTTTTACCACTTTAATTTCTACGCGTTCCCTTCTTTTTTTTTTTTTTTTTTCTGATGACTCAAACTCACGAAAAATATCTTCTTGATGTACAAATTTTTTTTCCCTCTTTTTTTTTTTCACAGGGGTGTGATGCTTCTGTACTGCTAAATTCAACCCAAAATAATCAAGCAGAGAGAGATGCCTTCCCAAACCAATCTCTAAGGGGATTCCAAGTGATTAATGGTGTAAAATTTGCACTAGAAGACAAGTGTCCTGGTGTGGTCTCTTGTGCTGATATCCTAGCTTTAGTAGCTAGGGATGTTGTTTCTATGGTAAGATCCCATCATATTATTACCAAGAGTAACATATATACTTTTTAATATATTTGGTTAGTGTAAATAATCTTTATACTGTAAAGTTATTTTGACTGTTGTAATAATCTTATTTTCAACATTTTGAATCTCATATTTTAATGAGGCTACTAGTAAAAATGGAAATTTTTGAATGAAACGACCAGAAATATCAGAGACATTACCAATGTCAATTGAGTCAAATTTCAATGGATTTCCGGTAAGATGTCTACTGGGAATTCCATATTTTTAGTAATATATTACTTGAAGGTGAGCCTTGAAGTAACTGATAAAGTTACAGTCATGTGACCTGGAGGTCATGAGTGATCAAATGGGAGAAATAGCCTCTTTAATAATGTAAGGTAAGACTGCGTAAAATAAATCCTTGTGGTTCGATCTATTCCCAAACCCGCACATATATAACCGATATTTTAGTGCACCGAGATGTCATTTTTTTCAATAATAGATCACTCGTAAATATCATTTAGATGACCTAATGATATAAAAAAATTGTTTACACTGAGAATACATCAAATTAAAACTATTATTATTGAAACTTTAAAACCACCCTTATCAATTATCAATTATATTACTTTACATTAGATTTGAATTGTTAATTGTGTCATGTATATTATTTGATTATACAGATTAAAGGACCACATTGGAAAGTTCCCTTGGGAAGAAGAGATGGGAGAGTGTCAATCATGGATGAAGCTTTGAACCTTTTACCACCTCCTTTTGCAAACATCTCTTCTCTTAAACAACAATTTGCCTCTCTTGGTTTGAATGCAAAAGACCTTGCTGTTCTATCAGGTAACTCACTTTAGTTTTTAACAGTATAAGGATTTAGGAGCGACTCAATCATCAGGGGGCTAAAGACAAATTTTAACTGGAAATCTTAACTTAAACTCCTTTTATATTATTTATTTATTTAAAATTTATTTTTCTAACTTTTTGAGACGCAAAAAATGTATTTTTCTACCCTTTTGGGACGCATAACTCTAACTTTGTCTTTTTTTTTTCCTTCTTAAAATATGAAGTCGTTGTATAGTCGTAGAGAAAATCGCCCATTTGATTGAACATGGTACTACTCAAATTTTACCTCTTAGTATAATTTGCTTTTGGTGGGGTGGGGGGGTGGGGGGGACACATCCCTATTTTATACTAACAGAAGATTTCAGTAATTTCTTTCCATAGTACAACATATATATTTATTGACATACATATATATCAATTAACATACATATTTAATTTACCAGACTTGGTTAGATGCACTAGCTAAGTAGAAGCATGAATGAGCTTTGTACACTTGGTACATACAAAGAAAAATTGCACAAACTACTCTTATAAGTGATTCATATTTTTGGATTTAACTTATATACACTCATAGCCAAATGAATTTTTGCCCGATCAGTATAACTTCAATATGTTGCATCAGGTAAGTTCATATTATTTTGCATGTTACTACCAATTATCTCTAAGGTAACCTGATAATGCAATAAATTATCGGGATCTTTATCGGATTCACCATTCACTTTTTCTAGCCAGTATATATTTTTTTTTGGTAATTCTAGCCAGCATATATGATTATACATGAACTACACATATATTATATACTTGTCTGATTTATCTTTATCTAAGCGGTTGAACGGAGGACTATTTAAATTAACTTTTCTAAATTTATTTTCACTGTTGTCAGGTGGACATACCATTGGAACAGCTCATTGTTTTTCCTTCTCAGATAGAATGTACAATTTCACAGGCCAAGGTGATACTGATCCAACAATGGACCCAAACTACATAGCCCATTTGAAGAAAAAATGTAGCCCAACTGATGTGACAACAATTGTAGAAATGGATCCAGGAAGTTTCAAGACATTTGATGAAAAATATTACACACTTGTAGCTAAAAGAAGAGGTCTTTTACAATCTGATGCTGTACTTCTTGATGACATTGAGACTAAAGCTTATGTTAAACAACAAGCACTTACACATGGATCAACTTTCTTCAAAGATTTTGGCAAATCTATGGTGAAAATGGGAAAGATTGGTGTATTGACTGGCCATGCTGGTGAAATTAGAAAACATTGTGATTTTGTTAATTAATTAAAAGTATCAAGTTCTTTTTTTTTTTTGTACTACTGTATCATGTTGTGTAATAATATTCATGTACATGTAATCCTTATGAGTTGCATGTGGCTTTTTGACTTTGTGGTGATATTATATATGGATGTATTTTATTTAATGTGTTGGCTAAATATTTCTAAGGACAATGGGTTTACATGTCTCACGCTTTATTCATACCACTACTAGATTCATTTTCAAACATATAGTTGGAGGGGTCTAACACCATGATAGGAGGATCTTGTGAATCTTCTTGAATACTTGATTGTTAAGAAGAGTCCGATCATATCTTGATCTCTTTTATAAAGATTTTTCGAGTTTATGGAATTCTTCAGATGCCTCTTTTAAGGAAAAATAATATGTTACCTTTTGAAGGCATGAGCTACGACTCAGGATAGATTAACCTGGGAAGAATTGGCATAGAAGTCACTTTCCAAAATTATTTTGCCAAATAATCACTTTTTTTTTTTAATTTAATTTGTAAGGTTAGGGTCTAAAAAGTAGCAAAAAGTTATAAAACTGGGGTCCACACATGGGCCAAGGGACTATTTCATCATTTTATAACTTTGAGAATTAAATATAATACATCTAACACCTTTCACTTCTTCCAATATTAAATAAAACCCCTTCTCTCTCTCCTCTTCAATTTTTTCAACTCCCGCTATTCCCAAGAACTTGTTCCCAAACCGCATTTTCGATTCTCCTTCTTCTCCAACAGCTAAGGGCTCGTTGTTGCTTTGTAAGCTTAGTTAAAATCAAGTTTTGATTATTTTTAGATCCATTTAAATGGATTTTATTGTTAATCGTTTCGTAGTGATGTAGAAATTTTTTTTTTCGAATGTGGTTGATTAAATAGTTAAAATATGATAATTTTATTGATAATTAGTTTGATTCTGAAGCAATGGTTGAGGTTTGATTCGGCAATTTTGACAGATCTTTCCGTCGATCACGATGTTGAATTTTAATTTTTTTTTAAGGAGTTTTGATTTAGTTCTGGTATTTTTTGAGCAATGGAGTGTTGAATGGTGGGATAATTGTTATTTTAAGAGTTATTTTGACAATTTGATTCAAACAGTGACCTATTTTTGTCTGTCGACTTGTGGTCTATGAAATAAGAATGCCCTAGATTGAAATTAATTTTTAGAAGTATGAAATTCTTATAAAATACGATTGATGAAATAGTGAAACTTGAAATATTAATAGCTAATTAGTTTGTTTTGTAGCAATAGTTTGATTTTTAGCAATAGTTGAGTTTTGATACTGTATGTTGGATTTTAGTTCAGTTATGGTATTTTTGTGTAGTGAATTGTTTAATGGTGGGGTAATTGTTAGTTATTTTATTTTTTTCATTTCAGCATTGAGTTGTTTCTGTTAGTAGACTTGTGGTTTATGAGCTGATAATGATAGATTTATTTTGTAGGTGTAGATTCTGTTGAAAATGGGTAAAAAAAGAATTGGTGTTAAACACACAACTGGTACCGCGTATGATTCTGCTGCTAGCAGTAGAAAAAGAAGAAATGAGGCAGTTAAAAATCCCTATAAAAGGAGGAAATATGAAGAGGAGGAGTCGAAATAAGATTCAGAGTTAAAGGAGATAAGTAGATACGTCGATTCTAGTGAAGATGTTGTCGAATGTAGTGCTAGTGGTGACAATGAAGTGAGTGGGAAAAGTGAAAAAAATAGTGTTGATGTGGATAATGATCCCTTATCCGTGTCATCTTGTTCAAGGTACATTTACGTGGAGAGGTATGACCTTCGAACTATTATGGACGAGGTAGGATCTTTCCCGACGAAGATATTGGTTAGATCAAGAATTGGTGCATATCAAGAATTTAAGTAAATTCTTGTTGACCAAGACTTGAAGAAAGGATTCAAGCGGTCCCGTTTTGGACACCTGAGAAACCTACCGAAACATCTCAAATTCAATGGGCAGATGGTCCATTATTTGTTGTTGCGACGCATCAAGAACAATAAGATGCGTCATGAGATGTGGTTTTGTGTGAACAATAAGTGTGCTTGTTTTGTCTTAAAGGAGTTTTGTTTGATCACAAAGTTGAACTACTCATCATACCCCAGTGAATCAAAATTTAAGAAGGTGTTAGAGAAGGGGGAGCATTTTTGCTTTAAGATGACGAAAAACAAAAATATTACGACGTCTAACTTGTTACACTTGATCAGAGAGAATAAACTGAACGAGGAGCAGAAGTTTAAGTGTTGTTTACTGTGGTTCTTGCACACCATGTTTCTTGTAAAAGATTCGACGAAGGTTGTCGACACAAAACTGATTCGGATGATTGATTTTTTGAGTTTCTTCGAGAGTTATTCGTGGAAAAAAGAGACATTTCAATTGACCATGGACTATCTGAAGAAGAAAAGTGACCAAAAGAAGCAAAAGGAAGTATTTAATGAGAAGCAGAAGACATCCTATTCTCTATTCGGATTTTCTTGGTGTCACACCCCTTTTTCACCCGAAGGGTTCGAGTCAAAGGGTTTTTTTCAATTAAAGTGACGATTTTGAATAGGGATTATTTTAATTATAGAGTCGCCACTTAGAATTGAGTTATGGTGTTGCAAGTCACCTTTTTGAATCCCTAAGCAAAAGGAAATGACTCTTTGTTGGTCTGTGAAAACAGAAGACCGGGTAAGGAATTCTGTTGACCGAGGGGAAGGTGTGAGGCAACCCTCGAATCCCATGGTTCTAGCACGATCGTTTTTATTGACTTATCCTGACTTAAATTATTTTGATAATTATGTTAAAGCCTAATTTGCTCATTTTTTAATGTCTAATAGTTGTCTATAACTCGTGTATTTTATTGGTGAAAGTTAATTTTAGAAAAATACTTGCCAATGTGCATTGTTGCATCCTTGAATTTTAAATGTCTCAGAAAGATGCGTGTGCCACATTCTTAATCGAGACAAATTTTTAAAAAATGTCTAAAATTTATTTAATGCTAAAATATCGATTTATCTTATTTGTAAAAATTCTTAATAATTTTTATTTATTCTAAATGCCATTTTAACTTTAACAGAAAAAAATTGAGTAAAATTTATTTATTTATTTAAAAAAATAATAATTTAAAAAAATAATAAATAAACTTTACTAATGATAAATAATAATAATAATAATAATAAAAATAAAATACACCAGTTAACTATATTATGCTAATTTATTATAATCCCAAAAATTTATTCTATTTAAATTAATATAGATCCCTAATTACAGATTGTGAAGCAATTTTAAATACAAAAATTCCAACATTAACACGAACAATCTTAATTGGTCTCTTTTGACTTCAAATAGGAAGATATAATTCACTAGAATTATCAATTGATAATATATTAATCCCTTTTTTGTTATAAGTAAATAAATAAAAATTTAATAGTGATAATTAATGAAGGACTTAATGGGTCAAGAAATAATCTACTTGAGGACAAAATTGCATTCTTGAATTTCCTACAGTAGTCCAACTTTGGAAATATTCAAACCACATTCTAATATATAGATGCATGCTTTCTCCGTGATTTTATCATATCATCCTTAATTAATTATTATATGTCATTTAAGGATTAAAAAATTAATAATATTTAACAAAAATATAAAATAGACATTTATGATATGTCTGTTTCAACTACTTCAACCGCAATTTTACTGTTTCATCTCTAATTAATTACTATAGGTCATTTAAGTATTTATCCGTGATTTCACTATATCACCCTTAATTAATTATTATATGTCATTTAAGTATTAAAAATTAATAATATTTAACAAAAAATAAAATATATATTTATGACATGTCTGCTTCAGTTGCTTCAACCGTAATTTTATTATTTCATCCCTAATCAATTACTATAAGTCATTTAAGTATTAAAAAAATTAATAATATTTAATAAAAAAGATAAAATAAATAAAAAAATGATAACAAACTATTGAAGTTTTAAATTAACTTGACATCTTATATAAGACCTGTCTAAATTTTTTTCACAACTATTTTTTATATTAATTTTGTTATACCACTTCTAATGAGTTATTTCCTAATTGATTATTATATGCCATTTACGTATTAAAAAATTAATAATATTTGATAAAAATAAAAAATAAAATAGACATTTATGACATGTTTGCTTCAGTTGTTTCAACCGTAATTTTACTATTTTATCCCTAATTAATTATTATGAGACATCTAGATCTTAAAAAAATATTTAATAAAAAATAAAATAAACAAAAAAAAAGATAAATTAATTATTGATGTTTTAAATTAACTTGACATCTTATATGAGGCCCGCTTGATTTTTTTCACAACTATTTTTTATAGTAATTTTATTGTATCACTTCTAATAAGTTATTATGAGTCATTTAAGACATGTCTACTTTGGGACTTCAATCGTGATATTTGATTGACTTTCGAAATTATATCAGTGTCACTTAAATTGAAATAGAAGAAAAAGTATTATAAATTTCAGTAATTAAAAACTTAAATTATTGTAGACACGTGATTTTGACCCTCTCGAGTTTAATATATATATTTTTCAATATTAAATATTTATATTTGATATAATATTATTTAAATTCTTATTTTATTTTAATAAATTTTTCGTTAAAAGGTAAATATCTAAATGAAGTTAATTTTAGAATATTATTTTATTTTATTCTAATTTTAAAAAAATAATACAAAAATTAAAAAATAAAATATGTTTCTTTTAAAATAAATAAGTTAGTAGTTTTAGTACTATCTTAATTATATTTATTTTTGGCTATTTTTAAACTTTTATTGTATTTTATAAAATATAAAAATTAATTAGTTATTATTATATTTTTACTATTATTTTATTATTATTATTATTATTTTATTTATGTATTATTATTATTATTTAGAAAAAAATTAAAATCTTATCCTATGCTAACCTACCCCAACCACCCCCTGATTTTCCTCCAACTCCCTCAACTTCTCAACCTCCTACACCTTTATATTACACAAAAACACACGGACTATTTCGAGGATACAAAACTAAAAAAAAGAAAATACTGGAGACCAAATAACTTTTTTTTTTTAAAAGTGCAAGGAGAAAAAGAGGAGAGACAGACAACAATCAAAAAGAGGAAAAAAGAAAGTTGGAGTTAAAAACAACATTTTGAAGAAAAAAAGAAGTCAAGGAAGGAAAACAAGTAACAAAAAGAAGAAAGAGATTAGAAGGAAAAGAAAGGAAAAGAGTTAGGGTTAGGTGTTTGGATTTCCGTTCGAGTTACCGGTGACGACATTCTTGTTTCAATACTTGATCTAATTTATCTTACAAGTTTTTATCCCATCTTAAACTATTTATTTTTATTAATTTTGTCGTGAATCAAAGCATGAATGAAATCGTTACAACGAATTGTTATATTATTTAGCATGTGTAATTTGTTATTTTATATGATTTGCACTTTATGTCTTTGTTCATGAATCGTTTATTGGCTTGAAATAATATGGGTTAGGTTGGTTTTGGATTTTGGATGATATATTTTAAAAATTATTAATGTTAAAAAATTGTAAAGTTACATTTAATTATGTGTAATTAAGACATAGTTATAATAATCATAGTATGTGAACCATGCATGCATGCAAAAAGATTAAAAAAAAAAGGGTTGAAAAAAGAATAATATGCACATGCATATGCATGCACAACATTTCTATATATATATTTTGCACACACAAAAATGAAAAAACTGAGAGAACTAAAAAGGTGGTTGGAAAGATTAGAAATGTTGGGTTAGGTTAGTGAACTTTTCTTTTGTTTATGTACTAAAAAGAAATAACTGAGTTGAAATTTCAAAAAGAGTTCAACATATTTTATTTATGCTTGTTAGTAACAATATTTTATCAATTGATTTTTTTTTCTTTTCTCATTTATCAAGAATTTGAATGTTCAAGATGCTCCGTGTATTAAATAAAATTAATTATTTACTAATCTGGTTGTGTATAATTCCTTTCCAATTAGATGGTAAATCAAGAATTGAATCTCCTTATTTAATTCTTATAAGTCTCTATTAGATAGAAATCAAAGCGTATGCCAAAATTAAGGATTAGTTAATTTATTTATTTATTTAAAAGAGAGAGCGAAAGAGTAATAATATGGATAGGAAAATGATCTCGAATTTTCAAGAGACGAAACAAATGTCTTTTAATACTAGATAAGTTTTAGACACGTTTAAAATTTCGTTGCAAATTTGTCACACTCTTGTTTTTCACCGCATCCAACCCCACTAGGGAGTTGGTTTTAGAGAAAATGAGTTTTTCCAATTAAAGCGAAGTTTTGAAAAGGGATTATTTTATTTACAGAGTCGCCACTTGGAATTGAGTTTGGGTGTTCCAAGTCATCTCATTGAATCCCTATTCAAAAGGAAATGACTCTTTATTTTTTATTTTTGGTCTGCGAACTAGGAATCCGGATAAGGAATTCCGTTGACCGAGGGGAAGGTGTTAGACACCCCTCGAGTCCTGTGGTTCTAGCACGGTCACTTTAATGACTTGTACTAACTTAACTATTTTGATATATTATGTTAAGGCCCAATTTCGCTCATATTTTGATATCTAATAGTTGTCTATAACTCGTGTATTAAATCGATGAAAATTAATTTTTGAAAAATATTTGCCAAGGTGCATTATTGCATCCTAAGAATTTTAAATATCTCATAAAGATGTGTACGCTGCATTTTTAATTGAAACGAATATATTTAAACGTGCCTAAAATTTTTCTAGCGTTAAAAGGCATTGATTTGTTTCTAATAAATTCGGAACACTTAACCTTAACAACAAATTAAAGCAAAAATTCATTTAAAGTAATTAATTAATTTTAATAAATAATTATTAAATTCTATTAACAATTATAAAATAAAAATAAAAATAATAAATAACAAAATTAGCAAAAATATACAGAAAAGAAAAAAAAACTACTATTATGTAAAAATTTATTGTGAATCCAATTCATTCTCTTTAAATTATCAAAAACCCAAAAAAAATCATTGTTATATCATCTTTAATATAATGAGAAAAATATTATTATTATTTTTTTTAAAAATAAAACCACGGAAGTATTAAGTCCCAAAATAAACCCGTTTGACCTTCTTTATTCTTTGCGATTAATGAATCATTTTTAACACAAAAAAAAGATTGAATCTTACTGATTTTTGTCTCTTCAACAAACAAAAATCCTATTTGCCTTAAAACACTCATTAACATGAATTATTGGTGTTTGTAGAAATCTTTTTTTTTTATATATTTTTTTTACTCCGACTCTCTACGTGTTTTCACTATTCTTCATTTTCTGTGCTTTCATGTATACGTAGATATTTATCCTAAGACAAAATAGAAATTATGTGCAGTGTAAATTGATATATTTATTTTACTCTTGTTTTTGTTTCAGATTTCAACTAGACAGTACTTAACACATAATATTCAAATTCTGACATATTCGCTAATTAAATATATAAACATATGATAAATTAACAACGTAATATGTGCTAACAAAAGATACACGTAATCAAATATTCATGCTAAATAATGTATTGAAATCATCGATATAAATTTGAACATGATTTGATTTACTATAAAAAGAAAAATTCATACAGTGAATAATAAAATGTGAAATAAGAACCTGTTGATGGATATTATCACCGAAATCCTCAAACGAAACTCTTACTTTTGAATCTTCACCTTCTTCTCTTCACTTGTTTTTCTCATTTTTTTTTCTATTTTTCTCACTTTTTCTTGCTCTCTGTTTTTCTCTGCTCTCTGATGTTTCTGAATTTTTTGATACATTTTGATGATGAATGTCCCCCCCTCCCTTTGATCCGTATGTTTGTTATATGTATAGTGTAGGTGGGTGTGTGTCGTGTGTTTGTGTGGAGGTAATGGGAGAGGTTAAGCAGAAGTGGGAATTGTGGGGTGGTTTGGGTAGTTTAGGATTCTCTTTTTTTATTTTAATTAACATTTTAAATAAAATAAAAATAATAAAATCTATTTAAAACTAACAAAATACAAAATAAGTTAATTAGCTAGTCTTAGGAATATGGTTAAGAAATATTACTATCACAACATTCTTTATTAAAAGTTGAATGAAGAAAACAAATATAATTTAGAAACATTTCTTTTTTAAAAATAAATAAATAAACAAATAAAAAATAAAATAAAAACTTATTTAAAATGTGACTCTATTTTTGTAGTTTTCAAAATTTTTAAAATAAATTTAGTAAAACTAAGATAAATTTAAAATATCTAATTTAGACCCTAAAAAAAAATTGAACACTAAAATGACAAAAACACTTAGGTTTGGTAAAAAATTAGGTGTTTAAAAAATTAAGAATGCGACTTACGTATCTTTTTGAGACATTTAAAATTCAAGGATGCAATAATGCACCTTGGCAAATATTTTTCTAAAAATTAACTTTCACTGATTTATTTAATATAAGATAATAGACAAATTTTCGATATAATTAAAATGAGCGAACTTAGGCCTTAACATAATTTTTCAAAATAGTTTTAGTCAAGATAAGTCAATAAAAGCGACCATGCTAGAACCACGGGACTCAAAGGATGCCTCACACCTTCCCCTCGGTCAACAGAATTCCTTACCCGATCTTTTGTTTTTGCAGACCATAATAAGAGTCATTTTCTTTTGATTAGAGATTTAATAAGGTGACTTGGAACACCATAACTCAATTCCAAGTGGCGAATCTATAACTAAAATAATCCCTATTCAAAACTGTCACTTTAATTGGAAAAACCCTCTGACATCGTCCTTCGAGCGAAAAGGGGGTGTGACAATTATTCTAAAAATATAATAGACTATCAATGCTACAAAATTTTGGACAAAGAGAGGTATAAATTATAATGGCTAACAACTTAAAATAGTAAATTACAATGTCAAAAAAACTATTTTAAATTACAATAGCTAACAACTTAAAATATCTAAAAAATATTTAAAATGTAATTAATTATCACCTCATGGTCGTCCTGCCAGCTTATTGGTAAGGGATATTTCAGTTCTTTCACTAACTACTGTATTCTTAACTATTAGATGACATTTGTACAAGTTTACATGTGTCTTAACATTTGCCGACTATGTTGCTTGAGATAAGAACACACATGAAGCGGTGCTTGTCATTGTTACCAACAAGTTTTGACATCTATGTCCACTTTGCCCATCGTCTCTTTCTCTGTTTGCAATTGTAGTGTTCTCAATTTCTTCTTACAGTTACTTGATTCTTAACTTGATTGTTACCTTGATATTTTTGTTCTATGAATTTTGTATTTTTGTTGTTATAGAATCTGTTATCTACTTTTTTCCTTTTTTATTTTTGGGGTATGGTAGTTTAATAGATTTTCTTTAGCTAATTGAATGTTAATTGCTGCTTAATCTTTATTTTTTTTAACAAAGATATTCGTACTACTTACTAATTTACCTTAGCCATGTTTTTCGTTTTTGTTTGGTTTGCAGGTTATTAACTTTTGGCAAAGGGGACAAATAGTCGACTTCACTAGAAAATCAATTTGCATATGCGAAGCAATTCAAGCAGATTAAATTAATCACAATGAACGATAATCTCTGATTATTTTTTACTGCTGAACTTTTTGAATGTTTTCTTGATTCTTATTTCTTAGATAAAAACATGAGTTTTGTCGAACATATCACTTGGTCGATGGCTTTTGTAGCCATCTGGGATGTTCCGTAAGATTAACAGCATGTTATTTTGATGTGATTCACTATATTTCGGTGGCAATTGATAATCTACTCACATCAATGATTTAGTTTCAAAATAAGAATTGCTCAAGCACAACTGCAACCATTCAAGATTTTGGATGTTGTTTTACGCAAAATGTATGTCTATACCACTAGAAATCATTAGTAAATATCAGTTAAGTGGTGTATTTTTCCTTTTCTTACAATAAACACATTGAAAAGAAAGAGCATATGTTTCTTCAACCTTTAGATTAGCGAATGATGTGGGAGGTTTGCAGTTGAATCTTCTCTATGGAGAATCAATTCTTCATATTACTGTGTGTATAAGGAAGGCTAGAAACTCATGCTCCTACAAATTATACATTATGTGTATAATGATCAGATAGTTATGTGGTTGACGAAACCAACATAGTACTCTTTTACCAACTGCATCTTTTTATCTGTGTTACAGGAATATCTTGATAAACCTATGATGAATGTACTTTTTCCTATTGCTCAGTATTGCTTGTTACTGTAATTACTTCAATTCTTGCTTTTTGAAAACTTTTCCTGTATTTCAGCGTCGTAGAAAAGTAGATTGATACAGGGAAACTAAGGAAACAAGCTTTCTACTACACAGGTAAGGTCTGCATATATCCTACCTTTTTCATATCCCTCATATTAGCTAACACTTGGTATGTTGCCATTGTTTAAACAAAGTCTCAACATATAGGAACGTCAGATTGAATGTTAAGTACCAGGAGACCTTAATTTTTTTAGCTTATACAACTCTGAAGCTTTATATATCTGATCCAACTGGGCTAAAAATAACTTCAGTTTTAACACTGTTGCTCCCCCAAAATTGGTCTTTAATAACTATTATGTGGCTTTCTGGAAGTTGTTTCGCTACCTGATACTATTGTTTTGTTATTTTGTAGTACAAGTTGATCGAAAATAGAGCAATATGTTTGGCCTCTAACCCAGAGATATTTTTTATGCAAGTCCTTATCATATCCATGAAAGGGGTATACCTCTTCTTTTGTCTATGTGCTAATATCAATTGTTACTACTTGTTGGTGTTTCAGTTCTTGCATGACTTCTAAGTATTGTTTTGTCTAAGGAATTTGATCAAGGCTTGTATTGATGGTGGGCAAGATCCTTCAGCTTTTAAGGTGCGCATACATGGATGTGGTGCGGAATCTGATCCTATAATCGATTTTGAGGCTGATTTTATGGGAGTTGCTATTGGTAATACAACTTCTCCGCGAAGATCAACAATAGAGGAGGTTCAAAATGAGCTTAGGTAATGTTAGCATGCTACATGATACGAAATTTTAAGAAAGTAAAGGAGCTTTTGAATTTGAAAATCTTAAACTAAAGATATATGAACATACCAAAATGCCCTTTAATTTTGTAATCATAAACATGTTATGTAGAATGTTAAAATTAAAGATGTTGAGAGATTTTTAGGAGCTATTTTTCAGTATTTTCGCGTGACATGTGAATTATATTGAACTTTGGATATATATAGAAAGTCTGTCACCTCAGTTTTACCTCCCCATTCATGATCATGAATCATTTACGACCTTGGAATACACCATGTATGTCGAAACTGGTGCTGGAAAGTATGTACCAATAACTATATTTGTTGATCTTAAACCAACTGTTATTGATGAAGTTAGAAATGCCGCCTATCGTTAGCTTTTCTATCCTGAGCAACTTATTTCTAGAAAGAAAGATGTTGCTAATAATTTTTCCAAAGGACATTATAATGTTAGAAAAGAGATTGTTTATCTTTGCCTTGATCGTATTAGAAAATTAGCTGATAACTGCATTGCTTTGCAAGAATTCTTGGTCTTTAATGCTATTGGCGGTGGTACTGATTCTAGATTGCGTTCATTGTTGCTCGAATGCTTATCTGTTGATTATGGTAAAAAGTCCAACATTGCGTTTACTATCTACTCTTCTCCCTAGGTGAATACCATATATAACTATGCATCTTTTATTTGTAACAGCAAGATTATTTTTGTCTGTTTAATTTCAGGTATCCATTACTGTTGCAGAACCTTATAATAGTGTTGTTTCAACTCATTCCCTTTTAGAACACACTGATATGGTTGTGATTTTTACAATGAAGTCATTATGCTTTCATCATATGCCCTTGTCATCTCAGCTGAAAACACATACCATGAGCAATTATCTGTACCTGAGATAACTAATGCAGTTTTTGAGCACTCAAGTATGATGACTAAATGTGACCCAACGCATCAAAAATATATGGCATATTGACGTAGAGAACTGTTCAATTTGTCGACTGGTAAAGATTTTGCACCAATAACAAGTGTGAGCTACTTGTATCTGAACAGAGTACAGAAAACTTTCTAATGTGGATGCAACCGTGTGATTTTATTTTTTTGATTTTGGAATTTGAACAAATGCCCAACTGGCTTCAAAAGGCATTCGTTCACTGGATGCTGGAGAAGGCATGGAAGAGGTTGATTTTTCTGAAGCCCCTGAAGATTTACTTGCACTTGAAAAAGACTACGAGCAAGTTGGTGCTAAAGGAGTTGATGATGAAAAAGATGGTGAAGAATATTAATGTAGACCAACAACTTTGAAGATAGTATTGCTCTAATACCTTGCATATGTTTTTGTTGTTATTTTCTATCAGTTGTTGTCCACAGGGTAATTTGATATTTCTTTCCATTCAAGTCTGAATATTTTCAACTATTAGTGATTACCTACATGATAACTTACCATTCATATTACAATGATTGTTCATATTATCATTTAATCTCTACATTGTGATAATTGATTAAGAAAAATATAAAATCTTGACTCAACGGCTCTGGATTATCAACTGTG
The DNA here is from genome assembly GCA_030864225.1 of Capsicum baccatum var. pendulum. Lineage (NCBI taxonomy): Eukaryota > Viridiplantae > Streptophyta > Magnoliopsida > Solanales > Solanaceae > Capsicum > Capsicum baccatum. Next base: position 279,469,846 of record CM061552.1, on the reverse strand, counting down.
AAGCTATAACTATCGGTTATAAAGTATAGCTATGTTACAATTATTGGGCCCACGCTAGCGCGGGCTTCTACATCTAGTAAGTAATATAAAGCCTATCATTCATAAATTCTACTAAAATAAAAAAAGGACAATTACAATTCTTTAGCATGCAAAGAGATATTGAAAAGGAAAATAACAATTGTCGCCTTAGTTTACGTCGCCGAAAACAAGTGTTGGTTGCCGGCTTCTTTAGAAAATATAGTTGAGTGGAAAAATAGTCACCACTGTCCTCTCTTAATTACTTTCATTAAAAAAAATAAAAAAAATTCTACGATCGCCAACTTTTCTCAACTATTGGTATTATTATTGGTTCTTAAATGACTTTTTTTTTTACATAAATTAGAGCATTGAAATTTTTCTCATAAATAATAGGCAAAATGACCTTCTGGACCCCTGTACTATGTCGGTTTTGTAAGTTGGACACTTCTACTTACATGTTTGTCATCTGGACCCCTGAACCCACTAAAAAACAATATTTTAAACCTTTGTTTGGTGAGTGTAACACACTCTCCCCCACGTCAGCTGCCATGTCAGCTGCCACTCCTGTCACGCCTGCCACGTCTGCCACATCATTTTAAAAAAATGTTACATTAAATTCCAAGTCATTTTTAAAATTCTACATAACAAATTAAATATTAAAATTAATTTAATTAAATAAGAAAACTTTATAAATTTTAGAAAAATTTGAATAATCATGTTTTTATTGTTTCTCACAAATTAAACATCAAATCCATTCCAAATAATTAAAATTCTTCTCCAACTAATTTAAATTTTTAACTACAAATTCATATATACAAACATAAGAAATTTTTGATTTTTAAATTTGAATATTTTTAACAAATCACAAAAAGTTTAATTTTTTTCAAGCGAAATTCACTAATTTTTTTCAATATTCACTATCACTCACTTTCAATTTAAATTTAAATTTTAATCCCCCAAAAAATAAAAATATTTCAAATTTAAATTTTAATTAAAAATGAAAAGAATTGAATTGAGATAAAAATTAAAATAAAAAATAAAAAGTGAACGTGTGTGTGGGGGAGGGGGGCTGGAAGGGGATGGGTGGGGCTGGGGCTGGGGCTGGGGCTGGGGCTGGGAGGGGTATGAGGGCTGGGGGTGTGGTGGGGAGAGGCTGGACAGGGTTGGTGAGGTGTGGGAGGGTGGGGATGGGGCTGGGTGGGGTGGAGAGACTGGGGTGGGGTGGGATGGGGCTGGGTAGGGTGTGGGAGGGACGAGCTGGGGTAGGGAGGGAAAAATATATTTTTATTTTTTTAAAATTTTTAAAAATATTTTTAAATTTTTAAAAATATTTTTAAATTAAAAAAGATGGAGGAAAAAAAGGACCTTTTTAAAATTTAAAAAGATGGAGGAAAAAAAGGATCCTTTTTTTAAAAATTTTAATATTTATTTTTATTTTTTTAATTATTTTAATGTAAAATTGGCCAAAAATTGACCCCCACTCGCACCCCAGGCGAAGCTACACTCTCTTTGTCCTAGTCACCATGACCTTGCCACATAGGCAAGGTCAATGGTCAAAGGGTGAATGTTGCTTTTTGATGGGTTCAAGGGTCCAGATGACAAACATGTAAGTAGAAGTGTCCAACTTACAAAACTGACATAATACAGGGATCCAGAGGGTCATTTTGCCTAAATAATAAATAAATATGTCTCCTACTTTTCATAATATGATTAAAAAGGGATAAAAACAATGAAGGAAAGTAGAGATAAAAATGACTTTAATATATATAAGATACCTTATTTTAATATACTTCTTAATACATATCACAAATTTAGACATGATCTGTTATTGGCGCATTGTATTATTTATATGTATATTTTTGCTCCGAATTTTCCTTTGTTTTCTCTCTTGTTTTTTTTTTCTTGTGTGTGCATTTAGTGATGTGTGATTATGAAACTTTTGTGTACAAGTATACAAATTATCAATAACTTAATTCTATAACATAGAATAACAAATAATTCATATAATCAATTCACTATAAATTGCATAACGCATAAAACCACTTGAATATTTTTCTTCATATTTTTACAGTAAACTTACAACATTAAATGGTTCAAGATTGAAAAAGAACATGTAATTATTTGAATTGGATAATAATGCAAGAAACAATCGTTACCGGAAACTTCAAACGAAAACTCTAAACTTTAAATCTTTTCTTTGTTTTTCTCTCTTTTCCTGATTTTTTCTCTGTATTTTTCTTCACTTTGGTTTGTTTAATGTAGTATCTGATGATGATAGTGTACAATGTGAGAATAGTATGTCTAATAGTCTGAGGGTGGGAGTCCTTAAATAGGAGGATTTTGAGGGGAGTAGTTAGGGTAGTTTAGGATTCAAATATATATATATATATATATATATATATATATATATATATATATATATATATATATATATATATATATATATATATATATATATTTTAGGATAATGATCTCCTTCTTTTTTTTTTCTTATATTAATAAATAAATTATATATAAAATAAATAATAATAATAATAAAAGATTATTAACTAATTAATTTTTATACTTATGAAAAATATAAATAACAATATAACTATCTTAAAATAAAATATAATTAAAAGAAAATAAAATTAGTAGCTTATTTATAAAAATATAAATTAAAAGAAAATATTTTTTGAAATTTTTTTATATTATTTTAAAAATAAAATATCTTAAAATGTAACTTTATTTATTTATTTATTTATTTTCAACTCAAACTTTTTAAAAATGAAATAAGTGTTAAAATAACATCGGATCAAATATAAATATTTAATACAGAAATATATATTAAATTTGGGAGGGTAAAAAATTACGTGTCTATACTTGGGCATTTATGATATCTACTATCAACCCTTTAGTGAGATTATCATAGATTCTAATTTTATTTATACTTTGTCATGAACTCTGAGTCATTTTTTCACTACTGTACTGCTTATAGATTTGGATCTATGAGGCCTTTTCACATCTTGAAAAATTTGCTGAAAAATCAATGGACGAGCCCTTTTCCATTTCCCGCATCCTCAGATGGCACACTACAAAAAGTGTCAAGATAATCGAAGGCGACTCATTCAAGTATAAATTAAAAGTTATTGAGGTATGAACTTATTTTTTATTAGGCAATAATACTACTGTTGTATCGAATGTTATGTAATTGTTAATTAATTTTTTGTAAAACATGCACCTGTACATTATCCCTACTGTTCATGAGATAAAGATGGATTACATGATTATGTTTAAGTCATATACCGACGAGATGAAGAATAACGTCCTCAATGGCTTGAAGAAAGATGTACAAGGGTGACTGTCCTTACTTCAAATGTGGACAATGATGATAACAAAAATTTGGGTGGTAACCCCATTGAAGTACGCATTGGTGATGATTCTTCTCCGAGCATATCAAAAGTTATAGTGGACACCTCCGTCGATGGGGATCTTCATAAGCGTGTTGTTATGCTCGAGGAAGCGGTGTTGGATATTGTTGTCTATATCAAAGAGAAAAGACTGAAGGAAAAAAAGATGAACAACAACATGAGCGAGGTAACTTTATTTAATAATTGATGTAGTTAATGAATTTTTAGCTGTAAATATTAGTAACACTTTTTAATATGATGATACAGTGCATGTGAACCTTCGTGAATCGGAGAGGAATGAAAAAAGAGGGAAAAAAAGCAAAATGGATGAGTTGGCCACTATTGTGGCAGAAGAGGAAAAAAAGGAAGAAAAAAATGATGAACAACAACAAGAAAAAGAAATGAAAGAAGATAAAAGCCAAGAAGAAATTGAAAAAGAAGCAGTTGCAGAAGAAGAAAAAAAAGCTAAAAAATAAGAAGAAACTGAAGAAAAGCAGCAGTAGATGCAGAAGGACGTGAGAAAGAACAAGAAGCTAAAAACATAGCAGAAGCTGATGGAGAAGAAGAAGCTGAGAAAAAAGCTGCAAGTGAAGAAGAAGAAGAAGAAGAAGAAGAAGAAGAAGAAGTTAAGGAAGAAAAGGAAGCTGAGAAATAAGTAGGAGTAGATATTGAAAAAGGAGGAAAAACAGGTGAGAAAGAAGAAGGTGACAATAAAGAAAGAGATGAAGGAGAAGACAAAAAGATGGACATGAAGAAGAAAAAGAAGAAGAAGTAAAAAAAGATGTGATCATGAATATCGTTGATGAAATTAACAATAACATTTGTGATGCTGCGGAAAAAGATATTTGAATGCTTTAAATTTTAGGATTTTTTTTAATTTAACAAACAAGGGAGTTGAATGATCTGTTGTTAGGATATGACAAACATTCTTTTATTTTATAAAGTTGTTATGATTCTGCACTGAATCTGCTTTTATCAAATTATATTGTTGCATGAAAATTGAATATGCATTGTATTGTCATAATTGGTACAGTGTATGGTTGACATCATAGAATGCATATTTAAACTTTCGTATACTGCTTGCATAGTCTATCATTATCATGTTACTCGATTTTAAGTTGATGTGTAGTTTGATCAACTATGATTCTATGAAAAATAGTATTAACATTATAGAAAAATAGAAGTATTTATTTATTCAATATCACTATATTCATGATACACTTTTTCAAAGAGCGAATACTAACATTATAGCACATAATATCATTTTTAGCTCATTCTGCCTTTCTTCGGTCAAAATTAATTTTGTTTTAGTTGATCCCTCTCTATTTGAGTGTCATTTAGCAATACTTTAAAGTGATCCCTTTGCTTTTCGTCTTCATTGAAAAATGTAATGATAAAAAATTTATTTTCTTCGCATTCTCGAAGTCTTTGTAGTAGATTAAATTTTGTCAAGCCATGAAAATTTGATGTCTCAGATCCCGGACACAATGTTGATGGACTGCTTGGAGGTGATACCTCATCAAGCCATTTAAAAAACGAGCATACGCCCTTATCCTAGCAAAAAATAATAATTACATAACGATTTACTTAAATTTAAAAAAAGGCATATACGACTTACCTTCTCAATTGTACAGTTATAAAATTTGCAACCTGAATTTGAGTCCGTATGTGATGTCCTCAAGATAGCCGCATTTTCACAATGACAAATTAGAGTCTTTTTAGAATTGAATGTTTGAGATGTTTGAGACATTGTAGAATTTTAAAATAAAAATAAAGTGGATGAAATAAAATAATGAGGAATGAAGGATTTTATATATGAAGTAAAAAGAAGTATTAATATTGAAGGAGTACAAAATTAGCCGTTTGTTACTGTTGGAATAGTAATTGTATTTTTTGAACCGTTGGTGACACTTAATAGACTATCATCGATCATGACCTATGTCAGTCACCAACGAGATATTAAAGTCTACCGTAGACCCTCGTAATCGATGGACACTCAATAACATGTTTAAAAAGAAAATAATTAAGTAAAAAATATACTTGTGCTTTTTGTGTCCATTGATTCCTTTGATTTATTGTAGACTTACACCGTAGGGCGTGCATCAATTGATTTCTGGATCATTGATAGATCTCGTAGATGTCTGTACATGATTATAGACCCTTACTATCATGTTGTTTAAAAATGAATAAATAAATAAAATATAAATGTAATGTGAAATTCTACACATATAAAGGAGTTTATACAAGTTACATAATCATATTAGAGCTTATACAAATTAAGGGTGGTGAATTAACGAGTGTATGGATGGGTAGTGATTGAACAAATAATATTTTAAGAGTAATGTTTGTCAAAGCACAAGTATGTTTTGAGGATGTTGATTGTATTTGATGACTACCCATCCACATTCTCCTTCAATCACCACCCCAAATCAAAAAAGCACGTGGATGGGTAGTGGTTGAACAATCAACATCCTCAAAACATACTTGTGCTTTGAAAAATATTACTCTTAGGATATTGTTTGTTCAACAACTACCCATCCACACACTCCTTAGTTCACCATCCCTAATTTGTATAAGCTCTAATATGATTATGTGACTTGTTTAAACTCTTTCATATGTGTAGAAACCCAATATTTATTTATTCATTTTTACACAACATCCAAGTGAGGGTCTATAACCGTGTACGTAGATCTATGTGATCTAAGAATGATCAAGAGATCAATCGATGCACGCCCTACGGTGTAAGTTTAAGGTAGATGAAAGAAATCGATAGACACTCAAAGAACAAGTATTTTTTTACATAGATTTGACATGAGTCAACATCGATGACAGTCTATTAAGTGTCACCAATAGTTCAAGATTATTTGTTTAACCATCCCAAATCATGTGATTATGTGTTTAAACTTTTTTTAATTTAATTGTTTTCTTTCATCACCCCCAAATCATGTGATTATGTTTTTAAAAAATTTTAATTTAATTATTTTCTTTCACCAGCCCTAAAACATGTGATTATCTGTTTAAATCTTTTTTAATTTAATTATTTTATTTTACCAGCCCCAAAACATGTGATTATCTATTTAAATATTTTTTATTTAATTATTTTCTTTCGCCATCCCCAAATCATGTAATTATCTGTTTAAACTTTTTTTTAATTTAATTATTTTTTTTCAAACTACAAGCTACTGATGGTCCATCGATTCATATGGTCTACGATTGACCTATATATTTGGTCGAGGAGTGACAGTGTCTAAGATCGATGATAGACTATAATGTGATCTGAATTTATTATCAAATTATTTTTTACTCTACGTGAATTTAATCAAGTCAATCTACAGTTGTATTCATTGAACAAGGAATAAATATTTGAAAAGTTGGCTGTATAGAAGAATAACCAATACAAAATGCAAAAATCACAAAAAAGAGGAAAAACATAATTTAGAAACTGAAATACTTATATTCATTTTGTTCATTGCAGTACATACATTTTTCATTATCAAACAACAAAAAAGGCAAAAAAAAAAAAATCTTTCTTCTACCAACAATTCTACCAAAGAAGCGTTTTCTGCAATGAACACGTACAAAAATTTATAAACATAAAATAAAATAAAAAACTTAAACTAATTTTAGGGGGATGATTGGGGGGAGGGGGTGATGTAGTCGGGGTCTTCCATTCCTAGCCTTTCTAGAATTGCCCTCAAGAAACGAGCAATTCGACGGAGTTCACACTCTAAGTAGATGTGGTCTTGACCCAGGCCATGGAAAAGGAGGTCAAAATCATTCCTTAACAGTAGGAGATCGTAGTGTCTTGGGGGAACTCGTCTGATGGGGCGTAAGGGTATTCTTCTGGGAGGTATGCTTTTAATTTGATGAAAAAGAATAGGGTTTCTGAACTTTTGGGTTTATGTAGAACTGAATGCGTACATAGAAATAGTCACTGTACTTATAGACTCATAAAAGACGGCGCTTCATATTCCCAACCAATGATCAGTCGACACGTGTGGGAATAGAAAAAGGTTTACCTTGCATATACCAACGGTTTTTGATGTAAATAAACGTGTTTATAGCTTTTAATTAATTGAGAATAGGAAATGATGATTCAATGCATCGATTGGAGAGATACGACGGTAAAAAGACCCACAAACGTGTTTGATGAGTAATCATATAATCATTACAAAATATTCAATATACCATGTAAAGGATATATAATAGAATGATGGTGTCTATTATAGATAAAGCTTTAAGTCGATTACAACTGAATGTTAAATTCTACAGAAATGCACATTTAACCCCTAAAACAGTAGCTTTACAAATGACGAAGAAAAGCCTATCTAATATCTGTTGGCCATGCTACATGTGGTTCTTTTGTGCTCAAATTTCTTAAATATTGAACACTTATTCCTACTCTTGGACTTGAATGTTTCACCGACGCCCTTAACGCGTTTGACTTTCTTCCTTCTGAGTTTGGGATCGTAGGGGGTGGAAAAATTTTAGTGTCTTGCAATTCCTGTGGCACAGTCCATTCGGACTTTAGAAGAACAACGTTAATAGCTTCAGAATATGCGAGGAGGTAAGTTTCAACTTTATAAATTGGCGAAGAGTACTCAGTAGATGGAGTTACCATAACCTTCACCATCGCCATACTTTGCTCGCAAAACGACCATCGCATGTTCGCACGTTATTTTCACCAGGTCATATATCCTACAAGAACAACTCCTCTCTAAGTTGACCTTGGCAGTAACACCGTTGTTGAACATGGTGAATTGGTTGAGATCCCTGTTTGCATTAGTCACATGAGAAATCGCTCGCACTCTTATTATCCCTTAGGATCTTTTCCGCACAAGGCATAAATTTGTTGTTTGTATTATCGACAAAGGCATGCCGCTCCTTAAACTTTTCACTAAATTTTCTAGCAATTGAATGCAATATATACGACACGGGGTACTCCCATTCATCCATCAATACCGAGTTGAGCGACTCGGCGATGTTTGTGATCATCACATTGTACCTATTTCTCGGGAAGTGTGCTCTAGTCTATTTCTCAAAACCAAGCATATTTTCAAGGATATATGCTGCCTCGGGGCAATTATTCTTCAATTTTGCAAAATGCTCACTAAACTCATCAAGAGAATAAGCCTTTACCGCGGCGTAGAATAGATAAAGATGTTTTCCATAGTATTGATTTATACAAAGATTTTTAGCGAGGTGCCTCATGAAAAGTCTATGATGCGCACGACTGTGAACACGGAAGAAGGCATTGGCAATGCTAATGTACCTATCAGAGATGATACATAGATCTAGTTCATCTTTTACTATAGACTTCAACTTCTCAAAGAAGAAGGTCTAAGAAGAATCGTTCTCTTTATCCACAACACAAAAGACGATTGAAAAGATACAATTTTTGGTATCTTGTGCACTGGCACTCAGCAATACACCCCCATACTTGCCATGCAAATGTGTGCCATCAACGACAATTACCTTTCTCATGTGGTCATATCCCTATATGCAAGCTCCGAATGATAAAAAAATAATAAAATTTATCATGATAGAGTAAGAAGACCCGGAATACAATAACTCCACCATGTGAGAAAAAGTTGGCTAGCAAGCATATCCGTGCTCCGGTGTCCCACGAATGATGTTCTTTGCAATTACACTTTCTTTCCAACACATCCAATAACATCTCCCTAAACACAATCCTCCGAATTTCTTTTATGCTTGGACCCTTACCATCGCAAAAATGATTTAATCATCATGAAGCGCCCGTGGTGTGTTCAACACCGCACGTGTGGAATCCAACATACTTATATATGCGAAATCTGTCTGAGGATTCATATTTCTTTGCTCGCAATAACCAGCCGCAACTATGAGATACACATTTCACCTTCAATAATTTGGTGAAACTTTTCTCCATAAAATAATTAAAAGACTACCTCAGCGCTGCTCCTTCTAGTAGCTCTTTCTTATCGGTGAATGTTTGACCATGGTAGAAATTGGTTCATCAGGGAAGGAATATCTTAGTTGTGATCCCGTTCTATAATCTTCTTCCGCATCTTGCAAGTTTGATGAAATGTATTCCATATGCATAAAATCATCTTCCAAATTAATTAGATGATCGCCATCGTTCTCATAATCATTCAAATCATCATCGACTGTCGGGCGCCGAGGTGGGGGTGTTGATGAATTCAAAGATCCTTCAAAGGGCCTCTCAACTACATATATACTTAAAATAGGCCTAAAGCCATCTACATCAACATCCATCATGTACAATGACACACGTTTATCATTATTTATGATCGTAGGATGCACCTTTTTCCTCGAATGCATTAGATAACTAATAACCACATTGCTTGGCGCGCAATCTATATTCCCGCTCTCCATTACTCTTGCAACCAAGTCGTCGTATGAACTGTTGCGGCGAACCACAATGGGTAGTGTCACCTTAGTAAAAGATTTCCATTTCCAACATTTGGGAGTCTCCTCCCATTCTTCCATGAAATCACTAGAAATCAGAATAAATTCTGCAATAGACATCCTAGAATTAAGCTTTGATCGATGGTCGATTATGCTGATGGTCTATGTCGTGATATATGCATGGTCGATAACTAACGATGAATGGTTGATGACTGGACAGATATCTGTACAAAAACCTTGAAATTGCAAATATTGCTTTGAAACAACGATCGTTGGATTTATGGAATAGAGAAATGAACTTAGAGTCGCCTAAGCTACAGTAATGTACTTTCTAAAGAGGTTTTGAGTAATGTGAGTGATTTAAAGCTTTTTAACAATGGTGAAAAGTGTGTTTGAGAAGGGGTAACAATGGATGCAATTGAAAAACTTATGTTGTTTGCGGACTGATTTAGAGCTGATCGCCGGAAAACAACGCCTGAATCGGGGCTTTTTGGAGAGAAACGAACCTTCTATTTTAAGCTTTTAAATTTTTTTTAATTATTTTTGGAAATCAAGATATTTTTGTATTATATAATTGGGGATGATGGAGTAGGTTGAAGTGTATTATTAGAAACTTATGATGAATTTGTTAATTTGAAAAGATTGGATGACGAGTTCGAATTAAATGGGTATATGACAAATTTTTCAGGACTTTTATCTTTAATGGCAAAATAAGTCTTAAAAAGGGCTTTTTGACTGCTTCGCCCGAGTAACCTCTACGAACCTTAATAGAAATTGGATTCGTCTTATAGAGTCCAACAAAATTTAGATATTTAGGCAAACAAATCAATCAGCTATGCATTATGTTTGATATTAAAGTCCTAAAGCTGTTTAACATGTTTTTTCATGTTGGCCATGTGTGAATTAAATACAGATAAATAGAATAGACTGTCCAACTGCTAGCTGGTTTTATGAATCAATCAACACAGATTCATATAATATATTTGATCTAACATTTTATATATGCTGTGTCTGCATGGAACTAATAGTCGGTTCATGCAGATTCCTAATTATCCTTCCTATTTTAATTTGTTTGACTTATTTTTTTTAAGTTATTTTTTAAAAGATATCTCTTTCTTTTTCTTAGCAACCATTTAATTTTAATTTACCAGATAACATGTTTAAGATCATAAGATTAAAAAATATTTTAATATATTTGACAAATCTTTAATTTTTAAATAACAAGATTAAAAAAATTGTTCTTTCTTAAACTTCATGTCAAATCAAAACAGATTAAATAAATTGAAACGGATGGAGTATATTAGAGAAAGATCAACACCACAAAGCTGAAATAAGATTGGATGAATAGTATCCATTTTTTATTTTTTTTGGGGGTGAGTATCAATTGAGCTTATAACACATGCAGACGAGACATTTATTTCTTATTTTTTCCATCTGTTTCAAAAATAATCTTTTAATTAATATTACTACCAAATTCAACAAAAAAATAGATATTTGTTTCAATTCCAAAAAAGAGGTCTAGGCAGAAAAGAGATATTTTATTTTCTATCTTATTTATTTTTCCATATGTTTTGAAAAATGTTAAATTTTTTAATTGATATTGCTACCAAATTCACCAAAAAATAAATATTCATCATTATTCCAATGAAGGGCGCTAGAAAAAAGAATTTTATTTTCCTCGTGGCTGGCACGGGAGCAAATGCATGGGAAGTGTTTCTTAAAAAATAAATAATTTATTTTTTTATTTCTAGTGTTAATTTGCAAATAAATAGAAATATTATTTTCAAATTATTTATATGTAATCTAGTAAAATACTATAGGAGTGCGATGTAATAGGGAGTAGGAGTTCGGGGATGGCAAGACCTGGAATGGTCAATGGGTGGAGTTGGAGCCATTGAGTGAGGAGTGAGAAAGAGACAATGAACTTTAAAAATGTTAATCACTTAGAAAACTTGTTTCTTACTTTCATTAGGGAAGTCATTTTCTTCATTTTTAAGTAGCATGATTTTTTAGAGAATATAATTTTTTAAAACATTTTTAAATATCCAAACATAAAAAAAATAGAAAACATTTTCTTAAAAAAAAACCTTCATAACTAACACACTATATCATAAGATTGATTTTCATTTCTCATATAGTGATTCAACGAATAATTATTATTTTAAAACATCACATATTTTCTTAGTTTCAATTTTGTTTAAATATTTTAACAAGGTTTCTTCATGAATTGGATTGGGATAAGTAATTAGCCCAAATCAACCCAACTTCTAGATTATATGAATTTTGCAAGTTTTTCACGGACTACCCTTATTCTGGAGTAACCTTTAATCGTTACCCTACTATTCATTTAGTGAAAATTTGTGAGTCAAAGTACTTTTAGCTATGGCCTAATTTCTCAAAACAAAATTTTAAAGAATGTTTGCCCTAGGGCATAAGTTTCGTAGTATTTGATTAACATGATAAGGCTTTCAGAGAATTTTACAAAAATACATTACTTTGTGCCATTTAACTTATGCCCAATGGCATAACTGGTGCTACTGGACTTATGCCTTGTGGTGTAACTTGTGCCGCTGGACTTATATCCTGCAGCATAGCTTGTGTCATTAAACTTATGTCTTGAATACAACTTCTACCCCTGAACTTATGTCTTAGGGCAATAATCTGTGTCTAAATTGGGCTTAGTTTCCTTTGCCTTTAGGCATAACTCGTGGACACTATACTTATGTCTTGGGGTATAACTTTTATCCTTTATGTAATTTCTTTTGCACTCGAACATAATTTGTGGTACTGAGCTTATGTTCAGAAATATAACTTGTGTGATTGAACTTGTGCCTGTGGCATAATTTGTGTCACTGCATGATTATGCCTTGTGAAATTGCAATTTTACTTTTATTTTTCGCCCTGGAAAGCATTTTGGTCATTATTTTTATTACTTAAAGCTTTGAAAAAATTAAAGACTTGGATTCCAACGAATCAAACTAAACTAAATATTAAATGAAGGAATCATAAATCCACTCAAACTTATCACACATAAATCATATATCTATGGGTTAATTACCAAATCTAAATACATCTTTGGCATCAAATTGTTTTTTCTAGAAAACCATCAATTTCATAGGAAAGCTCTTCGTATGTAGTCCTCTTTTTGTTTTTCTTGGGAGTTGTTTGGCTGTCCATTTTGTTTATATATTAGCAATAAGAACATTACAATAAAGAGTACTTGGAAGGAGAGGTGCTAACTGCTAAATATTAAACTCAATTTTAACCAAAGATTAATCCCAGCTTATGTAATCAAAGAACTGATATGTCACCAAATATACTTCCAATTTAAAAGGACATCCATTTGTGCATCCTAATCATCACTTCAAAACAACTAGTTAAGAGAAGTTAATTTTATTTCTTCATCTTTTGCGAATTTTTTAAATTTAAATGGCAAGTCTAAAATTTCTTTCTATTTTTATAGTTTATTTTGCAATTTTATTGGGGTTTGTTAATTCACAAGGCCTAGAATTAGGGTTCTACAAGAAAACATGTCCAAATTTGGAAGCAATTGTGAAAAAGGCAGTTGCAGACTTTGTTTCTCTTGATCCAACTTTGGCTGCCCCTTTGTTGAGAATGCACTTTCATGATTGTTTTGTCAGGGTAAGAAAAATTATTTACCATAATATATGAATTTGAATTATCTATTATGATAATGTAATGAATCTTTTATATCATTAATAATCATTTAACATGTTATAAAATAGTACTCAACATAGACTCATAGAGTATCAATCAAAGATATTATTAAGTATATAGCTAATTCTAATTATCTTTTAAGTGACTTGCTTATAAAAAAAAATTATAGTGCTAGTGCATAAAGCTTAAACTTATAATATAATTAGTTTTTTATTACACAATTATTTGAATTTAATTTATTTACACCAATGCTGGCACTCAAATTTTTCACTATTAGACCATCCACCAACTCTTCCTAGTAGACTTGATACTTGTAATCTTGAAAATAAGCTAAGTTAGTACCTTCTACGAAAAGTGAAAGGTGACCAGTGATACAATAATCACACTTTGATCAAAAACAAGTTGGGACCAACTATATATTCCTCATTATTCATGATTCACTACTTAAAATTCATTTCAGACGATTCACTACTTAAAATTCATTTCAGACGAACACTAAGCAGACTAAAAATAAAGAAAATTAGATCAGGGGTGAACCTAATATGGTATATATCAAATAAAAAATTTTGATATTGTGATTTTGATATTATGGTATTTGATATATATTTTAAATGTTATTGATATATGGTATGATAGTCGGTATTTATAAATGGCATACCGAAATATCGAATACCATACCGAAGTGTATATATATATATCAAATCATTTTTTTGTGTAATCATTTTTTCTTTGGCTACTCTATCTTGATTGTAATGTCTTTTTTTGTGCAATTGATTAACAAAAGGAGTTGTTTATACTTCCTTTTGAATATATATTTCTACATGTGTAATATGTAATTATGATACGATTGAGACGTACTTTTGGAAAGCCGAAGTAATAATACTCTATTATGTATATGTTGTCGAAGTTGAACAAACTATGGTTACCAATTACCATACTGCAAAATATCAAAATTAAACCTCAAAATACCGAACCATACCGAATTAATATGGTATGGTTATGGTATAGTGTTTTTAAAAATCGAATATTGAATTGTCATATTAAAATTTCAAATACCATGTCATACCATACCATGCCAATTCCTACCCGAGACGTTTTCTATATTTTCTAGTAGCGTAAAGGTGTCATCTGATAGTTGTAATTTTTCTTTTTTTTTAATTAATTACAGGGATGTGATGGTTCAGTGCTACTTAATTCTACTAAAAGTAATAAAGCTGAGAAAGATGCAATTGCAAACTTAAGCTTAAGAGGATTCCAAGTGATTGATGCTGCTAAATCTGCTTTAGAAAAACAGTGTCCTGGCACTGTCTCTTGTGCCGATATTTTGGCATTAGTAGCTCGTGATGCTGTTTCACTGGTAAATAATTACTCCCCTCATTTCAATTGTATTTGTTTGGTTTTGAATTGGCACAAAATTTAGAAAGTAAAGAATATTTTTTAATATTGTGGTCTTAAAATATGTGGGATGTATCAAAAATTTCTTTAATCTTATAGTTTTAAATATGTCGTGTGAAAATTAGAATTAAGGAGTTATCAAATAAAAAAAAAATATTTTTTTGAAACGAATTATGAAGAAAAGTTAGAAAAACAAATTGAAATAGAAGGTGTACTAATTCTAATTCCCTGTGCTTTAATTTACTTTGTTTGGCATAAGTGTTATTTGAAGTGTCAAAGAGGGTTTTCTTTGAATGTTTTTCTTAAATATTTTGAAAATTTTAACTATTTAACTTGTAGTGTTTTTATGTTATTTTGCATGTTTCTATGATCTAAGCATGGGAGTTTAAGAATAATTGTAGGTCGATGACGATCCAAGAAAACTCCGACTTAATCAGCCTCTGGCTGAGAGACATTTACCTCATCACGATCACAAGGAGAGGTTCACTGTGATAAGGAAATTATGAAAAAAAAAAAATGAAATGCATAGAGGACTATCCTCTTATTGTGGCATGCTAGCTCATCAGAAATGGAAGAATTTATTTTTGAGTTCATACACAAAAATTAGATATTTTGACACTTGTATTTCAAATCATGCTAAATAAAATGGAACAGGCGGAGTTGTATATATTCACTCCCATTTATTATAATTTCAGCAAAATGAGTGCACATATAGTTTTTCTATGAACATATTAATTATGCTTTTTCTTTTTTTTCAGATTAATGGACCAACATGGCAAGTACCATTGGGAAGAAGAGATGGGAGAGTTTCAGTTCTCTCAGAAGCCACAACAAATTTGCCAACTCCTTTCGATAATTTCACTACTCTAAAAACAAGATTTGGTGCGTTGGGCCTAAATGTCAAAGATCTTGTTGTTCTATCAGGTAATTGAAATATGCATTTTTGATCTCTTTATTTGTAAAATCTTCACAGATTTATCGAATTATACAACACTACGTTATTTGCTTTTCATGTCTTATGTTAAGTTCTTATTGTTAATTCATGTCTCATGATATACAGTTCTAATAAAAATAGTCTAAAGTTAAGATATTTCTTTCATAAAAAGATCAGAAACAGTACACATTTTTTAATTATTTGAAACTATGTGCGTAGTCATACACATATTACAAAAAAAAAAAAAAAAAAAAAAAAAAAAAAAAACTAGATATGACAAATAACTGAAGGATCAAAAGTACCATCTCTATATTCTTTTCTTAGTTTCTTATCTCTACATGCATATATATTGTCAAGAGATTATTAATATTTTTTATCCAGCAGCCAACTATGTAATTTCCCCTTTGTTTTATTTAGGTGGACACACTATTGGAGTATCACATTGCTTTTCCTTTGGAAGCCGTTTGTACAATTTCACTGGTAAAGGTGATATGGACCCAAACATGGACAAAAATTACATAGCCCAATTGAAGATTAAATGTAAGCCCAATGATGTGACAACCACAGTTGAAATGGACCCTGGAAGTTTCAAAACATTTGACACTGATTATTACACTTTGGTCAGCAAAAGAAGAGGGCTATTTGTATCTGATGCAACACTTCTTACAGATAAACAAACAAGAACTTACGTTTCGGCACAGTTAAGTTCTAACGGGTCAACTTTTTTTGAGGATTTTGGGGTGTCAATGGTGAATATGGGCAAAATTGGAGTTCTTAATGGAAAATCGGGCGAAATTAGAAAAAGATGTGCTTTTATAAATTAAGAGGAATAATTTTGTGAAGTTATTTCTCTTGCAGAATTCTAGTCATTTTCGTATCATTTTTTTCTTATTTCAATTTTTAATTAGTTAGTGAAAAATGTATTGTGTGGTGTGGTATACGTATCTTTTTGTATTTTAATTATATAAGTTTGTCATTCAGTTTGTTAAGTATGTAACTAATAAAATTGGTGCTTCAATTTTGTAGCATGCATGATTAAAGTTGTCCTTGTTTACTTTATTGGGATAGATCATAATCTCCTCAACTAGACGAGTTTTATTTAGTGCATATCCACGCATTACTTTGGCCTAATTATCCCTTAGAACTTACGGGTCGTTTGGTAGAGTATATCATAATAATGCAAAATATGATGTATTAATAATGCATGTATTAGTAGTGCTTGTGTTAGTTATACTTGCATTAGTTATGCTTGTATTCTTCTTATGCAACGTTTGGTTTGATCTATTAAAAATAATATATTTTGTATAATTTCTATTAAAAGAAATTATTTGACAAAAATGCCCTTCCACTATCTTTCCAGTAAAGCCCAGACCAATAAATTGAAGCCCTGTGTATTCTTCTTCCTTCTTCCCTCTTCACTATTTTCTACTGTGTGCGTATGCATTTTTCCTCTCGTATTCTCCTCACTGTTCTCTGCATATGGGTTTGTGTATTTTTTTTCGTTTCTTGTGTTTCTACTCTGTTTCTTCTTCTTCTTCTTCTTCTTCTTCTTCTTCTTCTTCTTCTTCTTCTTCTTCTTCTTCTTCTTCTTCTTCTTCTTCTTCTTCTTCTTCTTCTTCTTCTTCTTCTTCTTCTTCTTCTTCTTCTGAAATATGAATGCTACTTAAATATGACAAGAACTATATTATTCGTTTCGAATATTCATCCTTCAAATTACTGAATTCTGTTTACTTATGTGATTGAGCGAATTTTGTGTAATTGATGACTGTCCTGAAGAGGATATTTTTGGAATAAGAATGGAAAAGAAATTGGAAAAAATTTGAAGGGTAAAATAGTCATCTTATAAATTAATGCATAAAGCTTTGTATTATTAATGCATAAAAAATGGTGGTATTAGTTATATATAACATAATATGCAAAAGAGTATATAACGAATGCTTGCATTAGTTATACATAAATTTAAAAAGTATACCAAACAAGGTATTAGTTTTTCTATCAAACGACCCCTTACACTCTATCAAACGACCCCTTACACTTTGTTTGGATGATGGTTTGCCATGGTTTCATAATGTACTGGACAGTATGGTATGGTATGGTATGGTACAATACTATTTTGGATAGATTGTATCGTTCACTATTGTTTGATAAGAGTTTTTTGTTTGGTTTGATGGTATGGTACTGTATTATAACAGATAAATTTACTAAAATACCCCTAATATAATATTAGTGTTCTCACCATTATTTTATAGAACTGGCCTTTCTCTTGTTAGGTGTTTTCATATTTCATAGCGTTCCTATAATACCCATCCGTTTCAGTGCAAAATTTTAATCAGCAAAAACTACTCCATAAGATTTTTATGCTTGTGTTCTTTGATATTACTATTTGACCATTGCTTGTAAAATCATTTCGAATCCATATTTCCCTGAGAATTTATCTCCTTGGAGTTGCTTGATGCTTGAGTATTTCATGGAATGTTGAAAGTTTGATATTCAACTTTTTTGTTTTTGGATGAAGGAGTTTTAACAATATTTGGACTTCTTTCCTGTTATATCTAAAAATAATTCCTAATTCGTTATGTTTTTTTTTTCCGTAAAATTCTTGAAGAAATTGCAAAAATGACGGAGCTACGATACTAATGTTGAATCTCAAACTTGGAAAATAATTGTGCGTAAAAATTATAACATACTAAGGTTGTAAGTAAAATGGGGTAAAGGGTAAAATAGGAATAGAAAATACTATATGAGGGTATAGTTGGAAAAATAAATAAGAAAGCCATGCAAAATCACCAAATTGGTGGTTCTAAAAATTGGACAATTCCATGGTTCCCAAACCATGAAAGATTACCATACCATACCATACCATGCCTTTTAAAAAACAATCAAAACAAACATGGTTTCCTTAAAAATCATACCATACCACAGAAAATCACCATCCAAACTACCTATTAGTAATTTGATAGCCTGGTACACACCCACCCCCACCTCCTACTTAGCTACCAGCTTGAGCTGTCCAACTAATTAATAGGACTGTTGGACAATAAAATTTTTGAGGCAAAAAATAAATAATTCGAGACAAGAAAATATTATAACAATCAATTTTATTAATGTCAATGTGAGTGTTACAATCTCTATGAATCTTCTGATTCGCCTTTTCAAATATAAATTCAAGGGCTTCGAGCTTGATCTTGAATTTGAACTTGATTTCTTGATTTGAGAGACTTGATCTTGACTTGTGCTTGAATTCAAGGGCTTTTGAGCTTGTTCTTGAATATTGTGGTCTTGATCTTGAATCTTGATGAACTTGCTTTGACTGCTTGAGCTTTTTAGAAAAATTGCGGAGTTTGATCCACGAGCTTTCTCTTGCTACTTGTTAGAGTGCTGGGGGTCCCTTTTTCTGAATTATGAGGCCCCTATTTATAGTTGTAGGAAAGGAAGAGTCATGATGAATATGGACTTCCTTTGACCAATCAGATTTAAGTGATGTGGCGCCTTTTATGGGCTTTTATTTCATGGGCCTGCTGCATCAGTTTGACATGTGGCACAATTCTATTGGCTCCTTCACTTGACTTGGCATGCCACGTCATTTGACACGTGGCGCTTATTTGGGCCTCTAGAATATGACAATATTTTGGGTTTCGTAAAGTGGGCTCATCATTTGTAGCCCAAATTAATGGACTAACCCAATAAATATTGGGCCTTATTTAAATCCATACCTATTTGGACTTAAATAATTAATTCAATTATATTAATCTGTAATATTTATTCGGGACTAATATATTTTGAATTTAATATAATCCGAATTTTGTACAGATTTAAATTTAATAAAATTGCATCGCCCACAAATGCCCCCTACTTCAAGACTTGTCGAGACATTTAATATTTTGGAGACTAGCCTTGAAGTATGATTATTTAAACATGTTTCCTCCGTGCTTCAACGATTTTTCATACATAAGAACAACTCATTCAAAAACTTTAAAGCCAAACCATATTGACATTATCTCTCAAAGCTCTCTTATTTTTTTTTTCACAAATCTCTATACTTAAGACCCGTTGGTGAGACATGATATCCAATTTCAAATAGTTTTGGAAGACTTTTTCATTGCCTTACTTAACCAAGAATAAAACTCTTCCGATTTACACTTAGATTGAAGAAGGAAACAACCTCCAATTTGACTTTGTGTAGGAGAAGGAAACAACCTCCAATTTGAATTTGTATGAAAGAAGGAAATCAACCTCCAATTTGAATTTGTATGGGAGAAGAAAATAACCTCCAATTTGAATTTGTATGGAAAAAGAAAATAATCTCCAATTTGAATTTGGAGATAGAAGCTATCCCAATTTGAATTTATATTGGAGAAAAAAACAATCTCCAATTTGAATTTGGAGATGAAAGTTATTCCAATCTGAATTTATATTGGAGAAGAAAACATCCATCCTACAACTCTATAAAAGAAGGTAGTTTCCCCACTTTTTTAATAACAATTTTGGGGTTTTCAAGCCATCAACAATATTGAGGTAATTTCTTTCCCTCCTACTTTCTCTTATTTTCGTCACTTTTTTTCAGCATAGCATGTTAGTGGTAGAAAATTCATATCTAATTGTAGGAAAATCAAAATTATGAACCGTTTGATATTCCAGAAACTAGACTTCGAGATCTATAACATATCCAAAATTCATCTTTAAATTCCATCAACATAAATATCGATAATTTTTAATTTAGCCCTGAATTTTATCATGCTGAAAATTTCAGATTTGCGCGTCTTTACTAAAACTTTCATATCTTGAAGTAGGAAGGATGAAATCACAAGCTGCTTGATTCTTATGAAACTAGATACAAATATCTATAACATATCTAAAATTCATAATTTAATACACTCGAGATATTTTCAGGTGTTATCTCGAAATCAACATTGAGTTTTGATGCATCAACAATTTTAGATTTATGCGACATCACCAAAAATATTATATCTCAATGTGAGAGTATCAACATTATGGTCCGCTTGATCCTACAGATGTAGGAAATATGCATGTATAATATATCCAAAATTTGGATTTTATCATTTTTTGGATTGTTCCAGATGATTTTTTGAAGTCGATCATATATGTTATCTGACAGAGGATTCCAGATTTGCATTGCTTCCCCAAATAATTTATATCTTGATGTGGGACCATCACCACCAAAGGGAGATTTGATTGCCTCAAACTAGATTTTGAGGGTTTTATTCTCATCAAGGCATCTTGTCTCAATCCAAATTGGTGATATACAATTTTCAAGATCGCAACGCTCTGACAGGTAATATCTTTTCTATTTGTGTTTTTACCTTCTTCTTGTTTCCTCCTTTTTTTTGTAGGGTTGAAACAATATGCAATATTCAACCATTGGTCGGCTTAAGGTGGTAAAAGTTTAACTTTGCCTCTGTCACCTTAAGACCGAAAGACTTATGCATAATTGGCTGGCTTAAGGTGGTAAAAGTTCAACTTTGCCTCTGTCACCTTAAGACCGAAAGACTTACGCATAATTGACCGGCTTAAGGTGGTAAGAGTTTAACTTTGCCTCTGTCACCTTAAGATCGAAATACTTACGCATAATTGGTCAGCTTAAGGTGGTAAGATTTTAACTTTGCCTCTATCACCTTAAGATCGAAAGACTTTGCTTGAAGACGGCATGGTTTTCTTTAAGTATGGGCCCTTCCACCGATGTATTTATGCGATGATCTTCTCTAAATATGGGCTCTTTCATCGATGAACTTATGCAATGGTCTTCTTTAAGTATGGGCCCTTTCACTTGATGCACTTATGCAATGGTATTCTTTAAGTATGGGCCCTTTCCAATGATTAGCTTAAAATGCAAAGGAACAAATTTTTGTCTACCTTAAGGCATGAAAATTTTGATATCCTTTCAAAGATAAACCTGCGAAAGGCCGGCTTAAGGTGTAAAGGGAAAAATTTTGTCCACCTTAAGGCATGAAATTTTTTATATCATTTTAAGGATAAACACGTAAGAGGCCAGCTTAAGGTACAAAGGGCAAATTTCATCCACCTTAAGGCATGAAAATTTTTATATCCTTTTAAGGATAAACACGTAAGAGGCCAACTTAAGGTGCAAAGGGATAAATTTTTTCCACCTTAAGGCATGGAAATTTTGAGATCCTTTTAAGGATAAACCCGCGAGTGGCCACCTTAAGGCATAGAACTTTTGAGATCCTTTTAAGGATAAACCCGCGAGTGGCCAGCTTAAGGTGCAAAGAGACAAATTTTATCCACCTTAAGGCATGGAAATTTTGAGATCCTTTTAAGGATAAACCCACGAGAGGCCAACTTAGGGTGAAAAGGGACAAATCTTGTCCACCTTAAGGCATGGAAATTACGATATCCTTTAAGGATAAACCCGTAAGAGGTCAGCTTAAGGTACAAAGGGACAAATCTTGTCCACCTTAAGGCATGGAAATTTCAATAGCCTTTAAGGATAAACTCATTAGAGGCCCGCTTAAGGTGAAAATGAATAAATCTTATCCACCTTAAGGCATGTAAATTTTGAGATCCTTTTAGTTGTAGGCTTGGAGAACTTTGGCATTCCAAATCCCATTGAAGGAACTCTCTTTCTTTTCGATGGGTTGCCCCCATTGAGTCACAAATATTTAGAGTAAGTCCAAAATTTAATTAGGATAGTTTCATACTTGGTATCTATATGGTAGATACTGTATGAACATATTTTTTTTTACACTCGTGAAACTGAACTCAGAATGAAATTCCAAGCGCCTACGTACCTCAGTAAAGAGGATCAAGTCACAATGTAGTTCTGGGTGAGTGTTTTTTTTTCTTGTCTCCTAACTTTTGCCTAGGCCGCCTCTTTCAAGGTTTTCAACCTAGCGGACTTTTATTTTCTTTTTGAGCCATACAAAACTCTTGCAGGCCAGGAGTGGAAATACAGTTTATACTCGTGCCTTAAGGAGTGTACATGCAGTAAGGAGTGTACATGCATTTTATACTTTTGCCTTAAGGAGTGTTATCTTCCTTTAAGGATAGAACTTCTTCAAGAACTTGGCATTGATAGGGTTAATCCTCACGCTATCTGCATTGACAAAATTGTAAGCACCGTTTGAATATACCTCTTGTACAACATATGGTCCATCCCACTTTGGGGTGAATTTTCCCCCAGACTTATGAGAAGTGATAATGGGCCTTCTTACTACAAGGACTTGATCTCCAACTTGGAAGCACCTTAAGTAAACCCTTTTGTTGAAAGAATAAGATAGCCGGGCTTGATAATATTCAAGATTTTATTGAGCCTCCAGCCTCTTCTCATCAAGAGCTTCTAAATCCACAAGACACAACTTATCATTTTCTCCATCAGTGAGCCCTTCTAGAATGGCAGTCTCAAAAAAGGTATTTGATGCTCAAGTAGCAGAATTGCTTCAACCCCAAAAGCAAATGAGTATGGGGTTGCTTGCGTCGGTGTGCGGTAAGTTTTCCTGTACGCCCACAAAGTTTATTCCATCCGCTCATGCCAGTCTCGTTTGGATTTGGAGATGACTTTCTTCAACAAGTTGCATAAAGTCTTATTGAATGCTTCGGCTAGATCATTGGTGGCAGCATTGTACATAGAAAATTTGTGTTGCTTGAAACCAAAGAGGTCACAGATTTTGTTCATCAGCTTGTTATCAAATGGCTTTACATTGTCAGTTATTATGTACTGAGGGATTCCAAAGCGGTAAATAATAGTCACTCGCATGAAGTTCGCAACATTTTCTTACTTTACTTCCTTGAGAGCAACAGCTTCGACCCATTTTGAGAAGTAATCTGTCCTGGCCAAGATGGATAAGTGTCCACCAGAAGAATTTGGTAGTGGACCAACAACATCCATTCCCCAAGCATTGAATGGCCAAGATGCTACAGTTGGATGTAGCACCTCTGGAGGTTGATGTATGAAATTTGCATGGAATTCGCAAGCTTTGCATTTTCTAGCATAGTCCAAGCAATCTTTCACCATCGTTGGCCAATAATATCCCATCCTTTTAATGTGAAACTGGAGCTTCGATCCAGACTTATGTGATCCACAAACTCTCGAGTGCGCTTCTTGAAAAGCTTGAATTGTTTCTTCCTCTCCCAAACACCATAAAGTACTCCTTTAAATGATCTTTTGTACAGTGTGACTTTTTAGTAAAGGAAGCGAGGTGCAAACCGATGAATGTCAATCTTTCTCCTTGGATATTCTGGAAGTATCCCATAACATAAATAATCAATGATAGGTTGTCGCCAATCTTCTTTTACAGCTTCAGAGACGGCAACGAGGTATTCAACCTTGTTTTCTACATCATCATCTGGAGGCGGTACTACCCATTCTTGGCGGATAGTAACTCGCGTCTGATTTGGAAGAGTTAAGGTTGAGGCCAAAGCAGCTAAGGCATCAGCTTGCTTATTTTCTCTCCTTGGCACATGTTGGAGGGTTACTCCTCCAAACCACCCCATCAACTTTTGTGTATAATCATGATATGATCGTAGCTCAGGCTTTTTGACTTCATAGCTTCCCAAAAGCTGCTTGATCACCAATTGGGAGTCACCAAAGACTTGTAATTGTAGTTGTTTCATGTCAACTGCCATCTCAAGTTCAAGTATTAAATATTGATATTCAGCAACATTATTAGAGCAATGATTTATTAGGGTAAAAGAGTATGGGATGACCTCTTATTGTGGAGTGACGAACACCACATCGGCACCAGCTCCATCTCGATGTGTGGAACCATCAAAGTACATCATCCATGGGGATCTAACTTCAACAACAATTGCATCTTCATTAGGGAGTTCATCGCTCAGCTCCCAGTCATCATGTATTAGGTGATCTGCCAAGAAGTCAACCAATGCTTATCCCTTTACAGCCTTTTGAGGAACGTACACAATCTCAAACTATTGAAATTAAAGGTACCACCTTGCAAGTCGGTCACTTAGGACTGGTTTTGACATCACAAACTTGATGGGATTTTCCCTAGACACGAGACGGACAACATGAGCTTGAAATTAGTATTTCATCTTTTGGATAAACAAAGCCAATGCCAAACATAACTTTTCAATTGGAGAATACTTCAGCTCATTTGGTGTCATCATTCTGCTCAGATAGTAAAGTGAGTTTTCTTTACCTTCACTATTTTCTTGAGCCAGTAGTGCTCCAACTGACCTCTCTTGTGCCGCGATATAGAGTATCAATGGCTTCCCAGGTATGGGTGCCACAAGAACTGGTGGCTTCATTAAGTATGATTTAATACTCTCAAAGACATTACTACAAGCTTGGTCCCATTCGAAGGGAGTGTTCTTCTTCATGAGATGACGAAATGGTTGACATTTTTCAGCCACGTTTGAGATGAACCTCCTTAAGTATGCAAGCCTTCCTTGAAGGCTTTTTAGCTGATGAATATTTTGAGTTTTGGGCATCTTTAAAATTGCATTGACCTTGGCTTGATCATTTTTAATTCCTCGGTGTCGCACAATAAAGCCAAGAAACTTTCTTGAAGTAACTCCAAAGGCACACTTTAATAGATTCATCCTAAGTTGATATCTTCGATGTAACTCAAATACCATTCTTAGGTCTTTTAAGTGGTCGTCTCTCTTTCTTGACTTCACCACTAGATCATCCACATAGCATTCAACATTTTTATGGAGCAGGCCATCAAAGATGTTCTGCATATCCCTTTGATAAGTGGTGTCGGTGTTCTTCACAGCAAAAGGCATCACCTTGAAGCAATAAATACCTTTGGGCATACAAAATACAGTAAGTTCTTCATACTTTGGCGCCATACAGATTTGATTGTAGCCAAAAAAATCATCCATGAAGGACATTGCCTCATAACCAGTGGTGGAATCAATCATTAACTCCGGTATGAGGATTGGAAAATCATCCTTAGGGCATGCATTGTTGAGATCTCGAAAGTCAACACAAACTCGAATTTGGCCATTCTTCTTCCTTACTAGAACAATACTTGAAATCCATGTGGGATATTTGAACTCACGAATAAATCGAGCTTTAATGAGTTTGTTAACTTTATTTTTGATCAGTGGAATCAACTCTGGCCTAAAGCGTTTCTGGGCTTTCTTAACAGGACGGGCACCATTCTTGACTGCCAACTGATGGACCGTTACTTTTGGATCTAAGCCAGAAATTTCCTTATAGCTCCAGGCAAAGACATCCATATATTCTTTGAGTATGTACATATAAGCAATTTTCTCCTCCACTTCTAGAAACACACTCAGGTAAGTTGGTCTTGGTTCTTCATCGGTTCTAAGGTTAACTTTCTTCAAGGGATCTATTGTGGCCTTTACTCCTTCTTCAAGTTGCGATGAAGCATCTCCAGTATCTTCCTCCTCTTGAGGATCATCGTCATTGGCGGATATATGATAACACCAAAAGACATCTTCTATCTCTTCATCAACCTTTATTTGAGATGAGATATTTTTGTTATTCTGGATCATAACATGATATGAGAAGCCAACACTCTCTTCATCTTCTTTGCGTTGCTTGGTATAAACCACAGTATGCGCTTTTGCTTTTAGCACCTCGTTGTATGAAACTACCAGTTCCATCTGTAGCTTCATTCTAGAAGGAATCAAACTTTGGAAACCCTTCCATATTCTAAGTGAAGAGTGCATCATCATGCTTTGATGACTCCTCTTACGTTTGTTGATTTTTCTCTTATTTAGAGGTCCTAACCTTTCGAACACAGAAGTTCTTGCAATTGATTATCCAAGTCGGTCAAAGATAGAAGCCCTCTTGTTGGATGCAGTGGATTCTTCTTCTATAGTGATGTAATTTCTAACCACCATTCATATGGAGATGCGAATTGGAGGTGGCTGCGTATATCCTAGGCCTTCACGTGCCTGCCTGGTCATACCTTCCGATGGAATTTTTCCCAACCTTGATGGCTCATTTGGATTGTATCCAGCCTTTATAAATAGCTTGTATGCATTTGGATCAAAGCCATCCTTCATATGTTTCGTAGGGAGTGTCATATCTTGTGGTAGATTTTAAGCCACAGACTCTTCAAGAAGTCTTGAGGATGGAATTATTGCATCA
Organism: Capsicum baccatum var. pendulum; assembly: GCA_030864225.1. Taxonomy (NCBI): domain Eukaryota; kingdom Viridiplantae; phylum Streptophyta; class Magnoliopsida; order Solanales; family Solanaceae; genus Capsicum; species Capsicum baccatum. The sequence goes on along the minus strand of CM061552.1, from coordinate 279,442,962 downwards.
ATCTTCCTGATAGGTAAAGTTAGCCCCTTTAGCATATTATCTTGGGAATCTGATGGGTGATCTTTTTCTTTCCATACCTTCGGTACGTAACGAAGAATGGGAGTTGCTTTTTTTTCAAAGAAGCGACACCTTCTTTATTTGAAGTGGAGAGAGGCTTCTTGGTGGCAAAATTTTTGACAATCACCATGACCTTCTTAGATACAAAATCATCACACTTGGTCTTGGTGACATCTTCAACCCTTTTCTCATCCACAACATGCTTTTTTAAGTAGAATTTTACATCAGCAAAATGTGACTCAGGTTCAGTGAATGGCTTGTCATCGACAACTATCTTTGTTTCCACTCCGCCTTCGAGGTGCTTCAAGCATTGATAGTAAGAGGATGAGATAATTTTGTTCCCATGCACCCAAGGCCTACCAAGTAATATATTGTTTGAAGTTTTGGCATCGATCACATACATCAATTGGTTTGATTGAAAATCATCCATACGAATCCCCAACTTGATACATCCCATGGCCCTATGGCCCCCTTGATTGAAGCCTTGGATCATTATATGGCTTTCGTCCAGTTCGCTAGTAGCGATTCCAAGTTCTTACATCGTGCGGATAGGCAGTATGTTGACTCCAGACCCTTCATCTATCAAGATTCTATTGATCTTCTTTCCTAGAATTTGACCCACCATGTATAAGGGACGGTTATGTAGGGCCTCACCAAGCAGAAGATCGTTATTTGTGAATATGATTTTTGTATCATACATATGTGCCTCTCCGCCAAGAGTTTCAGCAAGCTTTTCAGAAGGTGAAGGAACCTCCATGGGTAGATTCTCACCCTTTTCCCCCTTTTGGCAGTATTAAAACAAGACGTCTCAAGGTTGACTTGGGTAGTCTTTACACGAAACCAACTCGATAAGAATTTCTCTAAAGTCACTAGACGTCGAGGTTCTTGGTGGTAAATCTCAGTCACCCTCGTCTTCTTTGGGAATTCAACCAACTTCTATTTTCTTGGTTTCTTTTCCATTCTTCTTCTGGTTGGCTGCTCGGATAACTCCTTTTGCAAACTCATCCTCCCGCGTCTGCGACTCATCGCCAGAGTCCAACTTTCATCACTGGCTTCATCAACTGAAGACCTATCAGGCTCTAATATTTTATCATTATGCTCTTCGACACATATTTAGATTGGGTCGAGCGAGCCAAAAGTAATAGAGATTTGATGAGAACTGGCCGTCTCATCATCGAAGAAGATCTTTTTCTCTTTTGCCAGTTTCATGACTTTATCTTTAAAGACAAAGAACTTTTCCAGAGGATGACTTATAAGCCTATGATATTTTCAATAATTAGGGTCATTGGTCCTTCCAGCTTCATTGGGATGCTTCATCTCTGGGAGTTCAAAGAGCTTATGCTCAAGGAGTTCATCAAAAATCTCAGAAACATCAGAATCAAGGAAGGGATATTCCTTTTCTTGCATCTTATTTGAAGTTTTTTTATTCGGAAGTGCTCCAGAAGTCATCTTCAAACTTTGATTCTTGCTTACCTTTGTGGTGACCTTCACAGGAGACACATCAACATTCATGGACTCCTTGTTTTCATATTTGGGAACAAACTTGCTCCATCTTTTGGGTTCCTACTTTTTCTTTTCCCTTCGAGGTTCATGAATAGGTTCTCCTTCCTTTCTAGCAGAATACATGTCCAACTCCATGTCATGAGCATGAGTAGCTAACTCTTCAAAGGATTGTGGTTTAATTCCTTGCAAGATGTAGAGAAGTCCCCAGTGCATTTCTTGGACGCACATCTCTATTGCAGAAACTTCACTGAGCCTATCTTTGTAGTTTAGACTGGCATTTCTCTATCGATTGATGAATTCGATGACTGGCTCATCCTTTATTTACCGAGTATTTGTGAGCTCTATCATGCTCACCGTACGCCTTATGATATAAAACTAATTTAGGAACTCGTGTTCCAATTGCTCCCAACTATTGATGGAGTTAGGCTCGAGATCTGTATACCAATCAAAGGCATTTCCCTTTAGGGAATGAACAAATTGTTTAACAAGATAGTCACCGTATGTTCCAGCATTATTATATGTCTTGACAAAGTGTGCGACATATTGTTTTGGGTTACCTTTGCTCTCAAATTGTTGAAATTTGGGGGGTTGATAGCGAGCAGGCATTTTGAGGCTATCTATTCTTGCAGTGTAAGGCTTGGCATATGCAAGGGTAGACTTGTTGACAACATCATACTTGTCTTTGAGGGTCCCTTTAATAAATTCCCTCAATTGCCCAATCGGGATCATTCCCTCAGCAAAAACTTGCACCTCTTTAGTCGACGGTGTTTGTTTCACAGGATTTTCTATCTCATGAACCTCTGGAGCTTTTCCCGGTGCATGGATAGATTCTCCGTCTATCATGCCTTCCACCCTATCCACTATCTTATCAATCCTAGCTTCTTGATTCTGAACATAGTTGGTCAGGCCTTCATTTGCCTTTTGTCAGATCGCAAGTAATTCCTCCATAGACGAAGCATCAGTTACCATTGCTTGCATGATTACCATAGATATTAGAGAGTAACATGGATTATCATATAAGTTGATCCTTGAAGTGCTCAGCTTCTGGGGTGTAAGTGGAGATGACGCATTTTTTGAACGACCATCACTCTTTGAGCCAGAGTATTTGGAACCAGAATGCTCAAGTAGTGCTAGAGTCTTCTTAAGCGATTTGCCACACTTCTTTCTCCTTCCGAAGCACTTTTATTGGACTTCGTTCCTTTTGGGGTTGAAGATCCAAAAACTGAAGATGGAGCGGACGATACTGGATGTGTTTGTTGTCCTAGCAAACCTGTCTTGCTTCTTGTGACAGCTCCCAGGCTTCCGAAAGTAACACCAAGGATGTTTTCTACTTCAGCAAAAAACTTTGAATCTACAACCTTGGAAGCAATTGATTGAGAATTGACCATATTGAAAGTCATTTCGTTGTTCTTAAACTTTAAAGTATGAAAAATTGATATGAGAGGTATAGATTGTCCCACTGGACGTGCCAAAATTTGTTGGATAATAAAATTTTTGAGGCCAAAAATAAATAATTCGAGACAAGAAAATATTGCAACAATCAATTTTATTAATTTCAGTGTGAGTGTTACAATCTCTATGAATCCTATGATTCACCTTTTCAAATATAAATTCAAGGGCTTCGAGCTAGATCTTGAATGTGAACTTGATTTCTTGATTTGAGGGACTTGATCTTGACTTGTGCTTGAATTCAAGGGCTTTTGAACTTGTTCTTGAATATTGCGGTCTTGATTTTGAATCTTGATGAACTTGCTTTGACTGCTTGAGCTTTTTAGAAAAATTGCGGAGTTTGATCCACAAGCTTTCTCTTGCTACTTGTTAGAGTTCTGGGGGTCCCCTTTTCTGAATTATGAGGCCCCTATTTATAGTTGTAGGAAAAGAAGAGTCATGATGAATATGGACTTTTTTTGACCAGTCAGATTTAAGTGATGTGGCGCCTTTTATGGGCTTTTATTTCATGGGCCTGTTGCATCAGTTGGACATGTGGAACGGTCCTATTGGCTCCTCACTTGACTTGGCATGCCACATCATTTGACATGTGGCGCTTATTTGGGCCTCTAGAATATGACAATATTTTGGGTTTAGTAAAGTGGGCTCATCATTTGTAGCCCAAATTAATGGACTAACCCAATAAATATTGTGCCTTATTTAAATCCATACCTATTTGGACTTAAATAATTAATTCAATTATATTAATCCATAATATTTATTCGGGACTAATATATTTTGAATATAATATAATCCAAATTTTGTACGGATTTAAATTTAATAAAATTACATCGCCCATAAGGACATTATACGATATATGGGAAATGATTAATTAAAACAATCCTTCGCGCTTGTAATTTGTCTCATATAGGCCCTTTGTCAATCTATTGGCAATAAATACTCCTAAAGGTATTTATGTTTCAAATATAAATAAGGCCAAGCACATTGCTGAATTCTTAAATTTGGCAAGAACTTTCACTTTGGCACCTGAAGTGGGCGATGTTCATTTTAAACGCCTAAACCAGCTATTAACTATGTTATTTTGACACTTATTTTTACAATCAGTTGATATTATAAAGTGGGTGTAATACACAGTTGCTGACATGACATACGACCAATTAAAAAAAAACATGTGACACTTTTGTGTAAAATAATAATTTTAAATAAATTATAGATAAAAATTAACTTTTAAATAATTAATTTAAATTTAAAAAAAGTTAAATAAATGACTCTCCCCCCCCCCCCAACATCATCTTCTCTAAGTACCCCCACCCTAATTAGTGTTGCAACTGCTCTCTCCCTCCCAACCAATCCACCCTACCCTAAGATTATATTCTCCACGTAGCCCACCCTCCAAATTAATGTTGCAGCAATGTCCCCCCCCCCCCCCCAAATCATTTTCTTCAATTATCTAACCCCCAGGTTATTGTTGTTGCAATGCTCCTCTGCCTGCCCCCTCGATCATCTTCTCTAATACCCTACCCTAAAATTATCTTCTTCAAAATCTTTTCAGTTTTTTCAATGACAATAGACGTTGACTCCAAACAACAATGACAATGGTCATTTATCTCACCCATGCCCCCTCCTCTATAATGATCTGACCAGGACCTGACCATGATCGGTATCTCAAGTCCACAGAGGATTGGACACTATCCCTTTTGCGTATCCAAATAGAACATAACACACATGACAACGGCTAAATTCCAAAAATATATCAAGATTGGAAGTAATAAGTTTAAAGACATCTAAGAGTGTCAACATCAATACCCAATCCACAGTAATATCCACAAAGCCTCTACTAATTCAAAAATAATCTAAGTGTAGACATGTCTCCGACCTTGACAATTACAATGACAATGACATTGTAAATGTGAAGTCTTCACTTCTAATTTATGGAAGAAAAACCAATGAAATGATCAAATCTTTCAAAGAATAGAAGCTCGCCACTTCACCACAAACGACCAAAGACCCGAGCCAATTCACCTAACACTGCGCAAAAAAAGTAGACTTGCCCTCGGACCCTGCATCGTATGGGGATATAGCGTTCAAAGACGTTAGTGGGTTGAGCACTAGCATGTAACTCAAGGAAGGAATAAAATATTGTCAGTCAAAAGTTTGATTTCAAACATACTATATATGTCCACATACATGCATACATATACATAATAGATGTTGGGGTAGGGAACAAGGTTTAACATGATATTAAAACTTTATCCTGGACTATGTATCTCAACTATCATAAACAAGCCCCCACGGGCTATATGGGTTCAGCTCCCCTGCTGAAAGGGCCTAGTGCATATTAGCCGCACTAATCGGAGGTATCAAGGAAGGCAAAGGGAATCCCCCGACCCTACGTCAATTCAAGATACAAATATATCAACAGTGTGAACTATGCACACGGTCATCAAGACCAATCCTCACGTCGGCAAACATGAGTATCCAATATAAGTCATTCGAGACCCACACCTTCACGACTTAGCTACATAACCCCCATGAATCCCAATTAAAATAAGTTTTGCATAACTCATTCATTAACCAAGGAATTATCCATTACGGTACACCACAGGTATTATCATACCATTTTGCTTGCAAGCTCATAATTATACCATTACAATTCCAATAGCTTGGGGGAATGCCTCGACCTCCTTTGTTCATTAAATCAAGTTGGAGGAATGCCTCAACCTCCTTTAGTTTATTTAATCAAATTGGGGAATTCCTCGACCCCCTTTATTTATTAAATTAAAACATAGACAACAAGACCTTTAAAATCCTTATTCATTGTTTAACCATTTATGCAATGCAATGGTATAGGTGAGTAAGTCAAACCAAGAGATAATTCCACAATTCAAAACCATTTATACAAGTGCGTTAAGGGAATACAATTGTCCAAAACCAATTTCCAAGTTCAAAACATCAAATTAGGGGAATACCTAGACCCCTATTCTTATTCGCACACCCATGTACCCCATTAGTTCAGAAATATTTGAGTCAATGCATAAATAAACTCATAAAAACCATGTGAAAACAATTTAAGAATTATCCATTACAAAACACTCAACCATATCAAAACCCACATTCAAATCCATATAATTAAACTATTTAAAACACATATTTTCACAAAATAAGATTTGGGGAAGAGTAACACGCCTGAAAGTATCACAACTATGGAGAGAAATCATCCTTGAGGTCCCTAATTGACCAAATTCTTAAAAACCCTAAGTGTTTTTACCTTGGATATTTGAGAAAGTTTGAGAAGTTATTTTGATTTGTTTTAGAGTGATAATGACACCCTAAAAGGATTTTAAGTCATCGGTCACAATTGGGGAAGAGGGAAAATATCCAAAGTGTCCTTAATAAAACACTGAAAAATTATCGCTAGTGACTATGGGTCCCTATACGACTCGTAAGGACTCATTACGACTTGTCACCATGAGTCGTAGTGTCATGACCCGAGACTACCCCTAGTCATAACATGATGCTTAGAGTCACAAGTGACCCCAATCTATCCAATAGTCTGGTAACTGTTGAAAGAACTGAAGTTAATAATAACATAACATGAGATGCAGAAGCTAATTGGAAAAGCTAACATGGTATAATATGGAAACAATACTCAATGTATCTGAACATCTGATAAAAATTGAAATCAAGTCTAACTATCTGAAAGCCTCTAAACATAGGTAGTTGATGGGACAAACCCCCAACTAACTCCAACTGATAATAATAAAAGAATGCCTAAAAGTAACTACGGATAACTTATCCTCGAAGGATGAGGACTCACCACAACTATTGTTGAGCAATACAGGAATGGACTACGTACAATCTGGAAACTGAGCGTCTGAACGTATATTATCAAATCAATATTGAACAAAAAAGAGTATGCGGTTAGTACTTTGAATGTACCGGTATGTGAGATAAGGACTAGCTGATATACATGTGGATAATGAACATGAATGCGTGAACATATAAAACAAATGAGACCAAGCATAAATATGTACTGAGGTAATCTATAAAACTAAATAACTGAATTATGATAGACTAAACACCTGGTCATGCAAACCTCCTAAACTTGAATAATCTACATACTGAACTGAGACTGTGGGAGAAAATTATAATCGATATATCCTAATCTGAGAAAAATTGGGGTCCAACCTGTAACCCCAATTGAAAGGGTGTTGGTACCTTGCCAAGGGTACCAACACTGGCTGGCGTGGATCCACTAAACTAATGTCCCAAAGGATGAGGGTGTCATGCCTCTACTGATGGGGGACCCCTTATAATCTACAGTGGTGCCATAGGTCTGGAACTTAGGGACTGCTACTAACAACTCATGTTAACTAACTGGGGAGCCACCATTCCTGTATTTGTTTGGTGCTGAGTATTACTCCCAACTGAATGACATTGGTATTAATATTCATTTAGCATGATCTAGTACTGACAAATGCTCATTATGGTAATATTCTGAATTTAACAAAACAAGCATAGTTTGACTGACTTGTAACCTGAAAATGGTAACATGCATGGTTTTCCTAGTTATTGGGTGTTCATAACCCACCAACACTATCTAATACAAAATTGAACAATCCATCGTAGAGGAAAAATCATGATTAACACCTAAAATTTATAAAAATTCATAGTCTACATGAAAGTTCACCAATTTGGAGAAAAAAGGGTTTATACTTGTAAAAATAGAAAATTCTTGAGACTCAATGGGTGGAAGGGACCCATTGATGAATATCCACATACCTGATAGTAAGAGCCTTGGAAAAATTCCGTCGAACTGATATTTCTTTTGAGAAACCTGAGTCAGCTTGATGAAGATGAGAAAATTGCCTCTTTCATCTCCTATGGGTGGAATATGGATAATTGGTGAGTTTGGAGGCTTTTGGGTCCTTTTATACCACCCCTTGGGATGCCAAAACGACATGGGCATGGCTTTTAAGGAGTGGTAAAAGACATAAAAGTCCCTAGAAAAACGGGTAGGAAAATATGCTCCCAGTCATTATGACTCATCCTATAGCTCGTCACGACTGGTTACGAGTCATAGTCTAAGTCATAGGCTGGAACTCTAAGGCCTGGGCTTTCACTGTCTTAACTACAACTCACCAACTTACGACTCATTGGGACTAGTTATGAGTCTTAGTCTGAGGCCGAGTTCCTGGGTCACTAACTGATCAGGCTATGATCCACTATATGACTCGTAATGTCAGACCACGAGTCGCATGCTAGACTCATAACCACTGGAATAGGTCTTGGGTAACAACACTATTGTGACTATGACTCACTCGTGACCACTCATCATGAGTGGTTACGACTCTATTCCTAAGTTGTAGTCATGGCAGTGTATCAGGTTCTTAGGGGAAGCTTTCCACAATATCTTATTAAAGAGGAACTTGAAATGTTGGAAATATAACCTCATGGACTACTTTTTTGGGATGTTCAGTACATAAAAACTCGGAGTATTAAATTATCTCCCCCTTGGGATCATTCTTCCTCAAATGAAACTAGCTGAGCTGGAGGACTAGGAAGCCTGAGATCATGCACTGTATACTTATAAGATGAGTCATGAATAAATATCTAAAATCTAAAACGAGATGCATGGACTGACCTGAACTCATGAATACATGTTATGAAATGAGGATGGTCGGATAGATAAGATAGAAAATGAGAGGATTATGTTAAGACAATCATTACCTCAAGCTAAATTTGAATTTATAGAGAAGAGATAGGGATATTTGGCTCGCATATTGGCTTCCGCTTACCACGTAGCTCCCTTAACAGAATGATTTCTCCATAGAACCTTAACAAAGGCAACCTACTTATTCCTCAACCTACAGATTTAACGGTCCAGGGTTTTAATTGGGACTTTCTCATAGAAGAGGCTATCTTTCACGCCCATACTTTCTAGAGAAATGGAGGAAGCTGGATCACCAATGCATTTCTTTAGCAGAGAGACATGGAATATTGGATGTACTGATGCTAACTCTGCATGCAACTCTAACTCATAAGATACCTTCCCAAATCAGCTCAAAATCCTATAGGGGCCAATATTACAGGGACTAATCTTCCTATTCTTACCAAATCTCTTCACCCCTTTTTTGGGAGAAATTTTCAAATACACAAAATCACCAACATCAAATTCAAGCTCTCTCCTCCTCACATCTGCATAGAAATTCTGACGACTTTTGGCTGTCTTCAGCCTTTCTCGAATCAAATAAACTTTCTCCATTACCTCATATAATAAATCTGGCCCTATTAAGGCAGCCTCACTTACCTCGAACAATCTAATAGGATATCTACACCTCCTACTATATAGAGCCTCAAACAAAGCCATCTGGATATTGGAGTGATAATTGTTATTATAGGCAAACTTAATTAAAGGTAAGTGATAATACCAACTACCCTTGAAATCGATAACAGAGGCCCTCAACACGTCTTATTAGGTTTGAATGGTCCTCACTGCCTGACCATCTATCTATGGGTGAAAAGCTGTACTAAGATAAGCTTGGGTACTAAGGCCCTTCTAAAAAGCCGTCCAAAAATAAGAGGTAAACTAAGTACCTCTATCTGAAATGATGGTCAACAGAACTCTATGCAACTTTACCAAATCCATGAGATAGATTCTAGCATAATCCTTGGAGGAATATTAAGTATGGATTGGTAAAAAATGGGCGAACATGGTCATTCTATCCATAATGACCCAAACCGAATCATGCTAATGACGCGTACGAGGTAATCCTGTAATAAAATCCATATTCACCATTTCCCACTTCTAAGTGGTGATGCTGAACTCCTGAAGTATACCACTAGGTCTCTAGTGCTTAACCTTGAACTGCTGACAATTCGGACGCTTAGCCACAATTTTTGCAATGTTATTTCTCATACCATTCCACTAATAAACTTACCAAAAATCGCAGTACATCTTAGTGGCTCCTGGATAAGTAGAATATTAAGAACCATGCACTTCTGCTAACATCCGCTACCTTAAACCATCCATATTCGAAACACACAACCTGCCCTGACAATGAAGTACACTATCTCCACCTTGGGAGAAAATCTTTACCTTATGATCCCGAACTGCCTCTTTCAACTTAACCAAAATAGGATCTTTTTCTTGCTTTTTTTCACCTCATATACTAAGAAAGATTTTGAATCATTCTGAACCCAAGTACTACCGTTGGCTGAATCAACTAACCAAATACCCAATATGGCAAACTAATGCACCTCACAAACTAAATCTTTCTTATCATCATCCACATGAGCAACACTCCCCAGAGACATCTACTAAGGGCATCAGCCATAATATTGGCCTTACCCGGGTGATATAACACACTCATATCATAGTCTTTCAATAATTCAAGCCATATTTTTTTACTAAGATTTAGGTATTTTTGTGTGAACACATACTGCAAGCTTTTGTGATCAGTGAACACATCCACATGGACCCCATATAGATAATGCCTCCAAATCTTTAAGGCAAAAACAACTGCTTCCAAGTCGAGATCACGAGTCGGGTAATTCTTCTCATGGGCTTTAAGTTGTCTAGATGCGTAGGCTATAATATTACCTTGCTGCATCAACACACATCTAAGACCAACCCTGGAAGCATCACAATAAACTACAAGCCCATCTGAACTCTCAGGTAGAGTCAATACTAAAGCGGAAGCGAGTCGAGTTTTTAACTCCTAAAAACTCTTCTCGCAAGAATCTAACAACTGAAACTTGACTTTCTTCTAAGTCATTCGAGACATGGGAGAGGAAATAGACAAAAATCCCTCAACAAATTGTCTATAATAACCGAATAAACCCAAGAAACTCTTGATATCTGATAGAGAAATAGGTTTGGGCTAGTTTTTCCCTGCTCTGGTCTTTTAAGGATCAACGCGAATACCATCACCAGAAATAATGTAACTAAGAAAAGCTACTGATCTCAACCAGAATTCACATTTGTTAAACTTAGCAAATAATGGTGATCCTTACGAGTCTATAAAAGCAATTCTCATATGATTAGTATGATGACCTTCATTATAACAATAGATGAGAATATCATTTATGAAGACTATGACGGACATGTCCAGATACTGCTTGAACACTCTGTTCCTCAAGTCCATAAAAGTTGTAGGGACATTCGTTACTCCAAAAGACATAACTACAAATTTGAAGTGACTATATCGAGTTTTGAAGATTGTCTCTGGAATGTCAAATTCTATAACTCTAAGCTGATGATAGCCGGATATGAGTTCTATCTTAGAGAAGTACTGGTCACCCTGAAGTTGGTCGAACAATTCATCAATCCTTAGAAGAAGATAGTTATTCTTGATTGTGACTTTGTTCAACTGACAGTAGTCGATGCACATTTTGAGAGAACTATCTTTTTTGCGCATGAAGAGGACTAGAGCTCCCCATGGAGAGATACTCGGCCTGATGAAACCCTTATCTAAGAGACCTTTTAACTTTTTTTTTAAATTTTTTAAGCTCGAATAGAGCCATTTTGTAAGGTGGAATCAAAATAAGCTAGGTATATGGAAGAAGATCTATTTCGAAGTCAATTTTCTTCTCGGGAGGAACTCTGGGTAGATCTTTAGAAAATAATTCTAGAAACTTATTTACTATAAAAACTGATTCAAGACTTGAAATTTTGAAACTTAAGTCTTTGACTAGAACAAGGTGATAGATACACCCTTTGGAAATTATTTTCCTCGCCTTGAGGAATGAGACAAATCAACTTATAGGCGCTGATGTACTATTCCTTCATTCTATGACTGGTTCATTAGGGAATTGGAACTAAACTATCTTTTTTCTATAGTCAACTGAGGAATAGCAAGAGTGGAGCCAATCCATGTCGAGAATAATATCAAAATTAGTCATCTAGTTCCACAAGGTCTACTAAGGTAACTTTCTGAGACACTATAACTGGGAAATTTCTGTATACCCGTCTGGCTCTAATAGAATTACCGACTAGGGTAGATACGGAGAAGTGTTCTATAAGATTTTCCATACAATGCCAAAGTCTACGATGATATAAGGAGTTACGAAGGACAGTATGGCTCCAGGATCTAGTAATGCATAAACTTGAAGGTGGAAGACTTGTAACGTACCAGTAACCACATTAGGAGAGCCTTCCTGATCCTGTTGAGTTTGAAGGGCATAGAGTTGATTCTGATGCTGGCCACTGGTTGCACTAGAAGTGACACCCTGTTGGTGCTGCTGAAGAATTAGTCTGGCCCTGCTGACGATCATTCCTGCCTTTCTACATACCTATTGGGCAATCCCTTATCCTGTTTCCTGTCTTTCCATACCCAAAACACGCATCACTGTCGGCCATATAATCATCTTTATGCTTTTTACCACACTTCTTGTAGACTGGATTGGTGTGACTATTGTCCATACTACCTTGGTACTTAGAACCTGGTGCTCTATCCTGATTATCCTGTCTGAATTTAGGTACCAAAGTACTGGTAGAAGATGGGGCAAGGGATAAAGATTTTTGGCAAAATTAAGCTTCTCCCCCTCCATCTGCTGAGCATAAACCATCTATCTGGAAAGGTCTATCTCCTCAATCAACATCATGGTCCTGCACTCCTTGACCACGTCCTCAGAAACTCCAGACACGAACTTACTTATTTGGGACCTGGAATCAGCCACCATAGTTGGAGCATATCTTGCTAATTTAATGAACTTGAGAAAATACTCCTTCATGGTATCACACCTTCCTTCAAATTTATAAACACTTGCACCTTGGGCTCTCTCAACTCTGGTTGGAAAAACCTATCCAAAAAAGCAGTAACAAACTCATCTCACTCTACACGCCCTGCATCGGCACCTCTATTCTTCTTTCACTACATAACCCAAGTGTGAGACACCCCATGTAACTGGTAAGCAGCTAAGTCAACACTTTTGTTAGAAGTGGCACCCATGATATTGTACACTTTCTGCACACAATCAATAAACTCATGTGGATCTTCCTCAGACTTGGATCTAGAGAACACTGGAGAATTCATCTGAGTAAAGTCTCAGATCCTAGTAGCTGCCATATTCACTACAGGATTGTCTTGGGTAACCGCCTACTAGTTATTCTAGGTAGCCATAAACTAGGCCAAAACTGTAAAAGCGACCCTGAATTTGGCATGGGAGACATATTCATTCAGAGTGTCTTCCTGAACAGGTGGTGGTGTAGGATGTCCCCATTCATTCTTTCGTTATTCTTTATAGGAGGTATTTTCTATAAATGGATTTAGGACAACTTAGAATAGAAAATTCAATGAATCCCATGATCTATTGCACGACATGAACACTAAAAGAAGGGAAACTTTCCTAAAATGTCTCATAGCCTCTCACCCATAAGTGTGGCACATTTCACACCCATGAACCTGACTCTTCTTAATATGACTCTCAGATACCCTAGGACACTTCAATCCTTATTCTCTGATACTAAGTTTTTCATGACCCAAGACTACCCCCGATCATAACACTGTGCTTAGAGTCACAAGTGACCCTAAGCTAATCAATGGTATGGTAACTACTATAAATGTTGAAGATAATGATAACATAATATGATATCTAGAAGCTAATTGGGAAAACTACATGGTATAATACGAAAATAATACTCAATGTATCTGAACATCTGATAAAAACTAAAATCAAGTCTGACTATCTGAAAACCTCAAAACATGTGGAGTTGATGGGAAAAACCCCCAACTAACTCCAACTAATAGTAATAAAAGAAGTATTGAAAGTAATTATGGATAAGTTATCCTCTAAGTTCTCTGATAATAATTTTATTATTTTACTACGTTATGTGGATGACGTGTTGATTGTTGGAAGAATTAAATCTAGAATTGCAGTCCTTAAGAAATTATTGAGCAAATCTGAAGAACTTAGGGCCAACAAGGAAAATTTTAGGTATCCAAATATATAGAGATAAAGATAAAAGGGAGTTATCATCATCCCAGAAGCAGTACATTGAGAGGGTACTGAAGAGGTTTAATATGACTTAAGCAAAAGTGGTTAGTTCTTCTCTCTCTAAACACTTCAAATTGAGTACTACCTAGAGTCCATCTACTAACGAAGAGAAGAAAGATATGTCTTGTATTTTCTACTCCTACATAATTGATAGTATGATGTATGTTATGATTTGCACTAGACCAGATATTGCACATGTCACTGATACTATTAGTAATTTTTTTTCTAATCTTAAAAATAAACATTGTGATGTTGTAAAATGGATGCCAAGATATTTGAAGGGTACTGTAGATATGAAGTTGTGCTTTGCTAATGGCACGTCTGAACTTGTTTGCTACACAAACTCTGATTTGGGAAGTAGTCTTAACAACTCAAGATCTATTTTTGATTATTTGATCACCTTTACGGGAGGAGGATATTTCATGGAAATCAAGACTACAGAAGTGTATAGCTCTATCCACCATAAAAGTCGTATATATTGTTATAATTGAAGGTGCCAAAAATTTCTTTGAATGAAGACATTTATGAAAGATCTTGACTTTAAGAAATCTAGATTCTTTTTATTTTGTGATAATCAGAGTACTATTTATTGCACCAAGCACTCCACTTTTTATTCTAAGTCCAAGCATATTACTAGAAAGTATCATTGAATTAGATTGGTCATAGAAGAGAAATTATTTTAAGGTGGAGAAGATACACACTAATGACAATCCTTCAGAACATGGTAACAAAAGTGGTGGTTGTATAGAAGCATGAGTATTGTAGAAATTTGACAGGCATGAAACCTGTTACGAGTTCCTCTGCTTTAAGATTCATTTGGCTTCTTGATTAGAGGGAGAGTTTGTTGGACCATGGATCATGTTCCAGCCAAAGGCCCATGGCCTAATCCTATTGTCTTTTAATTTTTAATCCTATTTGGAAAAGGATTCAGATTTCTATTCCTATTTTGAGTTTGTTTGGCTTTAGGAAAAGCACCACCTATCATCTATAAATAGGACTATTTGAGAGAGAATTATTCATGTTCATTGGTATTTATCTTTGAGAGACATTAGCGCATAAGAGAGGTTTTTGAGAGAGTTTTCACCAAAGAGAGACGAGAGAAAAAGAGTTTAGTTGCTGCAGTTTTTTTCTCTCCGATCAGCCTATGTCAGATTGCATTTTCTGGCCCATTCATCATTAAATCGAGCTGAATTTTTGTTTGGATGTTCCTAACATCTAGGTGTTTGATTTGGACGGTAGAGATCGAATTTAAAGATTCGTAGCATCTGATTTTGAGTCTTGAATAGTAGCTCTCCTTTTGGGTGGTTTCTTTTGATTTACTCTTATTGGTGTAGCTATTGCTTCTCTATGTTTGACTCTTGTTGTGCGGTCATTTAGAGAATATTTGTAATCCTCTTATTATTATGGTGGTGCAGTTTGGATCTCTGTGATTCCATGGTTATTACCTTCGACTTGAAAGATTTTTTCACATTAAAGTTGATGCTCTTTACTTTCTTTGTTTTCGTACTTACCTCTTTCCGTCATAACATTTATTTCTTTGGTTGCTTTACATTTTTTCTTATTTTTATTTGTTCAACATTTTAGTTGAAGAATTACATAAGACATATTATTTTCCTTGAAATTTCTATGCATACACACTTGCATATTTAATTAGTTGTTCTTAATTTTTTTAGTGCTAAAAGACTTTATCATTTTTGATAGGCGTATTAATGAAATAAGAGCATATAAATAGCATATTCATATGAATTTTGATCAAGTTAAGGTAAAACTAAAGACTACAAAAGAAGATATAGGAGAAGATAATGTTGCTTTAGACTCAAATAAGATGGTGTCTCAAAAAAAAATTATATATTGTGATTATTTTAAAATCATAAAATATAATTATACTTAATTTGTCAATTAGTTTACAATCTCAAAAATGAATTTCTAGCTACATTATATAATTTTTCTTATAGACAAAGCTTGTAAACAGTTCTTTGATTAAGATTAATGAAATTGTTGATTTTTTCTTTAACAACATTAGAAATTCTTGTTATATATAATGTTTATGAAAATATTCTTCAATTTGTAAAAATAAATTTTTATGGTTGTGTCTAAGTCTCTAGATAATTATAAAATATATGGCATCGTAACAAATTAAAAAGTAGTTATAGTTTATATATTTTGTTGAAAAATGAATAAATTCTTAGCCACGTACAAAATTTTTGTGGCAAATACTTCATTCTGTAGCTATAGGTTTTCTAACTCGTTGCTAAATGTAAGTATTATTATCATGAGACTAAAATATAAAATAGCTACAAATTTTAAATTTTTAAAGCAAAGAAATCAAATATTTTTCCACATTAGAATACATTGTCGCTATAATACTAAAAATTGATATTCATTACAGAACACATTAAATTTTCGACGGCCAATGTAGTCGGAATGCGGTCGAACAATAAGGTAATTCCGACTACTTTCCAACTCCTTGATGGTAGTCGGAATATAGCTTGTCGGAAAAATATTTTCGACTACAGTTGTCGGAAAAGTAGTCGGATATTTAATAATTATAAATATTCCGACCACTGTAGTCAGATATTTAATAAATATTTATTTAATAATTATAAATATTTCGACTACTGTAGTTGGAAATTTAATAAATAATTATTTAATAATTTTAATTACTCCAACTATTGTAGTCGAAAATGTAATAAATAATTTTTTAATAATTTTAATTATTCCGACTACTGTAGTTGGAAATTTAATAAATAACTATTTAATAATTATAATTATTCCGACTACTGTAGTCAAAAATTTAATAAATAAATATTTAATAATTATAATTATTCCAACTACTGCAGTCAGAAATTTAATAAATAAATATTTAATGATTATAATTATTCCGACTGCTATAGTTGGAAATTAATAAATAAATTTTATTTAATGATTATAATTATTCCGACCACTGCAGTCGAAAATTTAATAAATAATATTTAATGATTATAATTATTCCGACCACTGCAGTCAAAAATTTAATAAATAATAATAATTATTTAATAATTATTATATTGCATTAGCTTACACTGCTTTCAGATTATAATCAACATAACTAATGTATTTTTCACAACAGGATCAAACACGATAAAAATTTATAAATATAACCACTTTAAACCATTCAAAACAAATATCAAATAAAATAGTTTAAATATCTAAATGTCACAACCAAAAACAAAAACAATAACTACAATCTAATTATCACCAAATTCATTATCTTCCTTGTCATGAAATACTTGCGACATGTGCTTCTTAACCAACTCCTTTAATTTATTAAATTTAGCAAACTTAGCATCGTTATCTGCATATTTCTGTGTCAATTCCACAATTTGCTTTTTCATCGCTTCCATTTCTTCCATAGATTGCAAAGTAGAAAAGCAACTAGGAAACAACGAAGGACTACTCGAGGATTGGAGAACCCCTGTCCCGTGGGTTTTACCTTTCTTTGGACCACCTACCACAGTTGTCCATATACTATTAAGCTCTGCAGGTGATGGTTGGACCATGGTACCATCCTCTGAAGTAGGTTGGGTTTGACGCCACTCTTCTATGTTTTTTTGAAATTTTTCCTGAAAGAAAAATTATTTGTCAGTATGTAAACTGAAAGTTGAGTAATAATAAAATAATGTATGTAAAATTTATTAGCTTACATATGCATTCTTAGCACACGTTTTGACCCAATCTCCTCTTGTACCGTCCTTGTTTTTCTTTCTATGCGTCTCTTCGTAGACATAAATCAAAGGGCGCTCTTGTCTCCCATTTTCATATTCCTGAAAATTTTTAGAAAAAAAGATAATGCAAGTATGAAGACAAGTCCCGACAGCATAGACCAAAACATCTTAAGACTAATACAAATAGATCATGGAGTCCATGATTCGAAAATACTCAAATCCAACAGAAGTAGTAGTTTACGTGGATTCTTTTCAATTCTTTTCAGTCAGTTAGTTTCATAACAATCATTTTAACTCAATGCTTTTAGTTTACTTCAAATAGTATGATTTTCAGTCAGTTAGTTTCATAACAATCACTTTAATTTAATGTTTTTAGTTTACTTGACATATAATAAGGATGAGAAAAGATCACATACTGCACCCTCATTCCCTCCAGTTATGAAACTACCTGTGAATCCATTTCTGATAAAAAATAAAAGAGAATGGAAAATGAATCATCCAAACTGCTACACTTGAAGCAAAGAAAACAGTGAATCAAATGTTACTCCAATTGGATTGTATCAAGTCTTGCTACTATAGTTCTTTTCCTGTGGTGCCTTCTGTGTTCAAGAAACTGTTCTTTCCAAGTTGTTACACTGGTAGAAACAGGACATCTAGAAGACACTCTGAAATGCTTATGTGGTGATTTCATGGATTGCCGTTCCAAATGGAGAAAACATCATTCAAAACTTTAAGCTTAGAGCTATTTGTTTGGTTAACCTTTTTAGTTGGGCTAACTCTTCCCCTATAAATAACTTAGATTGCTACATGATTTATTCAGCTCCTTAGCCCTTTTTGTTTTTACTGAGCTAATAGATCCCCATTTTTGCATCTTTTCATCTAGTGGATGCCTTAATGAAATCTCTCTCACTTCATCCAAAAAAATAGTGTTTAAACTTTGAACTATATGTTATAACCTCAAAATGGTGAAGCGTAAATGATTCTCATATTTCCCATTTTAATTTGTAACTTATAGTGAGTTAAGAAAGAAAAGAGTTTCTCCTATGATCTATCGGCTTTGCCATTGCTAAGGGATCAGTCACCTTATTTATCGACAACCACATTTAAGAACTCAATCCTTAGAAGTCAACATTCAAAGCAACGAGACTTTAAAGAACAACAGGAGTAAGAAAGTTGAGAGGAAACAATGGTTCCAATTAAACATCAAATAAACTTAAGTGGTCAATATTGATTAATAGATGTCACCAGGTTCACGTTCAGATATTATTACTCTAAGTGCTTTTACATATAATTACTCTTAAGTAATTGTAGATATCAGCAGGTTCACTTGCACATTCAACAGAAATGTTCCAAATATACTAGAAATGTTCAGAAACCAAAGATTCTTTTCTATTGTTTAAGCTATAAGTAGATAGTTTTGAAAGGGTCTACAGGTATATAGGGAACCAATGCCCCAAAGGGGGGCATTTCTAGCAACACAATCATCTAGAGACAATTTTAAGAACCAAGTTACACGAATTCAAGAATGACTTGAACAAGAAAATCCGCCATTTCAATGTCCTAAGACCAACTTTTACACTAATGGCGACAACAGTTGTTGCACAATAGACAATGCACCCATCTAATCCAGATCCCCACATTTTCTGTTCATATGAGATTTGAACTTTAGATGATGGAGGCAATGGGTCTTTCTAAAACCATCAGGCAGTGTGATACAAGATAGAGTTCACAACAAAAAAACAAGCAACAACAAGACCAATAAGATGTCAGCAATGCTAGTGAATCGAAATAGGCCACACACGACTTCACTAGACTTAAAGATGAACAACAACAAGAGCAACAAGATGTCAACAATGCTAGTGAATCGAAATAGGCCATACACGACTTCACTAGACTTCAAGATGAACAACAACGAGAAGATAACAACAATATCGAATCGAAAGAGCCCCACACAGCTTCACTATGTCATGGTTTAGAACATTGAACTAAATTGAACAAATAAAAAATTTAAGCTAATATTACCAATTTTCATTGGTGGGTAGCGAAACTCATCGAACCTCCAGTGTGTAACGAGCCACCCGTTTGAGATGCTCTATTTGCCTTTGTCGTTCCCTCCTTGCCCTATATTAAAGAGTATCCAATTTTTCCAAGAATTGAACCCATACATTAGCATTCAGCCAACCAGATTTTTTCAAGTTCCTCCAGGCCTCATACAAGTGTTCTTTGATCCGTAGAGCTGTTTTCAACTTGAAAATGTGTTGTATTTCATTATTATGAGAAGAATTCCATGCACACTTTGTCTGCAAAATAGTTTATTATAAAGTCATGAAATGAGTTGACAGATACAAAGGTAAATTCATCATTGATAGCATACTAAAATGATAAATTCTTTGATTTAGATTATACCACAAACTGATTCCACATAAGCACTCTGATGTCGAGTCGAATCTCATCCCAACTACCCCACGACTCCATGCAAAATGGTTTAATCACTTCTATAACTATATGTCCGTTGCTATATGCAGGAATAAACCTGCAATAAAATTATATTAAATTATCTTAGCTTTTAAAAATTTTAAAAATTATGGAAAAACATAATATTTAATTACCCATTACCATCAGGGGCGATAATTAGCCTCCCGTTGTCGGTATATTCTACTCCCTCTTTAATTTTAGAATCTGAGAATCAACTGCTGTAGCATTAGACGCTGCAACACTATCAACGAAGGGCGATGTTGATGTGCAGGGACCTCAATCCAGAAAGGCTAGGTGTGGATGATGTTGAAGGTACAGATGAAGAGCTACTATGCAGACTATTACGGGGAGAAGAAGGTTGGAACTGGTGGGGTGGTGGGGGCATGAAAAATGCATTTGGTAGTGAAATAGTTGCCCTTAGAGGAGGAATAATATTTGTAGTAGCTGGTTGAAGAGTTGTGGTAACAGGTGGTGGTGGTGGTGTTGTATATTGACCTACGGGAAGATTATCAGGTCCTTTCTTACGCCGTCCATTACCACGACCTTTTGATGACATTGATTTTGTTTATTAACTACCTGGAAAAAAAAACACAAAATAAAGTTAGTTTGTGTTATGCTGCCCAGATACATTTCTTAGATCAAACAAAAATTAAATTCTGCATTGATAAATGGAAAGCTGTATGTAGGTTGTGCAGATTTAATCATATAGGTCAGGGTCAGATCTTATTTCCGACTAATATAAAACAACTGCTTCAGCAAATGAGTTACAAATATATCATTGGGAATATGATGATTGTGCATGTACTTAGATTACGTTTAATATATGACATAGATACAAATAAATTCTGATGTTGTTATTGTGAAATTACAGTTAATGAATTTATGTTCATATCAACTCTGAAGTCATTGTAATATGAGTAAGTTTCATGCCTACGTGGCTAGTGAAATCTGAAAAACAGGACATGGTTCAATAACTAATCTAAAACCTACTAAAACCTCAACTAGTTAAAAACTGAGTTGCTTCAACTTTTTGAAGATGCTCACTTCCTAGAAATGATAGAAAGATCATTAAACACCTATTCACAAAACTTAGTAGTGCTAAGTTCTAACTCTTATCAAGAATACAACATTTTCCTCTCTGCTTAGTAGTGCTAAGTGCTAACTCCTGTACAACAAGAATACAGATTTGCTTTCAGCAACTATAGAATACAAGAAAATAAAATAAACTATCAAGTTCTTTTCATATTAGATTTTGGCAGAACATTTATTCACATGATTCATCCACTAGACCATTTGACTGCTAAACGGACAGAAACTGTATACTTAATTATAAGAAACTTTTCATGCCTTAAGCAGAATATTGGCATCTTGTGTGACCAGCAGGCAGCAAGATAACAAGTCTTCTGACAACAAAGACATAATTATATGTGGTACAGAAACAGGAATGATTAAGGTTTGTCTATTCAACTTCTACTCAAAAAACAAAGAATTATTAAAAGGCAAATGGAACTTTTAAAAGTCCATATTGCAGAACAAATGTGTTTATCATGTAATACATACTAGTGACAATAACAAAAGCACATGTTGCTAGTATTGAGCACCTTACTTTTTGGAGTATCAAAACTTCCACTACCCTAATTGGTATCCTCCATTTAGAATTATTTTTAAAAGAAGGGCACAACCTTTATTTGATTTATTCCAAACATACCAGTACTAAATCCTTGCTTTGACTTCTCAAATTAAAAATGGCAGGGTTGGATCCCACTGTACTGATATAATACAAATACAAAAAAAGTCTATCACGAATGATAGTTTCAAGTAAGTCATTTTCACCCTGTACAGAAGGAGGAAGCAGTTTGATTCCATATGATGTAGATAGAACAAGCATACAGATGAGTGCAGTGTAATAAGAAAATGCAACAAGACAAGAAAATCATGTTGCATAGTTACTGGCATTACAAATATTAACAAAGAAAAGACACTATATTGTCAAGAAAAATAGCAAAAAGCAATAGCTAAATACAATTCAAGACCTTGTTACAACACATTACTACTATTAATAACAACTTAATCCTCGTTGCTTATTTCATAGTCATTCATCAATTCTTCCTCATCACTTGTTTCATATTCATTCATCGATTCTTCCTCATCACTTGTTTCATTTTCATCACGTAACTCTTCCTCGCTTATTTCATTTTCATCAGTTGGATCTTCCTCATTATTTGCCTCGGATATTCCTTCTCCATAATCATGAACATTCAATCTAAGTTCAGAAGGATCAAATTCTTTATATAGGCCTTTGTTATACTGTAACTCACTTGTTAGTTCATCATCCACCCTTTTTTCAACACTTGAAATGTCATTTTGATACTCTACATATAATGCATCCTCCACTACAACTCTACCCATGGGCTTTGTTTTTATAACTACCCACCATGCAGATTTATTCTTACACAAAGTATAAGGAGCGTAATATACTTGTTTCACATTTTGTGCAATGACAAATGGATCATAGAGTCCATACTTCCTTGTACACTTAATTTCAACTATTTTGTACTGAGGGTGCACCTTTGTACCTAACCTAGTTGTAGGATCATACCACTTACACCGAAAAAGAATTAAATTTTTCTTTGGCTAACCAACATGATAATTGAGTTCTAAAATCTCGTGAAGCACACCATAATAAGCAACACCGCCATCACTTTTCACCCAAACCCCACTATTGTTGGTTTTCTTACCCTTAGAGAACTCTTCTGTATGAAATATGTACCCATTGACAGAGTACTTAGAAAACTTTCTGACTTTAGCATCAGGTTCCCAAGCTATATCACGTAAAAATTAGCCATTTGGGTCATAATTAAGTGGATTATGAACCTATTAAAAGTTCAAAAAAGTTAGAATTTAAATATACATGAGATTGAACAAAAGTGTAAATCATGTTAAATATTTAAGTTACACTTATATATTCTCTAAACCACACTAAAAACATAGGATAAACAACAACATCCCCGTGTAAAGCCATGAAGTAGTTGTGCGACAAAGTTATGACTTTCATTAGTTAAAGCTTAGATAGACCTTGAATGATTGTCCTTAATATAAATATACTCACTTATAAAAAGGCAGGACCTCGGTATGATTTAATAATACATGTGTTGTAGCTGACTTAAGCTCCGCCTCATTCAAATATCAAAGTGGACCACCTTTCGGACTTCCTTTTCCTGGTTAATTGAATATTGAAAATAGTGGTACCGAAGGATCTGTATTATCTCTATCATCATGCCTATTAGGTCGGTTTCTCATACATGGTACATCATGTTCAAAATAATATGAACAAAAATAAGAGGTCTCTTTAGCCAAATAAGCCTCACATATTGATCCCTCAATTCGGGATCTATTTTTTATGGTCCGCTTACATTTGCCAATAGTCCTGCATAGTATGATCTTTTAGATGAAATAATATTCAATTAAAACAAATAAAGGTAAACGTTAAAAGTCAATACCTCTCAAAGGGATACATCTATCGACACTGAACAGGCCCTCCAAGTCGTGCCTCTCGCACAACGTGAATTAGAAGATGCTTCATAACATCAAAAAAAACAGGAGGAAAAATATTTTCCAACTTGTTTAAGGTTAAGAGAATGTTGATATCCATCAAAGATAGGTTCTCCTCCCTTAATGTGTTAGAACATAAATCTTTGAAAAATAAGCTTATCTCTATTATGGGCTTCCAAATTCTATCGGGCAATGCCCAGATGCAATAGGCATCAATGACTCCATGAAAATGTGACAATCATGGATCTTCATAGAGGTCAACTTTCCTTCCTTCATGTCAACACCCAGACAAATTTAATGCATATCCATCTGGCATTCTCAAATTGTTAACCCAATCACAAATCATTTTTTTATCCTCCAAAGTGAATGTGTAACTGGCTTTGGGCTTCTGAATCTTATTGTTTAAGTATGTCAGGTATAACTCACTGCGCCGACAATACTCCTTTAAGTCCATCATGGCCTTCAAGTTATCTTTTGTTTTGTTACTTACATCTATCACAATATTAAATAAGTTGTCAAAGTAGTTTTTCTCAATATGCATAGGATCCAGATTATGAGGCAGAAGATTATCCTTCCAGTAATCTAACTCCCAAAATATGCTTTCTTTAGTCCAGTTATGTGTAACACCATAACCGGGTATCTTGGATGGTTGAGACTTTGTTACCTTAGGTAGATTCCTTACTCGATCCCAAATTTCTTCTCGCAAAAATATTGGCGGTGGCTCCTCAAAATCATTCTTATTCTTCATAAAATCACGAGTATTTCTCCTAAACTCATGTTGCATTTGCAAGAATTGTCGGTGACAGTCAAACCATGAGTTTTTACCCCCATGTTTCAAAGTGAATGCTTTTGTGTCTTCCATACAACAAGGGCAAGCTAACTTGCCCACAATCGACCACCCAGACATTATTCCATAAGTAGGAAAGTCATTTATAGTACACATCAAAGTAGCACGCAATCTAAAGTTTTGTTTCATTGATACATCATATGCTTCCACACCTTTATGCCACAACAAGTTCAACTCATTAATCAATGGCTGCAGGTATACATCAATCAAAACTTTTGGATTACGAGGACCTGGAATAATGTAAGTTAGAAATATATACTGACTCGTCATACACAATTCAGGAGGGAGATTATAAGGAGTCACAAATACTGGCCAACATGAATATGGTGTAGCTAAGACAGAAAATGGAGTGAATCCATCAGTAGATAATCCCAACCTAATGTTTCTTGGTTCACTAGCAAAATTCGGATACACGCTATCAAAATGCTTCCATGCTTCTCCATCTAACGGATGACATAAAATACCAGGTGGTCTTTTATTTTCATAGTGCCATCTCATATGAGGGGCAGAGCTCATTGATGCATACAACCTCTTTAATAGTAGTATAAGGGGTAAGTAATGCATCGACTTCATAGGAACCTTCTTCCCTTTGGAATGTGTGACTTTCTTATAACGAGGCTGATTATAAAATTTGCAATGTTCTAAATTTGCATCTTTCTTATAGAATAACATGCAACCTTTCTCGCAGTAGTGAATCCTCTCTGATGAAAGTCCTAACTTAGAAACCAATTTCTTTGTTGTGTAGAAATCTTTGGGTATGTCAAGTTTATTTGAGTTAAGTTCATTCATAAGTCCAATAATAGAGTTCATTCCCTCTTGAGTAATTGAATAATCTGACTTAATACTCAGTAACTGAACGACAACATATAACTTAGAATGCACTGATCCTTCATACAATTGATGACTAGCTTTCTTTAACTGTTCATAAAAGTGCTTAGCCTCATCATTTGGTTCATTTTGAGCCCTTGAGTGTGTCCCAAAAGCATCCCTAACCATCTCACTATGTCATGAACTTTCAACATTATTCTCTCTTATTAGACTTTCAACATAATTCTGAAAAAAATAATTATTAGTATGACTACTCTCTCCATGAGTTGTCCACATAGTATAATTCAACATAAAACCCTTCTTATAGAGATATAATGTAACAGAATCTGGACTTAATAATTTGCAACACTTGTAATTCCAACAAGGACACTTAATTGTTCCTTCAATAAGAAAATCATTAAGTGTCATTGCTTTAGCAAAAAATCCAGCTACCCCGGTTTTATATTCCTCCCTCAACTCCGCACGGTTAGGATAAAGTCTACTATACATCCATGTACGATCTTCATTTTCCATCTACACAAGAACGAAAACAATAATAATAGAGAAGAGAAACCAAAACAAGAGAAACAAAATAATAACAGGGTTGTTTAGAGATACTATTACGCAGTGGACACAAACGGAAAACTAAGAGATTCAATACAACATAGTAAAGTAACCAGCAACAATAGAATATTTTAATTAAAAGAAGAATTTTTTTATCAGTGAAAGAAATCCAATACATGTGATAGCATCACAAACAAGATAAAAGAAGGGAAAAAGGGAGACAAGCAGATAAGGTAAAGAATTTAAAAGAAGAAAATAAAAAGAAAGCGCATGTTGAATACACTGAAGAGGTTTTACTATGACCACGTCAATAAAACCTTGTACCATAAATGACACAACAATGAAGACTAGGGTCTGCTCATCAATCAAAGGCACTAAAAATAAACCACGTAGAAAATGGAATAAATTTTTACCTCGAATCTGTGAAGACATGAGTGAAGATGGGAATTTCTTGATTGACCTTCAATATCGTCAACTAAGAATGCTGATTTGATTCTTCCAGACCTGTTTCAGCAACTCTGACAAAAGAAACATATACCACATTAATGTTTTGAAGGACCAAAATAAGCATATCACATAGAAGTATACGGAATGCCCAAATTACAAATGAATACAGTAGTAACATGTGTGACCGCTGAAGCAAATAAAGCTGCACATCAGACTATTATCATGCTTGTTTTCTAAAGAAGACTGCCAAAATATTGGCATAAAAATAACTCATTCCATATGTGATTATCAGGTTTTAAAGTAGGATCAAAGATGCTTTGACAACCTAAGAAGAATAGATATGAGCGCCCAAGAATGTGACCTAACTGTTACACCAATCTATAAAAGTAATAATTTCAGTAAATGTGATAAGGTAACCAAACATTTTGCTACTCAATCTGAATAGCATAAATTCTTTTTCTGCACCAATATGTTACTAGTAGTGAAGTGCATTTTTATCAAACATATATAATAGTGAAAACATATCACAGATTAGCCTGAGACTCTAGCTTCTCTTGGAATTTGCTTACATTAGATGGTGACAACATCATAGCTGGTAAGAATTAGTGTTTATACTTTCCTTCATATTATAAGGTTTCAATAGAAGGTTAGTTGCAAACAGGTCTTTATTTTCCCAAATACGTTAGCAGGATGAGTATCAGTAAGCACATTATTCATTGTCAACTATTCAAATAGCTATTGCAAAACCTAGATAGTATAAGAATATAGTTCACTACATCAGAATTACCTAAACTAATACCCAGGGGAAGCAAGTAGAAAAGAGTAGATTGCAAGGTTATGGAAGTCAAAACTGTTTGAAGCCAATAGGATATAGAACTAACTAAATAAATTCTTTAAATCTCTCAGTAAAAGAAGTAACAAATTCTGATGAGACTTTTTCAGTACAAATGGATCATTAGGAGGTTTTGAACACCACCCAACCAACTATCATGGCGTACTCATCATTTTGTGGCATTTTAAAGAAATTATGTTTATTAACTGTTGCAGACCTAAAATTACCAAATAAATATGTTCTACTCTGGAAGTTGAAGCTTTTAGACTAGGCAACCACATAATACAAAGAACTGCTGAAGCTTTTAAATGAGACATTACACACGCATCAACATGATATGAAAGCATATCAAGTATATCATAACACATATCAATTTTGGGTTTGAACCTCATCACCATTGAGAAAATATTTTCAATTACTGGTCCAAGAAAAAGATACAAGAGTGGACGTGTTACAAATACGAATGTATTATTTCAAAGTCTTAACTTTTACATGATACTATACACACTTCATTAGGTGCACTTTTAAAAATTGCTACAATTTTAAGTGATTGCATAGTAAAAAAATTAATCACAAGAATTAGAAGAATGGGGATAAAGGGCAAAAGGAAAACAATAATCTTGCAAAGAAAAAAGATATCATTTGGTGCCTTAGTAGTAGCACTTGCATCAATCGAATAACAAAAAGTGTACTCTAACCGTTCACTTTCACTTGTCCACTATACTAAAAATAAATTCAGTTTCACTTATCCACTGTACTAAAATAATTTTTCACTTTCACTTGTCCACTATAAGCATAGCAAGAGAGAGAATTTCTTTCTTCTGTTGTACCCTTAACATTGACTATTCATTCCATATAGTTTCTCAAATCCATTAAAGACAATACACCAATTAATATGAGTATCATGTTAAAATATATATAACTACCAGATTGGAATAAGTTGTACTTGAATATCGAAAGGGTGGTGACTAACATCTGAAATCTTTACCTAAGCAAACCAAAATTCATGAGTCCAAGGCGCATCCTTTAAAATGTAGAATATTCACTCCAGAATTCTTACACTGACTATAGGTCGAACCATGCTAAGACAACCGAATACACTTCTCTCGCTGAGTCGACTTTGAAAGATTAGAAGTATTAGGAACTAATACAGATCATCCCTCGAAGATCCGTCAAAGTTAGTCTCTCTAACCAAAAGAAAAACTGAACCAATAATCCCTAGTTTAATTTACATAATAGACTGATAAGAACAATAATAACTAACCACTTCTCAATACTTTCCTCTTTTGTAGCTTAAGAATATAACAGAAAATTAAATCAACAAAGACCATATACTCTTAACACAAACAAGATAGAAAAAAAGGAGAAATGCTTTCCTAACTTGTTAACTTAGTAACAAAAATTTTCTAAGATAAAAAGGAAAATAGTGCTTACCAAGAGTGTAAAGATTGAAAGGGTAATGAAAATGGTCAAAAGAGAGCAGAAGTAGCCTACTCTGCACTCTTACCAACAAAGAAATTTGTCATCTTGGAAATGAAAACACTGGACGAGTCATCCTTATATGCCGGCTCATCCTCCATGGAGGCGATTGAGCTACACTCGGCTCCATCTACCTTGCTGGCGGACCATGGAAGAAAGAGAATGTTTCGATGTCTAAATATGGTGAAAGTGTGTGTGTGTGTGTGTGTGTCACGGCCCAAAATCCCATCGGGACGGACTGGCACCCGAAGCCGAGAAGGCCCGGGAGAACCCGTTCAAATACCTGTACTTTCACTTACATGTCACCAAAAATTTGGGCAGCACTTCGCTGCATATAAAAGGGTCTAATTACCTGTATCAGCACAACACGCACAAATATATATACATATATATAATACTTGGCCGTCGGGGCCACCCCATATACGAATATAACATCACTATATAAACTTCCATGACTTTACCCTTCTTTATGTCTACAAAGCCTCTAGGATATACATGACATAACTAGGGTCGGGACGAACCCCCGCCCACACATGACTCTTGTACAATAACAAAATATAAGAAACCGACTCGGAAAGCTTCGAAGCAAACTGGAGCTCACCAACAACAGCTGTATGACCTGGCTCCTATCTATGCTGTGAATGAGCTGAAGTACCTGATCCTGCAGCATGAAATGCAGGTCCCCCATGAGGGACGTCAGTACGAAATATGTACTGAGTATGTAAAGATGTAAATAATCATATGTGATATGGGGGATCAAGAAAATCATACACATGTGAATAAATCATAATAGAAGTGAACCACACTTCATAAACACTTTTAGGATCATGTACATTATTATTAATCTGAATTGGGTTCTTGAATACAAACACATTTGTGGAACGGTATACATTCGTTCATTTCATTCTTTACAATTATTATTCGCCATTACCTCCTCCTCCCGAACCTCCAACCACCTAACAATAATCAATACTGTACCGTACTGTGACCATTAGGCTGCCCCCAGTACATATCAATTGGGATCGACCCATGCTAGGCTTATGCCCCTGGGATACCACCCACACGTATATCAAGTAACACATAAGAGATTTTTCCAATAACTTAGTTCAAAAGCTTTTGAGATTATTACATTAGTGTTCATGCCAATATAGTACCTTTGGAACAATGATACATCAATAGGAATCAAGTAATAGACCTTCTATACAATAACGATGTAATAAGGACTCATTGGTACATCAACAGTATGTTTCAGAATCATCAATATCACAACAATGAAATAGGAGCCTCTTGGTATATCAATGAAACATTTTGACACTTTATAGAATGGAAACAACTTCATTGGTAATGTAGAACAATACATGTGTTTGGATAACCATCGGAATCTTACTTTATGGAACATTGGTGTTTTCATGCCAAAGAACATCGTTAGAGTATGCTTTACATACCTCGCTGTAGATTCGGATACCAATTCAACACAACTTCCCGCCTTTACAAATCACTTATCTACAATGAAATATTTGGCATCTAGTATTAGCAACCCAACACCACAATTCTCTTCCATAATTCCATACAACCAATATTTGCAAAGCATTCCAAAAACCAACTTGAACAATAGGTTTATGTGTATATATATATATAATCATCATTTCAATACCATATCATCAATACCACATCATCCCTTCACAATTCAACATAATCCAACCATGCACAAGAATGATCCAACATCATTTCCAATCATCTTTCAACAACAATCAAATAACATACTTCTTATGCTCACATGCATATATATATATATATATACATATCCATATAAATAACACCAACATAATTTACATCCTTACCATAGAATGGCCCTTTGGGTTTTGAAGTCCTGTTGGCACAAATAAGGGGTTCTTCTCGAAGCCCTTGAGACGATGAACACAACTACGGAATCAATTTGGACTTTCCACGGTTGAATCACAAGATAATTAGAGTTGAAAATTAGGCTAGGGTTTGTTCTTTCCTATAATTGATGATGAATATGAGTTTTTGAACTCATATACATGTATATATACACATATTCCCGTCCATAATACCATAGAAAATGACCAAAGTGCCCTTAAAATTTAAATAATGTCAAATATGTCCTCCGGTGGACTGTTTTGACAAGCTGAAGTAGATAGACCATAACTCTTTGCTCCGATATCGGATTTGGGTGAAATTGGTATCATTGTAAATATAATTCAAAGTTCTTTCATTTCATATAAATTAGGCCACCCAGTTCGTCCTGTACAAGGAGTTATAATCGTTTGAAGTTGACCCTAAAAATCTGTTTTGAGAGGCTGAAGTAAAACGCATATAACTCCTTACGCAGATGTTGAATTTGGATGAAACCAATTGACTTGGAAAGAAGACTCAAAGATCTTTCTTTTGATATATGGTAGCTCTCCCAGTTCATTATATTGAGGGAGTTATGATCGTTCAAAGTTGACCCAAAAAACTGGCAGACCTCAGTATTTTCCTGCTAATTTACTGTTCACAAAAATCTGTTTTGAGAGGCTGAAATAGAACGAGTATAACTCCTTACTCAGATGTTGGATTTGAATGAAACCAATTTCATTAGAAAGAATACTCAAATATCTTTCTTTTGATATGTGGTAGATCGCCCATTTCATTATATTGAGGGAGTTATGATCGTTCAAAGTTGACCCAAAAACTGGAAATTTTCCTGCAATTTTACTGTTCACATCCCGGCCACCGTTTTATAGTTTCGAACGTGCTCGCTTATATCCGAAACTTATCCATTTTTGAAAATCTTTATATCGTCGGAAAGCTTATTCAATAACCTTCGTATGGAAATATCGACGGGCAAATTCCGGTATAAATAAGGTCGATTCCTATACACATATAATCAAACTATACACTTTAAACCATCTCAAAATAATCAATACTCATATATACCTAACTTAGGATCAATACATATACTCCAACACATATAACAATGGCTAATGCACGTAATTAAGTACGGGGTGTTACAGTGTGTGTGTGAGAGAGAGAGAGAGAGAAAAAGAGAGCGAGGGAGAGAGAGATCATACCGCCGTCGGAGTTTCGATGGAGGAAGGCAACCACTGCTGCTTTAATGGTTTCGATGGAGAGGGAGAAAGAGAGAGGCACTTTGCCCTAATTGAAAGAGGCAGTGAAGAAAAGAAGGAAACCACTACAGTTTAATACTTTAATAATTAAAAATAATCTTCCGATTACTACAGTCGGGGGTAAAAGTTGAATATATTTAATTATTCAATATGTCCGACTACAGTAATCGGATACATTTAATATATTTATAGAGAAGCTTTTTTGTAATGTATTTAGTAATATATTTATTTATTATTAAATGTTTCGACTAAAGTAGTCAGAAATCTAATTAATAATTAATTTTCTGTATAAGAATATGATTATATATTAAGCCATATATATATTTTGTTATTAGTATTTCCGACTACAACAGTCGAAAATATATATTTAATAATTTATTTTACTTATTTTTTAAATTCTGTATAAGGGTCTGATTATACATTTAGTAATATATTAATTTAATTATTTACATTTTCAACTACAGTGGTCGGATATATATTTAATTAATTATTAATTTTATTTAGTTATTAGTATTTTCGACTATAGTAGTAGGAAATATATATTTAATAATTTATTTAAATAATTATTTAATTTTCATATAAGGGACTGATTATATATTTAATAATATGTTTATTTAATTATTTATGTTTCCGACTACAGTGGTCGGATATATACTTAATTAATTATTAATTTTATTTAGTTGTTAGTATTTTCGACTACAGTAATCAAAAATATATATTTAATAATTTATTTAAATAATTATTTAATTTTCGTACAAGGGACTAATTATATTTTTAATATTATATTTATTTAATTATTTATATTTCCGACTACAGTAGTCGGATATATATTAATTTAATTGTTAATTTTATTTATTTATTAGTATTTTAGACTACTGTAGTCGGAATATATATTTTCCAGAATTTACCGCTAAATATTCTGACTGTTTTTGTCACAAATAGCATTGAAAAAATATTTTGTAAAAAATAAGATTTCCGACTGAAGTAGTCGAAAATTTTCGACTACTTATTTCAGTCAGACATTTTCAATCGAAAAATAGCGAATTTCTGATAGTGATAAGTTCTATATGTCGTGGCAAAGAGTAGAATTTATTTGCCATAGGTATATATTTCATAGCAAGATTTTTTTACCATAAGAGTTACAACACAATTTCTTTTTATAGCTATAAATATTTGTCCTTAGCCATAGATCATGTAAAGTCTGTAACTAATTTTTAGTTACATCATTCATTTTTTGTTACGAATGCTATGGAAAGGAAAAAAATATGACGAAAGTATTTAGTCAAAAAACTTTTATATATATTTAGCTACAACATTTTGTGTAGCTATTTATGTATTTTATTGTAGTGATTTAACCTCAACTTGACTAAACAAAAACGAGCCTCACCACAACAAATTACAAGCCTACATAACTTAAGAAACTATAAATTGTAATTCCGAATATTCAACATTTCCCTGTCTGTTGAATCCACTTCAAGTTACTCTTTAGCTTACAAAACTTTTGCACTTGAGGAATTAACTCTAATTTCTAAAAAAAAATCAAAAATTTTCGAGCTTTGTGTTTTCAAGTCTTTGAGTTTTCCCAACTTGAAGATCAAACTCCTAAATCAGTTTATAACACATCGACTTTAAGAAAGTATGAAAATTACAACTCGATTGACTTTCTAATACATATCAACTAAAAAATATGATTGTTAAACACATGTAAGATGTTAGACAATAGATAATGACGTTACTTAACCCAGAAAAATAATCTACTGTAAGAGCAATTAGGAAAGGATTTATTTCAGACGGATTATTAACAAGATATTGCAAGATAATTGGACATAAATATCCAGACCATTGATGTTCGAGATGTAATGGAGAAGATAATATTATCCCAGAAGTCCGCCTAGAATAAAAGAATCAAGAAGATAAGCATGCCAGCTGGAATGAAGATAGAAAAACAACAGATACGACAAGAAGAAGATATAAACGGAAGCAATAATGGAGATAAAAGATAAGCTATTAAATTGTGAAAGCGACATGTAACAAACTTTCACAATTTTCTACTTAACTTGTAAATTATTGTAAAGTTTTAGTTTTTATCTTTTTTATTCTTTAGAAGACTTTTTTGTAAAGTATTATAATTAGGTTAGGTAGATAAAGACTTTGTAAAAAATAGTCTAGACTTTTTAGTCTAGTTTTTAGACTTTTTGTAAAGATAGAATAGGACGTAAAGTTTGAGAAACGTGTAAAACATTAGTAAGAAAGAACTATGTCAATCATTCATTATAAATAAAGACATCGAAGGCAGAAAAAGATAAGCCTTCATGCGTTGAATCAAACACTCTTCTTTCACAGCAAACTTTTAAACATTTAATACAAACAGGTACATTTCAATGGAAAAAGCTATGGATGAACAAAGCTTAGAATTATCAAACCTACCAGAACAGGTATATTTATTTATGATTATGAATAGCTAAATTCATAAATTCCTAATAATCATGATATGATAAAATAAGTTCATGTTAGTTGCTTTATAGTAGAATTATTTGAAAAATAGCATGTTAAGAAGTTTATTAGCAAAGTGGAAAAGGATAAAAATCTCTAAGAACTATGTCATCCTAAAGGTGAAACCGGTGAGGCAAGAAAGCCGTGATGGGGGAGTAGCCAGAGTAGAGGCGTTGTTTAAGGAAAAATTATCCAGATTACCATGCTAATAGTGACCGAAGAATATGTTATTTAAGAATAATCTAGTATATAGTAATCTAAAATGATCATATTTTGTTATGTATATTATTGAAGGAAATATTTTGAAAAAGCATCGTATGAAAAATGAATACTTATTTATCTGACGAAATGGTAAATAAATTTAAAATACTTGTTTTATATGTACTTAAGGATATAGAAATAGTAGATATAAGAAAAATCATATTGAAAAAAAATATTTGATAGATATTTTATGACTAGAATTAATTATATACCACACCTACCTAACTACTCTTATAAATACTTACATACAAAACCCACACATTAACTATGATAAATTACATATATTTAGAATATTGAAAAATGGATATAAAATATATACAATTTCTCAGTGAAAATATAGAAGAATTAATGAGATTAAAACAAAAAACTAAAAAATATTATAATAAAGTATCTAACCAATTTTAAATGACAGATAATATTAAAACATTAATCTTATATATACTTAGAAACATAGAAATTATAGATATTAAGAGAATAATATTAGAAAAAATATTAGACTATGAAATTGAAATTATAAATTGGATAGAACAACTATACCTAGATAATTACCCAGATGGATATTATTCAGACTAAAATTTTAGAAAACCAAAGTGACCTATATTAAGAAATTAATTATAGAAACCGACTCAAAGAAATAATGGAAAATCTAAAAGAAAAATTAATATGGATAAAAGAAATCTTAGAAAATTTAGAAAAAAGTACAGATAATAGTTTATATAACATAAAAAATTCATTAAGAGAAGAAGAAAGACAGATAATTAATAGCATTAATAACCTTAATTCAGATATAAATTATAATACAATTAGAATAAAATATTACACGAAAATTAGTAAACAAGAAACTACTTTAGAATAAAATAATAAACTATGAGTATTTAAAATATTGGAAACAAGATATGGAAGAAATAAGATTAGAAGAAATGCTTAAGAAAGAGAATTTAATCGAATATTTTAGAACAAAAGATATAAAATATTTAGAATACCTCAAAAATAATATAGAAGAATTACAAAGACTAAGAGAAAAAACTAAAGAATACTACAGTAAAGCATTTAATCAAATACCATTTAATCACCCCCAAGATATGAACATAAATAAAATAAAAATATTTAGAGAAGTAATGAAATATCCACGCACAAATAAAAAGATCCATAGTTACAATAGATCTATTAAAGTTATTCGCACCCCCATGGATCTATTAAAGTTATCCGCTTACTAGATATTTTGCTATATAATTTTATTCTTGTCCTGTGTTTAGGAGTATTAAATATTCTTTTTCATTTATTTTTCTCGTTATATAATATTAATTTAAATTAACTGTTGAATTGTTTCATAACTTGTTCTTTGTAGGGGGTGCAGACAAATTTAATAGATCTATTGTAACTACTATTTTTATTTGTACGTGGATATTTCTTAACTTCTCTAAATATTTTTATTTTATTTATGTTCATTTTTTAGGGGGTGATTAAATGGTATTTGATTAAATGCTTTACTGTAGTATTCTTTAGTTTTTTCTCTTAGTCTTTGTAATTCTTCTATATTATTTTTGAGGTATTCTAAATATTCTATATCTTTCGTTCTAAAATATTCAATTAAATTCTCTTTCATAAGCATTTCTTCTAATCTTATTTCTTCCATATCTTGTCTCCAATATTTTAAATACTCATAATTTATCATTTTATTCTAAAGTAGTTGCTTGTTTACTAATTTTTGTGTAATATTCTATTCTAATTGTACTATAATTTATATTTGAATTAAAGTTATTAATGCTATTAATTATCTCTCTTTCTTCTTCTCTTAATGAGTTTTTTATGTTATATAAACTATTATCTGTACTTTTTTCTAATTTTTTTAAGGTTTCTTTTATACATATTAATTTTTCTTTTAGATTTTCCATTATTTCTTTGAGTCGATTTCTATAATTAATTTTTTCATATAGGTCACTTTGATTTTCTCTAACTTTTCTAATATATTTTAATCTTTTAGTTTGAATAATATCCATCTGGGTAATCATCTAGGTATAGTTGTTCTATTTTCAATTTATAATTTCAATTTCATAGTCTAATATTATTGTCTTAATATCTATAATTTCTATATTTCTAAGTATATATAAGATTAATATTTTAAGATTATCTGTCATTTAAAATTGGTTAGATACTTTATTATAATATTTTTTAGTTTTTTATTTTAATCTCATTAATTCTTCTATATTTTCACTGATAAATTGTATATATTTTATATCTATTTTCCAATATTATAAATATATGTAATTTATCATAGTTGATGTGTGGGTTTGGTATGTAAGTATTTATAAGAGTAGTTAGGTAGGTGTGGTATATAATTAATTCTAGTCAACAAATATCTATCAAATATTTTTTCCAATATAATTTTTCTTATATCTACTATTTCTATATCCTTAAGTACATATAAAACAAGTATTTTAAATTTATCTACCATTTCGTCAGATAAATAAGTATTCATTTTTCATATGATGCCTTTTCAAAATATTTCCTTCAATCATATACATAACAAAATATGATCATTTTAGATTACTATATACTGGATTATTCTTAAATAACATATTCTTTGGTCACTATTGGCATGGTAATCTGAATATTTTTCCCTTAAACAACGCCTCTACTCTGGCTACTCTCCTATCACAGCTTTCTTACCTCACCGGTTTCACCTTTAGGATGACATAGTTCTTAGGAATTTGTCTCCTTTTCCACTTTGCTAATAAACTTCTTAACATGCTATTTTTCGAATAATTCTACTATAAAGCAACAAACATGAACTTATTTTATCATATCATGATTATTAGGAATTTATGAATTTAGCTATTCATAATCATAAATAAATATACCTGTTCTGGTAGGTTTGATAATTCTAAGTTTTGTTCATCTATAGCTTTTTCCATTGAAATATACCTGTTTATAATAAATGTTTAAAAGTTTGCTGTGAAAGAAGAGTGTTTGCTTCAACGGATGAAGGCTTATCTTTTTCTGCCTTCGATGCCTTTATTTATAATGAATTATTTACATAGTTCTTTCTTACTAATGTTTTACACGTTTCTCAAACTTTACGTCCTATTCTATCTTTACAAAAAGTCTAAAAACTAGACTAAAAAGTCTAGGCTATTTTTTACAAAGTCTTTATCTACCTAACCTAATTATTATAGTTTTCAAAAAATTCTTCTAAAGTATAAAAAAGATAAAAACTAAAACTTTACAAGTTAAGTAGAAAATTGTGAAAGTTTGTTACATGTCGCTTTCACAATTTAATAGCTTATCTTTTATCTCCATTATTGCTTCCGTTGATATCTTCTTCTTGTCATATCTGTTGTTTTTCTATCTTCTTTGTAGTTGGCATGCTTATCTTCTTGATTCTTTTATTCTAGGGGGACTTCTGGGATAATATTATCTTCTCCATTACATCTCGAACATCAATGGTCTGGATATTTATGTCCAATTATCTTGCAATATCTTGTTAATAATCCGTCTGAAATAAATCCTTTCCTAATTGCTCTTGCAGTAGATTGTTTTTCTGGGTTAAGTAACGTCATTATCCATTGTCTAACATCTTTCATATCTGTTTGTCGTAGTTCTTTTGAATTTGAATAAATCATCTGATGGTCTCTTGAATAATATCTCCATATTGGGTTTCCATTGGTATAATTATTTGCTAATTCTTGAATAATTGTAGTTAGTCCAATGAGTCATTTATTTGCGTAGAAATCAGGTATCTCAATTTTGGGTATCTGTGGCTGCTGCAAAATATCTCTCGGTATAATCATATCTTTGGTTAATTCTATTTTTACAACTTGTATAACTGGTTTGATCTCGTCGTATAATATAACTACTGGTGCAGTATAACACTTTATATAAAATAGATTTCCTTTGGTTATTCTTTTATAGGTGGTGAATATTTTATGTAATTCTTTCATAGTTGTTAGTTCTCCTCCGTCTTGGGTATATATGGTATTTAATAATTCATAGTCAAAACAAGTTTTTATTAAGCTTTGGTTGGTTTTGGGTAGTGCGATTAGCTTGTTGTAACCTTGTAATTATTGGGTTATATAGTTTGTGTTAGGTCCTTGGGTATATGTAGCTCTGGGGTTAAGGTTTAGAAAATTTTGTACTTTGTAGATATTTTCTATGTATTCTCAGGTTATATAGTTATAAGCTTTTTTATCTTGGTTCAGACTATCTCGGTATGTGGTAATTTGTGGGGTTGAAAATAAGGGTTTTTTTTTTTGGTATAAATGGTTTCTTAAATATCTTATTCATGTTCATGTTCTGGTATCTTTGTCTACTAACTCCTTTGCTTGTACCTGCAATTGTAGATTGATAAACGTTATGGGTTTTATGGAGTGTCCCAACGTCTCCTTCTAGCTCTAGAATTTTAATGTCTTCCAATCGACATAGCTCTGCACACTGCTGAGTTAGCTGATTTGCAGCTTTAGACTTCAGTTTAACTTCATTAGTCTTTAGCTTTTCTATTTCATTACCCATACTGTTCACTTTTATTGAAAGCGCAGTTAGGGTTTTGAGTATCTTTTCTAAAGCATCATCTTCTATTATTTTAGTCAGTGTAGCTTTGTCTTGATATGTAATCTGCAATAACGTTTTTGTTAGTACTAATTACTTCAATTGTAAATGTAAAATTTAATATATTCAATACTGGTCTTCGTATCTCTTTTGTCTTAACTGAATTTTGTTTTTTTTTTGTTAGCCACCATCGTACCTGGGTATTATCTGTTCTCACAATAAATTTGTTATATACAATGTAAGGTTCAAATGCTAATAAACATTTATATAATGAACATAATTCTTTTCTATTTGTTTCTTATTTTATTTCTGTTTCATTAAATGTTCCTGAATAATATCTGCAATGATGTTCTATTTTTTCATTTTTGTACCTATATTTAAGTACTCCTCCATAACTACATTCACTAGCATCTGCTTCTACTATATATATAAACTTTCTATTTTCGTCTGGAAATTATAATTTTGGTAAATCTTTACAAAGTATTTTTATTTTTTGGACTTGTTTTTGATCTTCTTCGTTGTAATTATATTCTACATCCTTTTTAAATTTTTTCTTTAAAGGCTTTAGGTATTCTGCTAATTTTGGTATATATTCTCTTACTTGGTTTACTAATCCTAAAAATGATTGTAATTTTCTTTTTGTATCTAATTTTTCTTTTGAATTTATTATTTTTGTACTGTATGTTGTTGTATTTTTACTCCACTTCTATCTATTTGTATTCCTAAAATTTGTATCTGGTTTTTCATAATTTCGGCTTTCTTTTCACTTAAACTTATTCCCGATTTTTTTATTATATCTGTAAATTGTCCTAATAATTTTAAATGTTCTTCTTTAGTTTTTGTATATAATAATATATCATCTATGTATACTATACAATTAGGTAAGTGTTTAAAATAACTATCCATAAAATGTTGATATCTACCTGGTGCATTTTTATATCCAAATGGTAATACATTCCATTCATAAAATCCTTGTGGTACCATAAAAAATGGTTAATTCCTTAGATTCTTCTTCTAACTTTAAATGGTAAAATCCTGATTTACAGCCAAATTTACTAAAGTAGTTATATCCTTGTATTTGTCTTATTTTTAATATCTTGTTTGG
Organism: Capsicum baccatum var. pendulum; assembly: GCA_030864225.1. Taxonomy (NCBI): domain Eukaryota; kingdom Viridiplantae; phylum Streptophyta; class Magnoliopsida; order Solanales; family Solanaceae; genus Capsicum; species Capsicum baccatum. The sequence goes on along the minus strand of CM061552.1, from coordinate 279,402,713 downwards.
TATTGGATAATTATATGTCATAGTTTTTGCATTTAAATTTCTATAATCAATATCATTCTACTTTTTCCTCTTTTTTGTTCACTATGTTTATTTACTATAAATGTTGGGCTATTGTGTTTACTATTACTTTTTTGCATATATTATTTTTCTAGTAATTCATCTATAAGCATTTTAAATTCCTTTAAATCGTCAAAATTATATGTTAATGGTTTTTGAGTTATTATGCTATTTTTATCTATTAATTCAATTTTTATAGTAGTTTTATGTTTTTTCCATCCTTTTAATGGATCTTCACTATATAATTGTTCTAATATTTTCTTAATTATTTCTATCTTATTTACTGGAAATATAGTTATTTCCTTTTTATTTATCGAAAATACGACTAGTTCTATTGTGTCTTCGGTATTTTTTATATTTTCTAACTTTTGTGTAATTTTTTCACTTCCTTCTATCCAATCAATTTTCTTTCTTATTTTATTAATAACTCTTTTTGCTCTTACTTTTTGTTTACATGGTGTTGTAAACCACCAATCTATTTTAGTTATTATATGTGGGTATAATTTATCTAAAAATGACATTCCTAAAAGCATATCTTTTGATGTTAGTTGATAATTATAGATTTCTTCTATTGTTATTATTTTATCCCATATTTGTATTTTTACACTTTTAGTTTTATCTGTAATTAAACTTCCTTCATTATTAAATCCTTTGACTAGTATTGGTGTTTTTAATTTATTCCATTTATTTTCTGGTAAACAGTTGTATCTACATAAGTTTGCTTCTGCTCCTGTATCTATCATAGGTGTATAATATCAATTATAATATCCTTCTACTATTAATTTTAGAAGTACATATATTTTCATATCGTGTTAAAGTTCTTTTGATGAATAATTTTTCTTTATTATATATTATAGATTATTGTGTATGTTCTATATTGTATGGTTTTACTTGTTCTAACCATTTTATTCCTAATATTATATCTGTTTTTTGCATTTCTTCCTTTATTTCAAATTCTATTTTTATTTTTCTAACTCTTATCATTATTATTATTATTATTATTATTTTCTGTCATATCCTGATCTATTAGGCTCTTTGGTAAATCTGGGCATATATTACTATTAAATTTTATTTCTTCATTTTTTACTAGATATTTTGCTTTATAATGTTCTTCTTGTCCTGTGTTTAGGAGTATTAAATATTCTTTTTCGTTTATTATTCCCGTTATATAATATTGATTTAAATTAACTGTTGAAGTTATTTCATAACTTGTTCTTTTTGATGAACTTGATGATTCTGTTTTTTCATGAACTATTTTTTTTTGATGTACTTATCCTATCATTTATTATTTCTAAATCTTCTTCTATATCTATATTTTTGTAACTATGGTCATTATTATCAATTATATTTTTACGAATTGTTCAAAAGGACTTTCTATTTGTATGTTATTAATTTTATTTTTTCCTGTTATTTTATGTTTTGTTGTTAATACATATAGATTTTTACATCTTACTGTAAATATTTTACTTCCTGGGGTTAGTTCTATCCCTGGTATTTTCTAATATAATACTAATGATTTATCTATATTTTTATCTGTTATTGCTACTGAATAATTCACACTTATTATAAATTTAAATTTTTGATATATTAAATTTTCTTTTATGGCAGTTATTATACTTTTTTTTATAGGTTTTATAATCCTATCATCTACTAAATATAATTCTATTAGTGTATCTATTCCTTCTCTAAAATATGTTTTTATTAATATCTCTGTTCCTCCAAGGTGTACATATTTTATTGGGTCTTTACTTTTTATATTGTTTATTTCTTTATTAATTATTCTTTTTGTTACTAGTGGTATGCTAGCTCTTCCCTTTGCATATCTACAATCTATTACATGTTCCTTTTGACTTACTACGTAGTATTCTTCCTTTTTTCTACTAAATATATTTTTTATTGTTGGTATTTTAAATATTTTTTTTACACTTAAGTCTAACTCTTTTCCTTTTATTTCGTCAAATATATTACTGTCAAATATTATTTTTTGATCTGTTCTTTCTTCATTTAAATATTCTTCCTTTGTTATTATTTTTATATCTTTTTCAGTTATTTGGTTCATTTTTATATTTTCTTCAATCATTTGATTCATCTAATTCACTATCTATTTCATTATCTGTTTCATCCTCCGAAATTTCATATATACTATCTTCACTTTCTAATTCATAATCTATATAATCTATCTGCATATATTCTGTATTTTCTATTTTTATTTTTGATATTTGTTTATTTTTTGGGTTTTTTAGTAATTTACAATCTCTAGCTAAATGTCCTAGTTTCCCATAATTATAACAAGTACATTATTTTATAGATTTCTTTTTTCTATATGGTCTTTTATGTTTATAATTTTTTACATAATATCTTTTTCTTGGTTTCTTATATTTATATTTTGATTTTTTGTATTTCTTATATTTCTTATGTCTTTTTCTTTTCTTATAATATATTTCTTCACAACCAAATTGAGGTGCTATTTTATCTTTACAACATGTTAAATTTCCTATTAATGTTTTTTTCATTTTCATTTCTTCTCTAAATTTTTCACATAGATTTCTATACCATTGTTGTAAAAATTTTATTCTTTCTCTTAGGGTATCTACTATTTTTGCTTCATCCCAATTCTTTATTATTTTTTAACTAAATGGTTTAGGTAATTTACTAAAATATAATTTTCGTATTTCTTTACTTTCTTCTATATTATATGTTCCTTTAAAATAATATTCTTTAAATGTGCACATATTCATCTATATAGCACATATTACATATTGCTACTTTTAACATTAAATTCCTATTCGTATCTTTTTCTTTATTTTGTTCTGCTTCTTCTGTTGTCATACTGCTAAATTCATCACTTATAGCTATTTCATATTTTTTCAATATTTCTGTTGGTAATATTTTTGTAGGTGTTGATGTTCCTTTTGTTTTTGTATCATATCTTAATACTTTTTTACTTTTTTCTGCTAGGTTTAAAAATAATAATTTTACTGTTCCTATTAATGTCTTTGCTATATATTCTGGTGTGTTTGTTGTATATATTTTATTATCTAATAATTGTTTTGACATATATCCTACCCATAGTTGTATTATTTTATTTGTGTCTATTACACAATCTAAATCTAAAAAGTTATAATTAGTTATTTGTTTTGGTGTCCATTTATTATATTCATCCTTTGGATTATATCTTTTAAACTTACTTTTGTAATTATAGGTTGATTTTCTTATTTCTGATGTATTAGATATTATATTTTTATCTAAAATATTTACTTCTGTATTTATTAGTTCTAGATTTTTATCTCTTCTATTTTTCGTATTTCTTCTGTAGTTTGTTGTTTTATTTTATCTATTTCCTTTTTTCTATCTATCTCTTCGTTTCTCTTTCTATTCTTACCATGATTGCCAACTTATGTTCTAATTTTAATTCTTTTTTTTTCTAACATTAAATATAAATGTTTACCTATTTTCTTATACCTTCTTCCTAGATTAGAAAATACTATTTTTATTTTTAATCTTTCATGGTTTTCATATATTTTTTCGTATATTATAAATTCTTCTTTGTTTATTTTTATTTAATTGTTAATAGATCATGTTGGTATGCATATTCTAGACTATCTATGGTTGATTCTAAATTTGATATTTCTTCTTTTTGTGCATTTAATGAATTTTTACTAATTCCAACAATTATGTTATACTGTAGTCTTTCTATCCTTATTTTTAATTCTTTACGTTTTTCAGATATTATTTGTTTTAATTCATTATATTTTTGTAATTTTTGTACGTTATGCATCTAACTAATTAATATTTTGGTGAATATCTAAATCTAATAAATTAATCAAATAACTTCAAATATATACTACTTTCGTTTCTTTAAATAACATGGCTCTGATACCAATTGTAGGGGGTGCGGATAACTTTAATAGACAAATATTCAAACCATCAATGTTCGAGATGTAATGGAGAAGATAATATTATCCCAGAAGTCCGCCTAGAATAAAAGAATTAAGAAGATAGGCATGCCAGCTGGAAAGAAGATAGAAAAGTAGCAAATACGACAAGAAGAAGATATCAATGGAAGCAATAATGGAGATAAAAGATAAGCTATTAAATTGTGAAAACGACATGTAACAAACTTTCACAATTTTCTACGTAACTTGTAAATTATTGTAAAGTGTTAGTTTTTGTCTTTTTTATACTTTAGAAGATTTTTTTGTAAAGTATAATAATTAGGTTAGGTAGATAAAGACTTTGTAAAAAATAGTCTAGACTTTTTAGTCTAGTTTTTAGATTTTTTGTAAAGATAGAATAGGACGTAAAGTTTGAGAAACGTGTAAAACCTTAGTAAGAAAGAACTATGTAAATCATTCGTTATAAATAAAGGCATCGAAGGCAGAAAAAGATAAGTCTTCATGTGTTGAAGCAAACACTCTTCTTTCACAGCAAACTTTTAAACATTTATTACAAACAAGTATAATTCAATGGAAAAAGCTATGGATGAACAAAGCTTAGAATTATCAAACCTACCAGAACAGGTATATTTATTTATGATTATGAATAGCTAAATTCATAAATTTCTAATAATCATGATATGATAAAATAAGTTTATGTTAGTTGCTTTATAGTAGAATTATTCAAAAAATAGCATGTTAAGAAGTTTATTAGCAAAGTGGAAAAGGATAAAAATTCCTAAGAACTATGTCATCCTAAAGGTGAAACCGGTGAGGCAAGAAGAAGAGCTAACAACTATGGAAGAATTACATAAAATATTCACCACCTATAAAAGAATAACCAAAGAAAATCTATTTTATATAAAGTGTTATACTGCACCAGCAGAGATATTATACGACGAGATCTCGACGACCAAGTACCACGCTATGCAAGGCTTTGGGTACAACTTCAACTTACACAACATTTCTCCTTGATTGAGAATCTTCCTTGCCCTCAATGAAGAAATCTGAAAATGTCATCGCCAAGACATGGCGATCCTTCCTAGTGAATGAAATTCAAGAGGAAGGGGGTGACTTGAAAAATTTTTCCTGAGTCGACTGGTCAACCTTGACAGTCAATTCACCTGCAGATCAGTATACTTAACAAAATAGATTAGAGTCAAATAAATAAACATGTGGTGTCTAATTTTAGTCCCCTTGGGTTTCAAGAGTTTCCTTAGAGCTTTCAAAGTAGAGTAGGAGTACAAATGTAGGGGAGAAGTTCTGAAGCTTATTTTGATTTTCAAATCTTGTGACACAGCCTCAACTAGTATGACTAAGTTGATTCGTTCTTACTTTTGTAAATATTGTAAACTAAGGAGTACAAAGCTTTATTGAGACTACTATTGAAGCACACTAAGGATTTCCTGTGAAGTTGCATAAGTCTCGAATTTTAGTCATCTCTATTTATATTCTTCGGTTGAAGCTGCTGTTTTGCTCCAAAATAAAATCCAAGGGATTTCTTCTCAATCAAGGGTTTGATTTGGTTCCTTGATTAAGTATAATATGTCCATATCAGATATGTCCATATATAAGATGTTGTTTGCCTTTCATCACAACTATTTATGTCCATGAAGAGAGTGTAATTTTCTTTTCATGCTGCTCTGTGATCTTGTTAATTACTTTTCTTGTATTTTGAGATCTGAGAGGATCTTGAGAGATCCTCTATTTGATCTCGAATCCGAGATTAGTTTTGCCTTCTTTGTAGTGAGGGATGTTCTTTCAAGTAAGATTTTTCAGTTGATTGTCGTATATGAGATTAGTTTTGCCTTCCAAATATATCTCTGTGATGATTTTTTTTGCCTTATGGTATATCCTGCATATTAGTTATGGATTAGTTTGTCATTATTAAAATGTATTTCTTTGATATGGGAAGCTAACAATCTCCTTCTTTTTTATAATGATAAACATTAAACATCAGTTGACTTTTCTGTCAATGTAGTCGATTGACTCCCCCTATCTTACTGACTCTGTGCCTTCAGTAGTCGACTGGCTTTCCCTTAGTTGTAGCCTCATCTAATGTGATTCTCTTCTCCCCCTTTTGACATAATCAAAAAAGCAAAGCACACAAAACAAATAGGGTGCACAAGACAAAATATATGCAGATAACCATGCAATGTTTCAAAACATAAAAGAAATTATAGCAGGACAAGTTAAAAATATTAGTTTACAACCACTAAACTTGGAAAGGGATAGACCCTTTTTGGATAGTAGTCCGAAAAGTCATCGTTTGGCTAAGAAATAGGTTAAGGTATTGTGCATATTATGGCAGAAACGTTCATATGATTTTTCAACACTTTTAGTAAAGCTAGAGTAGGAGTTTTTGACAGAGATGGCAAATTCATTGTCGGATGAGTAGGTCTCAGATTTGATAGTGTCCATCTTTTCAAATAGCCTATTGAACAACTTCACCCTTTCCTGTTTGAGACCATTAAGAGATAGTCGCACCTTGCCAATATTAGTGCTAGTTTTCTTACTCAGTTATAGCAACCTAGTAGTTGACTCCTGGAGACCCACAAACCCTTCTTCAATTGCCTTCAATCACTTCTTTAAGATCCTCATTCTCTTTTATTGTAGAGAGCATAGGGTTAGACCAATATTTACTTATCTTAGGAGTGTCAGACTGAATTTTAGCAAAATCCTTCTTGCACCATTCACTGTCGAGCAGGACATATTCCATGCTTGCAAAGGTCTTAGAGTCATAGGTGGTTGAAACTTCTACCATGGGGTGCTCAGAGAGATCAATTGAATTGTGTTGAAAGATTCTGATGATCAACAATTTATAGGGCGCTGAGGCATAAGCATCGACAACACTTTCTAACTTGTATTCACAAATCCATGAACCCAATTTATCTTATACCTCTTAACTAAACAATATAGAACAAATACATCACGACAATCACATTGATGAGAGAGCTTTTTTGAGGAATTAGAGTAGTAGCAATGGTGTGAGTCAAAATTCTGTACTTAAAATTGAGAGATAAAGGATCAAAGTTGGACACATTTATTTCAGGGTCTGAAGAAGCCTTCTTGGCTTTCTCGAAGCTAACTTCAAATTTATCGAGCCAAGAGTCATTCATGAAGGGAATGACGCCATAAAACTTGGTGTCAAAGACTTTTTCAAACAAGAAGTCATTTAAAACGATTCTCGTTCCCAATACCAAAGTTCCAATTCGCCACTATCTTAGGATAGACGAAGATTTGCATAAAACATACAAACAAGATCTTCAAAAACTTTTATTCTACAAAGACAAAAAATCATAGGCAGATCTTGAGATTTAAAGAAGCCACTTACAGAGAGATTTATGATTCTTTCGGGGATAATAAAACTGCAAAGAATCATAAAACTGTTTCTGAAAGTAATAAACTTCTCCATTTGAGTGCAAGTCTAGAATTTATGCATGTCTTCTGGTGGAAGAGAGTCTAGAGGAGAGGAAAAAATTTTCTTAATAGAGGAGTTCGGGCTAGGGGCGAACCTTTTTGTATTGACAGTTGATAGAAGGAAATGTGATGAGGCTTCATCGGAGGACCTAGAGATAACAAGTGGATCATGGTTATCATAGAGACATCTGGAGAGGGTTTGGAGAGATTGGCCATTGATCGATTTCTTGTCATTAATGGAAAAGATAGAGTAAGAGGGTTATAAAAAAGGAGAGAGGGAAGATGAAGCGATGGAAGTTGAAAAAAGTGAAGCGAACGAAAGTAACTGTTGAGACGAAGAGACGATAAATGCGCCGGGAAGGTAAAAAGGTAAAAATATTGTAATTATGAGGAAAGATAAAAAAGAAGCTTGAAAAGAGTTGGATAAGAAAGGAAAAGAAGCGAGTCATAGGGGTAAATTTATGGACATAAAATTGTACAAAGATTTTTACACCAAAATACATAGGTATAAGCATTTAAAGATCATTAATGCCTTATATACCAAGTATTTTTCTTAAAAAAAAAATCTTTTTTCAAACGAGGGTTTAGTAAAAAATAGCAGCAAGCTGATTTTCAGAATCAATAAATTGTAAGGAAAAATATCCACTTTCAACATTATCACGAATGAAATGATGCTTAATGTCTATGTGCTTGGCCCTAGAATGATGCACCGTGTATTTTAACAAACTAATTGCACTAGTATTATCACATATGATAGGCACAACTTCAAATGATAAATTTAAATCAAGCAATTGATGCATAATCCATAAGATTTAAGTATCACAATTTCCAATGTCTATGTATTCGGTTTCAGTAGTTGATAGAGAAACCAAAGTTTGTTTCTTTCTATGCTATGAAATTAAGGCATCACTAAGAATTTGACATATTTTCCTCATACTCTTTCTATCACTTTTGTCACCTGCAAAATCAGTATTTGAGTAGGCAACTAGGCTAAAGTGTAAGGAGTGAGGATACCAAAGTCCGGCGTTTTGTGTCCCGATGATATAACGAATAATTCTTTCGATGTCAGTTAAGTGGGACTCTTTAGAAGCCGATTGAAATCTTAAGCATTTACACAAGCTGAACATAATGTCTAGTCAACTCGCAATTAAGTAGATTAGGGACCCAATCTTTCCTCTGTACATGTTTTCATCAACATCCTTTCTGGATATATCAAAATCCAGGCTTGTTGAGGGACTTATTGGAGTTCTAAAAGCCTTTTTTTTATTCCATATTTTTTATGAACTTCTTGGTGTACTTAGCTTGACTGATGAATGTACCTTGGGAGGTTTGTTTGATCTGTAACCCCAAGAAGAATATGAGTTCTCTCATGAGGCTCATTTTAAACTCTCTTTTTATTAGATTTGCAAAATTCTCGTACAAAAAGATGCCAGAGTTTCCAAAAATGATGTCATAAACATAGATTTGAACAATAAGTTATTTAGAGTCTAGCTTTTGAGTGAAGAAAGTGGTATCAATTATTCCTCTTTGAAAATTATTTTGAGCAGAAAAGTACTCAACCTCTCATACCATATCTTTGGAGCTTCTTTGAGACCTTGGAGTGCTTTTGAAAGTCTATGGTTTGGATAAGATGAATTTTCAAAATCAAGAGGTTGTTCAACATAAATTTCTTTATGTATGTAACCATTTAGGAAAGCACTTTTTGCACCCGTTTGGTGTAGTTTAAAGCGTTTGATAGCAGCAAAAGCTAATAACATTTGAATTGATTCTAACCTTACTATGGTAGAAAAGGTCTCATCATAGTTTATACCTTCCTGTTGGGAGTAGACTTGAGCTACGAGTCTAGCCATATTTCGGATAACCTTACCTTTCTTTCTTAGTTTATTCCTGTAGACCCATCTGGCTCCGACAACTGAGAATTTCTTGGGTCTTTCAACTAGATTCCATAATTTATTCGTGTAAACTATTCTAATTCTTCCTAAATAGAATCAACCAAAGACTCGTCTTTAAGTGCATCATCAACCTTTTGGGCTCGATTTGAGACACAAGAGAAACAAATGCTTGTTTTCTTAAATAGGCTTTTGTATGCATCTTAGCATTTGGATTTTTGATGATAAATTCATTTATAAAACTTGAATTGTGTCTCCATTATCTTGGAGTATCTATTTTTGTAGTTTTATCAATGAGAGCTGACTCAGGATGGACTGTAGTCGACTCATCGATTGGTGGTTCAAGAGTTATGTATGCTTTGGCTCCTGACTGTAAATCATTTGCCTATTCTTCATCAAAACTTAAAGTCATAGGAGAGTTATTAGATTCATCAAATACTATATGCCTACATTCTTCAACATATAGAGTCCGTTTATTATAGGCTTTGTAAGCACGAATAGTGGAAGAGTACTCAAGAAATATACTTTCGTCACTTCGTGGGTTGAACTTTCCTAAGTTATTCTTACCATTGTGGTGGATGAAGCATTTACATCCAAAGGGATGAAAGTAACTAATATTAGGATTTTTACCCCTCCACAACTCATAAGGAGTTTTCTTTAGGATTGGTCTGATGAGACATCTGTTGAAAATGTGACATGTTGTGCTTACTGCCTCTGACCAAAAGTGATATGGTAAATTATGTTTTAGAAATATGATTCTTGCAGTTTCTTAAAGAGATTGGTTCTTTTGTTCTACCACACCATTTTATTAAGGAGATTGAGGAGATGAAAAGTTCCGAGAGTAGCCATTTTTAGCATAGAATTCCTCGAAAGACTTGTTTTTACATTCTCCTCCAAGATATATGAACATAGATGATGAAGTGTCCTGCCTCTCTTTGTACTCTTCTATAAAAGATCTCAAAAATAGTGAATGTTTCATGCTTAAGAGAAAGTAACATTACCAAACTAAAATGAGAATAGTCATCAACAATAACAAATACATATCTTTTTTCATCAATACTTGCGGTCTTGGTGGGATCAAATAAAACCATGTGGATTGTTTGAAGGAGTTTGGTGGTAGTGACAATATCTTTTGACTTTAAATGATGCTCGAGTCTGTTTGCCATGTTGACAAGCATCACAAATGTGATCCTTTTCAAACTTTAACTTTACCAGACCTTTCACCAGTTCAAGTCTAGAGAGTTTTTTGATGGCATGCCAAAACTTTTTGTGCCACCACCAAGTGTCGTTGGATTGTATAGTGAGACAAGTCATAGTTGCAAAGTTAGGATTATTCCGAACATAAATATTGTCAACACGTGCACCAATAAGAGGAATATTTCTTTTTTCATGTTTGATAGAGAAACTCTCAGCTTTGAAGGAGACTCTGAATCCTTTGTCACATAGTTGACTAATACTCAGTAGGTTGTGTTGAGTCTTTAAGTTTGCAGGAGGAGTTGAGTTTTACTGAGCCGACTCTAATGACATCACCTTTAGTGTTATCACCAAATCTGACTGATCCTCCTTCTATTTTCTTTAGAGAACAAAAATTCTTTCTTTTCGGTCATGTATCTGGAACATCCGTTGTCGATGACCCATATTTCTTTTCTATAGCTTTTGCGGATATGTTCCTGAAAATAAAAAAATTAATTTTGTTTAGGTACCCACGTGGTCTTGGGTCCTTGAGGGTTGGATGTACTTCCTTTGGGTCGCCAAACCCATATACCTTTATACCTTTGTCTACAATTATGTTATTTGTGCCCCTTCTTGTCACAGGTGTTGCAGACTGGTCCTCGAAAAGCGAAAGATGTTTTAGTCAACTAAAACGAGCTTGATGAGGAACTTAATTTCATTTTAAAAGAATTTGATCTTATGGAACTGTGACTTGGCAATTTTCTAATGTTGTTTATTTCATTTTTACACCATTATGTTCTTCTTTAAGTAAGTTTTGATTTGACATGCTTCAAGTTCAACTTTCTAGTTCCTTCGTTCCTCTTCAAGCTTTTGTTTTAACCAAATTTTCTTTTCTTAAGAAAGTTTATTGTATTCATCAATAACTTTTTGAAGCTCGTCAGTAATCATGTCAAAATTTGTTTGAAGAATGTTGTAATTATGACAATTACAGGGTCTTACCTCACTTGGTTCACCTTTTTCCATGAAGCTGATGTTGGCTATTTTTTTCTCTTCTTTAGTTTCATCTCATCACTTCATGCCTCAAAGTTTTTTTTTCTAGATGATCTTCTCCTCAATTCTGGACAATTTTGATTAATGTGACCCGACTTTCTATAGTAATAATAGCGATCATAATTCCTTGTGAATTCGTTGTTTTTGAATCCTTGTGGTCTCTGCTGCCTTTGTTTTAAGATCTGCCTTACTCCAAGATTGATGAGAGACATTCCTTCACCGTTGTTTTCTTTAGTAAAGGCCACTGATTTCTTCCTTTCTTCCTTGATATACCTGTTCATATGATTTTGTTCATAGGCAATGAGGTTACCTCTTTATTCATCGTAGGACATATTGTGAAGATCCCCATCTTCTATAATGACAGCTTTAGTTTACCATGTTTTTGGGAGATTTCTTACAATCTTTTGGACTTATAGACTATTTGGATAGATCATTTCTAAGGACTTCAATTCACATACAATTTTGCTGAATTGAGAAAACATTGATTCCATATTTTCATTTTCTTTTATTTTGAAGAGCTCGTACTCATTGACCAGAACATTTATTCTTGTTCTTTTGACGTTGGTGGTTCCTTCGTAGGTTACTTCTAATTTGTCCCACATTTTTTTGTGGTTTCACAGATTGAAATCTTGTCATATTCTGCTCCACTAACTACACAATAGAGTAAACTTATGGCCCTTGCGTTAGTTTGAATTACCTTTGTTGTTTCTTGGTGACTTCAAAGTTTTCAAAGTCATCCACGTTAACACTTCTTAATTCCTTGTCTTTCTATTTTTCTTTGATTCCCAAAATGGGCTTTGGTCCCTTCTTAATGACAACCCAGACTTGAAAGTCATTTGACTGAAGGAAAATTTTGAATTTGTTCTTCCAATGGGAGTAGTGTTGTCCATTGAAGTATGATAGTCTTGTGGATGAGTGATTGTCTTGAAGTAGAGCTCCTGGAATGTGATAGTTTGTCATTGGATCTTAGCTCACGTACGGTTAAGCAATACTGTTGGTGAGACCTGCTCTGATACCAATTAAAATTTTAGTGGAGATGAAATAAAGACACAGATTTATCCTGGTTCGAAACACCAATGTGATTTCTACTTTCAGTCCCTTTAGGTTTCAAAGGTTTTCTTAGAGCTTTCAAAGTAGAGTCGGAATACAAATGTAGTGGACAAGTTCTGAAGCTTATATTGATTTTCAAATCTTATGACACAGCCTCATCTGGTATGACTAAGTTGACTAGATCTTACTCTTGTGTAACTATTGTAAACTAAGATGTACAAAGCTTTATTGAGACTAAGTTGAGGCTCACTAAGAATTTTTTATGAAGTGCGCGAGTCTCGAGTCTTCAGCCTTTTCTATTATATTTTTTGGTTGATGTTGTTGTTTTGCTCCAAAAGGAAACCCGGGGGATTTCTTCTCAATCAAGGATTTGATTTGGTTCCTTGATTGAGGGTAATATGTCCATATCAAATATGTTCGTATATAAGATGTAGTTTTCCTTTCATCGCAACTATTCATGTTCATATCATATATGTCTATGTAGAGGGTGTGATTTTCTTTCCATGCTGCTCTGCGATCTTATTGATTATTTTCCTTCTATTTTGGGATCTAAGAGGACCTTGAGAGATATTTTCTTGATGTCGTATCCAGGATCAGTTTTGCTTTCCTTGTAGAGAGGGATGTTCTTCCAAGTATGATCTTTCACTTGATTTTCGTATCTGAAATTAGTTTTGCCTTTCATGTATATCTCTGTGATGATCTTCCTTGCCTTCGGATATATCCTGCATATTAGCACTGGATTAATTTTTCATTATTAAAATATATTCTTTTGACATGGGAAGCTAACAGTTAATTGATTAGTAGGTAGACCCCATTGAATTAAGACTTGAGGTACAATTTTATTTCCATTTTCGATCACCCTTCTCTCTCTAATAGCCTTAGAATTGGGACAATAGGGGTTGGCTAGAAAAAGAAAATGGCATGACTTATGAGCTCAAGGTGACTTGGGAAGGTATGGATAATTTGTAAGCTATTTTATCTTCTTTTTTTTTTAAAATTTGGTAGCATCATAGTACGTGGCTGTCAGTTTGGAGAAATGAGCAGCTGATAGAGTGTATTGTCTATAGTGCTATATTTTAAGATAGACCTGATCACCCTATTAAAATGTCCTATCAGTTATGAAGATGTTGGCAAACGCCTGTACTTCCTTCTTGTGATCTCATCAAATGGAACTTAATAAAATATAACATCACCTACCTCATTTGTCTCTTATAGACTTGCTCCGCTACTACATCACCTAAAATATGTATTTAGTGTATGAGAGGGGATTGATACTGGAGGTTTCAAAGGGTGTGGTCTATATAAATAAGTGGTGGAGTGGTGCTATACCATCCATCCAGTTAGGGGCAAATAAAGAAACCAGTCAGTAGGTGAGTTTGAGAAGGAACATCTACTGAGGGGTGGTATGTTAGTTGATGTGTATAATGTGACGCCTTGAGTAAAGAAAGATCTTGTCGAACTTTTCTGAAAAACACTAGGTCTAACACTGATAATGCTTTCATGCATGCCATAAAGCTTGTAGATGTGGTCCAAGAACAATTAGGAAATATCTGAAGTTTCGTAAGGATGGGCTACTCCTATAAAATGGTTATATTTATTTTTCTATCCACTACCACCTAAAGAACTAAATTTCCATTAAATCTAGGTAATTTTTTTGGGAAGGCAAGGGCACTATCAAAGTGCACGACAGGATAGCAACGGAAGAATATTCAAATCTAAACTTTTCCTTTCTATTTGAAGCAAGAGAAAACAAATAAACCTAAGCAAAACTAATAGACTACCTATATAATTATTAAATACATCTGGGTTATTCTGTAATTAGTTATTCTTCAGTTCTCTATATATACAGTTGTAACCCCTTCAATATCAATAAGATCAATTATTATTAAATTATATCATGGTATCAAAGCTAGGGTTTCTTCTTCCGCCCAAACCCTAATCTCTCCTCTTTTTCGACGTGTGTGCACCGCCGCCACCGTCTACACCACACCGCACGGCCTCCCTCCTCCGTCGTAGGTCGGCGCCATGGACAAGGTTGTTGATCCTCTGTCAAATTTACCGTCTGGAGTAAAATTACTGCTCAGGAATCTTCACAACCTCATCCCCGAAAAATTATCTGACAACAACTACCCGGCCTGGGCACTTAACGTCCGCACCGCCCTCGCAGCCAACTTGCTGCTCGGATGGATTGACGGTGCGGCGAAGCCGCCGTCCGAGACAGCCGAGGAGGACGGCGTCATACTCCCAAATCCCGACTACCTTCCGTGGATGATCGTAGACACTCAGATCCGAGCCTGCCTTCTTGCAGTTATTAGCCCCTCTGTGAACAAACACGCCCGGGGTTTTCTCACATCGGCTTCACTTTGGGACGCACTAGCCATGAGGTACAACTCTGTGTCCACGGCTCATATTTTTCAGCTGCGTGACAGATTGCATACTCTTCGAAAGGGAATGAAGACGATGACTCAATACCTTGATGATGTGGCCTCTATTCTGTCTGACCTAGATGCTGTGAACGAGATTATTCCTGAACGAGACGTGGTGAATGCCGTGATACGTGGTCTTCCGGCTGGCTATTCCTCTCTCAAACAGCATATTCGCCTCTCACCTGTCGAAATCACTCTGAATCAACTGTCTGGATGGCTTAATGCAGAAGAATTGAATCTAGACATGGAACACAAATTACTGCTCGGAGAAGCCAGTTCCACCCCTGGCGTCACGGCTCTTTACTCGGCTGGCAGCGGGGGCTTGGCCAGGGGTTGCGGTGACGATCGCCGTAACCAAGGGCGAGGCAGCGGCGGTGGTGACCGTCGGAATGCCGGGCGGCAAGGCAGAGGCGGGCCTCCACCGAGGGACGGCTTCCAATCAGGCCACGGACAGGGACGAGAAAACCAGCGGGGACCCACACGTGATCTTCTGACGTGCCAAATTTGTTCTAAGCGGGGTCATTCTGCGGCTAATTGTTGGTATCGTTATGATGACTCGCAGAATGTATATAGCCAGTCCGGAGGATCAAGGGCGATGCATGCGTCCACAAACGCTCAATCTGGCGATTGGTATCTAGACACAGGTGCTAACACCCATGTGACGTCTGATTATTCACAACTTCAAGCTCCTCATCCGTATCATGGCTCAGAAACTATTACAGTAGGCAATGGTCAATCCCTTCCCATCACAAACACCGGCTCTGGGTCTGTCTATACCCCAAATGGTAAATTTCATCTCTCAACCCTTCACCACGTCCCTTCCCTCACATCCAATCTTTTATCTGTTTATCGCTTTATAAAAGAAAATAACTGCACCCTCATTTTTAATGACACCAATTTCCAGATAGTGGACAATACCATGAACCGGGTGCGGTACACGGGCCGCTGTGAGCATGGGCTATACACTCTTCCATCCAGGTCTCCGTCTGTTGTGAGTCAAGCCATTCTCTCCTCCACCTGGCATCGCCGGCTTGGGAACCCATCATCCGCCATCACCAAATCCATTTTATCTTCCTTAGGTTTTAATTTTTCAGAAAAATTACATTGCGAGTCCTATTCAGTGTCTAAATCTTGTCGTTTACCTTTTTCACTGTCTGAACACAAGGCCACTGCGCCATTTCAATTAATTCATTCTGATGTTTGGGGTCCAACCTCAGTTCCTTCTGTTCAAGGTTTTCGTTATTATATCTGTTTTGTTGATGATTACAATAAATTCACTTGGCTTTATCCTTTGAAATTTAAATCCGAAGCTTATACTGTTTTTGTCAACTTTAATCGAATGGTTCAAAATCAATTTAATGCCAACATCAAAAATTTTCGAAGTGACAATGGCAAAGAATTTGTCAACAATGCATTTGGTGTTTTTCTTCAAAATCTAGGGGCTCTTCATCACACTTCATGTCCATATACCCCTGAACAAAATGGCGTCGCTGAGCGCAAACACCGTCACCTAATAGAAACAGTTGTTACGCTCCTCCATGATTCCACCTTACCTGTTTCCTTTTGGGTTGATGCCCTTGCTACGGCCAACTACCTCATAAATTGCATGCCCACTCACACTCTCTCCAACTCCACTCCATATGCCCGTCTCTATAATCATCCACCCGACTACATCCATCTCCGCCCGTTTGGGTGTCTAGTTTATCCCTGGTTGCGTCCACACACTCAACATAAACTTCAACCTCGGTCTACCCCTTGTGTCTTTCTAGGCTATCATCCCACTATCAAAGGTTACAAATGTTTCGATCCTGTATCTCAGAAAACATATGTTTCCCGTCATGTTCGTTTTGTGGAGGAACAATTTCCTTACACCAGTCTTTCCTCTACTCCATACTCCCCCAATCCACTTGGCATTGTGCCATTATTCTCGTCCTTTTCACCCGCTCATGCTCCGGCTCACTCGGCACCTAACCCGGTACCCCACTACACCACTACCCACCCGTACCAACCACCTAGCCACTCGAACCAACCACCCACCCACCCGAACCCCCAAACCTCCCACCCGAACACCCAGCCGACTGCCACACAACCCACCACTTCCTTACATCGTACTCCTAACACACCTACAGCCACCCCATCCACCGCTGCTCATCCCAGCTCCCACGGCAGCCCCACCCAACCCCCGTCCACACATTATACAACTCCACCACTCCTTCCTAATCACCCTCCAATCAACACTCACCCTATGACGACCCGAGCCAAGGCCGGTACCTTCAAACCCAAAGCCTGCCACACTCAAATACCCTTTGATGCACATCCCATAACTGAGCCTACTACCTACAACCAAGCCTCCAAAAATAGTTTCTGGTGCCAAGCTATGGATGAGGAATTTCAGGCTCTGACTGAACAACGAACATGGGATTTGGTACCTCTGCCTAGTAACCAAAAGTCTATTGGGTGCAAATGGGTGTTTCGCATCAAACGAAATTCCGATGGATCTCTTTCTCTCTATAAAGCACGTCTGGTGGCAAAAGGGTATCATCAGGAGTATGGTGTGGATTATAAGGAGACCTTCAGCCCTGTTGTTAAGCAACAGACTATTAGTCTGGTCTTGTCTCTTGCTCTTCACTATGATTGGCCGCTTCATCAGTAAGACGTCAGCAATGCCTTTCTTCATGGTCATCTTGAGGAAGAAATCTATATGGTTCAGCCACCGGGATATGTTAATCCCAACCGTCCTCACTATGTTTACAAGCTTCGCAAATCACTGTATGGCCTGAAACAGGCCCCACGTGCCTGGTACACACGCCTCTCTACTTTTCTGCAGGGTCTTGGTTTTCGCACCTACCATCATGACAACAGCCTCTTCACCCTTCACTGTTCTCGAGGGACTGTCATCATTCTTATCTATGTGGATGATATTGTTATTACAGGCAGCTCGTCATCACTCATCACTGAAATTACTGAGGCTATGCATCGTGACTTCAAACTTAAGGACCTCGGTCCTCTGGAGTTCTTTCTTGGCCTCGAACTCATCCGCAAATCGGGAACCATATTGATGCATCAGACAAAATATACCCTTGAACTTCTAAATCAAGCTGGAATGACAGACTGCAAACCCGCGGTCACTCCCATGGCAGTACGCCAATCCCCAGGGCCGAATACTCCCTTTGCCGATCCTACACTATATCGGAGCCTCGTCGGTGGACTTCATTATCTTGCTGTTACTCGTCCGGACATCCAATATGCAGTCAATCGAGTCTCCCAATCAATGCATGCTCCCACAGAACAACACTTTCAGGCCTTGAAACGCATTCTGCGCTATCTTCAAGGTACTCTTCACTGTGGAATTTTATTTCAAAAGGGCTCGTTTGATATATCTGTTTTTTCTAATTCGGATTGGGCTAACGACAAAGATGATCGGAAATCCACTACTGGATATATTGTTATGATGGGACCGAATCTGATTTCCTGGTGCACCAAGAAGCAAACGCGAGTGTCCCGTTCCTCCACAGAAGCAGAATATCGTGCCATGGCTGCGGGTGTTGCTGAAGCCATGTGGTTACGACACCTTACGGATGCACTTGGCATTCCCCCGACGAAACCAAAGATCTATTGTGACAATCAGTCCACTATTTGTGTTACCAAAAATCCAGTCCTTCATGATCGTATGAAGCATGTTGGATCCGACTATCACTTTGTTCGCGATGAGGTACTTGCAGGAACGATGGCCACGCACTATGTCCCATCTACTGACCAGCTTGCTGATATTCTCACCAAGCCCCTTCCGTTACAGCCTTTTCAGTATCTCTGCTCCAAGCTGCCCCTCGTTACCGCTGATCAGCTTGCGGGGGCATAATAGACTACCTATATAATTATTAAATACATCTGGGTTATTCTGTAATTAGTTATTCTTCAGTTCTCTATATATACAGCTGTAACCCCTTCAATATCAATAAGATCAATTATTATTAAATTATATCAAAAACAAAGAATAATCAACAAATATATCAACCACACAAACATGAGAAGACATGAATAAACCAATTACATGAGACATCAAATTTACGAGGAAAATCTTTTGATGTGAAGAGTAAAAAATCACGGGATCAAAACCTCCACTATAATCACCAAGAGTTACAATAATATTCTCCAAATTGGCCACAAAACAAGTTACAAACAACGAACAACAACACAATAAGGTAGCACCAAAATTAGAGAATAAAAAGGAGCAAAAACACCAAAGACGCAACTACTGTTCAAGGATGAGAAACAAGAGCTACAGTCCACCAAATTCAACTCCGTTAGTTCCCAATCAAAGAGTGAGATGAGAGGAATAAACTGACAAAAAATCAGCTCAATGGACAAGAAATGAAGCGGGAATTGCAATTTAAAGTTGACTGTTGTGGCTAAAATTTTAGTGTATAAATTTGCTATATTTTTCTCTCAATGACTGCTAAAAATTCTTTTATGAATGGTGAAATAAGATCTAAAAGATCTATATATATCACCCATGGTAATGGGCAGAATGAGTCTTGAATGCCGTCTTGACCACATTTGCAACATCGGAAATTTTTAAAACTGCATGCCAAATGTAATACTATCAATATCATGGAATCAAAATCGAATCAAAGAAAATTAATTTTCGAATTTATTGTCATGCTTACATAGCTAAGATGAGCTAAACTAATATAAATGGCGAGTCAATATTCTGGGTAAACTTGGGAAGATTGGATGAGTTATATGGACTAATTTTTTTCACTTTTTATCTCTGTTGGAGTGTTTATATATGAATGTATGACAATCTCAATATGTATGTATGTACATGGGCAGAGCTACCTTAAACGAAGGGTGGTCAGATGAACACCCTTCGTCGAGTAATTACGTGGTTTACAAAGGTTAAATGTTAACTATTATGAGTAAATATTTAATTTTGCACACCCTTAATATAATTGGGAAGAAAATTTGCACACCTTTTTCTAAATTCTTGACTCCGCCATTGTATAAGTATGCATGATATATATATATAAAGAGAGAGAGAAAAAAAGACGTTAAAACATCTATAAACTTATCCGTTCAACTTATGTTAGACTTTTAACTCCACGACCATTTATTTATTTCTATAACAACTTTAAAGTGCATTAAGTATACACCTAAAGAATGACATCACAAGAGAGTGAGTGCACTCTCCTATAAGTTTGTGAGCAGAGGCAAAAAATTTAAACTAAGTTACACATGACATTTTTTTATGGCCAAACTCATCGACAGATCCTCAAACTTGTTTTGAAAATTCACTTAGACCCCTCAACTAAAATCTGTACCTATCAGGCTCCTAAACCTCCAGAATTTTGATCCAATTAGGTATTTTTTTCCCAATCAGCAAAAGGCTCAAGTGTGTGCAACACACACGCGATGACATGGCAAAACTGACCAATTACAGAAAAACACGTGGCAAAAGAAATAATTATATTGTGGAAATGTAGACTTGTCCATTTTCTATTTAATTATCATTTAATAATAATTTCTTAATTTAAAAAAAAAAAAAGAAACCCCCCGCCCCCACCCACCAGCCGTCTTCTTCACCACCCCACCCCCATCCCCTTCATCTTCACACACACATAGAGTCAACAGCTCTATTAACAACAGTCAGAAACAAACACATATGGTCATCTTCTCCACACCGCCCTCTCCCGTCGTCTTCTTCACCCCCCCTCTCCTGTCATCTTTTCACACGCACACACAGAGTCAGCAACACATACACACAGTCAGCGATACATACACATAATTATTGTTAAATCAAAAACTCCATTAATAAATGAAAAACAGATTTCTTAATCAGTTAACTGATTTTGTAAAAAAAAAAAGATTTTTTTTCACATCCTTGATGTTGTTGACAATGGTGAAAAATGGTGAAGATTGAATAGTGATTTTGTTGTTGTTAATAGAGTTGTTGATTTTATTGGTAATGGAGTTTCTCCATTTTGTTGTTTAAAATTAATTTCTCCATCTTCAATTAACTGATTTCTTAAAATAAATGACAAAAAGATTTCTTAATCAATTAACTGATTTTGTAAAAAAAAAAAAAAAAAAATTCACATCCTTGATGTTGTTGACAATGGTGAAAAATGGTGAAGATTGATTAGTGATTTTGTTGTTGTTACTAGAGTTGTTGATTTTATTGGTAATGGAGTTTCTCCATTTTGTTGCTTAAAATTAATTTCTCCATCTTCAATGGTTTCTTATTGCTTCATATGAAGAAGAAGATGTGGGGAAGTGGGGGTGGGGGTGGCGGGGAGGGGAAGGAGGTGGGGGCTCTTCTTAAAAAACAAAGAATTAAAAAATTATTATTATTAAAAAAATATATTAATAAAATAATTTAAATATAAGTTTTTTAATTAAAAAAAATAAATTATTATTTATTCTACTATTCATGCGCTCAAGGAGAGTGTAACACACTCTTCTTGTCAAATCAGCATTTTGTGTCTGATAGGTATCAATTTTAGCACTTGAGGGACCTGATAGTTACAAGCTTTAGTTGAGGTGTCTATGTGAATTTTCGGGACAAGTTTGATAGCAATCAATGAGTTTGACATTTTTTGATTCATCAATATATAACTAGTATTTTTACTATTCTTTTTTTAATATATTTATTTTTTTAATTATATAATTTATTTTATTTAGCAATAAATAAAATTTGTGGGTTCCTTTTAAAAAAAAAATCTTTTCTTTTTATTCGGTTTTCTTCTCTATTGGAGGCCATCCATTGAAGCCAATCATTGTACCTTTCTTCTTTCATTTTCATCCCCTATCCAACCCTATTGTTTTTATTCCACCAACCCCTTGGCAATTAACTACACTATTCCTCAAGTTCTCCATTCTTATTGCCATCGATTTTACAAAGCCCAACATCACCATAATCATGTACCTTTAAGAGTGTTTTGATGTTTTTTCTCATATCAAATATACATATATATATATATATATGGTCTTGCTAACATACTACATGAAGGTAGTAAGTTAGCAATGACCCTATTTTTTATTTTCCTAAAATGCCCTTAGTTTAAAATAATCACTTTATTGATGAGTGTGGGATTTTTGTCCTTTTCACCTTAATTTCTCAATTTTCCTCCAAAACCCATCTTCTTCAAACCTCCCCCCCCCCCCCCCCCCCCCCCGCACATCTTCAATTACTCCCCTTTTTTCCCCTCTCCCCAACAAAACCTTTCAATTAAAAAATTATATGCAATCTTACTATATTTTTGTAAGAGACTGTTTCTACGACTTAAATTCATGACTTTCTAGTCATGACTGTAGTACTTTACTAGTTATTCCTAGTCTAAATTTTCTGTTAATTAATATTTTTTTATGTGACGTATAAAACAACAACACGACATATAATTTGAGACGGAGGAAATAATATTTTGAGTCATGGGATACGTGTGATATGCGAACAAACAAATGTTCATCCAACCACATCACTAAATGAATCTTCATGTATTTTTTATTTGTCATTTTATTTAAATATCACTCAAATAATAATACTTCCTTTGAATTATTAGTGTTTGCTCATTAATAATAGAAATTACTTTTAACTAATTCCTATAATTTTCCACAAAACTAAATTAATAATAGTTATGCATCAATCCAAATAATGTAAAGTGGATCGCGGTAAGTTGAATTGAAGCTACAACCAATTTTACTTATTTCGTTTGAATCTACTAGCTTTGAGGCAAATCTTATAGGCGTATTCATAAATTCGAAATCCTAAAGTTCACCTATAACGATAAGTTGAGAGTTAAATAAAATTAATTAATGTATGATTAATATAACTTTAAAATTATGTCGAATTATAAATAATTGTATTATTGTAGAAGATGGGTGGGGGGTGCGTGGGGGTGGGGTGATTGAAGAAGATGGATTTTGAAAGGAAATTGGGAAATTAAGGTGAAAAATAAAAAAATTCCTAATAATTCCTATTTTAAAGAGGTGGCAGGAGTACTTTGGTAAATTAAAAAATGGGGTGGATGCTAACATACTACCTTCATGTAGTATGTTAGCAAAATTCATATATTTATATCTATATCTATAATATATTAAAAGAGTGAAAATCCTTAGAAAAGTGATTTGAACTTTTTGCCTTTTATGAAAATATCCTACAAAACAAAATCGCTTTTTCACTATTTTTTGTGAATTATTATTTAATAATTTTATATTATTGACTCCTATAATATATGAGATCATTCTTTTAAAATATATGATAACAATTCTTTTTTAAGTTAGGAGTCCTAAAATATATGATAAGAGGTAACTTTTATTTTGTAATTTGTATGTTTAGTTGTCTAATTTTACCTATATATTTATGTTAAACCATACAAAAAATTCAATTACATAAATGATAGTAATAAATCTAAATGAAGAGAATATACTGCCCGTGCAAAATAACATTGGTTTTCATTTCTTTTTATCTATGTCAGTACTACTACTAATTATTTTATTTGTTTTAATTTGTGTGCATAAATTCAAATTTATGTTGATTATATGTTGTCAATTTTCCATTCTTTAAAAATAAAAAAGTTAGATGTCGTTGGTTTGTTTTAAATTTCCGTGAGAATATATATATATATATATATATATATATATATATATATATATATATATATATATATATATATATATATATATATAATTATTCACTAAGAAGAGCTTTCTCTTTGTTATAGCCGAACTCGGCGGTATGATCAGTTTTAGCTTCCTTCACGTTAAGCTTGAAATATTTTTCGTAGTTCTTGTTATTGCATACCTATCAATGCAAACCTACGAACTTAGAAACCTGGAGTAGGGGAGGTTAGTTTACATTGCTTGATATTAGATTTGTATATCAGAATCTTATATTTATACGTAGAATTAGATTTATCTTTAACTAGATTTATAATGTTCGATCATGTTCCAAGTCAAGGTCAAATTCGTATACTTTGGTGTCACAATTTTCTGAACAATAAAATCAAGTATATTTTAACAATGAACTCCTGTTCTGTTACTATTTGTTGCGTTTGTATGTTTATAATCTTAGTCTATGAGGATTATATTGAGAAATTGTTTAAAGTAAGCTCTTATAGAAATTTTGTTTGAAGCTAGGAAAAAAATTATTGATGTTTTTGTATAGTTAGATGTGATTAATTATCTAAAGCATGAATCTTTACGAGAAGAAGAAAGCAAAGAAGAGCGTTCAAACCTACAAAACTACACCTCGAAGGTGCTAAAGCAGGTTCATCCAACTATCGATATTTTCAGTGAGTCAATGAATATAATAAATAGTTTCATTAATGATATTTTGAGAAGCTTACTCAGAAATCTTCTAGATTGACTAGGATCAACGAGAAGCCAACTATTACATTTACATCTACGAAAATTCACACTACAGTGAGACTTGTTTTGCATGGTGAACTGGCTAAGCATGTTGTTTTGTTACTAAGTTCACTAGCTCTTAGTAGTTTCAATTTGGTAGCTTTTTGAATTGGGGTCAATGTAAAGTTTGATGTTTTTTCACGTTTGTTTGTGAATTGCCCTTGATAAGATTACTGCAAAATGAATAAAAGTTTCTAGATATTGAAAAAAATATGACAAATTTATTAATTAATCAAATATTAATTACCTTATTATTTTCAACTTGGGTTAATGTGTCTAAATTTCAATAGTAATATATTGAAGAGTTATATCAGGTTACGGGCTTAAATATTTTACAATAGCAAATCGGTGCACTAAAACTTCCATAATGTACGGGGGTTCGAGGATGGCCAGACCACAAAGATCTAGGGTAAAACTGTTGTGTACAATAAAACATTCTCCTATATACTTTCAACTTTTTATTATTTATTAAGATGATGGCACATTCTATTAATAAAATTCTACTTGAAATGGTATCTATATCTATATCTATATCTATATCTATATCTATATCTATATCTATATCTATATCTATATCTATATCTATAATCTTTATCTATATCTATATCTATATCTATATCTATAGTATATTAAAAGTGTGAAGACCATTAGAAAAGTGATTTAGACTTTTGCCTTTCATTATAAGAATGTGCAATAGACAAAATCGTTTTTTTGCTATTTTTTAATTAATTATTATTTAATTATAATCCTAATATTTTTTTTACCTATTTATCAAAGGTAACAACTCCTAATTGAACTATAGTTTTCAAATACATAAGTATAAATATTTAATTATTTTTCTATATTTAGATATTTAATTAATTTGAAAAATCAAACGACATATTATTAAAGGACACTTTTAATTCCTATCTATTCTAGGAACCCTTCAGTGCTAGGAACCCTCCACTTTTTAACTTATTATAAAATTTTAAAAGATATAATAAGAGGAAAATTCTATTATATTAGAAATCAATTTTCAACAATTCTATTCTATTAGGGATAGTAATACCCACGTTCTTATAATAATATCTACCACATAAATTTAGATGGCAGAGATATTCTTATAACTATTTTTTTTATGAGCTCGGGGTGTGTGTTATAATCACAAAAAGGTTAGAATTAATCATATTATTCTAATATCTCGATTAGCATATTGTTTTATTGTACTTTATGTTCTATTCAAGTTTATATTATTGTTAATAAATGTTTGATCGGACTTTGAGGATTTTTTTGTGTTAAAGTTAGATTTAATAGTAACGTTCGCCTTGGTCGAGCTTTGAGAAATTTTGTTTGTAAAGGTTAGAGTTTAATCGTATTACCCAGATACCTCGATTACCGTATTATATTGTTATAGTTTACAGGAGGTAGATGAATGTTCGATCGGTCTTTGAAGAATTTTTATGTAAATATTTGATTTAATCAAATTATTTTATTATAGTTTCTGATCTATTACTATCTATTTTATTATTATTATTTATTATTTGATAATACATGTCATAGGAGACGATCAAGATACTGATACGTCACGCATATCTGGATGCATAAAGCTGCCTATATTTTATCTTTATATAGATTAATGATTTGACATGAAGTGCACGTGCAACGCACGTACACTTGACTAGTATATATATATATATATATATATATATATATATATATATATATATATATATATATATGAATGATAGAGTATGTATGTATGTATGCATGATTTTGAAATAGCCAATTAAATAAAAAATGGCGTGACGCTTACATGGCTATGTCAGTGAATTGAAACGTGAGATCGCTATTACTTCTCTGAATTTAATTTTTTCATATTATTTATATCTCTAAATTATGCTGAGGGCCATTTTACCACTCTGAATTTAATTTTTTTGGTATTATTTAAACCACCAAATTATTTTGAGCTAGTTTTTGTTGTCTAATTAAGTGCAGTCTTGGTCCAATTTTTGTTGGTTTAATGCAGTTTTTGGTAGGTTTTATTGTTTAGTTTTGGTGCTTTTCTTTGTACAATTTTTGTCCTGTTTTGACACAATAACATGAATAAAACAGTGACTTGCAAGTTATATACACCAAGGAAATGAAGGAAAATTTCTGCAATACACCAATTTCATAAGTATGACAACTTCATAAATGATTAAAACCTACACAAAATATCAAGAACAATTTTACAAATATCAAAACAAGTGATGCAGCTTTATAGATGTAAAAATTTGCACAAAACTGCACTTAACTGTGTAAAAGTACCATCTTGTACTTAGCTCCTCTCCATTTTCACTCTCTCCATCTTAATAGACATAACATGTTAAACATAAATACCTGTGCAATTTGACAAGTAATTAAGTTCAGGGAATCACGGGTTCCTCATATAGTTCATGAGAGTAAGGTAATATGACCCTCACATAATTTAGAGGTGTAAATAATTTAAAAATATTTGGTATAAGGGGTAATAGAACCCTCAGCTAATTTAAATGTGTGATTAATAATTTTGCCATAATTTATACTTCACAGGAATTCTTATGCCTTATTCCTAATATATTTTTTGAAAAGAACTTTTGCTGGTCTTTGAAAATTAAATAATTTCGATAGTCTGTTATTGGAGGCATTAATAATGATATTAATGAAATTTTCAGGCAATTTTTTTATAGGCATAATAAATAAAATGTCCTTTAATTTGACTTTAACATGTATTTATGTCCTCAACTTTGTGTGTGCACAAGTAGACACTTAAGTTGTCTAAAGTTGAACAAATAGATACATGCGTCTTATGCGGTGTTTTACATGGCCAATTCATGTCCTATGTTGTATCATAAGTGTATTATGCCACATAAGATGCGTATGTCTATTTGTTTAATTTTATACAACTTAAAATACCTACTTGCGCATATTCAAAATTGGAGGTCAAAGATGCGATCTAAGGATAAGCAAAGGACATGAGCAAAGGGCATGTTTATGTATTATGACATCTTTATATGAAACATGATGCAATAAGTTAGTAAATAAAATAATAGACATACAATAACGGATTATATTGTATTGCACTGATAGAGTAAAGTTCTTTATGTCACTGTGAATGTCAAAACACTTGTTATTGTACGTCTAACTACACAAATTGACCAAGCTTTCATTCTCTCCTAACTAGACAAATTAACCAAGCTTTCATTCTCTCCTCACTAGTTATAGGCTTACGGAGTTCAAGTATATGGATTCCCCTCTATATCTGAATCATTTAGAAATGAAATTGCAGGTACCACTGGCTTAGCCATATGGGCAGCAACGCTTGTTGGACTTCTTGCCGGAGGTGCTCTGCTTGTCTACAACACAAGTGCTTTGGCGCAGTAGATTATATTATCCCAGCAGCACAAATTAAGTTGTATTCTAGTTTATACTGTGGAGTATGTAACTTGTCAGTAATAATTTGTACTAAAAAGAACCTCTTGGCCTCTTAATCTGTATGCATGTACCATGATTTAATAGCTGTGAATATATTATTAAGTCATCCACGACTCCTTCGAATTATCCACAAGTCAACTTAGAAACGAGACTCGATCCAACCTTACACTAAGAACTAACCTTATGCTAAGAACTTTCTTCTGTTTAAAAGTTGAAGCACTTCTCCATATTATTAGTAAGGCAATATGAAGATATGCCATGCATCGTCGTCGTTGCTCACGTGGTTCAGACTTCTAATTTGAATTTGAAAAATGTTTGAGAGACTACTTTTTTGGACAAAATTCATTTAAACTTAAATGTTTAGAAATTAGTTAATCCAAAACTTACGACTTTCATCTAAAGTGTGACCGCACAAATGATTGTGTGGACGAACACATAATGCACATAACGCACAATGAAGAGACGCGATCTCTCAATTCACTGTTTAAATTGTGCTGAGGGGTATCGAGAGATTATTTTCTTGGACAAAATACATTTAAACTATTAGTATCCAAAATTTTTGAGCTTTCTCTAAAGATCGGCTGCACAAATGATTGTGCGGATACACATAACGCACAATGAAGAGAAACATGTCACGATAAAAAATCAAGGGTCATAATGACACTTGTCGCGGCAAGTCTTGACAAGTAAGCCTATCACTCAAACTGACATAAAATGAGAAATCTATACCAAACCCAAGGCAAGACTCCTAACATGGAGTCGAACTACACACACACACATATATATACCAAGTCCAAACATAATCAAGATACCAAATCAAATCATAGTGTAAGAACTACTAAATACATCTCAAAATGTCAAAAGATACAATGATAGTCCAAAAAGGATCAAAATCTGTCTCGGAATGCTAAGTAAGACTTGAAAATAGAGAAAAGAGGTAATAGGCTAACTCTTGTAGCATAGGACGTCTGCTACCTCGAATACTCCAAATGTCGCCTGAGTCAGTTATCCATGCGACACACTCGTACCTGGATCTACACTGAAAGGGCGTAGTAGGAATGAGTACGATCTACGTATACTCAGTTGTTGGAACGTAAGTGGGTTGCACCATACTATGAGGGACCAGGCCCTTTAGAGTCGATCACAGGCAATCAAATAGTAAAGCACTGAAAAACTAAAACTTTGTTGGAAAGTAAAGAACATAGTGATTTAGGGTGAAAACCTCCTTGCTCAATTGAGGAAAAACCACAACTTGACCTCGCAAGAACTTAACAGTCCAATATACTCAAACTCTTGATTACAGACTCTAATGAACCTA
Source organism: Capsicum baccatum var. pendulum (assembly GCA_030864225.1). Taxonomy (NCBI): domain Eukaryota; kingdom Viridiplantae; phylum Streptophyta; class Magnoliopsida; order Solanales; family Solanaceae; genus Capsicum; species Capsicum baccatum. The sequence continues at coordinate 279,373,558 of CM061552.1, read as the reverse complement.
ATTCTAGGATCCACCATTTTGCAATAACTCTATTACAAACCTAGCTTGACAACTCTACCTAGAACATACCTCAATACTGATTAACCCTAACCAGTATTGAACTCGGGTAACTCTACCTAAACACTCTCAAGAACACAAGAAAGGATCATTACTCTTATAAAATGAGTAATTCAATTACAAATCATGAATTGACTCAAGAACACTCACTCTTTCAGTACATAAATAAATCAAGAACTTGAGCAATATTACAAAGTTGAGTTTTTGCCTCTTTCCATCTTCTATTTTCTGATCTTGCAAAAACTCCCAATTGAGAAACAGTTTTTCCTTTTATAGTGAAAACATGATTAGGGTAGAAATCTGATTAGGACAGGTTTCCTAGAAGGTACAAGCTCACCTGAGCAGTTTGTTACACTAGAAGACAAAACTGCTCAGGATAGTGACAGTTGTATTGTATACATGAAGACCCAGGGACATGGTCCCTTGTTATTGGTTGATCTTCATCAAAATATGATTTAACAATTTCTACCTTTTTGATGATGACTAACCAACCAACGATTTTGAGCATTAATATTCATTTTTCTCATCTACTCAGAGTGATTACCACTCGTGTCGATGAATGTTCCCCCTATCATTATGCACTTGCTTCCCCTAGTCAATATATCATGCAACTTAAGGACCAGGTCCCTTGTTGTCAATTGACATCAAAATTCATTCACTATATTTCAGTGTTCCCCTTGTCAATCCACTTATCACATGCACCATACTTCCCCCTCTCAATCTGCCCTCATATTTCACAAGCATTTTTCCCCTGTTAATAGGCCATTCAACACATATTTCTCCATCTATATTTCAACGCTTGCACACCTGGTAGCTGGTCCCCTACACATCAACACTTGCATACCTGGTACTTGGTATCTTACACATTATGCAACATACACCTCACTTGGTCCCTACCACATAAATTCAACATATATTCCCCCTTTCAGAATCAGTGAAAAATGATAACAGTAAACCAAGAATAAAAATAGGCACAAGTTAGTTAACTCATGGACTCTAGGGTAACATTGACATGAAGAACAACTTTTAAAAAATAAAGAGCAAGCAAACGAAACATACAATTAGGAATTCATTCATTGTTAAAGGAGATCAGTACCATTATATTATACCAAAAAACATAAATTAACTATCTTCAAAAGCCACAATAGAAAAAAGGGACTTAGGTATGACAAACTGATATAGGGATGATAGAACATAGGTAGAGAAGGGCTTAGGGGAGAAGGATTTGAGTAACAACTCCATTCTAGCAGCCTCAATAGTATAAGCATCCAAAAACTATTTAGTTAGGGTCTTTACTTCCGCATTTAGTCCTTGAACCTCACCAGTAAGTTCTGCAACCTTGCCCTGGAGCTTTGAATTTTATGCTGCAAGTTACTCAGTGGCACCAGGTCACTCTGAGGATAACTTTTGATTTTACATCTTCAAGTGCACTATCTCAGCATCCTTAGCAGCCGAATTCATCTTCATCTCCTTCATTTATTTTCTTAAATTTTTCTGAGCAGGAAAAAGTTTTGATACGTGGGATACAGTTCCCACTCTTCCTTCTATGCATTTATTTTCCACCAATGTTGTCAGAATAAATTTTTGTTTGAATGTTCTAGGAGTCCCTTTAGTCCCAACCACTCCAAAGTGATCAAATATCTTGTTCAGGAAGTACCCATATGGCATCTTATGTCTTCTTTTCTTTTCATGGATCACCTTATTCATGTGCTCTATTATAAGAGTAGGCAAACTTATCAGCTCAAATTTTCTCAGAGACTATAAGAAATAGATAACAACAGAAGCAATGGTTCTTTTTACTGACCTAGGTAAAAGAACCTTGTTCATAAACTCAAACACTAACTGGAACTCACTTGTGAGAAATTTCTTCTTAACACCAACTATTGAATTCCCTCAAACCTTTGAAGCTTTAATCATGAACTCAATTGAGGATTGTTGTTTTACAATAGTCCTCACACCCATTATAGGCATATCCAAAAATTTTCACAGTGTTTTTTCATCCAGTTTTATTACCTTTCCTTGTGCTTGTGCAGTCATACTTAACCCATCTTCTAAGAAATCCATTGTATAATAAAACTCTAACTTCATTTTCAAAAACCGTGGGAGCTGGTTCCTCTAGGAGGTGTAATGATCCCTAGTATTTGACATATTCCACCAACTCCACCATGCCAGGTTTCTCAGAAATCCTGGGATCAAACATTTTACCAGACAGTACTTTCTGAGTTTTCAAAATTGCATTTCTTGCTTCTCTAGATGCTGACTTCTTTTCTTCCTCATTTCTTCTTCTTTTACAATCACCACTTGGTTCTTCTTCAATAACTTTTCTCTTCTTGGGACTAGGTTCCTCAGAGACTTCGTCTTCTTAATAATAATATGTTTTTTTCATTCCTGTAGGGCTTCTATTTTTTGAACTAGAGGACCTGGTCCTTCCAGTAATAAGAATATTTTTTCTTATTTTCTTAGTTACAGCAGCAACGTCAAAATCAATGTCCTCACCTTATATAACTTCAATATTTTTCTCCCTCTCCACTACAACAGCTTTCTTAAGTTTTCTTCTCTAAGTGGTCAAAGACTTGCTTGCCTTCATTGCGTCCACTAACATTTATTTTTATATCCCCTAGTTGAATTGGATATAGCAACTTTTACACCTGAATCAATCACTTTCTTCTTTTCTTTACTGCCTCTTTGTTTTTCATAGGCCACCTTAGAGGTGGTTCAACCTCATCCTCCTTCTTTGGAGGTAGCCTAATTTCTCCATCCTTTGTCACATTATGCTTTTCACCTATTGTTTGATTTTGTTATAATAGAGATTTCCTTGGGATTATATGCAAGCAAAAGCAAATTTTTAGATACCCAATCTACACTGCTAGAAAGATCGAACCTCTTTACAGGTATTTCTTTGTCACACAATTTAGTAAAAATAGGGTTTGAATCTGAGGGAGTAGGGAACCAAGTTCTTGTATGGTTTTTGTTACTTCAAACTTTTCTAGTTCTTCAAAAGAAATAGGATTTGAGAGTGTTCAATTAATTTTGGTTCTTTTGAGGAAGGAGGAACTTCGGATTGAGATAATTCTTGTTCAATCAGTGAACCAAAACCCAGATCTAGATCCTCTAGCACGGTAGACGCATCAGGCATTTCAATGGTTGAGAAAGTTTCAATAGGGACAAACTCAGTTAGGTGTTCTGGAATTTTTGAAAAAAATTCAGTAGGTAGAGTTAACACAAGTTCTTGTTGAGGACTTAAGGTGACTTTTTCTATGGTTCTAGGTGTTAAAGGATTAGGGAATTCTATTAGGGATTGTTCAAATTGATTTTATGATACTTTATCTACTTTAGAACTTTATTAGGAGTTGAGGAAGTAGGAATGTCTGCCCTTTTGAATTTTTTATGTGTGAGAGAGAGAATGGGACCAGTTTGATTTAGATAAAATGAACGATAGAGGAAGATGATTTGAATTTCTATGGAAATGAGTGAAGTATAAAGGTTTGATGTTGTAATTAAGAGAGGTGACCGTTTGAAATTTAAAAGGTGCCTTCTTGAAAGGACGTGTCCGACTATAATAGGTGTGACTCTTCACATTTGCTGTGAATTGACAACTTTTGTTCAGATAAGGAAAAACATGTGGCTTATAAGACAAAATTTTATGAATTTTTAGAGCACATTATTTTTGTACTAACTTGAGAGATAGGACCAAGTTCCTCCTTTTCTTGAATGAATTCTCCATTTGTGTTTGCCTCAACTACTTTTCTCCAAAACTATTCTCATGGGTGTATACCTGCAAAGGTATAGTACTGAGTTAGATCAATATGTACCTACTTTACCTAGGATACCTGTGTCCTGATCATAGCCAATTTCAGGAAGAGAAACTGATTAATTTAGTAGGTCATGTTAATTTGATCAATCACTTCTTCAACTTGTTTGTTTCGTTACTCCACTTTACTCCAGAAATTGTTCTAAAATGCGTCTGGGGACTAGGTCCCAGACTTAACTTCTTTCAAGTTGTTGAATCTCCTTTTTCATTGCATTAATCCATTCAACATTTTTTGAGCTTCTTTCATATTTAGGTTCAATTTAAGACAAAAATGTTGAGAAATTATGAAATTTTTTACTTAAGCTCTTGTTTAGACTCCAGTCTCCAAAGGTGAAGTAAGAATGTTAAAAGGGTGAGAAGATTTGTCTCTCCAGCTTGGCCTTCTGAGATGAGTTTTACATGGACCAGGTCCCTGAAAAACTTAACTATATCCTTCTTAATATTTTTCAGCTGGAGCAGGGGTTTGTAATTGAGATCTTGATCACCATCGCTTTTATCATCTTCATCTGTATCATTGAGTCCTTTGACTATCATCTTCAGCAGTATCATATCCTTGTACACAAATGAGTTCTTCAATGTCAGAATCTTCCTCATCACCTGGATTCACCAAATTTGCAAAATCATAAGGGATCACATTCATACTTTGTTTAACTCACAGAGTTCCTTTTTGTTGAAAACTCTTATGCTTGGCTTGATGAGGTGTATCCCAAAAGTACAGCTTTATTTGAGTTTGCTTGCCAAAAACAACTAGAGCCTGATAGATTTCATCCTTGGTTCTTAAGAACATTTTCCAGGTAAATTTGGATAAGTCATCCACTTTGCTTTCACAGGATTTTGGAAGAACCCCCAGAATTTTCTTACCTGTTTGTACAAAGTAATTACTTCTCCTAAGCAGTGCAACTTATTGGTGATTGAAGTGAATCTTGTATGCATCTCTTGGATAGTTTCTCCTTCTTTCATGGTGAAGGGTTTATATTGAGTAGTCAACATATCAACTTTTGAATCCTTCACATCAGTGGTTCCTTCATGAGAAATCTTCAAGCAATCCCAAATTTCTTTAGAATTTTCACATACAGAAATCCTATTGTATTCATAAGGCCCTATGCCATAAACTAGCAGTTTCTTGGACTTATAATTCTTCTCAACTTTCCTTCTATCTTCATCATCATACTCTCTCCTTCTTTTAACAACCATCCTAGTTATATCTCCTTCTTTGATCTCTCTAACTAGCACATGAGGACCACCCATTATTACATCTATCAGCTCACTGTCCTCAGCCATAATGAAGTCATACATCCTTGTTTTCCACTACCCATAGAACTACCTATTAAATCTAGGTGGTTTAGGGGTAGATTGACCTTCTTCCAGATTTGGTAGGGCAGCCATGATAACCATATCACTCTAGGTGTTAACCATTTAGAGTGTTCTGTCTTTAATACCAATTGTTGGAACGTAAGGGGGTTGCACCACACTATGAGTCACTAGGTATCTTAGAGTCAATCACAGCCAATCAAATAGTAAAGCACTGGAAAACTAAAACTTTTCTGGAAAGTAAAGAACACAATAATTTAACGGGGAAACCTCTTTGCTCAAGGGAGAAAAAACCAGGGCTTGCCCTCACAAACACTCAAAAGTCCACTATATTTAAACTCTTGATTACAGACTCTAATGAACCTAACTCTAGGCTCCACCAGTTTGCAATAACTCAATTACAAACCTAGCTTGACAACTCTGCCAAGAACACACCTCAATATTGATTAACTCTAACCAGTATTGAACCCAGGTAACTCTACCAAACAACTCTCAAGAACAAAATAAAGGAGTATTACTCCTATAGAATGAGTAATTCAATTATAGACCATAACTTGACTCAAGAAGACTCACTCTTTTAGTACATAAAGAAATCAAGAACTTGAGCAATATTGCAAAGTTGAGTTTTCTCCTCTTTCCCTCTTCTATTTTCTGATCATGCCAAAATTCCTAATTGAGAAGCATTTTTTTCCTTTTATAGTGGAATAATGATTAGGGTAGAAATTTGATTCGGCCAGCTGTCCTAAAAGGTACAAGCTCACCTGCGCAGTTTGTTACACTACAAGACAAAACTGCACAGGATAGTGACAGTTGTACTATATACATAAAGACCGAGGTACTTGGTCCCTTGTTGTCAATTGATCATCATTTAAACACGATTTAGCATCAGTAGATATCATAGGCCGATTGAGTAAAGCAGAAAATAAAGCATATAAACATAAACTATGGGGATGTCACCTGTAATCAGAAAATATCCCAAACGATAGCCCACACCGTCTCCACTAACCGTTCTACTATATACACATATAACAATTATAGGTAAGGCAAGGAAGAACAAATATACACATACACCAAACACAAATATAAGAAGATAGAACAAATAGGCAGATGTCAAGTCAAGAACAGAGATACAATAACAGAATAAACACAATATATGAAATACAATAAAGATAATGATAATGATGATGATGATGTTAATGCACGAGGTCGTCACACAACCTCTGCATACACCTACTGAGCTATGCTCCCAAGGTAGTACCCATGAGGGGCTCGCCAACCCATCTGTAACCAATATCCAATACCAATATCCATATCTTCTCTCTGACATATACATCGACAGAGGGTTTTTAAAGATATCACATTTTTTGTTAGAAAAAAATCAGTGTTTCTACTATTTCCATGGTGCTACCAATATTTCATGAATGAATGTGCTATGAGGATGTAATGCTCACAACCAACCAAAATAGAATATCCAATATCCAATATCCAACCAATATACCAATCATGTGCGCCAAAATTCCACTCAAATCAATCAACCATTCATGGCCCAATATAATCCAGAAACCATCAAGTGAAACATGCAAGAAAATGTCATTGATACCACATAATTCTCAAAATATAGGCTTTTTCCACCCAAAAAGTGTGTAACCAAATATACATATATCAAATACCAGGCTACAACATCATATAGGACCCCAGACGGTCACATATAGGAAATAATGACTCAAACCACCATATATTATTCACATGGACCCCCGCACGGGCACGTACATCTCCTAAACACATTTTTCATAATACAAGCCCATACCTATAGCATGATTTTATATTGTTATTAACTACCCAACCCAGTCTGAAGAAAGTTAAGCCACAACCTACCTCAAACGTTGAAAATCGATCTAAAAACCTTCAATCTAGAGCTTTCTGCCCATGAACGAATTCGAAACCAACTAAAATACCCAAATATAGAATCTACGCATCAAAAGAAATCCAACGATACTCACATTGCCCACTTTCAAATCAGGGACAAAGCAGACCCTCGAAACTGATTTTTGAAAAAGAGGGGAAAAATTAAAATTTTTATCCAAAAACATATTCCCCAAGATTAAAGGAACTCAAGGATAAAACCCAAGTGAAATGATTGAAATTGGGGTTTAAATTGATGAAAATGCTAATTTGAGCCTTCTGGGCCAAAATCCCAAAATTTCGTCTTTGAATTCGACTTTAAACAAGATTTAAGTGATGAAATCGAAGAAAAGTAATTGAAATAGGGATTTGGAGCTTACCCAAGCTTAGAAATGAAAGAAAAATACACAAATTCTCAATCCCCAAACTCTAAGTTTCGAAAATCATGAAGAACAATCAAGAAAATAATTATTTATACCCAGATATTAGGTGTTGTTAAAGCGGTCAAGTACCGGTTTAGTGGTAACCCCTTAGTGCGCCAGCCTTCTAAAGCGGACAAGGATCACTTTATCGCCCTCCGTTAAAGTGGACAAGGGCTGCTAAAACGTCCTTGCCAAGCTGATAGTCGATTGCTAAAATGGCCAAGTGACGCTTCAGTGCCGACCACTAAAGTGTCCATAGAAGCACTTTAGTGGCTGCACCAGCTGGGTAGTGCACCAGTTTTCAAGTCTCTACGGACCCTCTCGAAATTCATTCAAAACCCTATGAACGTAAGCGAACTATGCTACCTTATCAAATTTGATGCTCTAAACTCAATGGGGATAACAATTTTTTGAGAAAACATTGTTTTCGCAGAATTGACCCCCATGACCTCTTTTAACAACTTCCAGAATAGAGGGTCAAAATAAGGTATAAAAGTTGTAAAATCACTCTAGCTATGTTGCCAACCTAAAATCGACGTTCCAAATCTGCTAGTGCAGTTTGTTTTGCCATCTGATGCATAGATCAAAAGATGATAACCGAAGTCAACTAGTAAGCCTTTTAAACCACCAAAAACCACAATCTCATACAAATGATAATGAAATGCATAAAAAAATGTGCTAATCATCATCACACCCTAGAAATACCATGAAACAATCACAAAAAAGGGTAAATAGTCAAATTACTTAAAATAACTATTTCACACAAAACATCAAAAGTGAGGTCATTACATCATCCACCACTAAGAATCTAGTTCGTCCTCGAAGTAAGGGTAGTAAAAATACCTAAATCAGCAAAAAGCTGGGGATAACTACTATGCATATCAGACTCGACCTCCTACGTAGACTCATCTATAGGTCGATGTCTTCACTAGACCTTAACCACTAAAATAATTCTCAAATACAACCGTCTCACATCCCTGGATAGAATGGAGACATGCTCCATAATAAAAGACAACCGTTCATCTAAATTTACTGAATCCTAACGAATAACACGAGGCTCATCTGGAATGTAACATCGAAGCATAGAAATATGAAAAACTGGATGAACAACTAATAGATATGTAGGCAAACCTAATTCATATGCCACATCTCCAATAGTCCGAAGGATCTTAAAAGGTCCAATATACCTAGGGTTGCGCTTGCCTCTCTTCCTAAACCTCATCACACCCTTTATAGGTGAAGTACGAAGAAAGATACGATCAACAACATTAAATCTCAAGGTACAAAGTCTACGATCCGTATAGCACTTCTACCTACTTTGAGCTATTCGAAGTCTATCCTGAATGACCCAAACTCTATCTAAAGACTCACAAAGCAAGTCCGTACCTTAAGGTCTAATCTCAGAAATATCAAACCAACCAACAGGAGATGACATATCCTTCCATAAGAATCCTCAAATGGATCCATCTCAATACTGGAATGATAGCTATTATTATATGTAAACTCTGCCAAAGCTAGATATTGCTCCCACTGACCACCGAAATCCATGACATAATCTCGGACATATCCTCCAAAACCTATATAGTTTGCTTCGACTGAACATCAGTTTGGGGTTGAAAAGTTATACTAAGATCATCTCAAGTACCCAAATCCTCCTGAAAGGTCTTCCAAAAGTGGGATGTGAACACTAAACCTCAATCTGAGATGATAGACACTGGCACCCTATGAAGATGAATATCTTATGAATATAGATACAGACTAACCTCTCCGTACTGAAAGAAACTTGAATTGGAATAAAATGAGTAGATTTGGTTTATGGATCCACGATGACCCAAACACTATCAGAACCATAAGAAGTATGAGGCAACCCAATCATAAAGTCCATAGTGATCCATGCCCATTTCCACTCGATAATGGGTAACCTTTGAAGAAAACCACTAGATCTCAAATGCTCGGCCCTCACCTACTGGTAATATAGGCAACGAGCTACAAAATCCGCTACATTCTTCCTCATACCACCCCACCAGTAATGCTGTCTCAAATCCTAAACATTTTAGTCACTTTTAGATGAATAGAATACATGGAACAGTGAGCCTTCTCCCAAATCAATCTATTCCAATCACCTACTCTCAGTATGCAAACTCGACCTTTAATCCTCAAAATGCCATATGGATCAAGCAGGGCTTCTATAGCCTCACTACTCAATACCTTATCTCAAAATAGTCTCAACTTAATATCATCAAACTGACGAGCTCAAATCTAATCCATCAAGGAAGACATAGCCTCCACAAATGCCAACACACACCTAAGTGTCAAAACATCATGCCTAACTAACTGGTTATCCAAAGATTGATCCTTCAAGTACAAAGGCCTCTCATGGGTCCAAAGATGCGGTAGGCTACCTATGCTAGTCGACTTCCAACTCAAGGCATCCGCAACCACATTAGACTTGCTTGGATGATAAAGAATAGTTCAGTCATAATCCTTAAGAAACTTAAGCCAACAATGCTGCCTCATGTTAAGATATTGCTAGGTGAAGAAATATTAAAGGCTACAATGATCCGAGAAAATCTCACAATGGACTCCATACAGGTAGTTCCTCTACAATTTTAAAGAAAAAAAATATGCACAACTTTAAATCATGGGTAGGATAATTTTTCTCATGGGGCTTCAACTGACAAGAAGTGTAAACAATCACCTTACCCCCTGCATCAACACAACACCTAACTTAACATCAGAAGTATTATAGAAAATGATAAAACCTGTGTCCTCCTTGGGAAAGGTCAAGATAAGAGCTGAAGTCAAAAAATCCTTGAGCTTTTGAAAGCTCACCTCACAAGCATCGGACCACTGAAAGAAAATCTTTTTTTGAGTCAACTGGGTCAACAGAGCTATAATAAATAAAAAAATTCTTAACAAAACGCCAATAGTAGCCTGCTAAACCAATAAAACTTTGAATCTCGGTAGGAGAAGTAGGTCTAACCCAATCACAAACCACTGTAATATTTATCGGATCGACCATAATACTATATTTAATCACCACATAACCCAAGAAAGAGATAGAATCCAACCAAAACTCATACTTAGAGAACTTAATATACAACTTCTCATCCTTAAATCTTTGGAGTACAATCTTCAAATGCTCCTCATGATTGGCCTCACTCCTAGAATAAACCATGATATCATCAATAAATACAATGACAAAAGAGTCAAGATACTATCGAAATACCTGGTTCATCAACTTCATAAATACTAATGGGTCATAGGTCAACCAAAAGTACATGACCAAGAACTTAAAATGAATGTATCGAGTCTACAAATCTATCTTTGGGATATTCAAATATCTAATCCTCGACTGGTGATACCCAAACCTCAAATCAATCTTTGAAAACATCAAAGAACCTAAAGTTGGTCAAATAAATTATTAATACGAGGAAGATGATACTTATTTTTAATTGGCACCTTGTTCAACTACCAAAAATTAATACAGATACGCATCGACCCATCCTTTTTCTTCACAAATAAGACATGTGTACCCCAAGGTGATACATTAGGTCAAATAAATCCCTTATCCAACAACTTCTACAATTGATCCTTCATGTTCTTCAACTTGGTTGAGGCCATTCTATAAGGAGAAATAAAAATGGGCTTGGTGCCTGGCTTAACATCAATAGCAAAGGAAATATCACAATCCAGAGGCATACCAAGCAAATCCATAGGGAAACATCCATAAACTCACAAACAACACGAGAAGAATCAAAAGAAGGAGTCAAAGCAACACTAGTATCATGAATATGAGCAAAATAAGACAAACACCCTCTCTTAACCAAGTGACGAGCCTAAAGAAAAGATATGACTCTCTTGGGACCCGAATAAAGCATAACCTTCCAAGCCTCCTTGGTATGCACGATGAAGTTAAGGTCATGGTCTTAGCATAACAATATGGGATAGCATGATAAGGAGATAACCAGTCAATACCCATGATAACATCAAAATCAAACATATCTAATACGATCAGATCTACCCAGGTCTCACATCCAATAAGTCACAACACAAAATTGGTATATCCACCACTAAATAGTATTTTCACGATCCAAAATGCAGAGGGTCATGATGGCACTTATCGCGGTGAACCTTGAAAAGCAAGCCTATCACACAAATAATTACAAAAGAAAAATAATACTTAAATCCTAAGGTAAGGATTCTAGAATGAAGCAAAACCATACATGTAAAATAAATATAAATAGAAACATAGCTTCTATTTGTATCTTTGATAATGAGCAGATAACTGCATGGGACCAGGCTCCTGGATGTTCATGGTACAGTACAGCTGGCACGCGTGACTGCATAGTTTTTTCCTCTTATGTAACAAAATTACAGGTGCTGCTTGTATTATTAGGACAACTGTTCCAATGATAATTCATCCCAAATCATTACTCATCTATAAAAGAAAAGAGATGTTTCTTCATCAAATAATTTTTGGCAATTATGAAGAGTGAAGAGAGGTAGCAAAAACCCCCCATTTCAACACTGCTTAAGTTCTTAGCTAATTATGTGTACTTAAATACAAATTATTCTTGAGTGAGTTTTGATTTGTAAACGAATTACTCATGTCATAAGAGTAATGAACTTTTCTCTTTGAGTAGACAGTGCTTAGGTAGACTTGACTAAATTTGATACTGATTAGAGTTAGCAGTGAAGAGACTCCTTGACAGAGTTGCCAAGATGAGTTTGTAGTAGAGTTATTACAATCAAAAGGAACCTAGATTTAGGTTCAGTGAAGGTTGTAATCAAGAGTTTTATTATAGTGGATATGGAGGTGCTTGTGAGGGCAAGCCGTGGTTTGTTTCTTCCTTGAGCAAGGGGATTTCCACATTAAATTTTGTTTGTTGTTACTTTCCTGCACTGCCTTAATTTTCTATCACCTCATAATTGTTTTACTACTCTATCGCTTGTGATTGACTTTGAGGGACCTGGTCGTTGACTATGTGGTGCAACCCTTAAGGGTTCCAATAATTGGTATAACTCTAAAAGGTTCATACCTAGAGTGTTCTAGACATCATGGATGTTATATCTAAACTAGGGGTGTAAATAAAGGAAGCAAAAAAGGAGATATTCCTAGCCTTGAAGGCTTTAGAGTTTGACCCAGGTGAGGAAGACAATGATATTGCACTTTTTTCAACAATAATTGTTAGAGCTATAAAAAGGGGTTGTCAGTTTAGCAAAAGAAAAGATAACATTAAAGGTTGTCACAAAGATGGTAGCTCATGGGCATTCATAAGAAACTACCAAATGAAAAATAATGTTTCAAATCCTAAAAAATCAAGAAGAAATGATGTAGCTAGTTGTATAATAAAAAAGGTATTTGCTGCAAGAGAAGACTCCTCATATAAATTTGAGAAAGACAAGGAGGATAGAGATGGTTTCATGCTGAAACATGATGAGAAGAAAATTATCTCAGGATCCTATAGCTCTCTAATGGCCACTACTGAAGATAGAGAAGAAAATATGGTAGAAAAGGGTGATGACAACAAAAATGGGTTTATGTATAGTGTTTTTTCTAGACACATGACTAGGAGGATTGATTATTTTCTCTCTCTCAAGGCACTTTAAGAGAGAGGTATTTATTTTGGAATGGAAAAAAAGGGTTACATCCAAGGTGTTAGAAAGATTGGAAAATCACCTCATCATACAATAGAAGATATGTATTATGTGAATGGGTTAAAGTACAGTCTTCTAAGTGTATCTCAAATCTGTGACAAAGGAAATAGGTAAAATTCTGATATGATGGATGCACTATATCAAGAATGAAACTTGGAAAGATTACTCTTAAAGCCAAAAGGATCAAGAACATGTATGTTACTGATCTGGAGTCTGTGGTTGATGGGTGATTTACTTGTTTAAGTGCAAAAGGTGAAGATGCTAATTTGTGGCACAGAAGATTAGGACATGTGAGTTCCTCCTTGTTAAACAAGTTGATTTCAAGGGACCTGGTCCGTGGCTTGCCAAAGTTGAAATTTCTGGACAACAAAGTTTGTGATGCTTGTGTTAATGGTAAACAAACCAGATCCTCCTTCAGATTGAAGAAGCAAGTAAGTACTTCCAGACCTCTTGAAATATTTCACATGGATTTATACAGACCTATTAAAGTCCAAAATAGAGAAGGAAAAAATATGTGCTGGTTATTATAGATGACTATTTGAGGTTCACCTGTACAATGTTTATAAGAACTAAGGATGAAACATATGGGGTTTTTGTGTCTTTTGACAAGAAAATCCAAGTGATGCTAAATTGTAAAATTGTTGAATTTAGGTCTGACCATGGGACTGGATTTGAGAATTCTCAAGTTGATGAATTCTATGCTGAGCATGGAATAAGTTATAATTTGATTCGGTCTGTTCTAAGTGGTTCATTGGGTAAGCAGCGGACGGAAGAGGTCTATACCCATTGCCGTAGCTAAAAGGGATCCCTTTCTTACTTGATTGAGACTGAGGGTAGAACATGTTTGGTGCCTCGCCCTTGTCTCCTTTGCCGTAGACTGAAAATAATGGGAATTCTATCGATAAATAAGAGGGGCATAGATGTTCATGAAAGGTGGCATGGGATATTTGTCAACGGTGGGAGTCTTACATCCAAGCGAGAGGTCAGACCAATCCCATTCATCTTAGTCTGATCCGAACATAAAATTGTCCCTCCTAAAAAGATTATTCCAGAATAAATGGGAAATAGTTATAAGAGACGTCGAGTCCTTTAGTTGAGTTGGTTCAAAGATCGAATGAATGTGACTTCCTTTTTTAGAACTATTTGCCCGTTTCCAATAATTACATATCCAATTTTGGATGAATATGCAAGCCCAGTTGCTCTATCTACTGCTGAGGCTGAATATGTTGTTGTTGCTTCTTGTTGTGCACAAATGTTATGGATCAAGAAGCAATTGAAAGATTTTGGTATTGTCTCAGACATTATCCCTATAATGTATGATAGTACAAGTGCTTTAAATAAGGACAAGAATCCAGTGCAGTACAAGAGGACTAAGCACATTGATGTGAGGCATCACTTCCTAAGAGACAATGTTGAGAAAGGGGTAATCTGTATAAAGTTCTACAAGACTGCGAATTAGATAGCAGACATCTTTACTAAGGCACTTTACAAGGAATAATTACTGAAGAACAAGCTGAAGTTAGGCCTGATCAAAATGACCAAACCTACCATATGAATCAATAGTTCTCCACAATATTGGCTATGATCAGGAGACATGTATACTTGGTAAAGTATGTAGTTGTTAGTCTAAGTTAGTATCATAATATTGCAGATATACATCATGTGAATAGGTTTGTAAGAAAACAGATGACGTATGCACATATTTGAGAAATCATTCAAAGAAAGAGAGGGACCTAGTCCTAGCTCTCAGGTTAGTATCATGAATGTGCATGTTTCTCTTCTTGTTTGGATATAAAAGGCCACATCCTTTCTCTCCATGTTATAAAACCTATTTTACGCAAAATTAAAATAAAATTCATCTTTGGAGTAACTCCATGGAACCTTCCCAACTTAATTACTTCACTTACCCCTCCAATAAAGATTTATCTCTGAAAATACATTACCCCTTTAACAAAGTGAAAGGAAATATGGATGGTCCATGAAACAATTTAACAAGCCTGAAAACATAAGCCATCTAAGTGAATTTTGGAAATCTATTAAAAGGCACCGGATTTCTGAGGGACCTAGTCCCAAGAAGAAGAGAGTGCCTGATGATGAACCTAGTAGGGCTTGCAACAGAAGTAAAACAAGACTAATTCTTGGAAAAAATAAAAAATTTGATAAGTGCTGGTGTAAAATCAGAAAATGTAGAACTTAGGAATGAGAAAATGATGAACTCAAGATGAAGGGTATAATTCTAATCAATGAGGCCACTGAGCTTGAATTGTTACACTATCCTAAGATGACCTTACTTCTCCAAACCTTCTCCCCAAATCCTCAATATTTTTTCCAACTTCTTTGGCTTTTTCTATGGAACTTGAATTGTAATCTTTGCACTTAAATGATACATAGCCTGTTAAACATGAATGAGTCCTTGCTTTTGTGCTTCTTATCTAATTCTGGCTTAAGAATGTTCTTCATGGTCATGTTGACCCAGTGGTCATGAGTTAACTAATTTATGATTACTATTATCTTGGTTTATTACTATTCCTTTTCAATGATGCTAAAAGGGGAAGTATTGATCTCATGTGGAGGAAGGGATCTCAAATGAGTAACTAGAACTGGAAAAGTGTTAATAAGAGTGCTACAGGTTTTGCAGATATGCGTGATGCTGATAGGGGAAATAGTAAGGCACAGTGATAGGGGGAAGCAAACATACAAGGGGAATAAAATAAGAGTTTTTGCTGCAAATCACAACAAGGGACCAAGTCCCTGTGTTGCATGATGGTGGAAGGATGATGATAGAGGGAACATTCATCTTCAGAGTGGTAATCACATTGATTAAATGCGATAGATGTGTATTGATGCTCAAAGTTGTATGGTTAGTTTGTCATCATCAAAAAGCGGGGAAATTGCTATATGTAGTTTTGATGATGAGCAGCTAACTAACTGCAAGGGACCAGGTCCCGGTATGTTCATGGTACAGTACAAGTGGCACACGTGACTGCATAATTTTATCCTCTTGTGTAACAAACCTGTAGGTGTTGCTTATATTGATTGGGACAGCTGGTCTAATGATATTTCAGCCCTAATCATCACTTATGTATAAAAGTAAAGAGACGCTTCTTCATCAAATGATTTTTTGCAATTACAAAGAGTGAAGGGAGGCGGCAAAAATCCCATTTCAACACTACTCAAGTTCTTAGCTAATTATGTCCGCTTAAATAGAAATTGTTCTTGAGTGAGTTCTGATTTGTAAGTGAATTACTCATGTTATAAAAGTAATAAATTTTTATCTTTAAGTAGAGAGTGCTTAGGTAAAGTTGCCTAAGTTTGATACTGACTAGAGTTAATCAGTGGAGAAAGTCCTTGGCAGAGTTGGCAAGATGAGCTTGTAGTAAAGTTATTATAAGCGAAATGAATCTAGAGTTAGGTTCAGTGAAGGTTGTAATCTAGAGTTTGATTATAGTGCATTTGGAGGTGCTTGTGAGGGCAAGCCATGCTTTTTCCCTTCCTTGAGCAAAGGGGTTTCCACATTTAATTTTGTGTGTTGTTACTTTCTTGCACTGCCTTAATTTTCTAGCACCTTATAGTTGCTTTACTGCTCTATCGCTTATGATTGACTTTAAGGGAACTGGTCCCTGACTGTATGGTGCAACCCACAAGGGTTCCAACAATATCCAATAATAATACCATAACTCCCCAAAACTTGATGTCAACAAAGTAAGAATGACTAATACAATTCATGAGTCAAATACATCAGAATATCCAAGAGGAACAATATCTGTCTTTGAACACTAATAAAGACATAAACTAATACAGAAAGAGAAACGTAGACCCCAAACGTATGAAAGTCCAACTGCTACATTGAACAACTCTGAAGGCTCCCAAAATCATGACATGTGAGATACACCGGCACCAAAATCTGCACCGAAAGGCCACAATAGGGATGAGTATTGTCCACTTGTACTCAGTAGGTATCATAGGTTGACCTAGCAAAGTAGTAAATAAAGCATACAAAATACATACTAAGGGCACATCACCTGCAATCAGAAAATGTCCCACAATAGTAGCCCACACTGCTTGCACTAACAGTTCTATAATATCCACACATAATACAACAAATCACCAAAAGTAAAGACAAGTATACATTTATACCACATATAAGCAAAGGAAAAGGGAACAACATATACTAGAGCATCAAGTGCAAGTAAGGAAGGTTAGAACAATGGATAGGTAACAAGTCAAACAGAATATACAATCACATAACGAGCATAATAAAGTAAACACAATAAGAATAATGATGATGATGATAATGTAATGCACGAGGTTGTTGCACAACCTCGAGGCCATCGCAAAATCTCAAAGACCATCGCACTGTCTCCGTATACACCTACGGAGCTAAAGTTACAAGACGTAGGACCCATGGGGGTCTACCAACCCATATATAATTCATATATCCATATCTCCTCCCCAGGACATCCCTCAGCGAGGGTTTTATAAGATCACATTTTATCATAAAAAGATGTTGCCAATGTTTCTCAATATTTCCACGGTGGTACCATTGTTTCATGAATACGTATGAGTATGTAATGCTCACAAAAACCACAAAGAGTATTTCAACAACTAACAACAATGAGTATTTCCACAACCAACCAATATACCATCATGTGAGTCGAATTTCCACTCATTATTTCCAACTATTCATGAAATCCAACATGAATCATATGCTAATAGAGTATGAATACATTACAACACATAATTGGTACCACAACCAATGTTTTAATCAATCAAGGGACAATCGTTATCATGTATACAAGGCTATCATATCATATAGGACCCCACATGGTAACACATAACACAGAAAGTTTCAAAATATCCAAGTAATATCACACATAAGCCCCCACACGGGCACAACACAATAAGATAGCCATTTTTTATGATTAGCTCTCACACCCTTAACATGTATTTTTTATCAGTATTAACTACCCATCCCAGTCCAAAAGAAGTTAAGACATAACCTATCTCGAAGGCCAAAAATCAAAACACAACCTTTAATCCCAAAGCCTTACATCTCACGAACAGTCTCAAAATCAACTAAAATATCAAAATATAAAATCTACACATCAAAAGGAATCCAAGACACCCATATGGCCTATTTTAAATTTAGGGTCAAAACGGGTTCCTAAAACGGGTTTTTGAAAAAGAAAGGTAAAATTATAGCTTTGTTTCAAAAATATGTTCCCCATATTTTTAGGAGCCTACAGCTGAAAACCCAAGTGAAAATGAGTTTAA
Source organism: Capsicum baccatum var. pendulum (assembly GCA_030864225.1). Lineage (NCBI taxonomy): Eukaryota > Viridiplantae > Streptophyta > Magnoliopsida > Solanales > Solanaceae > Capsicum > Capsicum baccatum. The sequence continues at coordinate 279,355,120 of CM061552.1, read as the reverse complement.
AATGAGGTCTAAATCGAAGAAAGCTATTTTTAAACTTTATTGGGTAAAATCGTTGAAATCCGTTTAAAAGTTGAGAATCGAAGTTATTTCGAAGGTGAAATTGAGGAAAGGTGGATAATTATAAGATTAGAAACTCAATCAAGTGAAAAGGGAGTGAAATTGGGGTTTAAGTTGGAGGAATGTCAATTTTAGGCCTTACAGGCCAAAATCCCCAAATTTCATTCTTTAATTCGTGTTTAAAACAAGAATTTAATGTTAAAGACGGAAGAAATTAGTTGAAATAAGTGTAATGGAGCTTACCCAAGCATAAAAATGAAAAACATTGCTCAAAACCATAAACTCTAAGCTCCAAGTCTCAAAAATGGTAAAAATGGCAAAACCAGGCACTTATACACCCAGGCGATGCAATCGCGGACTAGGGTCGCAATCATGGTACCTCGCCTATCAAGGGTATCACGATCATATAAAGGGTATCGCAATTACCACACCTCAGCTGCAGGCCCATTCGCGATCGTGACAGGAGCATCACGATTGTGGGTGAATCTGCTTGGGACTTGGTGCACTCCAAATCTCTGCGCACCCTTTGAGATTCATCAAGAATCCCGTGAATGAAAATGAACTATGCTACCCTATCAAATTTGATGCTCAAGACTCAATGGCGGTATCAAATTTTCAAAACAACATCATTTTCACAAAGCTGACCCCCAAAATCCAAAATCACAACTTCCAAATTGAGGGTCGAAATGAAATTTAAAAGCCATAAAACCACACAAACCATGTTACAACCCTAAAATCAATATTTTGGATCTGATGGTGCAGTCCATTTTGCCATCCATCATGAATCAAAAGATATCAACTAAGATCAACTATAAGGCTCTCAAAATCGTCAAAAACCATAAAATCATATAAATGACACCAAAATACATCGGGGACTGTGCCAATTATGCCCATACCCCAAAAATACCACAACACAACCACAGAGGGGTAAAATAGAAAAATCTCATAGACACACATATTTCTCATATATAATCAAAATTCAGGTCGTTACATCATCTACCACTAAAAATCTAGTTCGTCCTCGAACTAAAGACAAGAGAAATACCTGAATCAACAAAAAGTTGGGGATAAGAACTACACATATCAGACTCAACCTCCCAAGTATCCTCATCTACAAGTCGATTCCTTCACTGGACCTTAACTATAGGAATAACTCTAGAGTGCAAATATCTAATATCCCTAGCCAATATAGAGACCGACTCCTCAGAAAAAGACAACCTTTCATCTAACTGAACTAACTCTTAAAGAAAGACATGAGACTCATTCGAAATGTAACGACAAAGCATGAAAACATGAAAAGTGGATGAACAGATGATAAGTCTGAGGAAAAGCTAACTCATAAGCCACATCATCAATAGTCTAAAGAATCTCAAATGGACCAATATACCTGGGGCTAAGCTTGCCCCTCTTCCCAAACCTCATCACACCCTTCATGGGTGAAACTCAAAGGGAAACACGATCACCAACACCAAATCTCAAGTCACAAAGTCTACGATCAGCATACCACTTCAGATCCATGAAAAATATAAGGCAACCTAATCACAAAGTCCATAGTGATCCGTTCCTACTTCTACTCAGGAATGGGTCATCTCTGAAGCAATTCACCAGGTCTCAAATGCTTGATATTTACCTGATGGAAACAAAGGCAACGATATATAAAATCCACTATATCCCTCCTCATGTCACCCCACCAGTATTGTTATCTTAAGTCATGATACATCTTAGTAACTCTCGGATGGATGGAATACCTCGAACAATCGCCCTTCTCCCAAATCAATCTGATCCAATCACCCACTCTAGGAAAACAAACTCAATCCCCAATCCTCAAAACACAATTAGAATCAAGTGAGAGTTCCTTAGCCTCACACTCAACACCTTATCCCGAATTAACCTTAATCCAACATCATCAAACTTATAAGATCAAATATACTCCATCAAAGAAGACTTACAAATGCCAAAACATACCCAAGCATCAAAATGTCAAGCCTAATGATCCAGTTAGCTAAAGACTAAACTTCCAAGGACAAAAGCCTCTGTTGGGTCAAAAGATGTGCCATACTACCCATGCTAGTCGACTTTTGACTCAAGGCATCTACAACTACATTAGCGTTGCCTAAATAATAGAGAATAGTCAAGTAAAAAATCTTAAACAACTCAAGACAATGATGCTGCCTCATATTAAGATCTCACTAGGTGAAGAAATACTTAAGGCTATGATGATCTGAGAAAATATCACTTTGAATTCCACACAAGTAGTGCCTCCACAACTTCAAGGGAAAAACAACCACACATAACTCCAAATCATGGGTAGGGTAATTTCTATCATGAGGCTTCAACTGAAAAGAAATATACACAACCACCTTACCCTTCTGCATCAAGACAACACCTAACCCAACACCTAAAGCATTACAAAAACTGGTAAATCCCACGCCCTTCTTAGGCAAAGTTAAGATAGAAGTTGAAGTCAACAAATCCTTGAGATTTTGGAAGCTCACCTCACTAGAATCAGACCACTAAAGAGAAATATTCTTCTGAGTCAACTTGGTCAATGGAGCTGTGATAGATGAGAAACCCTCAACAAAACACCGATAGTAACCTACATAGCCAACAAAACCCTGAATCTCAGTGGGCAAAGTAGGTCTATCCCATTCACGAATTGTTGTAACTTTGGCTGGATCAACCATAACACCCTTGTTAGTCACCACATGACCCAAGAAAGAGACAGACTCCAACCGAAACTCACACTTGGAAAACTTAGCATACGACTTCTCTTCCCTTAGCCTCTGAAGCACAATCTGCAGATGCTTCTTATGATCGACCTCGCTCTTGAAATAGACCAAGTTATTATCTATAAATACAATAATAACAAAGTTGATATACGATCGAAATACTTAGTTTATCAACTACATAAACGCGGCAAGGGAGTTGTTCAACCCATAAGACATGACCAAAACTCATAATAACCATATCGAGTCCAATAAAATATCTTCAAAATATCCAAAACTCTAATCCTCAAATGGTGATACCCAGATCTCAAATCAATCTTTGAAAATACCACGACACCCTGAAGTTGACCCAAAATATCATCAATATGAGGAAGAGGATACTTATACTTAACTATCACCTTGTTCAACTGCCAATAATCAATAGGCATCTGCATAAACCCATCCTTCTTAGTCACATACAACACAAGTGCACCCTAAGATGATACACTAGGTTCGATAAATCCCTTATCCAGTAACTCCAGTAACTAATCCTTCAATTCCTTCAACTTGTCTAGGCCATCCTATGAGGAAGAATAGAATTGGGTTTGATGCCCAGCTCAATATCACTGGCAAAATCAATATCACAATCCGAAGTAATACCTAGCAAATTCATAGGGAACACATCCATAAAATCACGAATAACACAAACAAACTCCAAAGAAGGAGGTGAAACAACACTAGTGTTACGAATATAAGCCAAATAAGACACACATCAACTCTTAACCAATCAACAAGCTTGAATATAAGATATAACCCTCTTAGGACTTGAATGAAGTGCACCCTTCTAAGCTATTCTTAGCTCACTTGGCAAAGTAAGGTCACGATCTTAGCATAACATTATAAGAAAGTATTATTGGGAGCCAACCAATCCATACCCAAAATAATATCGAAATCAACCATATCTAACACAAGTAAATCTACCCAAGTCTCACGCCTAGAAAAAGTCACAATAGAAAACCGATACACCTGATCCACTACTAAAGAATCTCCTACTGGGGTAGATACATAAAAATGCATGAAAAAAAACTCACTAATAGAATCAAAACCCAAAGAAATATATGCATACACATAGGAGAAAGTCAATCCCAAATCAAATAACACAAATGCAGATCTGAAATAAACAAGGATGATACCTGTGATCACATCATCAGAAGCCTCTGCCTCTATCCTGAAGGGTATAGCATAGTATTATTGATGACCACTAACTAGCTAAGTAGCCCTACGACCACCATAACGGGATCCACTACCCAGTCTCTCATACCTCTGGTAGAACCCCTACCTCTCAAAGCTAACATAAGAGTAGCTCTAATCACACAGTGGGGATAGTTCTTGGCCAATCTCATCACACACAAAGCAACCTCTACAGTCCAAATCAACAAGAGAAGGTACCATTGGGCCCGGATGGCCACCCAGAACTGCCAGACCACCCACTACCCAAACTCTACAAAGTTGTTTGCACTACTCTATAATCATACCTATAAAAACCTTTAAAATCTCTACCTTGAGAGGCCTGATCTCTGAAATCACCAAAATAACCCACCTTCTTAATGCCTTCTTGAGATGCTCATAGAATATCCTCATTCATCTTATAACGATCTACTATACTACAAAAATACGCTTTAAATACAACCATCTAAGATATAGCCAACTGAAAAAAGACATTCAAACCCTTCACAAACTTTTAATTCTACTCAGACTTAGTGGAAATACTAGAATAAAAATATCTAGACAAGGCATGGAAGCGTGCCTAATACTTTGCAACAATCATAGAGCCCTACTCCAGGTGATCAACCTCATCTCTCATTCAATCTCTCAGACTATACGGCATAGATCTCTCTAAAAAGGCATCGATAAACTGATCCCAAATCATCTTGGGAGAATCAAGAGGTCTAAAACTCACCGACGACCTCCATATTTCTCTAGCAGCATCTCTCAGCTGATAAGTAGTATAAGAGACCCCATGCGAATCCAATGAACCCAAGTTATGCAACTTCTTACGATAGTTAATTAAGAACACGTAGGCATCATCACCTATAACACCACTCAATCTAAGAGAACCCAAATGATTAAATCTCTCAAACCTCTTTTGATCCTCAAAAGACATAACTGTATTCACAGTAAGAGGAGGCATGGTGAATCTAGTGGTCTAAGATCCCATCTGGGGAGGTAACATAGATGAAGGCTGAACTCTCGACCTCAGAATGCCATACTCAGATGTCGTCGTTGAAATAAGAATAATAATCAGGGTCAAAGATGTACCTAGAGTAGAAGTAGGTGTAACTGGAGGATCCACACTCAGGAATGAAGGAACACAACACACACTCAAAGGAACACCATCCAAATGTGTCAACAAAAAAACTGACAAACCCTCCAACACTGGGGTAGAAGAACTCAGTGAAACTAAAGTAGAACTGGGACCTCCAATATGCCCAACCCGGGGCTCAGGAGAAAGTCCCCTAGCACTACTCTTAGATAGGGCAGATACACGTGCTCGTCCACTACAAGAATTCATCCATGATTCACAACTCGCACTCTAGATTGGGCACTTTCCTCAGATAAAGGCTCCGCATTTCTAACCTCATGAGATTTAATCATCACCATCTACACAAAAAAAGAGTGAAATATGACTTAAAACACAAGGTATGAAATAAATTCGAATGATAAGGAACAAATAAGGGAAATTTCCTAAAGAAATTCTATAGCCCCTCAAATATAGATCTGGACGTCTACATACCGATTTGTGAGACTCTATTAGACATTCCATTCTTACACTGTCTAGACCAATGAACCTGGCTACTCTGATAAAAATTTGTCATGACCCAAAATGTAAAGGGTTATGATGGCACTTATCGCGGTGAACCTTGATAAGTAAGCCTATCATACAAACTAATACAAAAGAGAAACGAGACTTAAATCCCAAGGTAAGGCTTGTAGAATGAAGCTAAACCATATAATATAATCAATACGGAAAGGAAAGTAACCAATAATAATACCATAACTCCCCAAAATCGGATGTCAACAGTTTAAGAACTACTAATACAATCGATGAGTCAAATGAATCAGAATATCCAACAAGAACAATATCTGTCTTCGAACAATAGTAAAGACATAAACTAGTACAGAAAGATAGAAGTGCACCGCAGACGCATAAAAGTCCAACCGCTACCTTTAACAACGCTGAAGGCACCTAAAATCAATCCACGTGAGATGCACCCACAGCAAAATTTGCACCAAAAAAGTACAGTAGGGATGAGTATGGTCCACTTGTACTTAGTATGTATCATAGGCAGACTGAGCAAAGTAGAAAATAAAGCATACAAAATGCACACTAAGGGCACGTCACCTGCAATCAGAAAATGTCCCACAACGGTAGCCCTCACTGCTTGCTCTAACAGTTTTATAATACCCACACATAACACAACAAAGAACCCAAAAAGATTAAAAGTATACATTTATACCACAAATAAGTAAAGGAAAGAGGAACAACATATATGAGAGCATCATGTACAAGTAAGAAAGGTTAGAACTATGGATAGGTAACAAGTGAAATAGAATATACAATCACATCACGAGAATAATAAAATAAATATAATAAGAATGCGATGATTAGACGAGGCAAAGCAGTTCCTTGACTTTGTCCATAGAGTCAGTAGCACTCTTGCAAAGGGTAGAAAGCGGACAGATGCCATCGAATCGGATGTGAACAAATTCCTGAAATCCGCTCTTAGAGTTCGAGAATCCAAGCGCTGGCAAGTCAGCTAGCGAACCAAGGGGCAAAGAAAGGGGGCCCTTGGGCCACTTGACTCTAAGGAAAGGGGAAAAGTTAGTTCCGTCTTCTACGATGTATGCTCTTTAACTGGTTCATACTGGAAGAATGGATGGCGCAGGAGTCTCTCTTCTGAGACTATGTGATGTACGAGGTTGTCGCACAACCTCGAGGCTATTGCACAGCCTCTGAGGCCATCGTACAGTATTCATATACACTTACTACGCTAAAGTTACAAGACATACAATCCATGGGTAGTTTGTCAACCCATATACAATCCATATATCCATATCTACTCCTGGCACATCCCTAGGAGAGGGTTTTATAAGATATTATATTTTTTATCATAAAAAAGTATTGCTAGTATTTCTTAATATTTCCACGATGGTACAATTGTTTCATGAATGAGTATGAGGATGCAATGCTCATAACCAACCACAAAGAGTATTTTTACAAGCCAACAAATATACCATCACGTGAGCCGAATATCCACTTAGTATTTCTAACCATTCATGAAATCCAACATGATTCATATTCCAATAGAGTATGAATATATCACAACACACAATTGGTACCACAACCCACTTTTTCATCAATCAAGGTACAACTATCATCATATACACAAGGCTTTAAATATCACATAGAATCCTCACATGGTCACACATAGCATAGAAAGTTCTAAAACCACCACATAGTGTTGCACACAGGCCCCTACATGGGAACAACACAATAAGATAGCAATTTTTAATGATTAGTTCTCACACCCTTAACATGCATTTTGTATTAGTATTAACTACCCAACCCAGTCTAAAAAAAGTTAAGCCATCACCTACCTCAAATGCTAAAAATCAAAATAAAAGCTTCAATCCTAAAGCCTTAATTCTTATGAACGGTCCACAAATCAACTAAAGCATCAAAATATAGAATCTACACATCAAAAGGAAGCCAACCACACCCATATAGCCCATTTTAAATTTGGGGTCAAAATGAACCCCCCAAAAGGATTTTTGAAAAAGGAAGGCAAAATCATAAATTTATTTCAAAAACATGTTCCCCATATTTTTTAGGAGTCTACAATTGAAAACTCAAGAGAAAAGCAGTTTAAAATGAGGTCCAAATTATAGAAAAATTATTTTGAAACTTTATTGGATAAAACTTTAAAATCCATTTAAAAATCGAGAATCGAAGTTGTTTTGAAGGTTAAATTGAGGAAAAATGGATAATTATAGGATTATAAACAAACTCAAGTGAAAAAGATATGAAATTGGGATTTAAATTGGAGGAATACCATTTTTAGGCCTTACAAGCCAAAATCCTCAAATTTCATACTTTAATTCATGTTTAAAATGAGAAATTAATATTACAGATGAAAGAAATGAGTTGACATGAGTGTAATGGATTGCTTAAAACCACAAAACCCGTAACTCTAAGTCTCAAAAATGGTGAAAAATGGCAAAAACTAGGTATTTATACACCTAGGCTTCGCGATCGTGGTACCTCGCCTGTCAATGGTATTGTGATTGCGGAAAGGGTATCACAATTATGACACATCAACTGCAGTCCCAATCGCGATCGGGAAAGGAGCATCACCATCGCAAGTACACCAGCTGGAGACTTGGTACATTCCAAGTCTCAGCGAGCCCTTTGAGATTCATCTAAAATTCCATGAATGCAAATAAACTGTACTACCCTATCAAATTCAATGCTTTGGACTAAATAGGAATATCAGATTTTCAAAAAGACATTTTCACAAAGTTGACCCCCAAAATCTAAAATCACAACTTTCTAAACCGAGGGTTGAAATGAGATTTAAAATTCATAAAAACCACACCAACCATGTTATAATACTAAAATTGACATTTCAGATCTACTGGCGCAATCTATTTTTCATCTGTTGCATAGATCAAAAGATATTAACTAAAATCAACTATAAGTTTCTCAAAGCCACCAAAAACCACAAAATTATATAAATTGCACCAAAATGCATCAAAATTGTGTCAATCATCCCCACACCCCACAAATACCACAACACAACCACGGGGAGGGGTAAAATAAAAAAATCTCATAAAAACACATATTTCACATATTTCATCAAAATTCAGGTTGTTACAAGTCTCCAACAAGGGTAGATACATGAATAGGAACATCAAGAGGCTCACAAGCAGAATCAAAACACAAAGAAAAATATGCAGACGAATAGGAGTAAGACGACCCTAGATTCAATAATACAGATGCTAATCCAAAACAAACAAGGATGATACCTTTGAAGACGATATTGGAAGTCTCTACCCCTGGCCTGGCAGGTATAGCATAACACTGACCAAGTCCACCACCTGACTGGGTAGTCTCTCGACCACCACTATAGGCCTCATCACCTCTTCCTCTTACACCCCTAATAGAACCTCTACCTATCACAGTCGATATAAGAGTAGCCTTGAAGACATGCTGGGGATAGTCCCTGGCCAAATAGCAAATCTCATCACACACATAGCAAATCCTATAGCCCGGCTCAATGGAAAAAGGTAAGACTGAACTAGGATGACCACCTAAAGCTATTGAACCAGAAAACCCACTACTTGAACTCTGTAAGACTGTCTGCACTGGTCTACCATAATAGCGTAACGCATCCAGAATATCTACCTCGAGAGATATGAGCTTTGAACTCACCCTGAAAATACACTTTTTTGGCGCCTCCCTAAGATACTCGAAGAATAGCCTCTAGCATGATCCTTAATAATCTAAAACTACGCGCCATACACTTTTATATGAGTCGTAGCAAGCTAAAGAGTAAAATCCAACCCCTTTACTAACTTCCAAATCTTCTCAAACTCAGTGGTAATACTGGCATAAGAATATCTAGACTAGTCATGAAATCGTTCCTCATACTTCACAACAATTATGAAGCCCTTCTCCAAGTCATTAAACTCATCTCCCTTCTGATCCCTCAAACTAAAAAGGAAAAATCTATCTAAGAAGGCCTTTATAAACTGATCCTAAGATATATATGGCTAACCAAGAGATCGGCAATCAATAAGTGATCTACACCAATCTCTGGCTGCATTTCTCAACTGATAATTAGTATAAGCTACCCCATGTGACTCAAGCAAACCAAGGTTATACAACTTTTCATGACAATCCATTAAGAACTCATAGGCATCCTCGCCTACAACATCATTGAACCTAGGAGGACCCAAACAAGTAAATCTCTTAATACTCTTCAAATCCTCAGAAGACATAGTTGCACTCACAATAATATGAGGCATAGTAAATTTGGCTAGACAAAACCCATATGAGGGGTCACAATAGACGAAGGATGACTCCAGATCTCAAAACACCATACTCAGATATAGTCACTGAAGGAGGAACCACACTTAGAGTTTGTAAAGTTCCATAAGGAAATGTCGGTATAATAGGAGAATCCATATTAGAATCAAAGGATCACCATAAGTAGACTCTGGCACAGAGAGAGGTATAATACTGGGAGCTAGAGGAACACTAGGTGCACTCAAAGGAGAACCCTCCAACTGGGTCAACAAATAAACCAGTAACACCTCCTAGACTGGGGTAGAAGAACTTGGAGGGACCAAATTTAGACCCATATCTCTAACATGCTCATCTCAAGGCTCAAGGAAGATCCCCCTAGTATTATCTTTGGATGGGGTAGATTCTTGTGTCCATCCTCCACGTCGAGCCCAACTATGACTCGCAACTCGCCCTCTAGACTGAGCTCTCTCCTTAAATAATGCATCTGAATCTCTAGCCTTATTTGATTTAGTCCTCACCATTTACACAAAAAAGAGTGAAGTATTACTTAGAATACAAGGTATGAAAGTTCCACACAACATAGAAAAAAATAAAAGAAGTTTCCTAAAGACATCTTACAACTTCTTGAAGATAGATACGAATGTATACGTATCAATCTAAGAGACTCTATTAGATACTCATTCTTATACTATTGAGACCAATGAACCTGGCTGCTCTAATACAAATTTTTCATGATCCAAAAACAAAGGGTCATGTGACACTTGTCGTAAAAAGATTTAAAAAGTAATCATATAACCCAAACTGATATAGAATGAGAAATCTATACCAAACCCAAGGCAAGAACCCTAGAACGGAGTCGAACTACACATTCGTATAGTAAAATAGAAACATAATCAAGATACCAAACCCTAAAACCTGGTGTCACAGTGTAAGAAATACTAAATACATCTCAAAATGTTAAAATATACAATGATATTCCAAAAAGGATCAAAATATGTCTTGGAATACTAAGTATTATATGAACATAGACAGAACGAGGTGATAGGCCAATTCCTGAAGCATACGATGTTTGGTACCTTGAATACTCCAAATATCACCTACGTCAGTTATCTGCGTGGATCACTTATGACTGGATCTACACTAAAAGGGTATAGTAGGGATGAGTAAGGTCCACTTGTACTCAGTAGATATCATAGGCTGACTGAGTAAAGCAGAAAATAAAGCATATAAACACAAACTATGGGCACATCACCTGCAATCAGAAAATGTCCCAAACAATAGCCCATATCCTCTATACTAATTGTTCTTCTATATACATATATTACCTACAAGTAGGGGAAATAAGAACAAATATACAAATACACCAAACGCAAGCACAAGAAGATAGAACAAATAGGTAAATATCAAGTCAAGAATATAGATACAATCACAGAATAAGAAGATATATAAAATGCAATAAGATAATAATAATGATGATGTGAATTCATGAGGTCGTTACACAACCTCCATATACACCTACTAGGATATGATCTCGTGGTAGGACCAAGGGGGGCTTGTCAACCCATATACAACTAATATCCTATACCAATATCCATATCTCCTTTTCATCACATACATCAATAGAGAGTTTTTAAAGATGTCACATTTTCTGTAAGAAAAAATCAATATTTCTAGTATTTCCATAGTGGTACTAATGTTTCATGAATTAAAATTATATGAGGATGCAATTCTTACAACCGACCAAAATGAGAATATTCAATATCTAACCAACATATTATAATACTCTGTATTTCCCTAGCATAATTTAAATCCCAATACATGAGTATTCATATATAAAATTTTGGAAATTTAAAGTTTCAGTCATTGAACACCATTATTTTGACCCTTAGTGGACTGCATAGCTAGTCTAAATAACAATTGACGGTTTCCAGTATGGTACCGCGATATTGGCACATCGCGCCAAGGACCTAGTTCACATTTGGCAATTTCCAGTGAGCCTCCACAATTGTAGCGCATTGCGGAGATGGCCAAAATGGTATTCCAGTGAAGGACCGCGATCTTACCACTAGCTCCATCATCCTAGATTCCCAATTTTCCCTTTTTCAGTGGCTTGGCGTGATAGTGGCGCATCGCGCCAAGGCCAAAAATTGAGATCTTCAATTTCCAGCTTGCGTTTTTAAATTTGTTTAGGGGTATTTGGATCTTTTTCCTAAGCCCTAAACTAGTCCTAAACACAAAATTTAACCCCTAATTGACCTAAATACTCATCATTATTCAATTTCTCTCAAATTAAAGATCCTCTTTTCAAGAACAAGAAACCCTAGCTCTCAAATTCAAGTCCAAATCTCAAGAACTCACCATCAATCCTTCCAAATTCATTAACCCAGGTATGTTAGATGTCCATCCATGGGTTCCTTTCACCCATGGAGTTCAAGTATCCTATTTAAATTACAAAATTGTGATCTTTTCAAGTTATTTGATTTTAAATTGTGATTTCACCCATGAATCTCCATGAACTATGATTTTATACCATGTTTAAATGAAATTATTATTGTTATTCAATTCTCCATGTTTTAATGTTATCATTCCTTGAATTCAATTATGATTTACTATTATTCATGTTGAATTCATGTATTTACTACAAGTTCCATGACATTCTTATGATTTGATCAAACCATGGACTCCAAGTGTTTGATAAAATGCCTATAAGAGTGATTGATTTAATAAAAGCCTTCATGCATTGTTCTCCAAGCTTTAGTGTCATTTTACTATTATTTTTTCAAATCCTGGGGGAATTGAATACCCGAAAACCATAGTTGTTTACTTATTCTAGTCTCGGTACATTACAGAATAGTCTTCAGAACATACTATGAGCATTATCATGATAGTCAGATCTCAGTCAGTTAAACTCAGAACAGTCTAGTATTTTAGCATCTTTCAGTTGAGAGTAGGATTTAGCACCGATCGAGTGTAGGGATGGCGGCTTCCCCTTCAGATAGGTAGAGTCATTAGTAGCAGTCCCTATACTCCAGAACTATATAGCCACGCAGGATATGAGAAGTCACCCATCAGATTAGGCTTGACTATTTTGCAGGGGTCACCCATCAGTTCAGGCTTGACACCCTTAGTCCTTCGGATAGTATATTAGTATAGTGGATCCACACCGCCAGCGTTAGTACTCGTGGCATGGTATTAACACCCTTCTAACTGGAATTTTAGGTTGGACCCCGATTAGCTCAGATTGGGGCATGTCAATTAGATGATAGCTCCCGCAGCCTCAGTCTAATAATCAAATTAGTAGTTCAGTCTCAGTGTTGTTTGACCAAGGCGTACAGATATCAGATATTCGGTTCATGTTATATGCTTGGTCATGCATCTCTAGTATCTACAGATTTCATGTACTTTTAGTAATTTATAGACTTTTATGTATACACAGTATTTATAGATTTCACATATTTTCAGTATCTACAGATTTCATGCATTTTATTTAATACTCCATGCTTTACAAAGTATAGTTAGATAATTTATTATTCCTGTTCATGAAACCATGCATATCAGCCTACCTCATTTAGCATACCAGTATATGCAAAGTACTGATCACCTACCTTTTCTTATGCTATGATGTATTATATCATAGGTTCTGACTTCCAGTTTCTGAACCGCTCTTAGACATTTCAGATATCTCAGCAGTAGCAGTGGTGAGTCCTCATATTTTGAGGATGGAGTATTTCTATTTCATGTTTTCAGTTTAGTATTTAGTTGAAGTAGTTAGGGCCTGTCCTATCAAATTTCGCCATTCGGTTTAGAGGCTTTCAGACATTAGAGTCAGTTATTCATATTTTCTTTATCTTATCATATTTAAATAGCCATTTCTTCAAATTCATAATTCAGTAGTTGTTTCAGATATTAAAACCTTATGGCATATCAGTTATTCTTCCGTATTTATGATTATGTTATTCAGTGCTCACAGCAGATACCAGCTTATGGGTTAGCTTGTGGTCCTTTGGGACTGTAAGCACCATGTAACGCCCAGGGTGTACTCTTGGGGCGTTACAAACTTGGTATCAGAGCCTAAGGTTTTAAAGTGTCCTAGGAAGTCTGAAAGACGCGTCAAGTAGAGTCTTGTGCATAGGTGTATAGCGCGCCACATTTTTGGATGAGAGACTACAAGGTATTTAGAAAAAGTTTCCCTTCTTTTAGTATTCATGTTGTGCAAGTAAGCATGAGCTCATGTTAAACTCTCAGTATAATCTGTTTCTTCCTTATGCTTACTAAATATGCCTCTCAAAAAGAATAAACCAGCCATCACCTCAGCCCATCCAGGCAAATCCTCTGGATGAGCATGTCTCTCACGTATAATTTAGAGCTGTGTTCACCACTCTAGCAAATTTTATAGCAGCACAAAATGAACGGCCAGCTATTATTTCAGCCTACCCAGTGGCAAATACTATTGCAACCATAATTCGAGACTTTACCCAGATAAATCCTCCTTCTTTTACAGGATCCAAGTATGAAGAGGATCCATAGAAATTCTTAGATATAGTTCAAAAGGTAATGAATGCCATGGGGGTGACATCCAGTGAGAGTGCTAAGTTAGTTGCATATTAGTTGCAAGATATATCCCATACTTGGTTTAAGAAGTGGAAGGTTGATAGGGGTGTTGTTGCAGGGCTTATAGAATGGGAAGAGTTTTCCATAGCTTTCTTAGACAGATTCTTCCTATTAGAGTTGAGGGAGGCTGAGGTGTTAGAAGTTATTAATTTGAGGTAGGACAACATAAGTGTGAAGGAATATTCCCTCAAGTTTACTCAGTTAGATAGATATGCTCCTCATATAGTAGCTGACAATAGATCTAAGATGAGTAAGTTTGTGTCTGGTGTATCTGATAGTGTGGTCAAAGAGTGCAGGGCCGCAATGCTGATTAGGGAGATAGGAATTATCTAGGTTGATGGTCCATGCTCAACAAATTGAGAAGAAGAATATTAAGAAGAGGGAGAGAGGAAACAAGAGAGCTAGAATAGGTAGTTTTAATTTCAGTCAGCCAAGGTCAGAAAGTGGTAACCTTCCTCAGTTTCATCAGAGGTCTTCAACCCCAGCACCCTCTTCAACTAGTGCCCCAGTACCCAAATTTAGAAATGATAATAGGTATAAAGCACCAGGCTCTAAGTCCTAAAGTAGTGTTACCAGTGCCCATACGAACCCTCTATGTCAAAAGTATGGCAGGCACCATTACGGTAAGTGTAGAGCGGGTAGTAATATGTGATTCAAGTGTGGTAAGCCAGGTCATCAGATTCGGGAGTGTCGGGTAGCTGTTCAGAAAGGTAGGCATTTATGCCAACAGGTCCAGTCCAATCAGTCATCAGTTCCATCCGGTCGCCAACCTCAGCAGGGTGCCACTTCCAGTGCTACCAGTGGTTAGCGTCCAAACAGATTATATGCTCTTCAGTTCCGCCAATATCAGAAAGATTCTCCTGATGTAGTTACTGGTACATTATAGGTCTTTTACTTATATGTTTATGCTTTAATAGACCATGGAGCTTCTCTTTTTTTTTTAACTCCATATATAGCCATCAATTTTGAAGTCAGTCTTAAAACTCTAGTAGAGCCCTTTTTAGTATCTACCCCAGTGAATGTTTTCATTGTATCCAGACAGGTACATAGGAACTGTCCGGTCATAATATCTCATAAAGTTACCTCAGTTCTCGTGGAGTTAGAGATGAAAGATTTTGATGACTTTCTCAGTATGGATTGGCTCCACTCATGTTATGCCTCTGTTGATTGTAGAAATAGAATAGTTCATTTTCAGTTCTCAAATGAACCAGTCCTTGAATGGATGGGTGGTACCATAGCTCTTAAAGGTCAGTTGATTTCATACCTTAGAGCGAGAAAGATGATATCGAAGGGGTGTATTTACCATTTTATTCGAGTCAAAGACTCAAATTCAGAAACTCCAACTCTTGAGTCAGTTTCAGTAGTGAGGGAATTTCTAGATGTGTTCCCTGAATATCTTCCCGGAGTTCCTCCCGAAAGGAAAATCAACTTCGAAATAGACCTTATTCCAAACACTCAACCCATATCTATTCCGCCATACAAAATGGCTTCAACAGAAATCAAGGAGTTAAAAGAATAGTTAAAGGATCTCCTAGATAGGGGATTCATCATACCTAGTGTCTCCCTGTGCGGCGCACTTATTCTATTCGTGCGTAAGAAAGATAGTTCTCTCAGAATGTGCAAAGACTACCGTCAGTTGAACAAAGTCACAGTCAAGAACAAATATCCACTTCCTAGAATCGATGACTTATTTGACCAACTTCAGGGTACCAGCTACTTTTCAAAGATAGACCTCAGATCAGGCTACCATCATCTTAGAGTCAGGCAATGTGACATACCGAAAATAGCTTTTCGAACTCGATATGGTTATTACAAGTTTTTAGTCATGTCCTTTGGTCTCACTAATGCCCCAACAGCCTTCATGGAATTGATGAATCGAGTCTTCAAGAAGTACTTGTACATGTTCATCATAGTCTTCATTCATGACATCCTTGTTTACTCCCATAGCAAAAGTGATCATGCAAACATCTCGAAATAGTGTTACAAACTCTTAGAGCTCACCAGTTGTTCGCTAAATTCAGTAAGTTTGAATTTTGGCTAAAATCAATAATTTTCCTTTTCCATATTATTTTTGGTGATGGCATTAGGGTTGATCCTCAAAAGACCGAGGCGATGAGAAACTGGCCCAGTCCTATTTCTCTGTTAGACATCAGGAGTTTCTTAGGTTTGGATTTCTATTACCATTGGTTTGTTAAAGGATTTTCTTCTATTGCATCCCCCATGTCTAGATTAATGCAGAAGAAGGTTAAGTTTCAGTGGTCAGATTCCTGCTAGAAGAGTTTTCAGAAATTGAAGACTCAACTCACCTCAACCCTAATTTTGAATCTACCAGATGGCTCAAATGGGTTTGTTGTGTACTGTGATGCATCTAGAGTAGTTTTGGATGTCCTCATGTAGAGAGGTAAGGTCATAGCCTATGCCTCTAGACAACTTAACCCCCATGACAAGAATTACCCTACTCATGATCTGGAACTAGTAGTTGTAGTGTTTTTCGTAAAGATTTGCAGACATTACTTGTATGGGGTGCACATGGATGTGTTCACTGATCATAAGAGCCTTCATTATGTATTCTCTCAGAAAGATTTGAATCTGTGTCAGAGAAGTTGATTAGAGTTGCTAAAAAATTATGACATGAGTGTTTTGTATCATTCAGGCAAGGCCAGTATAGTGGATGATGCTTTTAGTACAATGTCTATGGGTAGTGTTGCTTATGTTGAGTATGGTAAGAAGAAGTTAGCTCAGGAAGTTCATCATATTTCCTGACAAGGTGTTCGCTTAGTCGACTCAGTAGAGGGTAGTGTGTGGGTACAGAGTAGCATCAAATCATCTCTAGTTTTTGAGGTGAAGGAAAAGCAGGATAGAGATCCCAGTCTAGTTAAGTTGAAAGAATCATTCAGAGATTAGAAAGTGGAGGTTTTCTCCCAAGGGGAAGACAGTGTTTTGCATTATCAGGGTAGATTATGTGTGCCTGATGTAGAAGATTTGAGGCAACAAATTCTGGCAGAAGCACATGATGCGCGTTACTCTATTCATCTAGTGGACACTAAGATATACTGTGATTTGCGGGAGATCTATTGGTGGAGTAGGATGAAGAGGGATATTATAGAGTTTGTAGCTAAATGCTCTATATGTTAGCAAGTTAAGATTGAGCACCAGAAGCCTAGTAGGTCCATGCAGGAGTTCAGTATTCCCACATGGAAATGGGAAGAAGTGAACATGGATTTTGTGATAGGTTTGCCTCATACCCATCATCAACATAATTCTATTTGGGTTATCATACACAAGATGACCAAATCATCTTATTTCTTGCCAGTCCATACCTCTTACTCAGTCGAGGACTATGCCAAACTCTATCCCAGAGAGTTGGCTAGGTTGCATGGTGTTTCCTTATCTATCATCTCAGATAGAGATACCTAGTTTACCTCTCACTTCTGGAATGCATTCTAAAAGGGTCTTGGTACACAAGTCCACCTCCATACAACTTTCCACCCTCAGACAGATGGTAAAGCATAAAGGACCATTCAGACTCTTGAGGATATGATGAGAGCATGCGTAGTTGATTTCAAGGTTAGTTGGGATGGCCACTTGTCTTTGATTAAATTTGCATATAATAACAGCTATCATTCCAGTATCCAGATGGCTTCGTTTGAATCTCTCAATGGTAAGAGATATAGATATCCAATTGGTTGGTTTGAAGTAGGTGAGGCTGTAGTAGTAGAGCTTGACTTGGTGTTTGATGCCTTAGAGAAGGTTTAGTTGATCAGAGAGAGGCTTAGAATAGCCCATAGACGACAAAAATCATATGCAGATGTGAGGAGAAAGGATCTCCAGTTTGAGGTTGGTGATTTGGTGTACTTAAAAATCTCTCCCATGAAGGGAGTCAAAAGCTTTGGCACAAAAGGGAAACTCAGTCCCTGATATATAGGTCCCTTCAGAATTCTCAATCATTTCGAAAAGGTAGCTTACGATCTTGAGTTGCCTTCAGAACTTGCTTCAGTACACCCAGTGTTCTATGTCTCATTGTTGAAGAACTATATTGGTGATCCATCTGTAGTTGTTCCCTTAGAAAGTGTAGATGTTCAGAATAGTCTTTCCTATAAGGAAGTTCCAGTCAAAATTCTTGATCATCAAGTTTGTAGACTAAGGAACAAAGAAGTTCCACTAGTCAAAGTTCTTTGACGGAATCAGTCCGTTGAGGGAGCCACTAGGGAAGCAGAAGAAGATATGCGGACCAAGTACCCTCATCTTTTCTCTGCGAATTCAGATTCGGTTTAAGGTACAAATCTTCTTAAGATTTATCTCTATCATGCTCAATTTCAGTTGCACATCATATTCATGTCAAAAGTGCATTTACAAATCAGCTCAGTCGTGCACTCCATGCATTAGATATGCATGTTCAATTTTTCTCAGCTTAACCAGTCTTATTCAAGGACGAATGATCCCAAGGGGGAGATATTGTAATACCTCATATTTCCCTAGCATAATCTAAGTCGCAATACATGAGTATTCAAATATAAAATTTTCGAAATACTCATTAATTTTCATTTTATATCCTTCCATTCCAAAGAAAAATCAATTAGCTTTCCAACGATATAAAATTTGCCTAAATCCGATAACCGGGTAAGAAGTTATTGCGATTTTAAGTTTCAGACATTGAACACCGTCATTTTGACCCTTAGCACATCGTGGAGCCAGTCTAAATAACAATTGTCAGTTTCCAGTGTGGTACCGCAACGTTGGCGCTCGAGCCAAGGATCCAGTTCACGTTTGGCAATTTCCAGTGAGCCTCCGCAATTATGGTGCGTTACGGAGGTGGCCAAAATGGTATTCCAGTGAAGGACCGCGATCTTACCACTTGCGCCATCATCCAGGTTCCCAATTTTCCCTTTTCCAGTGGCTTAGCGTGATAGTGGCGTGTCGCGCCAAGGCCAAAATTTGGGATCTTCAGTTTCCAGCTTGTGTTTTTAAATTTGTTTAGGGGTATTTGGGTCTTTTTCCTAAGCCCTAAACTAGTCCTAAACACAAAATTTAACCCCTAATTGAACTAAATACTCATCATTATTTAATTCCTCTCAAATTAAAGATCCCCTTTTCAAGAACAAGAAACTCTAGCTCTCAAATTCAAGGCCAAATCTCAAGAACTCACCATCAATCCTTCCAAATTCATTCAACCAGGAGTCCAATTATCCTATTTAAATTACAAAATTGTAATCTTTTTAAGTTATTTGATTTTAAATTGTGATTTCACCCATGAATCTCCATGAACTATGATT
Source organism: Capsicum baccatum var. pendulum (assembly GCA_030864225.1). NCBI lineage: Eukaryota > Viridiplantae > Streptophyta > Magnoliopsida > Solanales > Solanaceae > Capsicum > Capsicum baccatum. The sequence goes on along the minus strand of CM061552.1, from coordinate 279,335,384 downwards.
TTATACCATGTTTCAATGAAATTATTGTTGTTATTCAATTCTCCATGTTTTAATCTTATCATTCCTTGAATTAAATCATGATTTAGTATTATTCATGTTGAATTCATGTTTTTACTACAAGTTCCATGACATTCCTATAATTTGATCAAACCATGGGACTCCAAGTGTTTGAAAAAATGCCTACAAGAGTGATTGATTAAATAAAAGCCTTCATGCTTTGTCCTCCAAGCTTTAGTGTCATTTTACTATTATTGTTTTAGAGTCCTGGGGTATTGAATACTCGAAAACCATAGTTGTTTATTTAGTCCAGTCTCAGTATATTATAGAATAGTCTTCAGAACATACTATAAGCATTATCAAGACAGTCAGATCTCAGTCAGTTAAACTTAAAATAGTATAGTATTTCAGTGTCTTTCAGTTGGGAGTAGGATTTAGCACCGAGCGAGTGTAGAGATGACGGCTTCCCCGTCAGATAGGCAGAGTCATTAGTAGCAGTCCCTATACTCCAGAACTACATAGCCAGCGTAGGATATGAGGAGTCACCCATCAGATTAGGCTTGACTATCTCCCGGGGGTTACCTATCAGTTCAGGCTAGACACCCTTAGTCCTTCAACAGCATATCAGTATAGTGGATCCACACAGCCAACGTTAGTACCCATGGTACGGTATTAACACCCTTCCAACTGGGTTTTAGGTTGGACTCGATTAGCTTAGATTGGGGCATGTCAGTTAGATGAAAGCTCCCATAGTCTCAGTCTAATAATCAGATCAGTAGTTCAGTCTAAGTGTTGTTTGATCAAGGCGTACAAGTATCAGACATTTCAGTTTATAGACTTATATTCAATTCATGTTATATGATTGGTCATACATCCCCAGTATCTACAAACTTCATGTACTTTCAGTAATTTACAGACTTTCATGCATATACAGTATTTACAGATTTTACATATTTCCTGTATCTACATATTTTATGCTCTCTATTCAGTACTCCATGCTTTACATATATATTCAGATAATTTATTATTCTTGTTCATGAAATCATGCATATCAGCATACCTCATTTAGCATACCAGTATATTCAAAGTACTGATTGCATACCTTTTCTAATGCTATGATGTATTATATCATAGGTTCTGACACCTAGTTCCCAGACCACACTTAGATATTTCAGATATCTCAGCAGTAGCAGTGGTGAGTCCTTATATTTTGAGGAAGAAGTATTTCTATTTCATGTTTTCTGTTTAGTAGTTCATTGAAGTTGGTTGAGGCCTGTCCCATCAACTTCTAGTCATTCAGTTTAGAGGTTTTTAGACATTAGAGTCAGTTATTCAGATTTTCTTTGTATTATCAGATTCAGATAGCCATTTCTTTAGATTCCTAATTCAATAAGTGTTTCAGATATTAAAATCTACAACATATCAGTTATTCTTCTATATTTATGATTATGTTATTCAGTGCTCATAGCAGGTACCAGCTCATGGGTTAGCTTGTGGTTCCCTCGGTACTGTAAGCATTGTATGACGCCCAGGGTGTACTCTCGGGGCGTTACATATACCAACTATGTAAGCAAAAAATCCACTCAAATCAATAAATCATCCATGATCCAGTATAATCCAAAAAACATCAAGTGAAACATGCAAGAAAATGTCATTGATACCACATAATTCCAGAAATCTAGGCTTTTCCCACCCAAAAAGAGTGTAACCAGACATACATATATCAAATACCAGGCTATAAAATCATATAGCACTCCACACGATCGCACATAGCAAATAATGGATCAAACCACCAAATATTATTCACATAGGTCCCCGCACGGGCATGTACATCACCTAAACACATTTCCCATAATACAACCCTATAATCATTACATACTTTTACAGTATTATTAACTACCCTGCCCAGTTTGAATAAAGTTAATCCATAACCTACCTCGAACGCTGAAGATTGATCCCAAAATCCTTCAATCAAGAGCTTTCCCCTTAGAACGAACTCAGAATCAACTAAAACACCCATATATAGAATCTATGCATCAAAAGAAATCCAATGATACTCATATTTCCCACTTTTGAATCGGGATCAAAGCAGACCCCCGAAATGAGGTTTTGAAAAGGAGGGGCAAAATTAGATTTTTGGTACCAGCTGGTAGCCAGCCGCTAAAGAAGACAAGAGATGCTTTAGAGCTTGGTTCCAAAGCGACCAAAGAGGTACTTTTGCGGCTGCACTAGCTAGATGGTGCACCAGTTGTCAGTTCCAAGTCTCTACGTACCCTTTCAAGATTCATCCAGAACCCTAAGAATGTAAACAAACTATACTACCCTATTAAATTAGATGCTCCAGACTCAATGGAATAACATATTTCTTAAAAAAATATTGTTTTACCAAAATTGACCCCCGAGACCTATTTTCACAACTTCTTAAATTGAGGATCAAAATAAGGTATAAAAGTCGTAAAACTACACCAACTATGTTACCAACCTAAAATCAACATGTTGGATCTTCTAGCTCAGTCTGAATTACCACCCGAGACACAGATCAAAAGATGTTGACCGAAGTCAACTAGTAAGCCTTTTAAACCACCAAAAACCACCATCTCGCACAAATGACACCAAAATACATCGGGAACCATGCTAATTATGCCCATTCCCCAGAAATACCATGAAATAACCATGGAGAGGGGTAAAATGGTTAAATCGCATAGAAATAACTATTTCATGCATAACACCAAAAGTTAGGTCATTACAAAACAATTCTTCAATTCATTGTTTAAATTGTGTTGAAGGGTGTGCCTTTGTACTGACCACACATCCAAAAATCCTCTTCAATTCTTGGTGTGATGAGGGTTGTCGATAACACTCAAATACATCCTAGAAATGAATGTATGTGGTTGTTATCAATATATTTATCCAACAAAGAGTCTGAGTCAAATAGACGAGGCAAAATGTTACTAATGATCGAGAAACAACAGAATAAAAGCAACTCAGTAAAATTCAAGCAAAGACACAAATGTTTTGTTATTTTTTTATAGAAAAATATAATATGGAGAGAACCAATTAATAAATAAACAAGTTGATCAATGGCTTTCACAATGATGAGAAACAAGAAAAATGATACGAGGAATCGTTTCTATCAAATATCTATCATAATCAATTATCTACAAAAAAATTAATAACAACTTTAACAAATTAGCCTGGGATTCGAAATCACCCACCAACATCTTTTGACCACTAAGGGTTTAGACCTCACTTGTTCTTTCAAACCATGCTAACAAGCAAGAATCATAAAATCTATGTTACAATCTGATTTCACGAATCATGATAACACCTACTTTACGCCACTAGTAGGTATGCCAAACCATAGCTCAAAACAACAAGTAATGGGCTAGTTGGTATAAAATTACATGAATACTAGAATTATGAAAGTAAATAGAATGCAATTTATAAAACGTAAGAATAATAACGTAATTGGTGAAGAATAATTAAAAGAATAATAAAATCCCACGATCTAGTAAGGTCGATACAAGATCCTTTTATCAAAAGAATACGAGTACTATCAATGTCAAATATATAACAGTCATGAAACAAAAAAGATCATTCAAAACTAGAAGATGGAGGAAAGGTTAACTTCGGCTCCTAGACCTCACCCATCTGTGAACTCTGACCAGCAACCAATACAGCGTCACCAACGGTAGCTAGTACTAGGATCTGCACCAAAAAGGTACCAAAGTATAGTATGAGTACCAAAGCAACTGATACTTACTAGGCATCATCGATCGAATAAGCTAAATTATAATATAAATATAATAAAATATGAGATAATAAGGTAAGTCAGGGAAAAGGGGCAAACCTGGAATAATGCTCCAAATTCTGAAAGTAAACAACTAAAATAATAGTAATGAACAGAGCATAACTATTTCTAGCATAGTTGTGCCCCCATAAGACCCAAAGATGCAAAGATAAGTAAATAACCTAATGCGGACTCCTATAAGCCCGGTGGATACAATCAAAAAGTAACTAGAGTATACTCATAGAATATCCGAACCTCAAAACAGTAACCTTAGACCTTTCTATACCATAAATACCGGACTCAAATAGATTCCATAACTGTCTTAATTAACCTCTCAAGACCGGACTCGAATAAAAAATAGTATTTCACGTGCTGGACTTGAACCAAAAGTGATATCATTATTTGTCAGACTTGAATCGGTCTTAATATCATAATTTGCCGAACTCAAATCAGTATTAACTTGGAAGATGTTAATACTGATTTGAGTCCAGCAAATTATGATATTAAGACCGATTCAAGTCTGACAAATAATGATATCACTTTTGGTTCAAGTCCAGCACGTGAAATACTATTTTTTATTCGAGTCCGGTCTTGAGAGGTTAATTAAGACGATTATGGAATCTGTTTGAGTCTTTTATCTCAAGAATGTAGGCAAGATAATGTGTAAAGGCCAATTGAGTCTACAAGGAGCTAATAGAAATCTTGACCTAAGGTGGGCAGGAGGGGCCCACTTCTAATCTCAAAAGTCCAATCTAAGGCTATTTATATTTCGATCTAGACTAAGATGTCAAATCCCACCACAAGGTGCTAGATAAGCCTCATTACATCCAAACTAATCCTACCTAAGAAATGGGTCGTTAAGTAAATAATTTAATTCACACTAAATATATCTCCAAGTCCTAATTCCCAATCCAAAACTAGAATAATATCATATCAATACTATAATTAAGTTTAATATAAGAGAAAGGTAACCTTAGCCAACCTGGACATCAATGAAATATCGATAAAGCTCATTAAAATAGTGATTTCCCCTTTCGAGAATCTTTCGCATGATGCCACGCTATTAAAATATTAATATACATATTAACACCAGTACAATAATACCCATAATGCCTTTTTATGCTTCAGGTCAAAAATCAAGTCAAATCCCATGCGGGGGCCTACTTGTGAAATCGCATTTTCAAAGCTGTCAACATGTCCACCTAAGCTTAAGGATTATTTATCCTCAAGAATGGGTAACCTACTAGCTCAAACGATGCCAAAATCTATCCAAAGTGAATATAGGTTTTATGATCAAATTATAGATTTAAATCAAGAATTAGATGGAGACTTACAAGAATCACTACGAGGAAATGATTATTTCGAGCTCACTAACACCCCATGATCACCTAAAGATTAATCTCTCAATTTCCTACACTCTCTAGGGCTTTAATTCTCTTGAGACTTGTGAGAAATGGCAGAAAATCAGGTAAGGGGATGAATTTAATGCCCTCCAAGGTGACGCTTAAGCAGCCACCGCTAAAGTGGTATACGACCTCTAAAATAGTATCTGACCTAGGCTGCCCTTGGCTAAAGTAGACAAGCAACCACTTAAGTGAAATTCGCTTTAACGGACAGGCGTTCTCTTAAGTGATTCGGCTATACCATCCCTGTCCACTTAAGCGATTGGTTGTTCGCAAAGGTCCACCAGCTGAGTCCATGCACCAGCTGAAACTTAGATTTACCAAGTTTCTATGAACCCCTCGAGATTTATTTAAAATCTCGTGAATGCAAATGAACCATGCTTCCCTATAAAATTTAGCATTATAGAATCAATGGTGTCATTGAAATTTCCATCCGGGGTTGATTTAATGAAATATGAACCCCACACTTAGGGGGCACTTTTACTAAATTCCGTCCAATAGCTCAAAATGAGTCTGGAAGCCTTGAGACCAAACCAAAGATCCCTAGCCTAAAATTGAAGTTTTGGAGCTGATGGAATAGTCAGAATTGAAATACAATGTTGTTAACTGTCTACTCCAGCAAGACAGAAATAACTTGGGCGGCTATGGAGAATCTTTAAATGGCAAAATAAGTGTGACATGCATAAAATAACCTGGAGGGTCATTACATTATCCACTACTAAAAACACTTTCATCCATGAAAGTATAAGAGTTGGGATGTACCTAAAGGCTCAAATAGATGAGGATACTGGGACCACATCTCACTCTCGATCTCCAGGTAGCCTCCTTTACTATGGTGCCTCTATTGACCCATTACTGTAGGAATCTCCTTAGAGCACAACCGACTGACATCCTTGGCCAATAAGAGTACCATCTCCTCCAAGAAAGTCAATCTCTCGCTAACTGAATCAAATCCCACCGAAGCATATGTGATCATCCAGGATGTAATGTCGCGGCATAGAAACATGAAAAACTGGAGGAATAGTGGCGAAATATAGGGGAAAGGATAACTTGTAATCTACCTCTCCAACTGCATAAAGTATCTTAAAAGGTCTAATATATCTAGGCCTGAGCTTGTCTTTCTTCCTAAACCTCATCACACCTTTTATGGGTGATATTCAAAGAGATGCCCGATCTCCAACTATAAACCTTAATGCACAAAGTCTATGATCTGCATAAGCTTTCTGTCTACTATGAGCTACCCTCAGCCTCTCCTTAATCATCTTATGTTAACATAATGACTTTCGAAGTAAGTCAGTACCATAGGATCTAACCTTGGAGCTGTCAAACCATCGAATCAAAGATCGCCAACGCCTACCATATAATTCCTTAAATGGTGCCATCTCAATACTCAAATGGAGGCAATTATTATATGCGTACTCTACCAATGCTAAGTGATGCTCCCACTAAACTCCAAAATCCATAACACAATCTTGGAGCATATCCTCAAGAATCTGAATAATCTATTCTGACTGTTTGTCTATTTGAGGATAAAAATCCTGAGTACACAACTCCTCCTGAAAATCCCTCGAGAAGATAGAAGTGAATGTCAAGCTCTGATTTAAAATAATAGATATGGATACTCCATACAGTAGAACTATCTCAAGAACATAGACACGGGATAACCTATGCACTTAAGGACATCTGAATAGGAAAAAATTATTCCATTTGTCCAACCAATCTAAAATGACCCAAATATCATCAAAACCATAGGAGGTGCGAGATAAGCAACTAATGAAGTCCATGATGATTTACTCCCACTTCCAAATGAAAATGAGAAATCTTTGAATCAGGCCACCAGGCCTCTGACTCTCGACCTTCACCTACTGACAACATAGGCAACAAGCTACAAAGCCTGACTTGTCTCTCTTCATTCCACTACACTAGTAGTGCTACCTCAAATATGTATACATCTTAGTTGTCCTAGGGTAAATAGAGTATCTGGCGTTAAGGGCCTTACGTAATATCAAATGAATTAAGTCTCCAACCCTCAAAACACAAATGCAGCCATCATATCTCAGAATACCGTCATAATCTATGATAGCCCTTTTAGAATCACCACCCAACCTGATCACGGATGACACAATGTCCACTGTTCTCAAACTAGCAACTCCGAATCTGCTAAATTAAGGTATACCTCGCCTCAACACAATATTTACAACATTTATAAAAGGGACAAATTCGTAAACAATCACACTCAACGAAGAACTTCTAATGCAAACAAGTATCATATCATAGGCTTGCTCTTATTTCCATTCGCTATTAAATCAAAAGCACTCAGTTGGAGATCTCAAAGGACTTTTTCTAGCTTTTAATGTAGGCTTAGGAAAGGGTTACTAGACCCTCGTTGAGCTCTACACAACACTTTACAAATCAAACTTTGATCATTTGCCTCTTCATATCTATATAACACAAGTGCCTATCTTTTTCATTCTTATTCACCACTTATTGACAACTTTATCTATTTCCTTTATTTTTTTATTTTCTTTTCTTCTTCAATTGTTTTAGAGATAATGCTCTATTTCACCCTTAAACCATATCCAAAACGGCTGAGACACACCTCAACTTAACGGGGGTCCAATTACCCCTCTGAACTAATTAAAAGTGTAATTTTGACACCCTTAGTACCTACGTGGCACATACGTGGCACAACACACTAAAGGGTTTACGTAGGCACACGTGTGTGCCATGTATGTGCCATTTGGCACTAAGGGTGTTAAAATTACACTTTTAATTAGTTCAGGGGGTAATAGGGCCCCCGTTAAGTTGAGGTGTGTCTCAGCCGTTTTGGATATTGTTCAAGGGTGAAATAGGATATTTATAATCTATATCTATATCTATAATCTATATTTATAATCTATATCTATAATCTATAATCTATAATATATTAAAAGTGTGAAGATCCTAAATTAATTAATATTTTCTTTGTACTGATCAATTAAAAAAATTCAACGAGTGTATATATATATCTTCTTTGTTTTCATTCAAGTCATTCTTTAGGGTCAAAATTTTTGCTCAGACAAGAATTATTTTTATCAAAATCGAAGCTTTGTGATCACTATTCTATTGTTTTGTTGTAGTTTACAGGTCGTAGATGAATGTCGATTGGCTTTGAGAAATTTCTTGTGTAAAAGCTAAGTTTAATTGTATTGTCTTAATATCTCTATTAGTTTTATTATTTTGTGATAGTTTACAGGTTGTAGATGAATGTCCATCAGCTTGGAGGAATTTTTGTGTGTAAAATTTAAGTTTAATTGTATTGTTTTGATATCGCTTTTATCGTATTATTTTGTTGTAGTTTACAGGTGCTAGATAAATGTCGGTCGGCTTTGAAGAATATTTTTAAGTAAAGGTTAGGTTTAATTGTATTGTTTTGATATCTCTGCTTTGAGAATTTTTTTTTTTGCGTAAAAATTAAGTTTAATTGTATTATTTTGATATCTCTATTATTGTATTGTTTTATTAGAGTTACAGGTATTAAATAAGTGTTGGACGGCCTTGAGAAAATTTTTGTGTAAAGGTTAGATTTAATTGTCTCTATCATCGTATTGTTTTGTTGCAGTTTACAGGTCGTAGATTTTTTGGTAAAAGTTAGGTTTAATTAAATAAATTTTTCATCTTTACATATTCAAAAGATGTTGAATTTAATTATTGTATTCGTCTTTATTATTTTTACAAATATCCTATTTAGTGTAATATTTGAACTCATTAAAGTGGGGTACACGCGCGAGGCGATTACAACTAAACTATAATTCAAACAAACGTAAATAAACATACATAAGCAAATAAGAGATAACTAGATGGAAAAAATACATAAAGTAGCATACTTAACTATTAAATTACAAAAAATAGCAACACTTTTATCAAATTGCATTTTGTAGCATATGTATTTGTATTTTTGTAGCAACAGTTTGTAAAAATACAAAATACATATCGATCATAAGGGCCGTAAAAATCATATGTATTTGTATTTTTGTAGCAACAGTTTGCAAAAATACAAAATACAATTTGTTATATTATGTAATTATGAAACTGTTGCTATGAAACTCAGAATTAAGGAGATAAGTATGCTATCTCTGTGCCCTAATTAGATTTGGAATTTCAATCCCATTTCCGTCTCAGCTGCTACACATTACTTGGGTTAGGCCCAACCATTTGTGGCCTCAATTTCTCACTTAGGCATTCAGCCTAACATATCAATGTTTTTCGTATAAATAACATGAATACTAATTCTTTTGAAAGTAATTACACTCTCTTTCATTTTTTAATTACTTTACTCTCTCTTCCTATTAATACACATAATACAACCGACATATACATAGTATTTTGTGTATATACTGGGATTTTTGTAATATGTTTAGAGAGTTGAGATTTTTGGTAATATTGAAAACATAAATTGTGTATTTTTGTAATTTTTAGATGTTTTTATCTTCCTCTGCTATTTGTTTCTGCTTAGACCCTTTGAGGTCAATTTTGCTTCACCTCTAACTTGTACATTATTGGCACGGTTTTATTATGCTTGGCCCAATGGAGATGCAAGGAAAGTGTCCAATGGACTCAGATGAATATCACATGCCACATAAAAAATGGAGATGGAATTAATATTCACCCAAAATATGAGATGACAAAATCAAGTAAAACGAGATATGTTGTCATGACCCGAGGCTACCCCTAGTCGTGATAACGGTGCTTACGATCACATGTGATCACAAGCTAACTCATGTACTGGTATCTACTGAGAGAGCTAAATAAAATAATAATAGTGGACATGTGCGGAAAACAACTGATAAAGACACAAATCTAAATGCTGAAAATACGAATGAATCACAAGTCTGAAACATCTGATAAGACTGATAAAACTGACTAACTATCTAACTGACAGTCTAAATGTCTGAAAGCCTCTAAACTGAGGAGTTAATAGGACAAGCCGCCAACTAACTCCAACTGACTGAAAATAAGAAATACTGAGATAACTGAATAATCATAAAATGTCCTCGATGGATGAGGACTCATCACTATTGCTGCTAGATTACGCTGAGTAATCTAACTATGGTCGGGAAACTGAGCATGTAATTAAAATCAACATGAGCTTCATGGGAATAATTCAACTTGAACATGTAAAAACTCATGATTTAAAACAAAAAGGATTCCTGGACTCTATGGGTGAAAGGGGCCATGGATGAACATTACACTTACCTTAAGTTTTTAAATCGAAAAGAAGAATGCTATTCTTGATGCTTTCTGAAAGGTTCTTGAACTTGAGGAACTTGAATTCTTGATTTCTTGGGGAGAAAGGAATTGAATTTGTACTCTTGAGGAAAGGGAATAGTTTTCTTGGGAGAATAATTGGAGAAGAAGGGCAAAATTATGCCCTAACTGATGCTCAAGTCGTGTTATGAACGATTGGATTGAGAGAGAAAAGACCCAATTGCCCCTCAGGCATTTAAATCCAAAACTACATACATCATGATTTTCACATTCGGATAAGAGGTGAACAAGTAATTTAAGCAAACCAAAAGTTTAGAATTTAAGAGATGTTGATCTTTGACCAAGGTTCATATTTTGACCAAGGGTTCACAATATTAAAAGAGAAAGAAAAGGCTAAGAAGAATCTAACGTATCACTGATCCAAAAATAAAGGATGCACACTAAATAGAAATACCAGACATGAATGGACTAATTTCATTAATGAACTAGAAACGTTCTTTATGCTTATTTTATAGGACATCAAGAAGATCAAATCAATAACATAGAATCTGGAAGGTACCAAAACATTACAGAAAGGAGGCAATGAGCCAATTTCTAGATCAAATTTAAGAATAAATTAGCATCTCTATAGGAATATTAGCACAAACTTAACATTCAACCCTTACAGAAAGAATTCAATGTATCAAAGCTTCATCTATAGAAAGAATCAAATAGTAACTACTAAAGAACTACCATAGCTTTCTTTTCTTGGACTTGAAGTGATATAAAAATCAAATGAAGTCCATGTGAGAAAGAATCAGGGGGTTAAGAAGGGAAACTTCATTCATCAAAAAAACATTCTTTGTAGTTTAAAGAGAATATCCCCGAAATCACACTTTATGAACCTTTTTTTTGGTATGTAAAGCAAAAAGGGTGCTTAAGGTAATTATTGTACGCCGATTGAACTGAGCAGACAAGGGAGAGAAAGCATTTGGAATTCTAAGTAGCCGTTTGGCCATGAAAATTAAAATTTTCTAGAATTAGAGTTGAAGTTGAAAGTGGCCATGCCTTTTTTTATTTTTATTTTTTTTATTTTTGTAAAAACTTTTTTAAATATGATTTTATGCTTCAACTTTTACAAACTATCAAAATCACCCAACTAAAATTTACCTACTAACATACAAGTGATTCTTATATATAGAGACACTTCCAATTGAAATATTACAATTGAATAATACAATTGGAAATTTAATCCTTTATCAATCTCATTAAGCAAACCAAAACAGAAGGATAAGTTGTTTAGGGTATCAAAAAACACCACAACTAGGGGAAACAATCGCAACTTTGAGAATGAAAAAGAAACCGAAATTAATTTGTCTTAACCATTGAGTGCATAATACATGAGAAGATATTATCAAAGTGTTGATTCTACTTGCAAGTAATTTGAACCTTGCAGCTCTACTCAACACTTCTATAGTTAAAAAAAACATGTACAAATATTTCAAGACGAGACAACATTAATGCTGAATGCCAAATGTGTTATTCAGTTTTCACCCCATCTTCACAATCTTTGAGATGTTCTTTGAGGCTTTGTCCAGGTATATCCCACTTTTCACTATCCCATGTTGAATCAGCTTGTGGCAATGTATACTCATCAAGTTTGAGCGATAATTGAAATTCTGGAAGATCGGGCAGTACTTGAAGATCTCTGCTTGCAATGTCAGCACATTATAATGTAAGTGTGAAAAGATTGAATAAGTATAAAGTTGCTCTATTGTGTAAGCTGTAAGCCTCACTTTTCTTGGTCCAAAAGGTAGCCATACATTTGAGACTTCTTGGCAGCAGTTTCCGAGACTTTTTTGTTTAAATGCTTCATAACACCACATGCTGGAGGAGTTCTACGAATACACAAGTAAAGACAACATGGGAAGTTAGTACTTTTATAATGGTCTTTCGTTGAAATGTAATTGAAAAGAGAAAAGACATAATTAAAAACCTATTTTTATTTGTTTGTTGGTAGTTAATTATAGTTATAAGGAGAGTTTTATGTAAAAATTTAAAAGATTGGAGTTATATGTAGTAATAATAATAAAAGTTGAAATTGGAGTTGAAAAATTGGGAAAACACCAAAAATCTGTTTTCCCTTTTCAGAAAAATATTCCGGAATTGTTTTCCGAATTTTCATGGCCAAACACCACATTTGTCAACTCCGAAATCAGAAAAAAGGGAAAAATTTTCATGATCAAACGGGCCCTAAATATTCGAAAAAGAGAACCGTGGCAGTAGGCTCTTGAAGATGGAGGTAGACAGCTGTGATGCTCTACTCCATCTCTTGATCTTATTTTCGAAAATAAGATAAATAAGACTTCATCCCTCCTTTCTTAATGTTATCAATCAAGAAAGATCCTTGGAAATCCTTAGCCTAAGCACAAATTATACACATAACATAATCACAACAAATATCAAAACATTCTCTTCAAACATCCTCACTCAAATGTTCAATAGTCTTCAACAAGCCACTATTACATCTTCCCAAAAGATTCATCAAGAACACATATTTGAAACGAACTCAACAGGAAAGCAGTCATCAAACTCCCAGTTTTCACAAAAAAAGGAGCACAGCCAATAAACAAAATAGTGGAGTTAGCAGGATATACTATTCTCATCCTTATCCTCTTCTTGACAAATTCAAAATGACTTTTTACAAAATCATGAAATTTCTGATTTACTGTTGGATATATTCTCATCATTTTTTTGACATTTGAGAAGCCAAAGAAACTCATAAGGTAGTCTTCCTGATGACACAACAAGGAAAATAATAGAAGAAAATTATAAAAAGTGGTACCAAACTAGAATAGGAGATTAAAATCATAGCAAGCAATATTACACTAAGAAAAAGTCGACTGAAAATTAAAAGAAGACAATATCAAGGTAAAGCAGTGAACTAAAAATTAAAGCAAGAAATATTTAGCTGGAAAAATTAGTGGGTCAAACCACAACAACACACAAGCTAAAACAATAGGCTAAGAGCTAAGGCGAGAATATTATTTTGAAACATTAAACCAAATCACCTCTCTACTTCTTCAGAAATAGCGGTATGAACTGCGTATATTTTATCTTTCTCAGATCCCACTTGGTGAGAATACACTAGGTTTGTTATTGTAATATTAAACCAAATCACAAGAAGTAATATTACACAAAGAAAACTATGAGTAGAATAATATAGCACTAAGCTAACGCAATGAGATGAAAAAAAGACGAGAGCAAAAGACACTTGGCTGAAAATAAGGGTGTCAAACGGGCTGGGCTCACCCAGCCCACCTAGTCAGTCCGACCCATTTTGACTCGGCTCGGTCAGCCGATGGGCTGTAGGGTATCGGGTCTCGGGTCGATTTATTTTTTATTTTAGGTCCGGTTAACCCAGCCTAGTCCAGGCTCGCCGGTTAACCGGCCCGGTTAAATTTTTTTATTTTTTTTTAATTAACAGACGGACTAATTTACTATAAAGTATTATTAATTTATTATATTAAGTAGCATATGTTTTATTCAAAGAAGTACATATATTTTATATGTGTACGTATATATTGAATAGTACGTATATATGTGTTTATATTTTCTAAAGTAGTATATATTTAACATAAACATGTATATATGTTTTAGAAATTAATATATAACTATATATTTAGTGTGTGTATATATATTGTAGTATATATATATTGCAGTATATGTTTTATTTAAAGTAGTACATATATTGAATGGTACGTATATATGTGTATATATCTTCTATAGATGTATATATTTAACGTATACATGTGTATATGTTTTATAAATTAGTATATAACTATATATTTAGTGTGTGTATATATTGTAATATATATATTGTAGTATATTTTATTTGAGGGATGGCCTTGGCTCAGCGGTAAGCTTGCTTACCGTGGTGTGCCAGGGTCGGGGGTTCGAAACGCCCCTCCAGCAAAGCTGGGGTGAGGGCGCGTAAGTCAGGCCCGGAGTGGTCCCCCCCCTCCCCGACACCTACGGAGTAGGTATGAACCGGGCCGTCCCCCCCTTAGTATATTTTATTTAAAGTAGTACATATATATTGAATGGTACGTATATATATGTATATATCTTCTAAAGTAATATATATTTAACGTATACATGTGTATATGTTTTATAAATTAGTGTATAGCTATATATATATAGTGTGTGTATATATATTGTAGTATATTTTATTTAAAGTAGTACATATATATTGAATAGTACGTATATATGTGTATATATCTTCTATAGACGTATATATTTAACGTATACATGTGTATATATTTTATAAATTAGTGTATAGCTATATATAGTGTGTGTGTATAGCTATATATATAGTGTGTGTGTATATATATTGTAGTATATTTTATTTAAGGGAAAAGGCATCGTTTCCATCCCAAACTATACCCGAAAAGTCGAAACCACACCTAAACTATACTAGTGACCTATTACACACCTAAACTATAAAAAAGTGAAACCATTTACACCCTGTCAGGCTACCACCACTTGCATGTGGTGTAGTGTTTTACATGCGCTGCCACGTCAGCATCACGTCAGTAAAAAGTATCACTTTTTTATAGTTAAGGTGTGTAATAGGTCACTTATATAGTTTAGGTGTGGATTCGACTTTTCAACTATAGTTTGGGGTGGAAACGATGACTTTTCCCTTAATGTTTTTAGCCGTTTACTTTTGTTATTTAATAGGCTGGACGCGCCTAAAATAAGTGTAACACACGCGCCTTAGAATGGGGGTTGCGGGGAGGTAATAATATCACTTTTTTATAGTTAAAGTGTGTAATAGGTCACTAGTATAATTTAGGTGTGACTTAGACTTTTCGGGTATAGTTTAAGGTGAAAACGATGTCTTTTCCCTTTATTTAAAGTAGTACGTATATATTGAGTGGTACGTATATATGTGTATATATCTTTTATAGACGTATATATTTAACGTATATATGTGTATATATTTTATAAATTAGTGTATAACTATATATATAGTGTGTGTATATATATATTGTAGTATATTTTATTTAAAGTAGTACGTATATATTGAATGGTACGTATATATGTGTATATATCTTCTATAGACGTATATATTTAACATATACATGTGTATATGTTTTTAAAATTAGTGTATAACTATATATATAGTGTGTGTATATATATATTGTAGTATATTTTATTTAAAGTAGTACGTATATATTGAATGGTACGTATATATGTGTATATATCTTCTATAGACGTATATATTTAACGTATATATATGTATATGTTTTATAAATTAGTGCATAACTATATATATATAGTGTGTGTATATATATTGTAGTATAATTTGTTTAAAGTAGTACGTATATATTGAATGGTACGTATATATGTGTATATATCTTCTATAGACGTATATATTTAACGTATATATATGTATATGTTTTATAAATTAGTACATAACTATATATATATAGTGTGTGTATATATATTGTAGTATAATTTGTTTAAAGTAGTACGTATATATTGAATGGTACGTATATGTGTGTATATATCTTCTATACACGTATATATTTAACGTATACATGTGTATATGTTTTATAAATTATTATATATATCATTATATTGTAGTATATATCTTGTAGAATATGTTTTATTTAGAGTAATATATATATATATAACCAACGTATAGTCGTATACACGATTACATGTGTAGTTGTGTATATGTGTATATATTTTTTTAAAATTCTAATGTAGTATATACTATATATATATTGTTTAACGTATTTAAAATGTATATAGGTGGGTATATATAGTGTATATTGGAGATTTTTTTTTTTTGACCGGTTTTGACCCGTGTTTTAACCTATTTTGATCGGGTTTAGGTGGGTTGGACCGGATTGGATTAAGTGGGTCGGATTAGGATTGTTTTGAAATTTTTAATGTTGGCCCGAAACCAGCCCGGTCCATTTAACTAGGCCCGGATCCAGACCGACCCATAACCCGACTAACTTTCACGGGCTGATTGTGGGTTGACCCGACCCGACCCACTTGACAGGTATAGCTGAAAATTAATTGAGTAAAATCTAAATGCGCTCGTGAATTCTCAAAGAAAAGCAACAAAAATAAGCTAAAATAGTGAATTAGACAAGTAGGTCAGGTACTATGTTAACAGAAAGATACAACAACTCCAACCTTCATCACAAAAATCCTAGGGCTCCAAAGCCTCTACAACACAATCCTAACTCAATAGACAAAAATTAACATACTACTAACAAAAGAAAAACTACAAACAATGACTGAAATTAAAAGAGGGAAGATGTTTACCTTTTTTCAGGCAGCTAACCCGAACTCAAGCCATTGTCAAAATCCTCTTTCCACCATCGGAACACCACAACAAATTGAAATTCTTGGATCAAAGGAATCTTATATGAATTTAGATAAAAATTTAAACTAGAGGGAAATCTTTTAGCTCCAAATTTCCTTTTTTGCTTGAAATGTCTCATCTTCGAGGCTTGAAATTCTTAGCTTTAATAGTAGGGTATTTATAGCCGGGTGTATATAGGTCGGGTTGGTCCTATTTTTATTAAAAATAAAATTAAATTAATTATGTCGGTTTATTAAAATTATAAATCAAATCAAACCAGCATAAAATTGATTTTTTTTATTTAGGTTTTTTCGGGTTTTTTTATTTTTTCAATTTTTTTTATAATATTTAGTTTTTACAATTATATTATGATCGAAAACTAGATCAAATATATTTTTACTCATATACTAATGAAAAATCATAATTATGAAAACATAAGGAGCGAAAAATTCTTTTGAAACTAAAAAGTGAGACAAGAGTGAAAAAATTTAGATTTTAAGTTTATATTGAATTTTGGATCATTTAATTAGCAATTAATTAACAAATATTACAACTTAAAGTCCCAAATCCAAATATATATCTGTATCTACTTTCAAATTATTGAAAATTACTAAAACTAGTTGAAATATATATATGAATATATATATATTATGTCAGTCTGATTCGGGTTTGGTTTGATTTTTTTTTGTTAACACCAATCAAACCAAGAATGGTTGGGTTTTTTTTTCTAATATCAAATCAAACCATAAGTCGATTTTTTTTCTCGATTTAATTTGATTTGTCAGTTCAATTTGACTTGATGATTTGATCTGTACACCCCTAATTTATAGCATGGGATTAATGTCGATTTTTTGGTTTCCTTCAATGTGTGAGTGGGTATTTCGAGGGGGTATTTTGGGAATTTTTAAGGAAAAAATTGAATTCAAGATAAGGATAAGGATTATGAATCAACCAACGCTAATTTTCGAATATGTTGACGAGTTTCAAGATTTGGGAAACAAATAGAAATTGGAAAAAATTAAAATCCTTTCAAAAACCAATAAAAATCATGCAAGTGTGTACGAATTTGTACTATTTGACCCAAAATTTGTGGAAATTGAAAGCTAGAGAGGCCATTAAGTCATTTCCATAACATCCTCATATTTTCTTGAGTAAGGGAGAAATCCAATTATCAAAACAATACAAAGGGAGAGCCGAAGCTTGTTTGCGATCGATGTGGGATGTTGCTGTTGTTCATTGTTTTGTCGATATTGTTGATGTTGTATGCTACTAGTGTTACGGAGAAGAGGGGGTTATTACGGGGATTCATATGATATTAATGAGTAATATATATATATGGTATTATGATAATTCATATGGTAGATATAATTATTTATTTTAATTATTGAATGATTCATATATTATTAATGAAAGGTAATAGTGTAGGAAACAAAAGTAATACTCCTTCCGTTTAAAAACAATGATCTACTTTCTATTTTAGTCCGTTCAAAAAAGAATGATCCCTTTCTTTTTTTGACAATACTTTAATTTCAATTTTTCACGTGACATGTTTATGACCACAAGATTAAAGGGCATTTTGGTACATTTGACACTACTTTAATTTAAGGTCACAAGATTCAAAAATTTTCTTTATTTTCTTAAACTTTATGCCAAGTCAAAGTAGGTCATTCCTTTTTAAATGGAGGGAGTAATATTTAAACAAAAAAAACTAAAAATAGAATTGAAATATAATTAAAATTAAATCTAAAAAAAATAGACTAAAATTAAAAACGAAAAAAGATAAAAAAAAAAAAAACATATCTTTCATAATTAAAGACGAAAAAGAGAAACATAATTAAAACACCAAAATTAAATCTAAAAAAAAAAGAAAAGAAAAATTAGATATTTTTTCTTAAATGAAAGAATATAATGAATAAAAGAGAATCTATTATTTCCTTAAATAAATATCTTGTTAGTTTCAAATGTATCACTTTTATATATGCATTACCACATAACATATGTATCATCATTTCAAAAAATCGAAAAAAAATATTATTAACAAAATAGTCAAAATTTTATATAATACTACTCAAAGATTCAAGAATTTATATAAATTACCATTAATTAAATAGGGAATGAAAATTAGGTGGATTTAGGAAACATCCTAGATTTTAATGATTTAGCCAAATCCATTCCCATGAACTTTAAATATAGTCAAATGGTAGCCAAATTAAATTATAAATGTGTCCATATTTAACAATCGACAAAGGGTTTGTTTGGTATGATGGAAAATCTTTTTCATACAAAATGTTTTTGTGAAAAAAGTTTTTTCAGAAAATAAATTGGTTTTCTACTTATTTTCTCATGTTTATTTGGTGAGTAAAAATATTTTTCAAAAAATATTTTATGGTGTTTGATTGGTGAATAGAAAATATTTTTCGAAAATATATTTTCTAGTGTTTGGTTGGTGAGTGAAAAATTATTTTTTAGAAAATACTACTAACTTTTAACTAGTATATCACTGCCTTTAGCAATTCAATAATTTGTAAGAACTAATTTAAGCATAGCAAATAATATCAATATCGAGTACCAAGCTATTACAAGTCACTAAATTTTAAGCAACTACTAATTGGTAAGCATAAGAGATACTTTTCAACATTTTGTTAGGACAATCTCAAAATATTACAATTAATAGAAATATAATTGAACGACAAGCTTATTCAACTTTGTGAAGCAAGCTATAACGATGACAAAATGGAATATGCAATTAGCAAATGTAACATAGGTAAGTCTTCCTCTATGCACATGAAAATAACAGTACATTCAACGAACATTGAAAACAGGGAAAAATTCGGACTTCACTATTTTTTATTTCAAATAGTGAAAAATTAGAGCAAAGCACGGTGAAAAATATTTCTAAGTAATGTGATTTTTTGAAATAATGTGAATTTAAGTGTTGTTGGGGTAGGAAAGAGGAGTGGGGGTGGGGTCATAAAAGTAACATCTGTCATTTTCCAGAAAATAATATTCCTTGGCCCATAAGGAAAGTCATTTTCCATTAAATAGAGAAAAATGAGGGAAAATGGGTCAAATATGTCCCTAAACTTTGTAAAAATGTTCAGATATATCCTCCATTAAAAGTTTATCTCACAATACCCTTACCGTCTAAGTCTTGGGCCATATATACCCTATTGTCAAGTTTTGAGTCATATATACCCTTGTTGTCAAGTTTTAGGTCATATATACCCCTGTTGCCGTTAATTGCTTTGCTAAAATTTTTCAACCCCCCCCCCCCTCCTTTTTTCTTTTTAAGAAATCATATTTTCACATCACTTTTTAATTGTCATATCACATATAATTAAATTCACCCATTCTTCTACACATTACCCATCCGTCAAATGCTATCATCTACCTCATAATTTCTTTAAATTTTCTCTAATTTACCAAAATTTCTTTATTGTGTTTTTCGATGCTTGCATAACCCGAAGAATAATCAAGTAAAAAATGAAAAAGGTCAAAAACACTACATAAAAACTCAATGCACAATTGCGATAAAAATCAAGAATTAAAGTACTTACCAACTGCAAATTATTTTAGTATCATATCAACCGACTTCATCTTTCACACCACAGTCAATTTCAATATCAAGAATAAGAAGAATAAGGAAAACCCACGTGAGAAATTGGAATGTAGAAGTATAAAAGAGGTAACCCATATAGACACAACAAAAACAAGTTGTCAATTAAAAGGATATCTTTTGTAGGTACGTATGTATGAGAGAAACAGTTATGCAATCGATAAATTAGAGAAAATTCAAAGAGTTTGTGAGGTATATGAGAGCATTTGACGGAAGTTTAATGTGTAGAAGAATGAGTGGATTTAATTATATGTGATATTGCAATAAAAAAATGATGCGGCAAATATAGTTTTTTAAGGAAGAAAAAAGAAAAAGTGGGTTGAAAAATTCCAACAAAGCAAGGGGTATATATGACTCAAAACTTGACAACAAGGGTATATATAATCCAAAACTTAACAACAGGGATATATATGGCCTAAGACTTGGATGACAAGGGCATTGGTGAGCTAAACTTTTAACGGGGAATATATCTGAACATTTTCACAAAGTTTAGGGATATATTTGACCCTTTTCCCGAAAAATGAGTCATTTTAGAAAATATTTTCCCAATATTTTATTACAACCAAACACGAAAAAATAAAAAAATATTTTTCAGAAAATATTTTTTATTATACCAAACACACCCAAAATTAAATAGATTAAGACAGATTGGCACATAACTTATTTACGAACGTCTCGATTAAATAAAATTCAAAAGATTGTTTTTTTCTAAAATAATTTATTTCACGAAGAAATTGGATTAAAACTAAATTATCCTTGATTAAATCGATTTTTAAAGGGAACACTTTGATCAGAAGTTGATCTTTCTTAAAAATGCATTTAAATAACAAAAATCATACGATCCTTATCATTTTGAATACGAGAACACATAATCACTGTTCAAAATGATAAAACTAACCCCAGAATCACTTAGAAAATTCATAATCTGAATAAATAAAATATTCTAATTTTATTTAAAATTGGAGATGCTCAAAACTAAACTAATTTATGGAGGTCACAAATTAGACGTAAACAGTACCAACACAAGCCACCCTCAACGAAAGAAATTGCGGTGTCCTCACTACATAACATGAAAGAATAAAGTGATAAAGGCGACTTCCGGAAAAGTGTATCAATCAGAATTGGAACTGCTAGGATCCTTTAGGACATAGTCGTCCTCATCCTGCTCCTCCTCTTCACCATAATCAATTTTGGTGCCACACAACTTCTGAAGTATGCCCATCATCTTTTTAAAGAAGTTGGTTTTTGTCTTCTCATACTCCTTTATCTTTTGCTTCCTTCTCTCCAATTTCACCAACCTTTCTTTGACGTATTTCTAGTCACGAACTATGGTGAACAAGGTCGGGGCATCAGGTGCTGAGCGAGTGGAGGAGGTCTCTTAGGCATCCATGGCGTGCACCTAGCCAAATCTGTATCGGAATGCAGGGGGTGAGTCTGGAGTAGCTAAATGGACATTATAAAGCTCTAGCTGAATCAAGGCTCTCACTAGCCTTCGTGAATGTGCCAAATGCTGAAGAAGCCACGTCAATCTTGCTCTTATTCCCAAACCTATTTTTCTTTAAACGGTGAATCTTCATTTCTGTACACTTCACATGGTCATTACCCTTCTTTTCAACCCTAGCCCTTTTGCATAGCCATGTGATTAATGAAAGGGAAAACAAACTCTTAGACTACTCAGTAACCATATTCTGAATGTGTTGAACGATAATTGCCTCGACATTAACTTTGATACCCTTCATAATAGCACAAATAATCTGAGCTCGCACAATAGAGACATCTGTCTCATCCTTGGAGGGAATGATATGGGCACAAATAATAGAAAACCAAGATTTGGCTTTTGTAGTGACCTTTGAGGTATCAACCAACAGATTGTTGGCTATCAATTTTGGCAACTGTCCACCATGCAAATGTCTCACATACAAATTGTGTCCCTCTTTTCCCATTCTTGCCTTATACAATTCATTGTCTGTATTGGGAAGAACATAGTGACCATTGATGATTGAAGTGTCAAACCTTACTTATTTCCCTCGAACTATCACTATCAAATCATTGGGAAAGTCTGTATTGGTGGCCTTAGCATAGAAATCACGTAAAATGAAAAATTAGCCTTTATCAGCTCCTCGATGAAACATATCCAGCCGCTACTAACCAGTATCAGCTATTGGGTTTGGAGCTTCTCTAAAAGAATGTCTTTTTTCTTTATGAATTTTTTTGGTCAAAAGGTGGGCAAACGTTTTAGTGAGATGAAGCTTTCTTGATCATAGTAGTCATCATTCAACACTTGTCCCATATTTTTGAGCACGTTAGCATTTGATTTCATGGCCAAAGAAATGGATAGAATGGGGATCGGAAAGCCCTAAGCTACTATTTTTGAAAGAATTTCAGTTTACTCATTGCGATGGCGAAACTTTTGTCTTGAGATCGCCATGTTTTACTTCATCGCAATTGTGTCATGTGACATCGCGATAGCCAAGAACATTTTCTTTTCAAACAATTTTATGCATCATGATTGCGACACTTGGCCTCACGATCACGAAGAGAATAAATTAGCCCAGAAAATTTCACTCAAGCATATTGTCAAATAGGTTGTGGGCATCAACTTTTCTTGCAGATAAATTAAGGCTTAATCTTTCCCAACAACTCAGCATATACTCACACCCATCAATTTTCCATCAACAAACATAATGTTAAGAACGTGGTTCACCAATTTCAATGCAAGAATCATATTCTAATAAAATCGCTTCTCTAGTTCTCAAGATGTAAGAAATTTGAAGGATCAAAAAGAGATGTCAAAGTTCATACCTTAAATTTATTATAGGATAAATTGCACAAATACTATATTAAAAGAGATTATATTACCTAATCTTCCTTATTTTTTAAAAAATTACATAAAATTTTAATTTTTAACTTTACACGTATTAACAAAACTCCACATCCTATTTTTACTCTACCATTAACTCATTCAAGCTATTTTTCTTTCAAAGATTTCATTCCCTAAAATATATCTCTAATTATCAACAACTAAATCATCTTCCTTCCTTATTTTTTCTCCTCCATTAATGCTTAAATCATCTTTCTTCCTGATTTTTCTCCTCCATTACCGCATGCAACTTTTTTTTTCTTTTTTCCTAAAATCTCTCCCATTTTTTCCTTTTGAATAAAAATCTATTAATACATATATAAATTTATTTAGTTATTCATACATGTTAATTCTTTTAATAGTGATTCATACGAATGATAAATATGATATCATTAAATGGGTATTATGATGATTCATATGATAAATACATTTTGTATGATTTTAACGGGTGATACATATGATATTAATGTGTGATACATATTGTATTATGGTGATTCATATGGTAGATACAATTATTTATTTTAATTATTAGGTGATTCATATATATGTATTATGGTGATTCATATGGTAGATACAATTATTTATTTTAATTACTGGGTGATTTTTATGTTATTAATAAAAGGTAATGGTGTAATCAGTGTAGGAAACAAAAGTAATAATATATTTTTTTTATTAAAGACTAAAAGGAGAAATGAAAAATAATTAAAATTAAATCTAAAAAAGCAGACTAAAATTAAAGACGAAAAAAAGAGAAAAAAGACGAAAAACTTATCTTTCATAATTAAAGACGAAAAAAGAGAAACATAATTAAAACACATAAATTAAATCTAAAAAAAAAGAGAAAAATTAGATATCTTTCCTTAAATAAAAGAATATAATGAATAAAAGAGAATTTATTATTTACTTACAAAAATAAAAACATAATTAAAACACCTAAATTAAATCTAAAAAAAAAGAAAAATTAGATACCTTTCCTTAAATAAAAGAATACAATGAATAAAAGAGAATCTATTATTTTCTTAAATAAATATCTTTGTCAGTTTAAAATATATCAATTTTTTATATGAATCACCTTATAACATATGTAACACCATTTCAAAAACTGGGATAAAATATAATTAATAAAATTGTCAAAATTTTATGTAATATCACTTAAAGATTCAGGGATTTATGTAAGTTACCCTTGATTATATGAGGGATCTACATCAGGGGCGAAGTTACAGGCTTCACGGGGGTTCAATCGATCCCACTAGCTTTTGTGTAGACCCTATACCTGTAATTAAAAAATTTTGAAAACGTATATAATTATACACGTCCGAACCCCATACAAACATTAGTTGTTAGCCCAGTGGTATGTGCATTACCTCCGCGTCCCAGAAATGGGGGTTTGAACCCCACTAAGAACATTGTTTTTCTACTCCTTATTCTTTAATTTTTAGTGTTACCAGTGCAAGTCAGCAAGTGCACGTTTTTTTAATTAAACTTTTTTTATTTACTTTTACAAAATTCATATAGTACTAATTAAAGAAAGTCAACGTGTTTTCAAATTTCAATTACCAACAACCCCCCTCCCCCCTCCCCCCAAAAAACATAAACTACTAATTAAAAAGAGTAAAAAAAAAACGTGTTTCTGGATTTCTTCAAAAACCTTTTGTTGGGTAAGAGTTTCTTCTACTTCAAACGGATTTCTTCAAAGTTCAAAAAAGACTTGCATCTGCTGCTCTGTCAAGTGCCAAGGTATGCAATTACTAATCAGATTTGTGTTCTCCTGACTCCTAGTGGTAATAAATTTGTGGAAAGAGGTTTAAACTTGATTTGAACGATAGATTTGTTTCCCAAATTCTCATCTAAAAGTAAAAAAACAGAATATGCTAAATTGCTAGGAGCCTAGGATCATTATTCTTTGTCATTTGTTTGGACTTAACTATCAAGATTATGTCTTGAAAACTGCCACAGTATATTATATATGCTGTTTCTTTTCTTTATTTGCTTAAGCAAGGTTCTACCAAATTGATCAGTAGTTTTTAATTTTGCTTTAGATTTTGGGTTAAAGTGCTTTAGTATTTTGTATTTTGTGATTGCAAGGTAGTAGAATAATTTTGTAAAAAAAATTTTGTTTTGTCATTCGTACGTAGGATCTTTAAGCAAGTGACAATATGAGTACAAATTTTTTCAAGCCTTAAACTTCTTCAGATACTGCTCCTAGTTCTTCTTTGCCAAGTTCTCCATTGCCTGCCAATCTTTTTGGAGTATCGGATAACGATAAAGATTTGGAAAAGTTGGATCTAAAATCAGATCCCGCTAAAAGAAAATCAATTACAGAATTTCCTCCAAATATACGTGACCGGGTGAGGAGATATTACATACAAAAACAACCTTGCCAACTAGATAAATTTGAGTTTCCCATAAAGGATTTTGGAGGTACACCACGTTACTTTAATCCTGAATGGTTTAAACCTCCATATTCTCAATGGTTAGAATATAACATTAAAGAAGATGCAGCATTTTGCTTATGTTGTTACTTGTTTAAAAATGAGCTCAAAGGATATGGAAAAAAATGAGTAAATCTTTCACTACGGAAGATTTTTGAAGTTGGAACAAAGGCATAGAAAGGCTTAAAAACATGTGAGTGAAGTGAATAGTGTTCACCATCGATGTTTTAAGATGATGCTAGATTTGATAAATCCGGAACAATCTATTTTAGCCTCACTTGATAAGCAATTCGAGAAAATTAAAGGTGAACATCGTATTCGCTTGAATGCTTCGATTGATGTGACAAAATATCTTTTGAAAGAAGGTTTGCCTTTTCGAGGTCATAATGAGTGTGTAACTTCAACAAGAAGAGGCAATTTTCTAGATTTCTTAATGTGGTATGCGGACAAAAAAGAAGAAGTAAAAAATGTTGTATTAAAAAAAGCTCCAAAAAATAGCACCATGACTTCTCCGGATATTCAAAAAGATATTGTAAGCTCTTGTGCAAAAGAACGGGTGAAAGCGATTATTGAAGACTTAAATGGGGATTACTTTGGAATTTTGGTTGATGAGTCTAAAGATATTTCTCATAAGGAACAAATGGCACTTGTTCTGCGGTATGTCAACAAAGAGTGTAAACTTATTGAGTGATTTCTTGATCTTGTTCATGTTAAAGACATATCCACAAAGTTGTTGAAAGAAGCAATCTATTATTTACTTTTAGATCATTCTTTGAGTCGATCCCAAATAGGGGGACAAGGTTACGATGGAGCTAGTAACATGCAGGGAGAGATTAATGGCCTTAAAACTTTGATTTTGAAAGATAATTCTTCAGCATATTGCATACATTGCTTTGCTCATTAGTTGCAATTGATTCTTGTAGCTTTTACAAAGAAACATGATGATGTGAATAATTTTTTTGACATTCTTGCTAATGTTTTAAATATTGTTGGAGGTTCTTTTAAGCGCAGGGAGATGCTTCGAGATGATCAAGCTGAAAAATTAGAGGAATTACTAGTGCTTGGTGAAGTTCATACGAGAAGTGGATTAAATCAAGAACTTGGACTTCAAAGACCCAGTGATACCCGTTAGGGATCTCATTTTAAGACAGTACATAACTTCATTTCCTTATTCTCACCAATTGTTCATGTACTTGGAGTTCTTAAAAAAGAAGGTGTAAATTATCATGAGAAAACATTGGCAAAAAGTCTAGTGGAAGATATTAGATCTTATGAGTTTATCTACATGTTACATTTGATGTTGAAAATTTTGGGAGTTACATATGATTTGAATATGGTGTTATAACGAAAAGATCAAGATATCGTTAATGCTATGAAGCTTGTGGATTTCTCAAAGAGACAATTTCAATTGATGAGGGATTGTAAATGGAATTCTTTGTTAGAAGATGTCTTTTTATTTTATGAAGAGAATGATATTGTGATTCCTAAAATGAATGAGAAATATGGTCTTGAAAAGTCGAAGCGCAAGACCTCAAGTGTTACATATTCTCATCATTTGCGTGTGAAAGTTTTCTATGCTGTTATTGATTTGCAACTTTCAGAGCTCAACAATCGCTTTAGTGAAGTGAATACTGATCAACTTCTTGGAATGACTAGTTTGAGTCCTGAGAATTGTTTTCAAATTATGATAAAGACAAGATCATGAAGCTTGCTACATATTATCCAAATGAGTTCAGTGCCTTCAAGCTTGAAGATCTTAGTTTGGATCTTGACAATTATATTTACTATGTGAGAAGTGAATAATGCTTTCTCAAATTTGAAAGGACTTGAAGATCTTTCGATGAAATTGGTTGAAACAAATATGCACAAGACATGGGGAGTTGTTTATTTTCTTGTGAAATTAAGCTTGATATTACCCGTGGCTACTGCAACAGTGGAAAGAACATTTTTCTCCATGAAGTTTATCAAAAATGATTTGCGAAGCAGGATTAGCGATGATTTTTTGAATGATTGTTTAGTTTGTTATATAGAGGATGAAATATTTGACAGTGTACCTAATGATGCGATCATTGATCGTTTTCAAAACATGACAACTCGTCGAATGCAATTGTAATGATAATACTTATATTTATAGTGTTTAAGTAATTCATCACTTTTTAAAATATGTTAAATATCCTTATTTGTTAGTCACTTTGGCTAAGGTTATACATTTGTTGTCTTAATTATCAATGCATTAATATTTCTAACAGGTTCTAGTATTTGCAATGCCTTATTTGTTATACTAATTTGCAAAATAAATTGGTATTTGCAAGTTCAGTAATAGTAATTTGTATGTCTTTTCTTAAGCTAACGTCAACTTTAGAAACATTTCTAGCATGCAAAAAAGTAAAGCTGAGGAACAAAGAGTAGCTTGCTTCTCATAGGAAGAATTTGTTCAAATGGTAAACACATGTTATGGTGAAGAGGTTCCTAATCTACTATTCAGGAAACAAAGTTTGGGCTTAATATTTGACATCAATAAGTTTTTGTTTGTGGTCAATTCAGGTGTGATGGAAAAAATTAAAGCTAGAGGTACACTAAAGAAGCTGCTTTACCACTACGCACACAACTAGTACGTCCTCTTATAAACCTTTAAATATATTAAATATCCTTATTTGTTCGTTAATTTGACTAAGGTTATACATTAGCTTAAGGTCGTTGTCTTAATTTGAAATTTAGAACCCACATGTTTTAAATCTTGACTCCGCCTCTGATCTACATACATGAGAATTAAAATTTAGAGGCCTTTTGATATCAACTTTGCCTTTTGTTTTCGATTCTATGAGAGAATGTGAGAGAATGAGAGAAAGAGAAAAATAGGCAACTAGGTAATGTCGAGCAAACCTTTCAAACTTCTCATATGGGCCCACATATATGTGATTGCAGAGAGGACAAAAGGCAATGATGATATTTAAAATTTAAAATATCTTAAACCTACGGAATTGTGATGTGGTGTCACGTGATCATGAGGGTTTCAGAATTTAACTTGTCGCGATCATATTTTGTGTCCCATGCTATAGCAATGAGCAATTTAGGCCACTGACTTATTATTTAGATTTTATTATTTTTGATGATGCCTAGTTAGCTTTGATGATACGCCACTGAGGCAATCTAGACACTCCCAAAAAGTGTGCGAAGTCCTAACTTTTAAGGTAGTGCAACCCTGAGCTTCATTCCACTCAACTTTTTGCATCCAAACCTATTCAAGTCACTTTTAGAAAACTTTAGAATTTTGTAGACTAATCAAAAATAAAATTTTAATATTAAATATAAAATTTTTCGAAATAATGAGATGCCTTCGATCAATCCATCAAGAGCTTGATTTAACATCGCGGCATGCCGCAAACAAACTTACTACTTATATCTCCACTTTGAAGATATGAATCTTCAATCCAGTTTTAAATTAACATCTCGCTAAGGCTCGTGGGGCAACGGTAAGGTAGCACCAAGACCAACTCTATTTTGTCACTTCAAATACTTGAATCTTTTATCCAACATCACATTAAAATTTCATTTAGGCTCATTGGGGATTGGTAAGAAGATCAATAGGCCACTTGTTAGACACCACTTCTTAGCTTTCAAGTGAGAGACATCATTTTGCCCTCTTGGGAAGACAAACTCCAACATATAAGAACTTAGTCCTCGTCTACAAAATTCTCCATTTGCTTGGTTATTTCGATTTCCATTTCATCACCAATCACAACACCAAAAAATGATTGGAATGAGGTTTAATCCTCACCATTTCTAGATTTGTATTTTTATACATTTTAACCCCAAAATGAGCTACAGTCTTCACAACGGATTTGATTGAATTTTCCTTGAAACTGTAGTATAACTTCTTCAATTTTGACATTCTTCACTATTTTTTGCTTGATTTGTTGGCGAATCACCATGAATTCTTTAACGTCAATCTCACTCACATCTTGAAAACTATCTCATCACAATTATTCATGACCATTTGGCATTGAGCATCACATGCCTCAACTTTTGCATTCAATTTAGTTTTCAATTCTCAGGAAGCTACGTCAATTTTAATCCACACTTGACATCTCTCAATAGGCAATTTGAGAGATTCATCCACTAGTAGTAACATTCTATCAACTTGATCCTCATTGACTCCAATTAGTTGAACTTGATTCAATAGCCAATCTTGGCTCACAATTTTTTTTCTTGTTAAGTTTTTCTTTATTTGGGGACTCTATCACTGCTTGTAAAAATTTACCCATGAAAAAATTAATATTTTGGACAACTTCATCATTACCATGTTGGATTAGGTCTCACCATTTAGTCAAGACTTTTTCATATTTTTCATTTTTCTCTATTGTGCCTTTTACTATCTCCTCTATTTGTCTCCTTGGAGAATTTGAGATATGTTCCTCACAATTTTGCTCTTCTTCTTCAATTTGAGCCACTTCTTCACTCTAAAAAAATTTATTTGAGTCATCACACATCTTAAACTTAGCCACATAACTTGAAATCTATTTTTCAACAACTTTGTCTTGAGGATTAGTCAAATCCATGGCACTTGAGAGATTGGCATTTTCACAAGGTTTTTTTTTTCACATTCCTTTCCAAATGTTGCCATGGATTGGTGCAATATATGTATATCCTCATCCACGTTAGTCACTAGGTCCAAGATAGTTTGAAGCATTGCTTCAATACCTTTATGTCCAGCACGTTGTTCTTCCTTTGGCATATCATGATCTAAGGAAGGGCGTACAATAATTAGAACAATCACCCCGATGTACATCTTGACCACTATATAAATAACAATTATACTCCCTATAGGATCAAAATGGTGCACACAACTCTCTCCCGGAGGTATTTGTACAATCTAATCAAAAGTGGGGTCTTTCATTAAAAGGACATGGATCATCAATGTAATATTTGCAACCACCAAACTCTTTTTCATCCCATAATGCCATAATAACAAGTATAACAAATAAAAATCTCTAACTAACACAAAAAAATAGAAAATTACGAATGCATATTCACAAGTTCGAATCAAAGCAAGTAAGCTAAAATTTCAAACTATCTCAACATGCTTAATTATTTTTCGACAATGATGCCATTTTCATAATGCTCAAAACACCCTAAAAATAAATGTATGCGGTTGTTAGAAATGTATTTACTCAACTTACAATTTGAGTTTGATTTGAAAAAAGAATCTACTAATTTAAATAAGACTAATTTATGAGAATTTAATTAGATGGGATAATTATTCCTTATTTAACTCAACTAATTTGAGTAAAATAAGGACAGTAAATCTTTGATTTGAAAAAAGAATCTACTAATTTAAATAAAACTAATTTATGAGAATTTAATTAGATGGGATAATTATTCCTTATTTAACTCAACTAATTTGAGTAAAATAAGGACAGTAAACCTTCTTGTATATGTTAGCAACAGTTTACTTAAATACAAAATACAATTTGTTATTTTTCGTAATTGTGAAACTATTGCTATAAAAGTTACAATTAAGGTTTTATAGTTGCTATTTCTGAAATTTTCCTATTATTATTGACTGGCTCCACATGCTGTTTATTGTAGGAACACCAATTACACTGATCCTGGTCCTTGACTCTCTCAAGATTGAGATGTTAATTTCACTCAACAGTACCCACTTGACTAGGGCTAAAACCAACAGTGTGGAGCGGAGCTAGAGTATAGTTAATGGGTTCAATTTTATTGTTCAAACCTTATATTGGTCTTAAGAAAATTTACTTGATATGTACTAACTATAAATTTAGAACTGACTAAAATGCTGAACCATAAACTTCAAAGTCTTGGCTCCGCTGCTGTGGCAACAGTGCTTTGTTGTGTGAATAACCAGGAAAATTAGAAACAAAATGAACAAGCTAAAGGGAACTTTTGTGCTGATTTGATGGCCAAAGCAGGGACTTTAGCAGAAAATAGAATAATGAATGAATATCCCACCACAATGTCAAAGAAGATGGCTTTAATTTCCTTTGTTGCAACAGGGACTTCAATTTACTTTCAACAACCATTCATCAAAGAAGAAACGAGAAACCAATGCCAGAGAAAAAAAAGGCGCGAAACTATCACAACTTTATAACTGTTGGTGTAATATACCACAAATTATAATAAATGATTACAGTTGAAAATAAAATGAACAAACGTGAAGAACATAAAATAACCTTCTTCTTGGCTGAGACGCGGATATCTCGCTTTCTTTTAAGGATTTCAAGTCCACTGCGGCATTATCTACACCGATTCAACAGTATATCTCTTGACTTGTCTCCTCTACGATACAACAGTCCATCAACGATGTACAACTCAAGCAACTCTGGATTAGTTGAAGAGTCTAAAGCTCCACCATGAACACCTTTCTTCAACATATATTTGCTTTCTTTGTATAGTGATATAGTTAAAGACTTAGAATATTATTGTTTGTCTCAACTCTTTCTTTCACTAATATAATAACTCTCTTTTGTATAGTAAATATAGTAGTAGACTTAGAATATTTTCTTTGTTTCAATTTTCTCTTTCACTAGTATACACTATAATCTTTTTCACACTTGTCATATTTTTTTATCCATGCAAGACCGCCTCTATTTATAGGTGGGGGATTTACCCTTATATTGAATAGGAAGAATAAGGAGGGGTGGTAAAGAGGAAAGATCGTCTTTAGGTTACAAGAGTTACAAGAAACTAATGCCACTAATAGCCATAATAGTTACAACAAAATAATGAGAGAAGTTACAAATTATTAAAGGTCACATTCTATCACCATTAACAACTAGAGTAATGTAGGTAGATAAACAGTCTTGTTGTTACATATTATACATGCAACTAATGAGCATGGTGTTACAACAGCTAATGGTTATATGAGTTACAAGACATAATATGGTGGATTATGGACAAATAAAGTGTTAGAAGTTACGAGAGTTTTCAAAATATAATGACATCACTTTCTCCACTTTATGTCCATAAATTATCATGCAAATTATGATTTTAATATTAAAATGCATAGTAACCCCAACATTCCCCCACTTATTTTAATATTTAAATAAGAGAGTTCACCAGTTTAGTTGAAGAGAGACTATTGTGCATAATGAAGGTGTGCTCTACATTAAACCTTCACTTAGTAAAACAAGAAACTTTACTCCATAGTCAGTAGTGGTCTCAGACTTGAACTATGAATGCTTAAGGGAAATAAAGTATTACTGCTTACACACAACAAACAAGGTGTTGACATAAACTTTAATAGCCAACATATTACGGCCATGTGCTATCTCAATTTCTCATGAACGCTTTTGAGAATAAGCCTCATTCTCATAGGAAGCGACCTACTTTCATACTCACATAGGTGAAATCTGTCAAGGATGATCCTGTAATTTCAACATCCCGCTCATACGAGATACAGAATTTCATTAAGAGTTCTTAAACTCAACCAACAAATGCACTCACATCATATGAAGGATTAAATAATAGTGCATCTCACACCAAGTCATCATATGATTCGTTCTTTCCATTAAACCTGGTTATAGGATCTCTAGTCCCCAGGCTGGGTTTCCTCATATATGACTCATGATTTTTTATAGACTTCCTTCCTCCCTCTCGATGCGTTTCAGACCTTTTATCTTGTCAAAGCCTAGTTCATCCACAAGATTATCACAAAATTAACACAATTTATATTGGTATACTATTAATCAATATGATCTCACAATATTGTGTTTTTCTCCTTATGATTTGAATTTATCATTATAATAATGATTTATACTCTATCAATAAATTTTAGTGTTATCACAATAACTCAAAATTAGAGAAATCAATTTCTCAATGTAAAATGATTGATCAATTCACTTCTTCACTAATTGAAACTAAAAAAGTTAGCTAGCAAATCATAATTTATTTTTTCATTTCAACAAATAGCACTAAGTTTTTTTTTTCTCATTTTGCATCATAAACACATTTAAGTACAACAAGATTTATTTTAATAAAACAAGCCACAACTTTTTTCAAGTAAATATACCCAATTAGCTTGTAATAACCTGCTTAAGTACTTTTACACAATTTCAGTCAAGTGCAACTAGCCACATATCTTATATTTTATTAATCTAGTAAACTCCTTTTTTATTTATCACACCACTTTCATACAATCAACAAAATGTATTTCACAATTTCTTTTTCACCATAATGTGACATGTCAAGGAAAAATTCATCACATAATTTAGGTATTTTTCATTCCTAGAATGAAATTTATCTCACTCAAATATTTAATGTCAATGGTTACTCAACATTTTTTATCCTTTATTTGATAATATGTTAGAGCCAAATTTAAAGACATCAAGTCACATGCAAATAGTAACATGTGATTTATTCCAAAACTAATTGATGCATTTGTAACTTTTTTCAAAGCATTCTCAAAAATGCAAAAATCACTTTTCATGATGATTTTTTCTCATTTCATTAGCCCCCACTATTTTGAGACTCTGAGAAAATAAACTTTCATGAAAAGTATCATTTTATTCATGAAAAATAATAGGTAACTTTTTTATCTTTCCTCTGCAATAAGTAGAAAAGTTTTTACCTTTCCTCCGCTTGAGTAGAGAAGTAGAAAGATACTTTACGTGGCTATCTCTTGCCATCCATCTTTTGAAATTTCTCATCTTTATATCCGCAATTGTTTCAAACAGTAACAAAATATGAATCTCCTTAAAAATTGTTAGTGTAATATACCACAAATTACAATAAATGATTACAGTTGAAAATAAAATAAACAAAAGTGAAGAAAATAAAACAATCTTCTTCTTGGTTGAGGCGCGGATATCTTGCTCTCTTTAAGGAGATTCAAGCCCACTGCGACATAATCTAGACCTATCCAGCAGTATATCTCTTAACTTGTCTCCTCCAGGATACAATAGCTCATCAACAATGTACAACTGAAGCAACTCTGGATTAGTTGAAGAGTATAAAGCTCCACCATAAGAACATTTTTCTTCAACATATATTTACTCTCTTTGTATAGTGAATATAGTTAAAGACATAGAATAATTTTCTATCTCAACTCTTTCTTTCACTAATATAATAACTCTCTTTTGTATAGTGAATATAGTTGTAGACTTAGAATATTTTCTGTCTCAATTCTCTCTTTCACTACTACACACTATAGTCTTTTTCACACTTGTCATATTTCCTTGTCCATGCAATAACATGCAAAACCACCTCTATTTATAGGCAAGGTATTCATTCTTGTATTGAATAGGAAGAATAAAGAGGGGTAGTAAAGAGGAAAGATCAATAGTCTTTAGGTTACAAGAAACTAATGACACTAATAGCCATGAGAGTTACAACAAAATAATGAGAGAAGTTACAAATTACTAATGGCCACATTCTACCACCATTAACAATTAGAGTAATGTGGATAGATAAATAGTCTTGTTATTGCATATGATACATGCAACAAAAGAGGGATGACCTTGGCTCAGCGGTAAGCTTGCTTACCGTGGTGTGCCAGGGTCGGGGGTTCGAAACGCCCCTCCAGCAAAGCTGGGGTGAGGGCGCGTAGGTCAAGTCCGGAGTGGTCCCCCCTCCCCGATACCTACGGAGTAGGTATGAACCGGGTCGTCCCTTTTATACACACAACTAATGACCATGGAGTTACAACAACTAATGGTCATATGAGTTACAAGACATAATGTGGTAGATTATGGACAAATAAAGTGTTAGAAGTTACAAGAGTTATCAAAATATAATGACACCACTTTCTCTACTTTATGTCCATAAATTATCATACAAATTAAAATTTTAATATTAAAATACATAATAACACCAACAATAATCATCAAATATATTCACATAAAATAGAATGGGGGAGTACAAAACAGAGTACATCAGAAATAATATCCCGATAATTCAAAAGCAACAAGAGAAAAAAGACTATCATGTAAATATGGCCAAAAGAGATTACCTTTGCAAATAAATTTACCTCAAAACAAACTTTTCTATTGTCATTATTAATATGTTTTTAAATATTTTGAATTGTTAATGATTGTAAAAGACAGCACTTTTAACAGAGTTAAAGGCTTAAATATGCCATTGAATCGGCTCATTCATGTCATTAATTTTTAACGGTGTTTTTCAAAACAGCTTTACCACGTGGTCTTTTATTAAATGTCCACGCCATTAATTAAAATAAGAAAAAAAGCTCAAATATGTCATTAAACTATCAGAAATGACTCATTATGCTATCAGTTAAAAGTTCAGCTCATTTATGCCATCGTCGTTATAAAATCAGCTCACCCATGTGATTACTTTTTAATGGTGAGTTATCAAAAACAGTTTTGCCATGTGGCCTTTTATTAGAGGTCCGCGACATTAATTAAAATAAATCAACATTAATTTCAAAATATCTTAAACCTATTAAAAACAACCGATTCATTTAACATAACCCAACCCACCCATTAAAATATTTTTTTCCCTACAACAACTATTTTTCTAATTAGAAAAAATAGTGATTAATGTATATCCTTTGGCTATTTCTAGTTGATTCTAAATCATTATAAATGTTACACTTAACAGAAACCTCAAAAATTCTATCCTACAATAACTAATTAGTTTTAATTTCAGTGACTCCAATATATACTCCGAAGTTGCCAGAAAATAAATCAATGAACGTTAGGGCAAACAAGAAAAAGAAAGAGGCGTACCAATAGAACTTCTCCATTCTCTCATCACGAATTAGAGGAGTATATATTATTGAAAAAATCATTTTCAAATAACGACTTAAAAAGAAGTTTGTTATCCCAATTATCCCGCCATGCATATGGAATAACTTCTCCCATCACGAATTAGTGGAGCATACATTGTTGAAAAATCATTTTCAAATAACGGCTTAAAAGAAATCTGTTATTCCAAGTATCCCGCAATGTATATGGGATAACTTCTCCCATCATTATGGTATAAATGCTGGAATAAATAATCCCGATACTAACTAATTTCAGATATTTTGAAATTAATATTGATTTCGTTTAATTAATGGTCTGGACTTCTAATAAAAGACCACCTGACAAAGCTACTTTTAAAACTCCATCATTAAAAAGTAATGATATGAGTGAGTTAATTTTATAACGGTGATGACATGAATGAGCCAAACTTTTAACTGATGACATAAATGAGTCATTTCTGATAGTTCAATGGCATATTTGAGCCTTTTTGCTTATTTTAATTAATGACGTGTACCTTTAATAAAAGGAGGCAAAGTTATCTAGTAGAAACTCACTCTCTACTTCCGCAAGGTAGGAGTAAGGTTGGGTACATACCTGAATATGAAGAAACCTTATCACATAAATGGATCAGACAAACTTGAATCCCTGGGGAAAGGAATAAAATTGTTTAGTTTCTTTTAGCTTCTCTCTAGTCCCAAAACCTAGTTCAAATTGAAGCTGATCCGTTTAAAACACACACCGCTCATGTAGAAAAAACATATGTAGGGAAATAATGAAGCAATTGATAGTGCTGTTTCATTATGATAATGATTCGAAATTTAAGAATTCTTAAACGGTCTGAAGTCAACTCAATATGCAATAGTAACTGAATTCACAATCAAACTCCTATATTATTCACTAGCTCCACAGACTACTTATGTAGGAATGCCAATGCCAATGAACCTGGTCCCTATCTCTATGATGTTAGTTTCACACAACAGTACCTACTTGACTAGGGTGAAAACTGAAAACCAACAGATGGGGGCGGAGCTAGAGTATAGGAAGCTGGTTCAGCAAAATCCAATAATTTGGTCCAAACCTTATATTTGTCTTAAGAAAATTCACTGGATATGTACCAACTATAAATTTAGAAAAAAAAGATCGCCTGGTGCACTAAAGCTTCCGCTATGCGCAGGGTCCAGGGAAGGGCCCCACCGCAAGGGTGTATTGTACGCAACAACTTTATCAGTTATTCCAAGGCTCCCCTTCAACTAACTATAAATTTAGAACCAACCAAAATTCTGGACCATAAACTTCAAGTCTTGGCATTGCTGCTGCGGTGCAGTGCTCTGTTGTGTGAATAACCAGAAAAAATAGAAACAAAATGAACAAGCTTGTTGAACTTCTATGTTGATTTAATTGCCAATGCTGGGGCTTTAATTTTCTTTGTTAAAACAGACCTTAGTGTACTCCCAACAACCATTCATAAAGAAAAACCACAGCCAGCGAAAAGTACTTTTAAACAGTTTGTTTTCAAATGATTGTGGAGGAACTTTTTTGGTAGGAAAACGATAATTGTAAATATAAATATGCAACCTAGGTCATGCGAAGCCTAGTCATAAACTGAAGTAGTAGGATTCCTAAGTTTTCTGCTTCTGCTAATAAAGCTTCCACAGCAGCCACACAAGGAAATAGCACATAAGCAAAATGATCAAAAAGTTTCTTTCCAGCTCTTTGCAAGGAAGTCTGCTACCCCATTTTGCTCCCGATAACAATGTCCTAGCAGTGGTCTTCCAAGTCTATTACCAATGACCTGTATTCAAGTAAAATGGATGAATAAGTAATGTACATATTACCAAGGATCCATTCTTAACCAGAGGTACCAGATTCGAGCCCCGGGTAAGGAAAACATTCTGATAGGAACCATTTTCCCCTATATTGAGCTATATGGAACGCAAATCCGGTTAAGTTGGGCCCCAATGCAAGTACCGGATACCAAACGAGAAACCAAAAGAAGTGGTGAGACCTTAATGGATTGTAAAGTAGCCAGTCTATATACCGACTATGCAATGGGAGTGAATATAAACATAAAGGAATTTTACTATATTGGTGACACATAGATACTTACTTTAAAGTCGAAACCACGGAGTCAATGACTTTTAGGCATGGAAACAACGGCTTCAAGTATGACTTTATCATCCACAAGATAACCTCTACCAGGATCATGTAGTTCATTAAGAGGCAAGAATGAGGTGAAACCCCAATCATCCACGCTTGCATTAAACGTGTGCTTAGTAAACTTGTGCTTAGTATCTGCCAAAGGACCATAACATTAAACAAAAGTCAGCACTGCCACTGTTATAGTAGTACTTGAAACAAACAGCTAAATGAAAACCTAAGCCAAGCGTTTTATAATTAAATGTCCAATCTATTAATACATGGTGTATTAATTCGTTCCGTTAGGATGAAAAGAAAAATGTTAAATCCTTAATTTTGATGATTGACAAATTCGTAATTTGGGATCTGTTCCCTAGAACTTTTTGTGATGACAAAGCTCCTGCTACTTAGGAAACAGGTTGGGCTCACTTGTCGCTGTCACATTCAAACTGTCACAGCTGACACATGGTACAAAAGTTGATGAAAAGCTGCTGCCACCTTTTTGCCTCAACCAATGGGATCTTCCTAGGTTTTTTTGTGTCACAATATATATTGCTCATCTTCCTCAACAAGAAAACCAAAACTTCCATATACTTACAACTAAATATCTTTATGAAGTGGTGCATCAAAGGCTACCCGCTGCAGCAGGAAACAGATTGTCCATCGAGTTGTATTTTTACCTCCTAGTTGCAGTTGAGTCTTTGTATGTTATTCTTAAACGTTTGCCTACAGTAGCTTATGTATATAATAGGTGTAGTGTTGTAACCCCTCCTTGTAATCATCTAGAGTTAGGTGATTGTTCAAGCTAGAGTTAGCTTGTGGAGTCCAGTTAGAGTTAGCGGGAATTGAAGCAGTAGAGTTACTGCTTGTGTTTCCTTGTAATAGAGTTGTAGCTAGGAACAAAGGATTAGGAGGTTAATTCTTGAAGTTTGTATTCAAAAAGTTGCTTGAGTATAGTGGAGCTTAGAAATCTTTTAGGCAAGTCGTGGTTTTTCTCCTTTGAGCAAGGAGTTTCTATGTAAAAACCTTGTGTCCTTTATTTTATTGCATTCCTGCACTTCTTACTTTACATATCTTTTAGTTCTTATTGTGTGAGTGCAACTGGGAACAGGTCCCTGAGCTGGGGAGCTACACTCTCATCCCTTCATTTGGTATCAGAGCAGACCTTCCATTAAAAGGCTAACACCTTGGAAGGATCTTAAGAAATGGAGGTGTCATCAAAACTAGTTCTGAAGGCCACTCATACAAGCTACTTACTTTTTTGAAGAAAATGAAACAGCTCACATTGCAAGGGTGTTCAAAACCTTGAAAATGTCCGGAAAATATTCAGAAAGGGAGAATCTAGCAGACACTACAAGGAAAATGTAAGAGAAACTATTGACAAAGGGAGAGGAAAGAAACAGGTTCCTGTGAAGTATAACATGAAAACTTAAATTGACAAGATTGCAAGTCAGGTAGATGGATCATGCTGGAGTGACTCATCAAGCAACTCAAGTGAGTCTGAGCAAGAAGAAGGCATCTTCACAGGGGTAATAGAAGAAGAGGTGCAAGTTCTAGATTCACTCCTTGCTTTGATGGCAGATACTGATGAAAATTAAGATAAACCCACTGCTCTCCTAGATATCAAGGAAAATCTGAAGGATTACTCCCTCAACAAGCTGAGATCTCTTTCCTTCGCACTGATTGACACCTTAAATGTGATTGCTGGAAAAAAAAATCTAAAAAAAAACCCTTGAGAGATGTGAAGAAGAAGTCACTGAGATAAGCATCCAAGTGACAGAACTCACTTGTGATAAGGGAAAACTGAAAGATGATCTGAGTAAGTGTGAAGAAGAGTTGGTGGAACTAAGTGTGTAGGTGGCTGAGCATCAAGTAACTTGCACAAATCTCTTATGTGAAAATGATCTCCTGAGTAATCAATTAAGTGAAATTACCAGGTCAGCCCCCAAAGGAAAAGCAGAGGGAAGCAGTACACAGTTTCAGTTGGAAGAAGAAGTAGTTGAACCTAAAGTTAATATGGTTGCTTTCCTTGAAAGGTATTCTATCCTTGAAGGGGAATTGGCTAGAGTAAGAACTGAGCTTGCAAAGGCACTTAAGTGGACTTATTCACCACAAACTCTCACTATTCCTCAACTGTCAAGATTCGCATAGCAGGAGTGGTTCAGAGTACAATTGTCAAGGAGAAGATTTTGACTTACGCTGTTAGATACAAAAAGGGCAAGGATGATTACTTTATCTCACAATATGGAAAGGTCAAGATCTCGAGAGAAATATGTCCATTGAAAGTAGCAAATCAAAGAGAGATGGGAATACTCATCATTCCAAGAAAACGGAAAAGATTACCCAGCTGGACCAAGAATAAGCAAATCTATCCTCTATCCTCCTATTGGGAACTCAAGTTGAAATGGGTTCCCAAGACTAATGACTGATTTGTGATGTAGGACAAGGCAAAAGATAG
Organism: Capsicum baccatum var. pendulum; assembly: GCA_030864225.1. NCBI lineage: Eukaryota > Viridiplantae > Streptophyta > Magnoliopsida > Solanales > Solanaceae > Capsicum > Capsicum baccatum. The sequence goes on along the minus strand of CM061552.1, from coordinate 279,294,348 downwards.
TAACTAATGCAAGGGTGATTAAAGATAGCTACTCAGAGCGTATAACTAAGGGTTGGAAAGATACCTTTTGCATTAGGCCCTTGAAAGAGTTAAAGTCTCCTCTGTATATACTTGTGATTACTTCAAGAATAGTAGTAGGAAACTGGTTGAGAAGAGCATGGAAGACAAAGCCTATGAGATCCAGATTAATAGTGGCAGCATTCATAATTCTATCTCAATGGCTATGAAATGGTAAGCAGGTATCCAGGATAGATAGTGATCTACATGTCTATTTAAGCTTCATATCTTCTACAGATATGCACCCTTGGCAAGAAGGAAAAGATGAAGAAAAGAAAAAGGTGACACAGCCCAATATGTTGTCTTTAAAAAATCATTCAGGGACCAGGTCCTCAATTAGGTCGGTATCATATGCTATTCATTTAAACATTTATGATATGTGCCGCGTCACTCTCCCGCCCTTCCAAAAGATTATCCGTGTACTTAAGTCCAAGAGACGCCTCATCCAACCAAACACATCACTTCAGACACATTTTTTCATCAAATCTAAACCGTTCAATCTCGTCCTATTTAAAATCATAAATCAGATTCTCTCTCCATCCTTAAAGAACTCTCTCCCTCTCTCACAAGTCTTATCAGTTCCCTGACACTCTCAAATCTCATCCCATCTACTCTTTCACAAGATCACTCAATCTCTACAATGTCAAATTCATCCTTACACTCCAAAGTAAATAAACCCACTCCACTAAAAATAATACTCCCTCTATTCCATATGGGCCAAAGAAAGGTTTGCTATTACTAAGTTTTCCCCTCTGCCCCTGCATAAAATAGCTAGGGTGAGTACCAACTCCTCTTTGAGTTGGTGAATAAGTGTCTTCTTTCCAGATTAGAAAAACGAACTACTGTAACAGGTCCTGATTTATATCTCATGGAAATGTTGGCCAAATTTAAGACTATCAGTATTGAGGCTCTCGTCATAGAGCACATGCATACAGTGATGACTACAAAAGATGGTAAACATTGGCTGGCATATTGGTTCTGGCTCAACAGAATCTTTGATTATTTCAATGTGGTATGTGAGAAGGGGAAGGTTGGATCAGTTAAGCAAGTGTTCAACTTGACCACTCTTGGAGGACAATGAGTGTGTCCTTAGAAGAAGTGGTGGGAAGTCCAAATCCCTTATATCTGAACTTGTGGAAACACAGAAGAGGTTGAAAGAATCGGAATCCATGGCTGGCATAATTTCCATAAAGGATGCTGAAATAGTTGCTCTAAAGGATGCAACAATGAAGGGAGGAGAAGGGGTGATACAAGCACAAGTAGCTACAAGAGCACATGACATTGTCCAAGGTTCAAGCTTCGGAATTGGCAAGCAATTGAAGACCCTTTTAGAGCATTTTGAAGCCTTGGTCAAGAGGAGAAAGGAGTAGGGGTTGTTACACTCAAGAGGCGCCTCAAGTAAAGGGCAAAGTTGACCTTATACCCTACATTTCAACACTCAAGAGGCGCCTCAAGTAAAGGGCAAAGTTGACCTTATACCCTACATTTCAACACTCAAGAGGCGCCCTTTGCCTAGCCCTCATTAAGGGCATTTTTGACATTTGTTATGTAATAGTATAAATAGACAAGTAGCCTTCTATTTTCATTAGTTTTGGACATAATGAATTGAGTGACTTTTTTTTATTGTAATCTTAGTGTTAGATTGTAGTCTTCTCCTTCTCCTTAAGAGAGGAAAACCGAAATTTGAACCTTGAATGCAATTGAAATTGGTTTTCACTTGTATTGGGTTATTTGGCAAAAAAGGTGTGATTGAGGAAGTGTGAGTCCTTTGGTCCACCTAAGACGAAGGTTTGAGTTTTTATTGGTGAGGTGTGTTTGAAGGTTTGAGACACCTTCTTGTGCTATTCATTTGATAGAAGTAAGAGTCTTTCTACCTATCTTTACTTTTTATGCAATCTTCTTCTTCATCCCCTTTCTAGTGTGTTGTTTTCTCTTTGTGTGCTTGCTGATTTTTGCCTTTTAAGTGTCCATTTCGTGTTTAGCCTTCCATTAGACTATCATTTGGTATCAGAGCCTTGTTTAGGGGTGGTCCTACATCTCTAAATCTTGGTTTTAGTGTTCTTATTAAGAAAATCTCAACAAAAAAAGTCAAAAATCTGAAAATACAAAAAAAAAAGTGTTGTCTTGTGTGTTTGTTGTAGATCCGAAATTTCCAAGTTAGATCTCCAAGTTTTTATTGTGTTTTGAAGGTTTCTAGTGCTAGATCCTTTCTCTCTAGCACATAGGGAGTCTAGATCTAAGTTTGGAGCAAGGTTTGGTTGAATTTGAGCTAGATCCACCATTGTTGTGCCTTGTTTGAAGCTTTTTTGAGGTGGATCTCATGGTGAACATCTTCTTTGTGACGTGTTGTGGCTGGTTTGTGGATATTTGAGCTTTCCTTGACCCAAGGAACCTAGATCTAAAAGAAAAATTGAAGTTAGGGTTCATTTGCCTTGTGGTCAAACTTCGGTCAACTCTTGAATATTCCTATTGTTCTTCACCATCTTCATGTCTTGTTGAAGAAGAATATATAAAAAGAGTGTTAGATCCACAAAAAGAAAGAGGGAGAGTGAAAAAGTTGTTTGTCCAAAAGCATATTCCAAGAATATTCAAGTCTTCCAAAAAGAAGAGGGACAAGGGGACAATAAAGTACAATTGAAAGTACAAGTGGGGGGGGGGGGAGGGGGGACACCATTGAATTCAAATCCATTTGAACGTGAGAAAAAGGCTCCAACCTATCATTTTTCCCCAAAATTTCGTCCAAAACACTCTCCTAAGTGGATCTTTGGCCGAAACTCAAAATTGGAGAGTGAAAATTTTTTTGCAAATCGACAACCAACCACATTGTGCCACATCATCACTAGTTGTTCAACCTAATTAAGCTCTAAACTAGATTTCTTAGTTTTTCCTTTTTTTTTTTATTCTAGTTTCTTGTATGTTAAACTCTATCACTAATTAGCAAACTAGTAACTACCTACTGGGTTGATAATTAGTCTTGGGTCCATTTGTTTAATGTCTTCGATTTTTGTGTGCCTTTTCTCATTTTTAATTCATAGTGTTTTGTTGGTTCAAGTTTGTACATCACTTTATTTGAGTCATTTCAAACAAAGATCAATTCCGGACCAAAGCTTCTCACCACTCAAGTAACTTGCCAAGTATTGCCAATTATCCAACACTTGTGAAGCCAAGTGTGAGGTGAGGTTGAGTGAGAGTGTGGTGAGGCCTTCTTGAACTAACTTGTTTGTTCGTTTTGTAGGTTTCTCTTTGCTGTTTTTGCTTCTTATTAGGTACTTTTGACCATGGAATCCAAGGGTTCTTCATCCCAACCTTTGGGAATGATGCTATTGGAGCCTTGATAGCTCGGTTTGAGGCCTTTGCCCGAAAAATGGAGGATAATCATGATGCTCTGAAGGGTGATATGGATGCTATGAGGGGTGACATGATTACAATGAAAGCGGGGATTGATAGACTATGTCCACCAAAACCTCCACAAGTTCAAATCCCTCAAAACCAAAGATTCTATACTTCCCCAAATCCATCCTCAACCAAAATCGATACCTCCTTTCCAAATTACACTAAACCGAGACCCCTCCATCCAAGTAGAAGATGAGGGAAAGTTAAAGCCCAAGGAGAGTGAGGCTAAGCCTCAAGATGGAGAGAAAATGAATGGTGAGGTACAAGGAGGATGTGAAGAAAGGAGAGGAAAGGAAAAGGAAGCCACGGGTAGTGAAATTGAAAGGGAAAAAGAACACTTGATTGTGGATCTTGTTCACAAAGGACCCTTGTTATCCACTAACCGAAATGCTAGCACTTTGCTTAGCATTGATTCTTCTTATGTGCAGGTACAAGATGATGTGATAACCAAGAAGGATCCAAAAGAAGTTCCACATGAAAGCATGAGAATTGAACTAGAGACTCCCTTGACCGAGAGCTCCAACAAAGTGGACTACCCAAGCCTTACCCGGGGTGACTTTGCTACTCTCAACACTTCTTTGAACTCAAAATATTGTGATTTAGTGTTTAGTGAAGTGGTTTTGGGTTTGCAAGTGCATACCCCTTTCCTTAGTAACTCTTTTGTTGTGAATAATGATCAACTTGTTCTTAAAACTAGTTTACTACTTGAATATGGGAATTATGGGATTGAAAAACCTCAAGTTAGTGTTGATGTTTATAATGTTGAACATGATAATGAATATGGTCCCTTGAACTTCTTGTGTGGTGAGAACCTTGCTATTAATTGAGTTCTTGGTGATTATGTGTATGGAGAGATTGTGGATGATGAAATGTATGTTGTTCGGGGAGGCCTACTAAGCCGTAGGTTCTTATCCTTGTGTGCTAGTCTTCCCTTAAGAACAAATGCTTTGGGTGAGTGTGATACCCTAATAAATGGAATGAGTAGCTTCGGATTATTCCCTTGGCCACTTCACCCATTTGATCCCTGTGTACTAGTGGGGTGGGGATGGGATTGTTTTGGCTTGTGCTTATTTTCCCTTGATGTTTACCTTAGCCCTATCCTTTGTGATGCATATACTAATTGTTTCATGGACAAAACAAGGGATTTCTGGTTGTATGTCAAATATGTACCCCCTTGGCATGATAATCTAGTTCAAGGGATGCTTAACCACGGCCTAGACCCTTGCTTACTATTTCCCTTTGACCCCGGAATACTTTTGACATGTGAAAGTTGTAGTTTCGGGTTATGCTCAATTACTTTTGATGTTGATGCCATTCAATTCATTTGTACCCTTTATGCCAAGCTTTTCATGCCAAATACCAAGGATACATGGATGTATGTTCAGTGTGAACCACCTTGGAGTAATGATATAATTGTGGTGCTAATGCTAACCCTCCTACCAAGAGGATTGTGTGTTTGTTTTGCTCTCTCTTGGGTTTCGCAAGATCTGAATTTGAGGACAAATTCCTTTCAAGATGGATAGGATGATACAAGCACAAGTAGCTACAAGAGCACAAGACATTGTCCAAGGTTCAAGCTTCGGAATTGCCAAGCAATTGAAGACCCTTTTGGAGCATTTTGAAGCCTTGATCAAGAGGAGAAAGGAGGAGGGGCTGTTACACGGAGAAAGGAGGAGGGGTTGTTACACTCAAGAGGCGCTCTTTGCCTAGCGCTCATTAAGTGCATTTTTGACATTTGTTATGTAATAGTATAAATAGACAAGTAGCCTTCTATTTTCATTATTTTTGGACATAATGAATTGAGTGACTTTTTAGATTATAATCTTAGTGTTAGATTGTAGTTTTCTCCTTCTCCTTAAGAGAGGAAAACCGAAATTTGAACCTTGAATGCAATTAAAATTGGTTTTCACTTGTATTGGGTTATTTGGCGAGAAAGGTGTAAGAAGTGTGAGTCCTTTGGTCCACCTAAGACGAAGGTTTGAGATTCTATTGGTGAGGTGTGTTTGAAGGTTTGAGACACCTTCTTGTGCTATTCATTTGATAAAAGTAAGGGTCTTTCTACCTATCTTTACTTTCTATGCAATCTTCTTCTTCATCCCTTTTCTAGTGTGTTGTTTTCTCTTTGTGTGCTTGCTGATTTTTGCCTTGTAAGTGTCCATTTCGTGTTTAGCCTTCCATTAGGCTATCAAGGGGGAACATATTCTGATGGAAAGTTAAAAGAAGAAAATGTTGCCCTGCATAAGACGGTAAAGAAGTTGGAAGCTCAAGTTGAAGTCTTGACTGCAAAAAATGAAGATTTGACACAAAAAAGAGTAAATTCCCTGAATGGTCACCCATGTTTGGAAAATTGCCTACAAATATCACTTTTGTTTTATTTAGGACAAGAATATCATCCAACTTTTCTTTTTTTCCTTAAAATATACTTAATACCTCAAAATCTCTCTCCTACTTAGAATGTCATGTCATTGATTTTTTTTTTTTGGGATAAAAGTATAACTTTTCAAACTTATTTAACTAAATCTTTATCCTAATTCTTTTTTTAAAAAATATACATGATATATTAATCATTGAAGATTAATTTAATTACACCAAAAGCTTTGGTTATTTTATTTGATATGTAATCTTCAAAGTTTCTTTTATTTACTTATTTATTTCACCACTTAATAATAATTTTAAAATACAAGTACTTATACGAATTGATACAATAATTTTTTTTTATCGTTTACTTTATATACTAAAAATTCTTAGAATGTAAAAGAAATAAAATGATGGATTTCATATTTTAGACATTAAGTTTGTTATTTATATGAGAATAAAAGAATTAAATCTCCTTTTTTGAAGGAAAGAAAAATTATGTAGTCTTGAAACAAATTAAATTTTTTAAGAAATATCAACAAAATCATACCTTCTTTAGTGCTACTATAAATGGATTTTTAAAATATTACTCAATCAATTATTCTTTGTTTTTGATGAATTTAGAATGAAGTATGGATATAAATTAGCGTTTAATTGTATAATAAAATAATATATAAATATAATGATCACAAAAAAAGTGAAGAAACTAAATTAAAAATAATAATTTTTTTCTAAATGTTTATGTCTTATCTTACGGATTTACTTGATTTATTTATGGGCAATTACTAGTAAAAATTCTGCAAGAAAAAAAATCATTTATTCACTATATATTTATCAAAAATTATCTTGCATAAAAAGTTGCAAGTAATCTATGTCCAAATTAATTTTTTCAGGTAAAAATACATATTAAAATTTTCTTATTGAATTTTGTTTGGCAATAAAAAATACCGTAGATAAAAAATTATATTCTTTTATTCTCTATTACTCTATATTTGAAGGCAATATGATATCTTTGAATCATATTAATCCAAAAATTCTTTTGTATAATCCAAAAAAGTGGATTTTATTCTTTTATCCTCATATAAATAATAAATTTAATGTCTAAAATATGAAATTCGTCGTTTTTATTTCTTTTACATTTTAAGAATCTTTAATATATAAAATAAATAACAAAAAAAAATTAAATGAGTACCAATTTTTATAAGTACTTGAGTTTTAAATATTATTAAGTGGTGAAATAAATAAGTAAATAAAGAAACTTTGAAAAGTACATAGCAAATAAAATAATTCAAGCTTTTGGTGTAATTAAATTAATCTTCAATGATTAGTTGTAATTTTTTTTAAAAGAAAGAATTAGGATAAACTTTAGTTAAATAAGTTTGATAAGTTAAATAGATCTATTTATCAAAAAAAGAAAGAAATTTTAATGACATGGCATTCCAAGTAGGAGAGAGAAAGTTTTTGAGATGTTAAGTATATTTTAAGGAAAATAGAAAGAGTTGGATGATATTCTTGTCCTAAAAGGACAAAAATAATATTTGTAGGCAATTTCCCAAACATGGGTGACCATCTAGAAAATTTACTCCACAAAAAATTATCAAGGCTTATGTTGCAGAACATGAAAGACTGAATATGCTCCTCAGGCAGCTGGATCGAGCTACAAGAACTTCTTCCTAAATCCTTTCCTTATGGTCCCTACTTCTTCCCTTACTCTAGTTCAATTATCAAACCCCGTGGTCTGTCTTATCCTTGATCATTTGTCTCTGATGTGTACCTGGCACTGTTGTTTCTGAAAATTTTAATGGTCATTGTGTTTGAATGGTTTTTGATACTGATTTATGCATGAATGAATGAAACCTTGCTTGTGCTATCACCTTTTGTTATTTCTCTATTTAATCTCTTCTTGATCATGTCAGTGTTGCCTCAATGGCCATGAATTAACATGCATGCTTATCTATGTCTGGTTTACTGTTTAACCTCTTTGATGGTGCCAAAAGAGGGAAGGTGTTATGTGTAGCCTGTATATGTGACATGTGTGTTGTGATGTGTAGCTTGTATATGTGTTTAGGAGATGCAATTGAGCTGGAATGTACATGATGTGTAGTTTGAGATATGTGTAGTTGTGTTGATCAAGATACGAGTTCTCTTAGGGGGAACTCAATGCTTATTGATAGGGGAATAAGGTATAGGATGCTTATACTATTATAGGCATCAGTGATAAGGGAAATTGGTTGGGCAAGTTGTTTGGCATAGTCTTGTGGCTTATGGTGTGTTACTAAGGTGAAGAATGTGCTGAGTGAAAACTACTGAAGATGTTGAGTATGTTGATTGCTGATATGGGTTTGTCATCATTAAAAAGAGAGAAATTGTTAAGTCCTTAGTTTTGATGATTGACAAATTCGTAATTTGAGACCTGTTCCCCGGAACTTTTGTGATGACAAAGCTCCTGCTACTTAGGAAACAGGTTGGGCTCACTTGTCGTTGTCACATTCAAACTGTCACAGTTGACACATAGTACAAAAGTTGGTGAAAAACTGCTGCCACCTTTTTACCTCAACCAATGGGATCTTCCTAGGTTTTTTTGTGTCACAATATATATTGCTCATCTTCCTCAACAAGAAAACCAAAACTTCCATATACTTACAACTAAATATCTTTCTGAAGTGGTGAATCAAAGGCTACCCACTGCAGCAGGAAACACATTGTCCATCGAGTTTTATTTTTACCTCCTAGTTGCAGTTGAGTCTTTGTATGTTATTCTTAAACGTTTGCCTACAGTAGCTTATGATTGTAGTAGGTGTTGTGTTGTAACCCCTCTCCTTGTAATCATCTAGAGTTAGGTGGATTGTTCAAGCTAGAGTTAGCTTGTGGAGTCCAACAAGCTAGTCCAGTTAGAGTTAGCTGGAAGTTGAAGCAGTAGTGTTACTGCTTGTGTTTCCTTGTGATAGAGTTGTTGCTAGGAAATAAAGGATTAGGAGGTTAATCCTTGGAGTCTGTATTCAAGAAGTTGCTCAAGTATAGTGTAGCTTAGAAATCCTGGAGGCAAGCCATGGTTTTTCTCCCTTGAGCAAGGAGTTTCCACGTAAAAACCTCGTGTCCTTTATTTTCCTGCATTCCTCCACTTCTTACTATACATATCTCTTAGTTCTTGTTGTGTGAGTGCACCTGGGAACAGGTCCCTGAGCCGAGGAGCTACACTCCCAACCCTTTAAAAGACAGAAGTACACGCATCACACTACCTGAAATACATTATCCAGAAATTCAAAAGACTACTCTTCACAGCTGACAATGGAGAAAATCAGAAAATCTAACACAGCAAAGCTAATTACCCAAAGGGTTTAAAATGTGCAATTGTTAGATAAACTAATAGATTTTCTCTCATAAAAAATTCACGCGCAAAATTAAAATCCCTATCATTTGTACAATAAATGACATATCTAACCTTGTCTAACTGTGAATTCGCCATGAACTTGATCGAGAACAGCTAAGCTAAACTCAGCACAACTACTCCAACCAGAAGGCAATGATGCAGCATCTGCCGCATCTAAATAAATTGACAAATGATTTGTATTATTTCCTTTTGGGAACATCAGTATCCTCCTGCAAGACACAATACACCGTATAATATATCATTATCATAACCTCAATAAATTTGTAGAGCAATCCACTAAAGGGAAGTTGAAAATAATTACCATTTACATCCCCCTACACTAAAGACATCAGAGTACAACTTCACATTCAACGTTGAAAAATTGTCAACAGTCCATGTGAACCGTGTTGATTCCGCATCATCCACATCCTGAGGAGCAACTGTACTTGCTGTGAACCGTGTTGATTCCGCATCATCCACATCCTGAGGAGCAACTGTACTTGCTGTGTCCGTTGGTGTATCTGACACAAAAAAAACAAGCAAAAGAATTTAACAACTGAAATATAATACCATATCAGTAAAAAAAAATGTTAAGTCAAAAAAATCAACACCACAACACCAAACTTGATGGGGTCAGTGATACGAAATCCTTTACATGGTTTGATCAATACGGCTCCAGTTCATTCTAATACTGATAAGTGATTAATGCAAAATAACACATACTACAATTTAACAGCCATTCACATATAGTCCACTAGTGAGTAAGAAGTGATGTCAAATAATTAAAAAAAAAACGACTATACATACATAATTACTCCGGGTGGGTGTGTACGTGAGTAAAAGTAGGTGAGATACCTTCATGCGGCTCAGGCCTCTTAGTTGGAAAATCGGAACCAGAAGCAAGCATTTTGTGCTCTTTTTGCTGCAAAATACGAAGAATTGTAAGAATAGATCCAATTAACCTAGACAATTTTGATTAACCTTTCACACATAAAGATAGAAATTAGGTAAAGATTCCACTGCAGTAACACCATATAATTACACTCAGGCATATTCATCCAAAAAATAATATCTTTTGGAAAATCAGCTCAGCAAAGCACCTTTGAACCAAAAAACAGACAAAAAAGTGTAAAACTGCAAATTAGTGAATTCAGAGATCAACAGAATGCACCAAATACAACAACTGTACATCACAAAAATTTGCAGAAGGCTAACATTAAAAAAAAAAAAAAGTGACAGAAATGAACAAAGACAAAGTAAATTCACACAGCAACACAGCTAATAACTTCAGTTCTATCATATTTTTACTTTAGATCATTTCACACCGCAATCACAGCGGAGTACATTCAGCACCTATAAATAAAAAAAATTAGTATTTTCAACATTACACCAACAAAAGTCACTATTCTACGAGATAGGGGAAACGTTGTGTACACTATACCCACCCCCACCCTCTTGTGAGATTACACAGTATTTTCAAGACCTCTTTGTTCCCCAATTTTTCCTCACTAACCCTAACTCCCCTTCTGATAAACTCCTCCAAGAAATGATTTTTCAGCCATTCACTAGCTTCTACTGACCACCATCTTTACCATCCGATTAGTACAATCTCAACCTCCATTCCCTGAAAAATAACCCCTCAAAACTAGCAAGGAAGCCGTTTAAGAGCCAGACTTCCTCTTCCAGAACCAAATTAAGATGGAGCTCTCTGCCTCACAGGTGATTAGTGGCTCCGGCTTCGGTATGTGCTGCTGCAATTCCGCATATAAACATGTCCTGACAGACTATTTCAGCATATTTACATGTCCTTGAATCTTTCTTTCTCTTGACTATGTTGTATGTCAGGTTCTGTAGTTTAGTTAAGTCAAAGTGAGAAACATAATGTACAGCAGGCGTACAGCCAAAAAGAGAGACATCATTGAAATATACTGCATACACCAAGGGCAATATTACAAGAAGAATGGAAGGCACATACCTGGTGATTGTGCACGTACTCCAAAAATGAAGGAACCTCAGGAAAGCGATATTGTTCAATGCATTGATTTTGAAGGGATTTCTGAAAGCAAATTATATCCCCGTCTTCTAGCTGCAAAGCCAGAAGAATATTGCAGAAAAAGAGAATTGAACAACATACACAATCTGATCCCATAAGTGAGGTATGAGGAAGTTGGGGTGTACACAGTCTTTATCTCTACTTTGGGAGAGATAGAGAGGTTGTACTAATAAGAGCCTCAGCACAAGTTTGACAGATACAATAGCAAAAAGCTATATTGAAAAAAATGAAGAAGAGAAGAAGTATTGACAGCTAAATAGTTCGGATAAACAAAGTAAAATGAACATCACCAATAAAACAATAGAGGGATACGATAATAAGGGTAAGGGGGAGCATATAAAGTGGTCTCAACTAGAGGCAAGCTCCCTGCAGAAAACAGAGAAAGTGCTCAATGCAGAAAAAAGTTTCATCAGCAATAAATACAGCAGAAGAAACAAAAAGGATAAAAACTAATGAAAGAAATTGTATACACCAAGAAATGCAAATAAAAGCCTGAAGTGGCCATTTGGTAAGATGCAACAGAAAAATAATACTTGCATTAACTTTGTGCATCACTAATACATTGTGGTACATTTTTCAACTAATATATAAATTAATGTTTGGCAAACCATGGTATTAGCATGGTTAAAGACAAACCTTCTCCACTCCTATTCCACTGTATTCATGGAGAGTATTTTTTGTAAATAAATAATTTATTTTAAAAACTATGCAATGCAAGTTATGTTTAAATAATCAAACTAAGCAACATAAGAAATAATCTCAGCATAACTAACGTCAACATATCTAATACCAACATTACTAATACACCCTATACATATTACCCTACCAAAGGACACCTAAGTTTAAATAAACAATTGAATGCACATACCTGGCACTCACTAAAGCTCACCATATTGTCAATTTTTTCACACATCACACTGGGTTCAAAATTTATTTCCTGTGCATAACAAAACCAGAAAAATCACATATCACATGCGAAGAGATCAAAACCTGCTAGCACGGAAAGAAGAAAATCAACCTTATAAAGTTCAATTTCCTCATTAGGCGAAACACCAGCAAACTCTTTTAGCTTCGATAATATGTCCTGCAGCTTGCCACTTCCTTTTACAGATAGTCGTCCAATATACCTGAAGACAAAAAGGGAATTAAACGGACAAAGCTCAACAACCCTTATCCACATGATGCTCTCATATATGTGACGCCAATCAGTTGGACTTAAACAGAACTTTCAGTTCTAAATTCATTAAATGTTGAATGAACCCAACTAAAATGACAACCTCATCACATTCGATGTTTTGACCAAGTGTCTTCTTTCTTTTGGCCCTTGTTTGTACTACATTCATACTAACTACAGTGTCTCATTCAATTTTCCATGATGTCTGATAGAGACCTTAAGATTGGGTAAAAGTACAATCACCTTCTCATATACTAGTATTTTCTCAAAATAAATGACATCCCAAATTCAAAAGCTAAAACAAATACTTCAAAGAAACTAATCCAGCTATTGATAAGCAAGAAACGATACCTTATATTCTCTTTCAGAGGGTCATAAAGTTTGAAAAAAATAAGGATTTCTTCCTTGGTCTTCCCCGGAGGAGCAAATGGTCGCAAATTCTGCAAAAATAAACAAAATAAAATAAAACTCAAAATTAAACATGTAGAATAAAGACTCGCAGATAAACATGCAACATGCTAACCACCAAAAAAGAAGACAGTTACGCAAGTGATACATACCAGGCATAAATCTACTTCCAGGTATAGCTTTAGCTCAACATCATTCCCTTTATTTGAACCCTCTCTCAGTTCACTTACCTGAAAACACATCATGTAAGATCACAACACTTAGTTAATCAAGCACTCCCATCGTTTAACAGAATGTAGAAACCATGCACCACAGAAGAAAGATTTCCAGACAAAAATGATCACAATACCAGTCATTGTCACGCTTCAAGAAAATCACTCTAAAGGGTGCTTCATTGGTCTCAGGTCTTAGTACAATAAAAGAAAAACATGTCTGGAGGGTGAGGTGGAGGGGTTTGGGGGGAGAAAGAGACATAGAGGGAGAAATAGACTTGGGGACCAACAGTGGATTAAACATGATTGGAAAAATCGATTCTATACATTAGTAACTGAAGGCATCTATTTTCTAAGCAATGCGAAAATGGTGGATGTCAAAGTTCATACTCAGAAATTTCATTATATTGCAATATTTATTACAATCCTTAGTGGATTGGAGTCTACAATCCACATAACTATATACCTTTCTTAATTATAGCTGCAGATCATATAAACTTGGGCCTAAATCAATCCAAAAACTAGCTTTGGAGGTTGAGTTAGGCCCAAAGTCCATATCATGATATTTGAGAAGGACCAATTCTAATTCTCATTCCATTATTGGCCCCCATATTAAATAGCCCACGCACCATATGTCAAACCTTGGGCGTGAAGTGGCGTATTAATAGTCTGATATCAATCCTTTAAGGGATGGATAGTCACTACAATATGGCTTGGTCAATCCTCACCACTTGATCTACCTTTGGGGATTGAGTTAGGTTCAACATTCATTTTTTTTTACAGAATGACTAGTAATGGAGGATGTCTTCATACCACCACAAGAATATCATCCAAAGATCATTCATTATTTTTCATTTGATGGGACAAGCCAAGGAGGACAAATTTTAATTGGCAGACATAAACATGAAATAAACAAAGAATATCACCAGTAAATCTTAGACGAATAGCACACTACAGAAAGATAGGATATGCAGACATGACTTACGGATTGAATTTCCTCTTGAGCTTTCAAAGCACGATGAGGCCGATATGAATGGTTCTGGCGTTTTTGCCATAACCAGAAACGTTGAAATTGAACAGCTATACCAAATTCCTTAGCAACTTCCTCCTGCAAACAGATATACCATCCGACACATGACATACTTAAAACTTTTGAAGACAAACCAATGACATTAATAAACAAATATGTTTATCGTGTGTGCTCACAATAGTTTTATAAACCCTCACACCCTAACAATTAGAATTCTGTTTGCTCAACTTTTATGAATGTATGATCCTCAATTTTTACTTACATTAGCACTCAAAATCCAAAGCTTTATCTTTTAACTTAGTAACGAGTGCAGAAAGTTAACATTCCATATAGCAAGTTGTTGAACAACAAATCTCACGTGATGCCTCTTTGTTAAACAAGGGCAAACTGAATACATTCTCACAAAGTACATAAAATTGATCATGTTTGGAACGAGCAGTACATCTATAACTTTTCAAATCTGTGAGGCAAAGAATTGAAATAGAATGATACGCACCTTGAATTGAATAAACTGCATCTGCTTTTGAATACGAAAAGTACGCACTTTATCATGATCCACAAGATCAAAATAAATCTCCTTCCCAATTTGTTCACCGATGTCTTCATCACGAGCTACCTGAAAATGAAATGACTAATTTTGTCGAAGAATAAAGAAGCAAAAAGTGAAGGATAGAGAAAAAAGTTGAAGAGACCTTGATGATTTGGTAAAAACGAGCCTCTGCTTTATCCTTTCTCTGTTGTTCCTTTTCTTCTTGCTCTTTCTTCAGCCTCTGAAATTTGATGATGATAAAAGACTACTATGACTGAACTGATAAAAAGAGAAACTAAATCAACAGTATTGAGTAGAAACCCATCCTGAGATGCCCGGTTATGTCCTCATCAACATTGCATATAATCTTTTCCTTGTCACTCTCATATATAAAAATATGTACAGTTGTTGCAAAATATAGAGGAATTCATCGAATTTCAGAAGACCTAAGATCTCACACAATTCTGACATCTAGAAATACTACGTAACCTATGGATAGCAACCAGAATCCACAAAGAACTATGGGGCCAGTTCATGGGGAAAATTTGGCTGCTACTTTTTCAGGTGACTACCTGATGGATTAACTAGAAAAAAAAAGTATCTACGATTAAATAAATTTACAACCTGAAAAGCATTAACATAAATAATATAATTGTCTAGAATTTTTCGTCCTCAAGCCATGGCATACTTGTTGAGATAAGTGACTCCCAATAAAGAATTTTAAACTATGATGACTAGTTGTCGGAAATGCTTAAACCCGAAAAAAAAAAAAAAAGTCTAGTGTACTAAAGCTCCCACTATGCGCAGGGTCATAGGAAGGGCCCGACAACAAGGACCTATTGTACGCAGCATTACCTTGCATTTTAGCAAGAGGTTGTTTCCAAGGCTTGAACCCGTGACCTATCCCAACCAGTATTCTTTCTTCCCCATTATTTACTGCCTTGCCCTTAGTCCCCTTTCATTACTCTTGTCCTATAATAGTGTGCTGAACATACCTGACGACTTTGCACATACTCCAAAAAAGAGGGAACCTTAGGAAAGCGATATTGTTCACCACATTGATTTCGAAGGGATTTCTGAAAGCATATTATATCTCCATCTACCATCTGCAGAGCCAAAATAGTATTGCAAAAAAGATACATAGCTAATAAATCCAGTAGAAGAAACAAAATGAAAAAACTACGGAAAATTCGACAACACAAGCAAAAGCATAAAAAAACAAAAGTGCCAACTGGCAATTGATTGCACGTACCTCACAGTCACAAAAACTCGTATTACTGTCAATGTGTTCACAAATCACATTCGGTTCAAAGTTTATCTCCTGTGAGTAGCAAATCCAGAAAGATCATGTATCATACGTTACGAGTTAAAAGAAAAATTGGTAGGACGAAGAAGAAAACAAACCTCAAAAAAGTCAATTTCTTCATCAGGCAAAAAGCCAGCCAACTCATTCAGCTTTGTTAATATCTCCAGCAGCTTGCTACTTCTGTTTACAAACATTCGCCCGACATACCTGACAACAAAAAGGAAATCAAGCAGAGGAAGACCAAAATACCTAATCAGGGCTTCTCATATATGCAGCCCAAAGAAATTGGACTACAACAACACTTCAAGTTTCAATTCATTAAATTTGGAGAATTAACCCCATTAATATGATATCGTCACTAAGTTCAAAAGCTTTGACCTAGTCTTTCTTCTTTTGGCCCTTTGTGGTTGTAATCTCATGCTAACTACAGTGTAACATTCAGTACTCTATGATGTCTGTTTTAGAACTCTAGATTGATTAAAAGTACAAAGCAGCATTCCATGTACCCGAGTTTTCACAAAATATAATGAGGAGATCTCCAATTCAAGCATGAAATTACTGCCTTGGTTATGTATTCCTGCTTTTAAGAAGCGAGATATAATACCTTATCTTCTCTTCCAAAGGGTCATAAAGTTTGAAAAACAGAAGAATTACTTCCTTGACCTTTCCTGGTGGAGATAAAGGTCGCAGATCCTGCAAGAATACACAAAACAAAATAATCACAAAAGTAAAACATGACGAATAAAGCTACGGACAAAACATGAAACATGTCAATCACAAAGGGAAGAAAATAGGCAAGTGATGTACTACCAAGCATAATTCTACTTCTAGAAACAGTTTTATCTCAGCACTATTCCCTTTATTTGAAACATCTCTCAGTTCACCAACCTGAAAACACATAATGTAAGATCATTAACCACAAGATAAACAAAACACATAATGTAAGATCATTAACACCAAGCTAAACAAGAACTCTAACCGCTTAACAGATTGCACGAACCGCGCAATACAGAAGAAAGGCTGCCGGACAAAAATAATCAACATATCCGGCACAATGTCACATTTCAAGAAATGCACTCTCAAGGGGGCATAAGGGATCACAATACTCAGTCCAATCAAAAGATATGTCTGGAGGATCAGAGGGAGTTGGGGGAACAGAGAGAGAGAGAGAGAGCAACAAATACACCACTCAAGGGGAGCTGAGAGGCTCCAGTACTAAGTCCCGTCAAAAAACATGTCTTGGGGTGGGTGGGGGCAGAGAGAGAGAAAGAGAGAAATGGACGTGTGGACCAGCAATTGGATGAACCAACATGAACAGTAGAAATATTGAACCTATTCAATAGCAACTGAAGAAATATGTTTAGAAAGCAACGTGAAGTCAGTTGCTATCAAGTTTTTAATCACAATTTTCAGGAATTCATTAAGATTGAAATAACTATAACATTCTTTAGTGGATTGGAGTCCATGTAACTTTTCTTTAGTGATGATGGTGGAAGTTGGGGGAAATATAGACAATTACGCCGAGTACCTGCTATCTCTCACCCGCACAAGTATCAGGTTGAGTTCACATAGCTATATTAATTTCTTTATTATTGCAAACAAACAAATTGATCAACCTTAACAAAAGCCTCTTTTTTTGGTAGAAGAGGCTATCGGCGATAGCGTTACACCACTGACCAAAAATTTCATGCTAAGACCATCCTTTCTTTTTGTGTGTGTGGGGGGGGACAAGCCATGGAGAAAAAAAAATCATGTGGAAGACCAATCATGAAATATACAAAGAAAATCAAGTCATAATAATATCTCAAACAAAGAGCACACTGCAGAAAAAATGATTGTCGGATAGAACTTACAGATTGAATTTCCTCTTGAGCTGTCAATGCACGATAAGGTCGATACGTAGAGTTCTCACGTTTTTCCCATAGCCAGTAACGTTGAAATTTCACCGGTATACCAAATGTTCTAGCAACTTCTTCCTGGAAACAGATGTACCCTCAGACAAATGTCGTACTTAAGATTTATGGTGAATGACCAATGACATTCATAACAAATATGTTTATCTTAGTGTAGGGCTACAGAGTGTGGAAGCGTGATAAATTCAACCAAAGATTCCGAGAAATTAATAAAAACAGTAAAATTGACACCAAGGTTTTAGGTGGAAAAACCCTCTTTAAATAGAGGTAAAAAACCACCGGCGAGAGAGCCAAAGATTCCACTAATATTGACGAGAGTACAAAATATTTTCTCGGGACTAACAAGCCAAAATAGCCCCTTACAAATTCTCTACGAGTATAGAAATACTCAACCAAGAAGTAGAGAAAGAAGAAAATATAAAGGAGAGATTGACTATTGAAATGTTGTGTGGGTGTCTTTGCAAATGAAGTAGCATTGGCTTTTATAGCCAAATCTGGACCTCAAAAGTCTTGCCTTCATATATGAATGCAGCCACCGATGTTGAAAACACAAAGTCACAAATGTCTTCATCATCCACAATTGTTGAAATATGAGCAACAATTGTTGACAAAAGGAGAGCAACAACAAATCTCCACCTTGATCTCCTTTTGACCGGAAATACTCTCTCGCCATGAAAACCTGTTAACAATGAATAATACCAGCTAAGTCCAAGCAATGATCGAACTTAGCGGCTGGAAGTGGTTTGGTTAACATATCTGCAGGATTTTCAGTTGTATGGATTTTTTCCACAGTAATTTCTCCTGCATCAACAATATCTCGGATAAAGTGGCGTTTAATATCAATATGCTTGGTCTTTGAGTGATGCTTGCTATTCCTGGCCAAGTGGACAGCACTCTGACTGTCGCAGAACATAACAAGAATGTGTTGTTGTAAACCAAGTTCAGCAACCAAGCCTCGGAGCCAGATAGCCTCTTTCACTCCTTCAGTAGCAGCAATATATTCTGCTTCAGTGGTGGACAAAGCCGCAATGGCTTGAAGTGATGGATACCAACTGATAGCAGAGCCGCAGAGTGTAAAGATATAGGCTGAAAGTGATCTTCTCCGATCTAAATCACCACCGTAGTCGGCGTCAACATAACCAACTACGCCTCCTGGATCAGACCTTTGTCTATCAAATACCAAACCAATATCAGGAGAACCCTTCAAGTAACGAAGGATCCATTTGACAGATTCCCAATGCTGTTTTCCTGGGTTGTGCATGAATCTGCTAACAACACTAACCGCATAAGCCAAATCAGGCCTAGTACATACCATAGTGTACATAAGGCTTCCGACTGCATTAGAATACGGGACATGTGACATGCGCCTTTGTTCCTCTTCTGATTGTGGACACTGATCTGATGACAACTTGAAGTGGGCAGCAAGTGGAGTATTAACAGCTTTGCAATCTCGCATTCCAAATCTGTCAAGCATCTTCATTACATACTTTTTCTGTGATAGAAAAAGTTTTCCAGCTTGACGATCTCTGTTAATCTCCATTCCAACAATCTTCTTGGCAGGACCTAGATCTTTCATATCAAATTCACTGTTGAGCTGCACCTTTAACTTGTCAACAAGAGTTTTATCTCTTGCAGCAATTAACATATCATCAACATATAACAGCAAGTATGATAATTTTTGAAAATAGACGCAGTTATCATAACTACTTCTAGAATAGCCATGTCCAGTCATGAAGGAATCAAACCTTTTATACCATTGTCTTGGTGATTGCTTCAAACCATAAAGAGATTTCTTCAGACGACATACACGGTTCTCCTTTCCAGGAACAACGAACCCCTCTGGCTGCTGGATATAAATTTCTTCCTCAAGATTACCATGAAGAAAAGCAGTTTTCACATCTAACTGTTCCAGCTCCAAATCATACAAGGCAACTAGAGCAAGTAATACACGAATTGAAGAATGACGAACAACGGGAGAAAATACTTCGTTAAAGTCAATACCTTCCTGTTGATCAAAACCTCTTACTACGAATCTTGCTTTGTACCTTGCATTTTCAACACCGGGGATGCCTTCTTTTCTCTTAAAAATCCATTTGCAACTAATGACTCGCTTGCCTTCTAGTAACATCACCAAATCCCATGTTTCATTTTTTAGAAGACTCTTGACTTCTTCTTGCATAGCAGCAGTCCACTTTGTTGAGTCATCACCAGAGATAGCTTCAGAATAATTCTTGGGTTCACCATCTTCACCCATATCTTGTGCAACAGTCAATGCATAAGCAATGTTGGCAGATTCTGTGATCAGTCTTTGAGTCGGTTTTCTTGGCATTTGTTGTGGAAGTTCTTGAGCCATAGACCATGGTTGTGGTAAACCTCGACGTTGAGGTGGATGTTGTCGTGGACTCATTTGTTCAGCAGTGACTTCATCTTCTTGAGTAGTGGAAGAATTAGGGATATTTGCTTCCAAAATGGGAGCTTCAGTCTCAAACTCCACCTTCTCTCGAACATCCTCCTGATCACCTGTATCAGTGGAGGGAACAACAGTTTCTTTTTCAGAAGATAGCATACCATTTTCACTAAAGGTTACATTCCGACTATGAAATATTTTGCGAGATTCAGGGTCATACAAACGATAGCCTTTAACCCCTAGGCCATAACCTAAGAAAATGCATTTCTTAACACGAGGTTCCATTTTTCCCTCGTTCACATGAGAATAAGCAGGGCAACCAAATATTCTAAAATTAGAATAATCAACAGGGTTACCTGACCAAACTTCTTCTGGAATTTTGCAGTCGAGTGATCGATTTGGTGAGCGATTTATCAAGTAGCATGATGTTGAAGCTGCTTCTGCCCAAAATTCTTTCCCCAGAGTAGAATGGGAGAGCATACAACGAACTTTCTCCAAGATAGTTCTGTTCATCCTTTCAGCAACTCCGTTTTGTTGTGGAGTTCTTGGAACGGTGAAATGTCTGGCAATACCTTCTTTCTTGCAGAAATCATTAAACTCATTAGAACAAAATTCGAGGCCATTGTCTGTCCTTAGCCTCTTGATCTTCTCGCCAGTCTGGTTCTCAATTAATAATTTCCACTCTTTAAAGGTGGAAAAAACTTCATTCTTTTGCTTGAGAAAATATACCCAGAGTTTACGTGAAAAATCATCAATAAATGTCAACATATAATGACATTTACCTCTGGAGGGAACTCTCGATGGACCCCAAAGATCTGAATGGATGTAGTCCAAAGTACCTTTGGTCCTGTGAATGGCTTTTGAAAAGCTAACCTTTCTCTGCTTACCAAAAATGCAATGCTCGCAGAAATCGACCTTACCGGTACAATGGTTGCCAAGATAGCCTTTCTTTTTGAGAATTTGGATTCCCTTCTCACTCATGTGGCCCAACCTCAAATGCCACAACTTCGTGTTGTCTTTGTTGGATGAGGCGACGGCTGCAGAACCTATAACAGTTGAACCCTGAAGCAAATACAAACTACTAGATCGAATTGCCTTTAGTAACACAAGAGCTCCTTTGGACACTTTTAAAACTCCACCTTCAGCTGAGTATCTACACCCTTGAGATTCAAGAGTGCCTAGGGAAATGAGATTCCATTTCAAATCAGGGACATGTCTGACACTGGTCAAAGTTCTAACGACTCCATCATGTGTCTTGATTTTGATTGTGCCTTTGCCGACAACTTTGCATTGAGCATCGTTGCCCATTAAGACAAGACCACCATTAAAAGATTCATAGGTGGTAAACCAGTCTCTATTAGGAGACATATGAAATGTACAACCAGAATCAAGAACCCACTCATTTTTTGACCTTTGATCAATACCAGAAGCAATAAAACACTCTCCATCAGATTCGGTTTCTACAAAACTAGCTTCGGCAGATTTTTCGGGTTGCTTACCCTTATCTTCTCTGTTTTGCTTATTTTTCAATTTGTAGCACTCAGAGATTTCATGATTTCTTTTCTTGCAATAACGACAATACTTAGAGTTTTTACCTTTGGATTTGGATTGGTTTTTACCGCTAGCACCTACTTCGTGGTTTCTCCCTCTAACTACTAGTCCCTCACCCGAACTTTCAGAATGAATTTGGGTATCAAATTTTTCTTTGGACAGTAGGTTAGACTTGACATCATCAAAGCTCAAGGTAGCATTATTACCATATAGCATAATTTCTTTGAAATGTCTATATGAGGGTGGCAAAGAAACAATAAGTAGTACGACTTTATCCTCATCATCAATTTCGACATCCAGATTTTCCAAATCAATTATGATGGAATTAAATTCACCAAGATGAGATTGGATGGGTGTACCTTCAGACATACGGAGCGTGAAAAGTCGCTCCTTTAATCGGAGTTTATTTGCAAGACTTTTGGTCATGTACAGAGACTCCAATTTACTCCATATGCCGGCTCCAGTTTTCTCATTGATGACTTCGCGTAGCACCTCACGGGACAAGCATAATTGGATTGTGGATAACGTCTTTTCATCCGTCTCTTCCCACTGCTCCTCTGTTGTAGTGGCTGGCTTCGCCGATTTGCCGGACAGAACCTTCTTTAGGCCATTCTGGGTAAGAACAGCCAGCATCTAGACTCGCCAGATAGCAAAACTAATTTTACCATCAAATTTCTCAATATCGAACTTCGTCGACATTTTTAATAAAAAAATCCCGGTTGAATTATCGTGGCTTTGATACCAATTTGTAGGGCTACAGAGTGTGGAAGCGTGATAAATTCAACCAAAGATTCCGAGAAATTAATAAAAACAGTAAAATTGACACCAAGGTTTTAGGTGGAAAAACCCTCTTTAAATAGAGGTAAAAAACCACCGGCGAGAGAGCCAAAGATTCCACTAATATTGACGAGAGTACAAAATATTTTCTCGGGACTAACAAGACAAAATAGCCCCTTACAAATTCTCTACGAGTATAGAAATACTCAACCAAGAAGTAGAGAAAGAAGAAAATATAAAGGAGAGATTGGCTATTGAAATGTTGTGTGGGTGTCTTTGCAAATGAAGTAGCATTGGCTTTTATAGCCAAATCTGGACCTCAAAAGTCTTGCCTTCATATATGAATGCAGCCACCGATGTTGAAAACACAAAGTCACAAATGTCTTCATCATCCACAATTGTTGAAATATGAGCAACAATTGTTGACAAAAGGAGAGCAACAATTGTTGACCAACACTTAGCAATAAAATTGAGAACCTCAAACCCAAACCTTCAGAACTCTATATTTAAGATTGTGTATGTTCTCCTTAATCTTTTACAAACCTTAACACTCAGAACTCAAAGTTTTATCTTTTAACTCAATGTAAAGCACAAGTATAGAAGGTTACATTCAAATTTCAAGTTGTAGAAGCAAATTTTACATGACAGCTCTTTATTAAGCAAAGGGCTAACTGAATTCATTCTCCTGCAGTGTATAACATTGCTTGTCATGTTTGGTAAGAGCAATATGGAATAAACTTTGCTATCCTAAGAGTAAAAAAAATGCAACAGAATAACAAATATACCTTGAATTGAGTAAATGGCATCTGCTTCAGTATACGAAAAGCACGCACTTTATCATGATCCACAAGATCAAAATAAATCTCCTTTCCGATTTGTTCACCGAGGTCTTCATCACGAGCTACCTGAAAATGAAATGAAATGAAAAAAATCAATTAAACATTTCCAAGATAGAAAGATGTGATGCAAAAAGCAAAGGACAACACTAAAAGTTGAAAGAAACCTTGATGATTGTATAGAGGCGAGCCTCTTCACCCTCCTTTCTTTTTTGTTCCTTTTCTTCTTGCTCTTTCCTCAGTCTTATCTGAAAGTTGAGGTAGATAAAGATTTCCATCACTGAAGCAATTAGAAACAAAAACCCTTTTGGATAGCTTTGTAGTTTTTGGCTTAAAAACAAGTGTTTATAAGCACTTTTTTAAGCACTTTTTTAATTTACCCAAACACTACAAAAGTGTTTAAAAGATATTTTGGCTTAAGAGAACTTGAAATAAGCCAATCCAAACAGGCTCTAAATAAGCAAAATTGAGTAGAAACACACCTAAGATGCTTGGCTATGTTGTTTTCATCCACATTGCACATAATAATTTCCTTGTCACTTTCACATATTTAAGCAAGCAACTAGGCATTTGAATACTTTAGTAGAAAGCATGGTGAGTTATTGCCAAATTATAGACTACTGGTATTTATCAAATTTCCAACGGCCTAAGACATTGGCAATGGACAGACATCAGAATCCATCGGAAAAACTGGGGTACCAGTTAAACAGAAATCGTTGTACTTTTACAGGAAGCTAGCTGTCAGGAAAATACTGATTAAATAAATAATTTGTTTCTGAATAGTTATTGACATTCCGAAATGTATAACTAGTTGTCAACAATTTCTTATTAACTCTCCCCAACTGTGAAAATCTCACTCACTATCGAATGAAAAGATAGACTAATTAAGCTACATTGAGCAGAGAAGAAGGAAAGAGGAAGAAGAACTGTTTTAGTAACTGTCATGTGTATGTATTGGTTCACCTGAGCATCTATATATTGTTGGGAAAAATGGACTATTTTTCCTGCCCCTTTCGGACCGCTTTCAAGCAGAAAATAACAGAGAAATTAAAGAGAATAACAACACAAAGATTTAATGTGGAAAACTCCCCAATTGGAGAAAAACCACGGACCTCCCAGAAAAATATTCACTATATGAAAATTATTACACCATACAATACACAATATTTTTCTCACACACCCTCACTTCCTAAAATACTATTCTCAAAGAGATCTCCAAGAGAATTATCTCTAAACCTCTTTAATAGTAAACAAGGAAAAGAATATTTTTGTGTGTATCAACAATGAAGGAGGTAGAGGTTTATTTATAACTCTCAACCTCCTCCCAACCAAAGTAAATTTCTGATGTGGGAGGTTTTCTTTTCTTCAAAACAACTTCAACAAATCTCCACCTTTTGAAGAGAAGAAAATGCAATCCGTTGGCCCTTTATAGTTGTCCAGCTACACATAACAAAATCAGTTCTCCACCTGACTCTAAACTCGGCCAACCATGTGTAACTGCAGCTTTCACATTGTCTGCTACTGACAATCATAATTCTAAATTCAAGAATTATCATACCCCCACCATAAAGAGTACATCCACTCAGATTGAAAAACCAATCCAAGAATTTTCACTTGCAATCACTTCCTAATTTCAAGAATTTCATTTTCAGCACATGTCGAAAAACTTGCTAATAACTTATGGTCCAACTCTCTTATTGATTTCTTTGAGAGTTCATTAGCCATCGATATCCTTTCCACCACACACCTTGCATCACCTATCAACTAATGCCCATGTGCAAACTTGTGGACCATCTACCAATTAAACATCCTCTTCCATGGCAATTCTAAAGGTAGCATTCATGCTATGAGTATTTTCATCTTTCTTACAAAGAAATATCATCCCACTGTTCTAGGGAGACAACATTGACAGCATTTTCTTTGGAGCTTCCAGCCGAACTAGCCCCATTATTTGGACAATTATTTTTAACATGTCCCGATTGTTTACAATTCCAGCAGATGACCTTCTTCTTGGAGCTTTGCTTCCATTTTCCTTTAACAACAAGAGCTGAATCTTCTAGAGATTTTTCATCTTCATTCTTTAATCTTTTTCCCTCAGAAATCAATTTGCTTGTCACTTCTGAGAAAATCACAGTTTCCTTCCCATATATTAAAATGGGTTGCATGTGCTTATAGGAAGATGGAAGAGACCAGATGAGTCAAAGTGTCTTGTCTTCATCATCAATTTTCACTCCAATAGATTCCAATTCAGAAACAATCTCATTCAAAACACTCAGATGATCAGAAATAGTTGTACCTTCAGCTATTTGCAATTTAAGAAATTGCTCCTTCAAATATAACCTATTTGAAATACTTTTGGTTTGGTACAATTCTTTAAGTTTCTCCCACAAATCCTTTGTTGTAGACAATCCAATCATATTAGCAAGAATATTTTTAGCTAAACACAAGCGAATTTGACTTGCCGCTTTCATGTCTAGCTCTTCCCATTCTTCATCACTAATTCTAGATTTTTCTGAGTCTTTACTGTTTTCAGATTTTTCTGAATCCTTATCACCTTTTCCGCTAGTTGGTCTCTCTTTCAATGCCTTGTGTAATCCAGATTGGATTAACAATCCTTGACTTGCACTTGCCACAAGCCAAAATTAATTCTCCCATCAAATTTCTCAATCTCAAATTTTGTCCCCATTTTGTTTATCAGTACTAATAAATGGATAATAGTAATATAAAGTACCCACTAAATTAGTTCCTAGGAAAGAGAGGTGGATCACAAAGGATACACTTAAGTACCAAGTCTTTCCTTAGCCAGAACCTTTTTAGATGGTACTTATTCCCACTATTACCAAATATACAAGTACCCCAAAGTAACTCCACCAGAATAGCAAACTCCACCGGAATCAGACTCCACTTGCTACTCCATCGGGACGAAACTTCTACTTGAGAACAATAATTCTAATTCAGAAATTTTCTCTGATGTGGAAGATTAGACAAAGCTGCAATCACGGAGAATACCAAAATTTTAAAAGAATTATTCCACACCGAAGGCTCTGATACCACTTGTTGGAAAAAATAGACTATTTTTCCCGCCCCTTCCGAACCGCTTTCAAGTAGAAAATAACAGAGAAATTAAAGAGAATAACAACACAGAGATTTAACATGGAAAACTCCCCAATTGGAGAAAAACCACGGGCCTCCAAGAAAAATATTCACTATATGAAAATTATTACACCATACAATACACAATATTTTTCTCACACACCCTTACTTCCTAAAATATCATTCTCAAAGAGATCTTCAAGAGAATTATCTCTAAACCTCTTTAATAGTAAACAAGAAAAAGAATATTTTTGTGTGGATCAACAATGAAGGAGGTGGAAGTTTATTTATAACTCTCAACCTCCTCCCAATCAAAGTAAATTTTCGATGTGGGAGATTTTCTTTTCTTCAAAACAACTTCAACATATATAGATGAGGGTACATATTCTAGAATCATCTAGAAGCTTCTCAGCTATCAACTCAAATACACTACTTAGCTGTCAGCTCACCATTTGATTAACAAACTAACTAACTCTCTCAAAGATGTTCAGTAAAATCCAATGTAACACTAACTATTCTAGCTAACTGAGTGTGCATCCCAGTAACTAACTAGTTGAATAGTTATTAACTAACTAGTTAATGAGGATAGATTCCAACACTCCCCCTCAAGCTGAAGGGTGCAGAATGTTCAGCACACCAATCTTGCTTAATAGAAGAGAATGTTGATCATGGCCCAGGCTCTTAGTTAAAATATCTGCTATCTGTAGATGTGTAGGAATGTATAGAGTTTGCACTAAACCACTCTTGATTTCATCCCTAATGAAGTGACAATCAATCTCTATATGCTTTGTTCTCTCATGAAAGATGGAATTGACCGCCAATTGTATAGTTGACTTGCCATCACTAAACAAGGTGATAGGCTTAGAAAAGGCACATTTAACTCTGCAAACAACCCTTCTAGCCAAGTGAGCTCTGCAATAGCTGAGGCCATGCCTCTGTACTCAGCCTCAGCTGAGCTTCTAGACACTATGTGTTGTTTCTTTGACTTCCAGGATATCAAGGATACACCAAATTGTACTACATAGCCAGTGACAGACCTTCTGGTATTGGGACAGGCTGCCCAATCTGAGTCACACCAACACACCAAGTCTATATTAGTCTGAGCCTTCAACCAGATACCTTACTTTGACCAACTAAGCCTTTCAGATATCTGACCACCCTATATGCAGCTTCTAGATTAGATCTTTTAGGCATTTGCATAAACTTGACTCGGTGTTTGAAAAGCATAACTAATGTCTGGCCTGGTAATAGTTGCATACATAAGTTTTCCAACTAGTCTCTCATATGAAGTTACATCCTGTAAGACCACATTACCAGAAATACCTACAACTTTATCATATTCCATTGATATTAGCTTGAAATTAGACTCCAGCGGTGTAAGGGCGGGCTTTGCACCTGCAAGACCAGTCTCAGAGATTAACTCCAGGATGTATTTCCTTTGGTTCAGTATAACCCCTTGTTTTTATCTCAAAACCTCAATCCCAAGAACACATTTAAGCTCTCCCAAGTTCTCGAGCTTAAAATGCCTGTGCAACACCTCTTTTGCCTTAAAAATCATAAATTCATTGTCTCTAGTGATGAGCAAATCATCCACATAAATTAATACTATCACCATCCCTTCTGGTTTCTTCAAAGTAACCAAAAAGTAATCATAAGCACTTTGAGTGAAACCAACAGTTATAAGTGTTGTTGTGAGCTTGATATTCTATTGTCTAGAGGCTTGCTTAAATCCATAAAGTGATTTAAGCAACCTACATACCTTATTGTTAAATATTGATTCAAAGATCGTTAGTGTTTCCTAGTTAGTTGGCAGAGCAACACATTTGTTAGGAGTCCTAGTTTAGTTAAAGCATATCTCTATTAGTTGCTAATATTAAGGTTAGTAGATAATTAATCGTCGAGTTAGTGGGTATGTTTTTCAATAAATGGTTAGGTTTTTTCTAATTCCTATTTAAAGAGTCCTATGTAACCTGGTTTAGTTGAATGAATGAAAAATACATGTGAAGTTCTCTGCAACTATATTCTTCCTCTTATCATTGCTCCTCTTTTTCTTCAATTCCCCAACACTTATGTTGTCCTTTCTGTTGAAAGCCTTTAGGCATCTTCATATATACTTCTTATTTAGATCTCCTTGTAGAAAAGCATTATAGACATCCATTTGGTACAAGCAACATTCTCTTGAGACAGCAAGAACAATAACAGATCTGACAGTCACCATCTTTGCCACAGGTGAAAAGGTAAAAATGTTAGCAGAGATCCAGAACTCCATGGATTTCTCCTTCTAACTTCTGTGATGAACCCACTCTGATAACATGTGAAAATCTTACTAACTATCGAATGAAAAGATAGACTAATTAAGCTACATTTAGCAGAGAAGAAGGAAAGAGGAAGAAGAGCTGTTTTAGTAACTGTAGTGTGTATGTAGTGTTTCACCTGAGCATCTATATATAGATGAGGGTACATATTCCAGAATCATCTAGAAGCTTCTCAGCTATCAACTCAATTACACCACTTAGCTGTCAGCTCACCATCCGACTAACAAACTAACTCTCTCAAAGATGTACAGTAAAACCCAAGGTAACAGTAACTCTTCTAGCTAACTGAGTGTGCATCACAGCAACTAATTATTTGATTAGTTATTAACTAACTAGCTCATGAGGATAGATTCCAACACCAACCAGTTCCCTTTCTTCCCCATCTTTTCTTGTCTAACCCTTCCGTTACTCTACTATAAGAGTGTGCAGCACATACCTGTCTATTGAGCACATAGTCCAAATACGAAGGAACCTCAGGAAAGCGATACTGTTCACTGCATTGATTTCGAATAGATTTCTGAAAGCAAATTATATCCCCGTCTCCTATCTGCAAAGCCAGAGGAGTGTAGCATAAATCTTTTCATTGCAAATAAATTCACCAGAAGAAACAAAGATTACTGAAGGAAATCGACTATCCCAGCAAATGCAAAAAAAAAACCACCCAAAGTGTCACTGGCAAATGATTGCACATACCACACATTCACGAAAACTCATATTACTGTCGATGTATTCACACACCACATGGGGTTCAAATTTTATTTCCTGTGAAGAACAAACCTGAACATAACATATCATATCTTTATAGTTAAAAAAATTGATGGCAAGAGAAGAAGAAAACGTACCTCAAAAAGTTCAATTTCTTCATCAGCCGAAAAGCCAGCCAACTCATTTATCTTTGTTAATACATCCAGTGGCTTGTCACTTTCTTTTACAAAAAGTCGTCCAACGTATCTAACAAGAAAAAGGATCTTAAATGGAGAAAGACCATAAAACCTCATCCGCAGCATGGCTTCTCATACATGCAGCCCCAAGCAATTGGACTTTAACAGCACTTCAAGTTTCAAATTCATTAAATTTTGAACTATTCTTATTAACATGATGGCCTCATCAAATCCAAAACGTTGACCTAAACTTCTTTTTAACCCTTTATGTTTTATATGCTAACTACAGAGTCTCATTGCACAAAAGTCAAAAGTACAAAGCACCTATAGAGATTCCTATATGTAGTCGTGTTTCCTTATAACGAATGAGGTTCCATATTCAAACATGAAAATCACTACTACAGTTAAAGTAATCCATCTATAGAGAGGCAAGATGTAATACCTTATCTTCTCTATCAGAGGGTCATACAGTTTGAAAAAGAGAAGAACATCTTCCTTGATCTTCTCTTGTGGAGGAAAAGGTCGCAAATCCTGGAAGGATACACAAAATAAAGTAAGTCCAAAAGTAAAACATGTTAACTAAAGCCTCACAAAGAAACATGCAGCAAGTGAATCACCGAAAGGTAAGACAAGTAGGCAAGGAATATGCATTACCAAACATAATTCTACTTCCAGAAATAGTTTCAGCTCAGCATTATTCTCTTTGTTTGAAACCTCTCTCAGTTGGCCAACCTGAAAACACATCATAGATGATCATTACCACCAAGTTATTTCAAGCACTCCCTCTGTTTAACAGATTGTAAAAGCCATGTACAGCAGAAAAAAGATTTCCAGTCAAAAATGATCAAAGTACTTGCCACAATTGTCACAATTCAAGAAAATCAGGCTTGATGGATCCCAAGTACTTAGTCCAGCCAAAAAGCATGTCTGGAGAGTGGGACGGAGGGAGCTAAAGAGAGAGTTAAGTGAAAAACAGATTTGTGGACCAGCAATGGATGAACAAACATGATAAGGAAAATTGGTTCTATTCACTAGCAACTGAAGAAACTTATTTTACTAAGTAAGGTGAAATTGAAGGATGTCAAGTACATAATCAGAACTTTTAGGAAGTCCATACGACTTCTCTCACCAGCACAAGTACCAAGTTGAATCCACATAACTATATTACCTTCGTTATTCTTGAAAACATAAAAATTGTTTAACCTTACCTATAACCCTCTTTTTTCGGACGAAGACAGATCAAGCACAAGCAATTAACGGATGAAACTGTCAACTTACCTATAAGTCTCTTTTTCGGGCGAAGACAAATAATTTCTTGTGTTGGATTTGTCTTCGTCCAAAAAAAAAAAAACTATAGGTAAGATTTTATATGTGTGTGTGGGTATATATATATGTTATGATCGGACAAAATAAGCAAACCACAAACAAAAGAAAAACAACAAGAACACAGATTTTACGTGGAAACCCTTGACAGGAAAAACCACGGGCAAAGGCAGAGGAAATTCACTATGAAGGAGAGGAATACAAGGTGGAGACGATAGTCTCAATTTCGTGTATATAAAAAACACTCGAAACAGCCCACTAAACGCACTTATATAATACGTGCGTACAAATAAATCTTAGGCCCAAAAATACAGGTCCATACCCCACAAAAAATCACAAACATTGGTTGCACCGCAAACTTTTCAGGCCCGGATCAACAGAATTCGGTCACAAACTCTTACAATATATATATTGAATTTCTGATAATGGCCAATAGCTTCACGTCAATGCCAATATCATGCTAAGATCATTCTTTTTTCATGTGACGGGATAAGCCAAGGAGAATAAGTTTTATGTGGAAGAAAATATGGAATATACAAAGAACATCATCATAAAACTTCAAGCATAACTCAAACAAAGAGGAAATTGCAGAAAGACAGGGTTGTCAGACAGAACTTACGGGTTGAATTTCTTCTTGAGCTGTCAATGTACGATAAGGCCGATAAGTATGGTTCTTGCGTTCTGCCCATAGCCAGTAACGTTGAAACTGCACTGGTACACCAAATGCCTTAGCAACTTCCTCCTGGAAACAGAAGTACCATTAGACACATGCCATACTTAATACTTACAGCAATTGACCATTGACATTCATAACAAATATATTTATCTTGTTTGCTGAGAGAGCACAAATAAGTTAGTGAACTCTCACACCCTAGCAACTAGAACTCCGTATTCTCAATTTTTATGATTGTTTATTGCATCCTTCAATTTTACCTGCAGTAGCACTCAGAATTCAAAGTTTTATCTTTCAACTCAATATAAACCACAAGTATAAAAAAACCTAGAAGTCCATGTTTCAAGTTGTAGAAGCATGAAATTTCACATGACGCCTCTTTATTAACAGGGGCAAACTGAATTCATTCTCATGCACACACTATTGCATGCCATTTTTAGTAAGAACAAGACAGCTATAGCTTTTCAAATTTATCGGAAAAAGAAATGCAACAGAATGATAAATGTACCTTGAATTTAGTAAATGTCATTTGTTTCTCAATGTGAAATATATGCACTTTATCATGATCGACAAGATCAAAATAAATTTCCTTTCCAATTTGTTCACCTAGGTCTTCATCACGAGATACCTGAAAATGAAATAACTTATTTCAGTTAAAACATTTTCTAAATATAACTATGCAAGAGTAAAGAATAAAAATTAAAAGTTGAGAAACCTTGATGATTGTGTACAGACAAGCCTCAGATTTTTCCGTTCTCTTTTGTTCCTTTTCTTCTTGCTTTTGCTTCAGTTTCATCTGAAATTTTGAGGTTTATGAAAAAGATTATTATGAAACTAAATCAATAGTATTGAGTAGAAACCTACCCTGATATGCTTGACTATATTCTTCTCATCCACATGGCATATGTTGGAGTCTCACATCGGTGGGTTAAAGGGTTCTTGGTCTCCTTATATGATCTTGGGCAATCCTCCCCTCATGAGCTAGCTTTTGAGGTTGAGTTAGGCCAAAGGTCCATTTCTTTATCATGGTATCAGAGCCAGGCCCACCCAGTTCATTGTTTCCGATGTTGGGCCCCCCGTCTTATATTGTCTACGCTCCAGATGTCCTACAACCTCAAAAGCTAGCTCATGAGGGGAGGATTGTCCAAGATCATATAAGGAGACCAAGGACCCTTTAACCCGCCGATGTGGGACTCCAACACCCCCCGCAAGCCCAGGGCTGAACATCTGGAGCGTAGACAATATAAGACGGGGGCCCAACATCGAAAACAATGAACTGGGTGGGCCTGGCTCTAATACCATGATAAAGAAATGGACCTTGGGCCTAACTCAACCTCAAAAGCTAGCTCATGAGGGGAGGATTGCCCAAGATCATATAAGGAGACCAAGGACCCTTTAACCTACCGATGTGGGACTCCAACAGCATATAATTATTTCCTTGTAACTTTCAAATATAAAAAAAGAATATACACGTTTCAATTTATGGAATTTCAGACGGCCCTACGAATGGACAGTCTTAGATGCTCTATGATACAGTGTATACATGGATGTTGTCTTTCTATCGTTCATTACTCTAACTTTCTCTATTAATATTATTTTTGCATAAGTTTTATTAAGAAGTGCACGTTAAGTGCCGATCAGAGCCTTTAAGAATTGCATCGTGACATTAACACAACAACACACAAATAAATTCAGCAGTTATAAATCCAAGAAATCAATAGTTTCAAAACTATACAAAACACAACAATTTTGAATGAAACAAAAAATACCCAAACAGAGTAAAACTGTAGAGCAAAGTGAATACACAGAACAACACAGCTAATAAATTCACTAACAATCACATTTTAAGGAGAAATTTTAGGTCAACTGAGCACCTTGATGATCACATCAGACTATATTTAGCATGTTTACTTTCAAAACTGCACCGAGAAAAGCTATTGTATACAAAAAATACGCAAACCAAAGAGAAACCATAAAACAAAATGAATACACACAGCAACATAACAAAATAAATTCAGTAACAATCGCATTTTTAAAAGAAGTTGCAGGTCAACTTCAGAAAGAAATCACAATGGACTACATTCAGCACATTTATTTTCAAAACTACACTGAAAAAAGCTATTGTAAGCAAAAAAATATGCAAAAACAGAGTGAAACTGAATAAAAACAAAAATTTGATATGTATAAGAAATTTTAGGTCAATAACACACAACATTCACATTGGACTATATTCAGCACATTAATGTTCAAAAGTAACACCAATAAAAAGCTACTATAAGCAAAAACAAATATGCAAAGTAGAGTAAAATCTATATTCGGAATTGTTTGGTAGGGCGTATAAAAATGGTGCAGAATATGATATATTTAGTAATGCTGTTTTAGGAAAAGTAATGTTGATATTAGATATTGTGAGATTTCTTATGCAGTGTTTGGTTTGGTCTATTAAAAATAATAGGTATTGCATAATTTCAAGGTGGAAAGTATGTGGAAGAGGTTTTGAGGGGCAACCGTCTTCAGACATGCATTACTAATTCCATGTATTAGTTAGGCATAATATATAAACATGACCTTTAACTTGACACTAAATTATAACTATGACCTTTTAACTTTGTCAGTGCACAAGTAAGCCCTTTAACTATATAAAAGTTGAACAAAAATACACTCCAATTCAGCAACTTACATGCGTAAATCTCAATCGCTCCTACGTGTATTAGTAATTCACTCACATGTTGCCATCTAATAAAAAAGACACATTATAAGTATGACCTTTTAACTTTGTAAGTGCACAAATAGGCTCTTTTTAACTATAGAAAAACTGAACAAAAAAACACTCTAATTCTAACTCTAACGGGCGTGATTTTGAGTGTATACATGCATTTTGCAGGATTAGAGAGTTTTTTGTCAAGCTTTTATATAGTTAAAAGGGTTATTGTGCATTGATAAAGTTAAAAGATCATAGTTATAATTTGATGTCAAGTTAAAAGGTTCTGTTTATGCATTATGCCTATTAGTTATATACATGTTGAAAAAGTATACCAAATAAGGTCCTAGGAATACGTAATGCTAATCCAAGTGTTATCTTTTAATGCGCTCTACCAAACGACTGCTAAAAACAAATGGAATTGCAGAGACATAAGTTATAGAGAGATGAAGAGGAAAATTATTACATTAACCGGAGGAGGAGTGATGAGAGACAGAGCTGGAAAATGGGAGGGTAAACTGGCGGCAACTTAGTTGAGTTGGAGAAGACGAAAAAGGAAGTGGAGAAGGTTTTAAATTAAACTGGATGGTCCTTTGATTTCCCGGTGCGTTTTCCATATTAAAACAGTGACAAAAGAGATCGTTCTCATTCTAAAGATTAAGTTAAAGTGACCTATTATACACCTAAATTATATAAAGTGACTATTACCTTCTCGTGAAACTCATTTTAAAGCGCATTTCTTATATTCGTTTTAGGCGCGTTTCTTATACTCATTTTAGACGCGTTCAGCTTTTTGAATAACAAAAATAAACGGCTAAAAACATTAAAAGTACATCACGGATCTATCTCATTCTTATTTAAGCTAATTTGGGGCTCCAAACTAAGAACCCTAATTTTAAATTTGTCTTTTAAAATCGAAATTGAAGATTATTTGTTTGAAGAATTGGTAACTAAGGGTTCGTTTGGCCATGGATATTTTTCCATTTTTTCCGAAAAAAATTTCCGGAGTTGAAAATTATGGTGTTTGGCCATGAAACTTTGAAAAACAATTCGGGAATAAAATTTCGAAAATGGAAAACGACTTTTTGTTGTTTTCCCTTTTTTTCACTTCCAATTTCAACTTCCATTATTATTACATATAACTTCAATCTTTAAATTTTTACACAAATCCCTCTTATTAATTAAATTCCGTAATTTTTTTTAAAAAGATCAAATTCAATAAAATAATTAATTCAAGTGAAAATAATTAAGAATTTTTATCAACAAATTTAAGAATATATAAAATATATTTATATCTATCAATCATATTTATCAAAATATATTTTTATCTATTTAATCAATTATGGTTAGATAAACTTATTTAGCTCGTGCTTGTAATATTTTTATTCAAATTTTGGAAGAATAACAATCGTAATAATTAGTTTGTTGTTAATTATTTTATCAATTGAAGACATGTAAATTGTTTTCTCAACA
The DNA here is from genome assembly GCA_030864225.1 of Capsicum baccatum var. pendulum. Classification (NCBI taxonomy): domain Eukaryota; kingdom Viridiplantae; phylum Streptophyta; class Magnoliopsida; order Solanales; family Solanaceae; genus Capsicum; species Capsicum baccatum. The sequence goes on along the minus strand of CM061552.1, from coordinate 279,258,518 downwards.
TTTGGTTGTATGTTAGTAGGTAAATTAGTAGTTGGGTGATTTTGATAATTTTTAAAAGTTGAGTGCATAAAATCATATTTAAAAAAGATTTTTTCAAAATTCTAAAAAAAAAATCAAAAAGACATGGTCAAACACAACTCCAACTCCAACTCCGGAAAAAAGTAATTTTCATGGCCAAACGGCTACTAAATCTTTTTAATCATTCGATTTTTTGCTATATTGATGATTATTTTGTCTTAATTTTGTTGCAATTTTGGTAATTTTTCTTCCTTAAGAGTTTGTTCAACCTCTCTTAAAACTTGTTTTCTTAATCAAGGTACTTTAATGGCTAAGATAAGTTTTAGTAAACTTTGTAAGCAAGAAGAAGATCATGAGTTGGATGAGATTCTATGGAAACATGACATCTTTTGCCTTTGATGACTTCATAGACCTCAAGAAATTTGGATAGACGATATTAGACTGGTCCTTACTATGGGGTAAGTGAGTTTTCCCTTCAAATATTGACCATGAATAGTATATACGAATCTAATTGCTTTCATATTAGAATACTAGATCATGCGATTTCTGACTTTGGAAGGATGATTCTATTGATGAACGATCCAAATTTGTTATTCCTAAATTGTTGGGAAAAATTAGGGAGTTTGAGGAAAGAGTTGAATCTTCGACAAATTGTGATTTTATGAACACAAAATAGTTGATGACAAGACTACTAGGACAACCAAATCCGGGGAAAGCAAAATAGACATGAACAAAATAAAGTTGCAAATGGACAACTTCAGGATGATTTGAAGATGATGAAGGCAAATCAGAAGAAATGGAAGATCAAGTTGGCTAAGTCTAAGAAAAGGGAAAAACAACTTTGGACTACTCTTATTTGCGTATGTATTTTGGGTGTTAGTTTTCTATTTCAATTCATGTTCTTGAAAGGAGCTCCAAGAAGGCTGCCCTAAACTAAGTGTCATGACCCGAACTAGGGCCTGGCCGCGACGGACATCCCGAACCACAAAGGCCCGGACATCCTACTCTATCCGATCTGATAATCATGCACAACATTCATATAATAAAAGAAAATGTAGAATTATAATCTAATACGAAAACATGGTCATACTCTGATTCAAATTTACTATAAAGAATGAAATCCAATATCAACTAAACAACATCTGAACTAGTCTGCGAAATCTCTACTACATCTGAACATTACAACTGTCTGAAACTGGGACAAGGCCCCCAGTAGACCTAAATCAAAATAAATAACATAATTTGAAAGACACAGGCCTTCTGGAATAAAGAAGGCTCACCAACTGCACACTTCTTTGCTGTCTGAAAACTCTACTATTTAGCAGGGCCTCTGAACTGAGCTTTAGATCCTAGGAGGTAGGGGTCAATACAAATGTACTGGTATGTGAAACAACTCAAAATACATGTGTTTATACAAAATAGATGATAGCCTTTCATAAAAATAATGATCAAGTACATAAGTAAAATACATGGGCATACTTTAATAATTTCAAAACAATTCTTCACAACCTTGACCCACTCTTTATTATTCTTCTGAGCTAGTCAGTACACCCTGCAAATCTGTAATCCCACGGGCTATATGGGATTCGCCCTTAACTCGGTGGCCAAGACCCCAATCCAAGTAGCCGCTAGGATTGGAGCTGGTGATACCCCCCATGTGAGCACATCGTAGGAATCCCCCCATATGAGATGTCCTAAGTATTTTCATTATCCTTCCATACAGGATACAACATCATAAATCCCGCATCGGCAAATACGGTTTTCAGCGGTGATCCCTTGCACTCAAACGCCTTCTTCGGGTAACCTACTAGCTCTCTTAAGCCCAACTTTTAGTTCTTTGAAACAAATATGTTTCCTACTTTTGAAATATCCATACTTTTTCTATTAAGGGCATATTATCACCGGGTATCGTCATACCCCGACTTGCAAGTCAATAACATATCCATTCACAATCCATCATATTCAAAACATGCATATGGCTACCCAAGATTCATAACATCACAATATAGTCATCACTTTGAAACCTCAAGAACACTTTCTCTTTACAAGATTCAAAACATATGGTGGTCATGTTAATTTAATCAATCACATGCGATTCTTTACCTTTAAAGCAAAAATATAGTGTAACAAGAAATTCCCTCTCATTAAATATAAAATGCATGTCAAACACCATGATATTTGAGAAGATCATTTTCAAATCTTAAAACATGTGTTTCAAATCATTCACAATGAATATATAAACTTTAGTTAGCAACAAGAGAGGGAATTCATACTCATGCTCTCAATAAATCTTAAAAATACACGAGATCATATTCACGTATAGTTATAATTCAATTCCCATGAAAAGTGATTCAATACCATAATTGTTTTCATCAAAACAATCCCATGATGCATACTTTTCGAAAATCATTTCGAAACTTCACATAAATCGTAATTGGGGATCTTTGATCTTGATAAAATATTTAAACTTATACCCAAGATTTTTAAAGTAGTCCCACATACCTTAGATTATCAGATCTGAAAGATGAAACCTAGATCTTGATAGATGAAACCCATATCTTGATTTGTTTCTTGGAGATCTTGGACTTAAGGCTTGATTTTTTATTTCTTGTTCTTGAGAAAACCCTTAATTTGATCTTATTTTGAGAGTGAAGAAGGAGTTTTTAATGTTATGGATGAATGATGAGTTAAGGTGAATATATTGATGGAATTTGGGGTTAAATAAGGTGTAAAAAGACCCAAAACCCCTTTAAAACGGCTTTGGATCGCTAAACAGAGGTCTGCGACGGCTTGGGCGACGGACCGTCGCACTTGGGACGGACCATTACTTCATACCGTCATTTTTTGGCCAGAAAACAGTCTTATTGCCTCAGTTGCAATGGTCTGGGTGACGGTCCATCGCATGTGCGACGGTCCGTCGGACCTCGACATCGCACCTAGGCAGTCCGGATAGCTCACTATAAAATGGACATAACATTTTACTATGATATCGAATTTTGGTAAAATTGGTATCGTTAGAAAGAAGACACAAATGCCTTTAATTTGATATATAGTAGGACACCTAGTTCATCATATACAAGGAGTTATGATCGATTGAAGTTGACCCAAGTTTCGACGCTCACTCAAACTCGAACGATTGGAAAACTTTCAACTCGTCCTTAAGTTTGGGGACCTCTATGTTCTCAATTCATGCTCAAATAGGTCCCCAAACTACAAAGTTGATTAATATGCCAAATTTTCATAGGATTTATGGGTTTTGGATCATCTACATATAAAAACAACGGTTTTTGTTCTAGCCCTAAATGTGGGGTGTTACATTATTCCCCCTTGGGATCATTCGTCCCCGAATGATGGGTAGGAATGTTGAAGTCTTAAAGATATTGAATAACGTGGACATGATATGTCTTCTAAGAAGGGATATAGCCGAGCTGAATAATTTAAACTTCTATCATGAAATTGAATTCTGAGCTGACTTGACTTTACTTGCTTTAAGGAGTTGAGAGTTTAGGATTCCCTTAAAGTGTTCATGATTCAATCATATATATTGAATTGAGAAGTGATAACTTAGGCAAGTACAAATCATGAGGTAACAAGACTTAGATTGTACCAGGGTGTTACACTGTCTGAGCTAAAATACTTGGAAAAATTCGAGATTATGCGCTGAACTCTTATGAACTGAGTCATGACTAAATAGCTGAATCTGAAACATGATGCTTGGGCTGAACTGGATTCGCAATTTACATGGATGGAATAGATTATCTCTTCAACACTCTTTCTAAAGAAGTTCCAGTAGCATTAAGGAGCAAAGAATCTTAGGCATGATTTACACAAGACATCCAACTAAGGAATCACAACCTTGGCACTACTCTATTGCATGGAATATAGACATTTAAATCATAAGCTTGGATAGAATTTTCGGGCCTTAGGCAATGCAACTTCTTACTTTCAAGCTTAGCACACTTGTAGAATACTCCCTTAACTATACTATACCCTTCAAATACCCTATACATTAGATTCAACTTATAATTCTCATCTAGGCATTGATAACTCTTTCTACTAATGTCTAAAGTAGCTTAAATCCCTTCACCGTGATCGAGCCTAACTCTAAATCACAAAATACAACCTGCCACACTGTGATACTAGTCTAAACTATATGATTCAACCTTCTATATCTTTTTAAAGTTCACACCCCAAGCATAACGTGCCTTACCACTTTAATGACTAACTCTGAACTCTTACTATGGATTCACTAGCGCATATTGCGTCCCTCCACTTAAATCCCAACATGTCATTTAAGCCTATCTTTATAACCATATATCAATATAACTCCTACGCGCTACCCCAAGAACATACACATACAAATTTTCACTAACCATTACATATATCAAAAACTTGGCCCCAGATCTTACTTCACACTTATGGCCTTATCTAAAACAAGCATACTATGATCTTCCATCAGCAAGAAACATTTACTCATCACTAATATCATCACATAAGAAGGAGTCACAAAAAGGTTAGAACATAAGATCTTGAAGCATGGAAGGATATTATACGAGACTTGACACTTAACTGAGGCTTGAGGAACAACGAATCAACATCAGGGATTCATCAGAGTGCTCTAAATTGAGAGTATACCTGTCTATAAGCTGAATCTGGGCAATTATTTAGCGTGAAGCATGGGTTATAGGAACTGAGCACACTATAAAGCATGAGTACATAAGTCATGAGCTGTATGACCTTAATTTGGAGTTCATAACATATGAAATGTGATTTCGACTACTGATTGAACTGGAACTCGTCATTTTGGGACTGTAAGAGTACATGATTCTCTATCATAAGCATGAACACGAACTATGATCATGGAACTGAAACGTAAGGCATGAGTATTTATCAGAATAACTAAAGTAAACTGATGAAATAAGAATAGATTGAGCATCGTTCTTTCTCACGACCAATTCCACAACTTATTGGCACATCTATTAGCATCTGAAAACTTGACTTGGTTACTCGCTCTATCATTTCCCCCTGAGATTTAAGCCATTACTCTAAGTCTGTGAACCACTATATATACTCTGGTATAAACTAAAATCAATTTACTCTAGAGTTGGGGATATAACAATACACATAAAACTAAACTTACCCCGTAAGGATGTATTTTCATGTAAAACAACCAACGCTAATACCTCCTTCTAAGATTCAACCCTTAGGTTTCTATAGCCCCAAAAGTCATCATACAACAGCTTAAACATTCACCAACTTAGATTCTTCTAACACTAAACATGGATATCCCCAAACCTTTGATGGACCATACCACTTCTATCATAGTCCACCAGCATTATGCCTGCAAACTTCTATTTCTAAACCATGAGAATCAAGATCATGCAAAAAGGCTCAACATCATTAGTCAAAACTCCATAACTTAGCTATTAAGAACATCACATATTATCTAACTAGTCTTTCTCCACCTAGCAACTCAACGGTACTACTATGTCTACTAGCTACACAGAACATGTAATTGTCTTAGAAAATGTCGCAATTCTATATCACCTTGGACATACTTCTACATCATACGTACAACATCATGCTTCATTACGAATCAAATAAACTTAAGCACTTGCATACACCGTTCAATCCTATTAGATCACTTTCATATAACTAGTATCGTTAACCAAGAAATCATCACATCCACCTTCATAGACATCAACTGTTCAAACTTAATGTCTAGTACGAAACATGATTACAACCCAACCTTACACACAATTCTCATAGAACACACATCATTAATCTTAGGCCGTTGTCCTTACAACCACATTCTACATTTGAATTCAAGTCTATAGTCTAGCATTAATCCTCTACCACCAACAAAAAATGCAACATAATATACTAGTCCATCAAATTAGGATATTCTACCCAAATATTTCATTTTATTTAGATATAACCCACAACCAAAACACCTTCATGACATCATTGCTATGCCTCAAAATCTACTACATATCTTCTCACAAGTAGTACTAGTTTACAACTACCAAAGAAAAGAAGGTCAAGGGGGTAAAGTCACATAATAGACATGGTTAACCTTAATCTTATATTATAACCCCATACAATCTTGTCTCCTTATACGGCTTTCTCATATCACACTTACTTATCCAAACGTACATTTAGACTATCTACAAGTTCCATAAACAACCATGAGTCTATAATTATAACTTACTGGCTTATCTAGCCATTTTCATACTTCAAGCAGACAATAATTCACCTCAACTAATAACTCTTTCTGTACCTTCTACTAAACTAACACACAAGGACGTATCACTTTATTACCAACTCAATCTCATGCAAAAAGATTCGGCTATACATATATTCAATAAATCACCCTTACTACTTTTATTGCCATTACACCTCTAAACCCCCAGTTTCAACCAACACAAGAACAATAAGATGAACAATAAGTTGCTAGTGAATCGAAATAGGCCTCACACGGCTTAACTAGACTTTGATTTTGTATTTTGAACAAGAAAATGAGATGAATGATAAGGCGACTATGCTAGTGAATCAAAAGAGCTCCATACGGCTTCACTAGATTTTAAGTTTCAACAACACAATGATAACAAGATTACAAGAGATAGAAACTTGACACACAATAATCAATGATATAAGAATACATATCTTACTCTGTATGAATAAAAATCTGAGTCAAACACTCCCCCCACAGACTACCATACAATCCACATATGCCACTAGCTACCACATTAGTCTATCACTATAAAGGGGTAAATCATCCTCAAACATCGGTTATTCAAATAAAATATTTATTTACACAAAAAGTCACTCTCACTCCAACTTCTAACTTTGTGACTTCACATCACCAACTTCTTGGTCCAATATCACTACCAATAGGTCATGACACCGATACTTAACTTATACTACTACTCAGGTGGAAATACAGTTTCAATATTCTGCTACACATCATCCCTCCTTAAGCATGACATCTGCAACATAAATTCTGAAAAGGACTGAATACACTCAATACCGCAGGCTAAAAAGCATGATTTCATCAGAATCAAAGTTCATACTAGAATCAATACACTCTGAGGCACTAATGGACTCTTTACAAGTCCTTGCACAATTTCAAAATCTTGTATGGATTAATCAGAAAGGATCAACCTATTTAAATTCTAAACTTCTGCACTTGATTCACCTCAACAATAAGACATATCTGAGCACATCAAAGTAACAAAAGAATTAGGATAACTTTACTTTCGTATGGGCAACACCATAGCACAAATTAGAGTATAAAAGAAGAATATTCTGACTCCATAACATGAACTAGAACATGAAGAAAGGGAAACATTCCCAAACGCCTAGTAGCCTCCTGCTTATAAGTGTGGCGCGATACACACCCCTAAATAAGATTCTACCCAACGTGATTTCGCAGACACCCTGGGACCATGAATCGTGCTTTGATACCAAGTTTGTCACGACCCGAACTAGGGCCTAGCTGTGACGGACATCCCAAACCATGAAGGCTCAGACATCCTACTCTATCTGATCTGATAATCATGCACAACATTCATATAATAAAATAAAATGCGAAATTATAATCTAATACGGAAACATGGTCATACTCTGATTTAAATTTACTATGAAGAATGAAATCCAATATCATCTGAACAACATCTCAACCAGTCTGCAAAGTCGCTACTACATCAGAACGTTACAACTATCTGAAACTGGGACAATGCCCCCAGTGGACCTAAATCAAAATAAATAACATAATCTGAAAGACACAAGCCTTCTGGAATAAAGAAGGCTCACCAACTGCACACTTTCTTGCTGTCTAAAAACTCTACTATTTAGCAGGACCTCTGAACTGAGCTTTAGACCTTAGGAGTTAGGGTTTCACGGCCCAAAATCCTATCGGGCCGGACTGACACCCGAAGCCGAAAAGGCCCGGGAGAACCCGTTCAAATACCTGTACTTTCACTTACATGTCACCAAAAATTTGGGCAGCACTTCGCTGCATATAAAAGGGTCTAATTACCTGTATCATCACAACACGCACAAATATATATACATATATATAATACTTGGCCGTCGGGGCCACCCCATATACGAATATAACATCACTATATAAACTTCCATGACTTTACCCTTCTTTATGTCTACAAAGCCTCTAGGATATACATGACATAACTAAGGTCGGGACGAACCCCCGCCCACACATGACTCCTGTACAATAACAAAATATAAGAAACCGACTCGGAAAGCTCCGAAGCAAACTGGAGCTCACCAACAACAGCTGTATGACCTGGCTTCTATCTATGCTGTGAATGAGCTGAAGTACCTGATCCTGCAGCATGAAATGCAGGTCCCCCGTGAGGGACGTCAGTACGAAATATGTACTGAGTATGTAAAGCTGTAAATAATCATATGTGATATGGGGGATCAAGAAAATCATACACATGTGAATAAATCATAATAGAAGTGAACCACACTTCATAAACACTTTTAGGATCATGTACATTATTATTAATCTGAATTGGGTTCTTGAATACAAACACATTTGTGGAACGGTATACATTCGTTCATTTCATTCTTTACAATTATTATTCGCCATTACCTCCTCCTCCCGAACCTCCAACCACCTAACAATAATCAATACTGTACCGTACTGTGACCATTAGGCTGCCCCCAGTACATATCAATTGGGATCGACCCATGCTAGGCTTATGCCCCTGGGATACCACCCACACGTATATCAAGTAACACATAAGAGATTTTTCTAATAACTTAGTTCAAAAGCTTTTGAGATTATTACATTAGTGTTCATGCCAATATAGTACCTTTGGAACAATGATACATCAATAGGAATCAAGTAATAGACCTTCTATACAATAACGATGTAATAAGGACTCATTGGTACATCAACAGTATGTTTCAGAATCATCAATATCACAACAATGAAATAGGAGCCTCTTGGTATATCAATGAAACATTTTGACACTTTATAGAATGGAAACAACTTCATTGGTAATGTAGAACAATACATGTGTTTGGATAACCTCGGAATCTTACTTTATGGAACATTGGTGTTTTCATGCCAAAGAACATCGTTAGAGTATGCTTTACATACCTCGTTGTAGATTCGGATACCAATTCAACACAACTTCCCGCCTTTACAAATCACTTATCTACAATGAAATATTTGGCATCTAGTATTAGCAACCCAACACCACAATTCTCTTCCATAATTCCATACAACCAATATTTGCAAAGCATTCCAAAAACCAACTTGAACAATAGGTTTATGTGTATATATATATATAATCATCATTTCAATACCATATCATCAATACCACATCATCCCTTCACAATTCAACATAATCCAACCATGCACAAGAATGATCCAACATCATTTCCAATCATCTTCCAACAACAATCAAATAACATACTTCTTATGCTCACATGCATATATATATATATATATACATATATATATATATATACATATCCATATAAATAACACCAACATAATTTACATCCTTACCATAGAATGGCCCTTTGGGTTTTGAAGTCCTGTTGGCACAAATAAGGGGTGTTTCTCGAAGCCCTTGAGACGATGAACACAACTACGGAATCAATTTGGACTTTCCACGGTTGAATCACAAGATAATTAGAGTTGAAAATTAGGCTAGGGTTTGTTCTTTCCTATAATTGATGATGAATATGAGTTTTGGAACTCATATACATGTATATATACACATATTCCCGTCCATAATACCATAGAAAATGACCAAAGTGCCCTTAAAATTTAAATAATGTCAAATATGTCCTCCGGTGGACTGTTTTGACAAGCTGAAGTAGATAGACCATAACTCTTTGCTCCGATATCGGATTTGGGTGAAATTTGTATCATTGTAAAGATAATTCAAAGTTCTTTCATTTCATATAAATTAGGCCACCCAGTTCGTCCTGTACAAGGAGTTATGATCGTTTGAAGTTGACCCTAAAAATCCGTTTTGAGAGGCTGAAGTAAAACGCGTATAACTCCTTACGCAGATGTTGAATTTGGATAAAACCAATTGCATTGGAAAGAAGACTCAAATATCTTTCTTTTGATATATGGTATCTCTCCCAGTTCATTATATTGAGGGAGTTATGATCGTTAAAAGTTGACCCAAAAAACTGGCAGGCCTCAGTATTTTCCTGCTAATTTACTGTTCACAAAAATCTGTTTTGAGAGGCTGAAGTAGAACGCGTATAACTCCTTACTCAGATGTTGGATTTGGATGAAACCAATTTCATTAGAAATAATACTCAAAGAGCTTTCTTTGGATATGTGGTATCTTGCCCAGTTCATTATATTGAGGGAGTTATGATCGTTCAAAGTTGACCCAAAAACTGGAAATTTTCCTGCAATTTTACTGTTCACATCCCGGCCACCGTTTTATAGTTTCGAACGTGCTCGCTTATATCCGAAACTTATCCGTTTTTGAAAATCTTTATATCGTCGGAAAGCTTATTCAATAAACTTTGTATGGAAACATCGACGGGCAAATTCCGGTATAAATAAGGTCGATTCCTATACACATATAATCAAACTATACACTTGAAACCATCTCAAAATAATCAATACTCATATATACCTAACTTAGGATCAATACATATATTCCAACACATATAACAATGGCTAATGCACGTAATTAAGTACGGGGTGTTACATCCTTCCCCCCTTAAGGACATTCGTCCTCGAATGTGAATGTAGTTATTTAGCCGAAACAAGTTCGAATTCATAATTGATATTCACGTCATCATATAGATGTTATACATATGTAAAAACTTACTTGTTAGTGTCCCAGTTCCACTCCTTGCACTTCTTTTTCATCTTTGAACAAATAAGGGTATTTCAATTTCATTGCTTCCTCCGCTTCCCATGTAATCTCTTCCCTTTGTTGATTTCTCCAAAGTACTTTCACCGATGCTACTTCTTTATTTCTCATCTTCTTAACTTGACGATCTAATATAGCAACAGGAATCTCCTCATAGGTAAGATCTTCTGTTACTTGCACATCTTCAGTAGAAGTAATAAGGGACGGATCTTCGATGCACTTTCAAAGCATCGATACATGAAATACTGGATGCACTGATGAGAGTTCCTGGGGTAGCTCTAATTCATAAGCAACTTGCCCACATCTTCGAGTAATCCTATACGGGCCTATATATCGTGGACTCAACTTTCCTTTCTTGCCAAATCTCATCACCCCTTTCATTGGCGATACCTTCAAAAATACCCAATCGCCTAACGAAAACTCTAGCCCTCTTCTTCTACTATCCGCATATGACTTGTGTCGACTTTGGGCTGTTTTCAACCGTTGCTGAATCACCTTGACTTTTTCTATGGCTTGATACACAAGATCCGGTCCGAACATAAGAGTTTCACCCGCTTCGAACCATCCTATTGGTGATCTACACTTCTTCCCATATAAAGCTTTATATGGTGCCATTTTGATACTTGAATGATAGCTATTATTGTAGGCAAACTCAATAAGAGGTAAATGATCATCCTAGCTGCCTTTAAAATCTATAACACATGCTCGTAGCATATCTTCAAGTGTTTGAATGGTGCGCTCTGCTTGTCCATCCGTCCGAGGGTGAAAAGTTGTACTCAGATTCACTTGTGTTCCCAAACTCCGTTGGAAAGACTTCCAAAAGTTTGCAGTAAATTGAGTTCCCCGATCTGATATAATAGAAGTTGGCACTCCATGTAATCGGACTATTTCTTTAACATACAGCTTCGAATATTCTTCAACTGTGTAAGTGGTCTTAACGGGTAAGAAATGTGCGGATTTAGTAAGCCTATCCACAATTACCCATATAGAATCAAATTTCCGAGCTGTACGAGGCAAACCTGTAACAAAATCCATGTTGATCGTGTCCCACTTCCAAGTTGGAAGATCTATGCATTGCATATAGCCTCCGGGCTTTTGATGTTCCACTTTAACTCGTTGGCAATTTGGACATTCAGCTACAAATTCTGCGATGTTCCTTTTCATGTCATTCCACCAATACATATCTTTCAAATCTTGATACATTTTGGTTGATCCTGGATGAATGGAATACCTTGAAAAATGTGCCTCTGTCATAATCTTCTTTCTTAGCCCGTCTACATCCGGCACACACAATCGGTTTTGGCACTGAAGTACTCCTTCTCGCGTAAGCTCAAATGCCTTGGTTGCACCACTCTGAACGTTCTCCTTAAGTTGTAATAAAATAGGATCTGCATATTGCTTCTCTTTCACTTCAGCTACTAATGAAGATTCCGCAGCATTATGTACGATAAGCTCTTTGTCCGGAGTTTCAAGAAGGCGAACTCCCAAACTAGCTAACTGGTGAAGATCTTTAACCATCCCTTGCCTTTCTATAGGCATCATCATAGCCTTACGACTTAACGCATCAGCTACTATATTCGCTTTCCCTGGATGGTACAAAATATCGACATCATAATCTTTTAATAGTTCCATCCACCTTCGCTGCCTCAGATTTAGATCCTTCTGACTGAAAATATATTGTAAGCTCTTGTGATCAGTATATATATCAACATGAACCCCATATAAATAGTGGCGCCATATTTTTAAAGCAAAGATAACCGCTGCCAGCTCAAGATCGTGTGTAGGATAATTTTTCTCATGTGGCCGCAATTGTCTAGAAGCATATGCTATTACTTTACCATGCTGCATCAATACACATCCTAAACCAATTCTAGAAGCATCACAATACACTGTATACCCTTCTGTACCTTCTGGAAGTACCAACACAGGTGTAGAAGTCAACTTATTTTTCAATTCTTGGAAACTCTCCTCACACGTATCATTCCATTGGAACTTGGATGCTTTATGCGTTAGCTTGGTTAAGGGTGCTGAAATGGAAGAAAAGTCTTTAACAAACCTCCTATAATAACCGGCCAACCCGAGAAAACTACGAATCTCCGTCGGCGTTGTGGGCCTTGGCCAGTTCTTCACAGCTTCTATCTTTTGAGCATCAACTTTATCCCTTCACTAGATACAATATGACCCAAAAATGCCACCGACTTTAACCAAAACTCACATTTAGAGAACTTTGCATAAAGCTTACAATCACGAAGAGTCTGCAATGTCTGTCGTAAGTGATTGGCATGGTCCTCTTCTGATCTAGAATAAACTAGAATATCATCTATAAAAATTATCACAAATACATCCAGGAATGGCTTAAACACCCTATTCATCAAATCCATAAAAGCTGCAGGTGCATTTGTTAGCCCAAATGACATAACTAGAAACTCATAATGACCATACCTTGTTCGGAAAGCTGTTTTGGGTATATCTTTTTCTTTGACCCTCACTTGGTGGTAACCTGACCTCAAATCAATCTTAGAAAAGCACTTGGCGCCCTGTAACTGATCAAATAAATCATCAATTCTTGGGAGAGGATATTTATTCTTAATAGTCACCTTATTCAATTGCCGATAATCAATACACATCCTCAGCGAGCCATCTTTTTTGCGCACAAATAACACTGGTGCTCCCCAGGGGGACATACTAGGCCTTATGAATCCCTTCTCAAGAAAATCTTTCAATTGCTCTTTCAATTCTCGCAATTCTGCTGGGGCCATTCTATATGGAGGAATGGAGATTGGTTGGGTGCCTGGAATTACATCAATACCAAACTCTACTTCTCGTTCAGGAGGCAAACCTAGAAGATCTTCAGGAAATACATCAGGAAATTCATTTACCACCGGAACAACGTGAAGAGTTGGTGGCTCCGCTTCTGTATCCCTTACTCTAACTAAATGATATAGGTATCCCTTGGAAATCATTTTTCTTGCTTTGAAATAAGAAATAAATCTACCTTTTGGTGCGCCAATCTTACCTTGCCATTCAATAACTGCTTCATTCGGAAAATGTAAATACATCTTTTTTGTACAACAGTCAATTTTGGCATAACAAGACGCCAACCAATCCATACCCATTATAATATCAAAATCTACCATTTCTAGTTCCACGAGATTGGCCATCGTGTCTCGACCACACACAGATACTACACAATCTTTATAAACCCTTCTAGCAATAATAGATTCCCCAACCGGGGTAGACACTTCCAACGGCTTATCTAACAATTCGGGGGTTCTTTTGAACTTTCCAGCAACCAAAGGAGTAACATACGATAATGTAGAACCGGGATCAATTAGAGCATATACATCAAATGAAAATATGGACAACGTACCCGTAACCACATCTGGGGAAGCCTTTAGATTCTGTCGATCCGCTAAAGCATAAGTGCGATTCTGAGTCCCGCTGGAACTGGCGACTCTTGTTTCGTTTCTAGCGTGACCCATGGGTCGTGCGCCTTTACCAGAATAAGATACCGGTGACGATGATGCAACAGCTGATCCCGAAGGTCGTGCTACACCACCTGCGCCCCTTCGTGGGCATTCTCTCATCATATGCCCCATCATACCGCACCAATAACAAACATTTGTTCCCATTTGACATGCGCCCATATGATTCCTTCCACATTTATTGCATGGCTCTTGAGGATGTCTCAGTTGGATCATATTCCCTTGCCCATGATAACCCACTGATCGCAAACTATGACCCTCACTTCTTTGCCCAATTTGACTGCCTCTGAACCCCTGATGCTGTGGTGGAGCACTAGCTGCAAAATAAGAAAATAATGGCCTAGGTGGTCTAGCAGAAAATTGAGGTCTAAAACCTCCCTGTGGAGCCATAAACTGCCCTGTAGATCTGGACCTCTTAGAAGATCCGCTTTCAAATTCCTGCGTTATTCTTCTCTGCCTCTGATCTTCCATTTTCTGTGCAAATGCTTGGATCCTAGCTATATCCATATCTTTATTCAGTGCAGCAATAGTACAATCCCTAACCAAATACGGATCCAATCCGTTCACATACCGATGAACTCTGTCATCCATAGTAGCTATAACATTAGGAGCATATATGGACAAGGAATTAAATCGAAGACTATACTCTCTCACACTTGTATTACCCTACCGAAGATTTAAGAACTGATCCGCACGGGCCTTACGAGTCTCATATGGAAGATAATGATCAATAAATGCCTCTTTGAACTCTTTCCAAGTAGCTGGGGGTGCATCAATGCCCCTCGACCGTTTCCAGTCTTCATACCAATATATAGCCTCGCCTTTGAATCTATACGCGGCTAACTCCACTGTCTCTCTGCCCGATACATGCATCACCTCTAGGGCCCTTTGGATTTGATCAATAAAGTCCTGCGGATCTTCGTTAAGATCGGATCCGGTAAAAGTAGGCGGATCCATCTTAAGAAAATCTTGCGTCCGAAGACTATCCGCCCTATCAGTACTGCTAGAACCCGCGACAGGAATGGCTTGCCCTTGGACTTGCCCAGCAACTATACGAGTCAAAAGTTGCACTGCATTTCTAAGATCTTGATCAACAACATTAATAGGTGGCTCTGGGGATATAGTTCTCCTCCCCCTTATTTCTTCTGGACTGGGGGAAGTTTCTGATGCATGCTCAGCTGGAGCCTCACTTTGATTAGTTGGTATAGTGGGTGACTTACTAGTCCCCTCTCCGGCAGCCACATCTACTTGCTTACCGGTATTCTTGCTTCTGGTAACCGGCATCATTACTATAATAAGAGAAACAAACTGATTCAGTGGTCAACTATGACTTCATATACAATATAAGCTCTATCGCACGATCTAAGACATGAAGAAAAGAAACAATTCCTAAATGTCCATAGCCTCCTGTTTATAGATGTGGTGCACAACACACCGATAAACAAGACTCTACGTAGACACGGCTTTGTAGACTCACTAGGACGAACCACTCTGATACCACTTTTGTCACGGCCCAAAATCCCATCGGGCCGGACTGGCACCCGAAGCCGAGAAGGCCCGGGAGAACCCGTTCAAATACCTGTACTTTCACTTACATGTCACCAAAAATTTGGGCAGCACTTCGCTGCATATAAAAGGGTCTAATTACCTGTATCATCACAACACGCACAAATATATATACATATATATAATACTTGGCCGTCGGGGCCACCCCATATACGAATATAACATCACTATATAAACTTCCATGACTTTACCCTTCTTTATGTCTACAAAGCCTCTAGGATATACATGACATAACTAAGGTCGGGACAAACCCCCGCCCACACATGACTCCTGTACAATAACAAAATATAAGAAACCGACTCGGAAAGCTCCGAAGCAAACTGGAGCTCACCAACAACAGCTGTATGACCTGGCTCCTATCTATGCTGTGAATGAGCTGAAGTACCTGATCCTGCAGCATGAAATGCAGGTCCCCCGTGAGGAACGTCAGTACGAAATATGTACTGAGTATGTAAAGCTGTAAATAATCATATGTGATATGGGGGATCAAGAAAATCATACACATGTGAATAAATCATAATAGAAGTGAACCACACTTCATAAACACTTTTAGGATCATGTACATTATTATTAATCTGAATTGGGTTCTTGAATACAAACACATTTGTGGAACGGTATACATTCGTTCATTTCATTCTTTACAATTATTATTCGCCATTATCGCCTCCTCCCGAACCTCCAACCACCTAACAATAATCAATACTGTACCGTACTGTGACCATTAGGCTGCCCCAGTACATATCAATTGGGATCGACCCATGCTAGGCTTATGCCCCTGGGATACCACCCACACGTATATCAAGTAACACATAAGAGATTTTTCCAATAACTTAGTTCAAAAGCTTTTGAGATTATTACATTAGTGCTCATGCCAATATAGTACCTTTGGAACAATGATACATCAATAGGAATCAAGTAATAGACCTTCTATACAATAACGATGTAATAAGGACTCATTGGTACATCAACAGTATGTTTCAGAATCATCAATATCACAACAATGAAATAGGAGCCTCTTGGTATATCAATGAAACATTTTGACACTTTATAGAATGGAAACAACTTCATTGGTAATGTAGAACAATACATGTGTTTGGATAACCTCGGAATCTTACTTGATGGAACATTGGTGTTTTCATGCCAAAGAACATCGTTAGAGTATGCTTTACATACCTCGTTGTAGATTCGGATACCAATTCAACACAACTTCCCGCCTTTACAAATCACTTATCTACAATGAAATATTTGGCATCTAGTATTAGCAACCCAACACCACAATTCTCTTCCATAATTTCATACAACCAATATTTGCAAAGCATTCCAAAAACCAACTTGAACAATAGGTTTATGTGTATATATATATATAATCATCATTTCAATACCATATCATCAATACCACATCATCCCTTCACAATTCAACATAATCCAACCATGCACAAGAATGATCCAACATCATTTCCAATCATCTTCCAACAACAATCAAATAACATACTTCTTATGCTCACATGCATATATATATATATATATATATATATATATATATATATATACATATCCATATAAATAACACCAACATAATTTACATCCTTACCATAGAATGGCCCTTTGGGTTTTGAAGTCCTGTTGGCACAAATAAGGGGTGTTTCTCGAAGCCCTTGAGACGATGAACACAACTACGGAATCAATTTGGACTTTCCACGGTTGAATCACAAGATAATTAGAGTTGAAAATTAGGCTAGGGTTTGTTCTTTCCTATAATTGATGATGAATATGAGTTTTTGAACTCATATACATGTATATATACACATATTCCCGTCCATAATACCATAGAAAATGACCAAAGTGCCCTTAAAATTTAAATAATGTCAAATATGTCCTCCGGTGGACTGTTTTGACAAGCTGAAGTAGATAGACCATAACTCTTTGCTCCGATATCGGATTTGGGTGAAATTTGTATCATTGTAAAGATAATTCAAAGTTCTTTCATTTCATATAAATTAAGCCACCCAGTTCGTCCTGTACAAGGAGTTATGATCGTTTGAAGTTGACCCTAAAAATCCGTTTTGAGAGGCTGAAGTAAAACGCGTATAACTCCTTACGAAGATGTTGAATTTGGATGAAACCAATTGCATTGGAAAGAAGACTCAAAGATCTTTCTTTTGATATATGGTAGCTCTCCCAGTTCATTATATTGAGGGAGTTATGATCGTTAAAAGTTGACCCAAAAAACTGGTAGGCCTCAGTATTTTCCTGCTAATTTACTGTTCACAAAAATCTGTTTTGAGAGGCTGAAGTAGAACGCGTATAACTCCTTACTCAGATGTTGGATTTGGATGAAACCAATTTCATTAGAAAGAATACTCAAAGAGATTTCTTTGGATATGTGGTATCTTGCCCAGTTCATTATATTGAGGGAGTTATGATCGTTCAAAGTTGACCCAAAAACTGGAAATTTTCCTGTAATTTTACTGTTCACATCCCGGCCACCGTTTTATAGTTTCGAACGTGCTCGCTTATATCCGAAACTTATCCGTTTTTGAAAATCTTTATATCGTCGGAAAGCTTATTCAATAACCTTCGTATGGAAACATCGACGGGCAAATTCCGGTATAAATAAGGTCGATTCCTATACACATATAATCAAACTATACACTTGAAACCATCTCAAAATAATCAATACTCATATATACCTAACTTAGGATCAATACATATACTCCAACACATATAACAATGGCTAATGCACGTAATTAAGTACGGGGTGTTACATAGGGGGTCAATACAAATGTACTGGTATGTGAAACAACTCAAAATACATGTGTTTATACAAAATAGATGATAGCCTTTCATAAAAATAATGATCAAGTACATAAGTAAAATACATGGGCATACTTTAATAATTTCAAAACAATTCTTCACAACCTTGACCCACTCTTTATTATTCTTCTGAGCTAGTCCGTACACCTTGCAAATCTGTAATCCCACGGGCTATATGGGATTCGCCCTTAACTCGGTGGCCAAGCCCCCAATCCAAGTAGCCGCCAGGATTGGAGCTGGTGATACCCCCATGTGAGCACACCATAGGAATCCCCCCATGTGAGATGTCCTAAGTATTTTCATTATCCTTCCATACAGGATACAACATCATAAATCCCGCATCGACAAATACGGTTTTCAGCGATGATCCCTTGCACTCAAACGCCTTCTTCGGGTAACCTACTAGCTCTCTTAAGCCCAAATTTTAGTTGTTTGAAACAAACATGTTTTCTACTTTCAAAATATCCATACTTTTTCTATTAAGGGCATATTATCACCGGGTATCGTCATACCCCGACTTGCAAGTCAATAAGATATCCATTCACGGCCCATCATATTCAAAACATGCACATGGCCACCCAAGATTCATAACATCACAATAGAGTCATCACTTTGAAACCTCAAGAACACTTTCTCTTTACAAGATTCAAAACATGTGGTGTTCATGTTAATTTAATCAATCACATGCGATTCTTTATCCTTAAAGCAAGAATATAGTGTAACAAGAAATTCCCTCTCATTAAATATAAAATGCATGTCAAACACCATGATATTTGAGAAGATCACTTTCAAATCTTAAAACATGTGTTTCAAATCATTCACAATGAATATATAAACTTTAGTTAGCAACAAGAGAGGGAATTCATACTCATGCTCTCAATGAACCTTAAAAATGCATGAGATCATATTCACGTATAGTTATAATTTAATTCCCATAAAAAGTGATTCAAGACCATAATTTTTTTTCATCAAAATAGTCCCATGATGCATACTTTTTGAAAATCATTTCGAAACTTCACATAAATCGTAATTGGGAATCTTTAATCTTGATAAAATATTTAAACTTATGCTCAAGATTTTTAGAGTAGTACCACATACCTTAGATTAACAGATCTGAAAGATGGAACCCAGATCTTGATAGATGAAACCCGGATCTTGATTTGTTTCTTGGAGATCTTGGACTTAAGGCTTGATTTTTGATTCCTTGTTCTTGGGAAAATCCTTAATTTGATCTTATTTTAAGAGTGAAGAAGGAGTTTTTACTGTTATGGATGAATAATGTGTTAAGGTGAATATATTGATGGAATTTAGGGTTAAATAGGGTGTAAAAAGACCCAAAAATCCCTTTAAAATGACTTTAGATCGCTAAACGGAGGTTCGTAACGGCTTGGGTGACGGACCGTCGCACCTGGGACGGACCGTCGCTTTATACTATTGCTTTTTGGCTAGAAAACAGGCTTACTACCTCAGTTACGATGGTCTGGGCGATAGTCCATTGCATGTGCGACAGTCCGTCGGACCTCGACATCGCACCTGGACAGTCCGGATAGCTCACTGTAAAATGGTCATAACTTTTTACTCCAAAACTGGATTTTGGATAAATTGGTATCGTTGGAAAGAAGACTCAAATACCTTTCATTTGATATATATTAGGATACCCAGTTAGTCATATACAAGGATTTATCTTTGATTGAAGTTGACCTAAGTTTTGACGCTCACTCAAACTCGAACGATTGGAAAACTTTCAACTCGTCCTTGAGTTTGGGGACCCCTATGATCTCAATTCATGCTCAAATAGGTTCCCAGACTACAAAATTGATGAATATGCCAAATTTGCATAGGATTTATGGCTTTTGGATCATCTACGCATAGAAACGATGGTTTTCGTTCTAGCCCGAAATGCGGGGTGTTACACTAAGTTGCTTTGTTTTTGCTATGTTTTAAGGGGCTGAAATTTATGTCAATTATTAGGTGTTACCTTAGGCAAAACTGCCAGGTTGTGTAATTAAATTATTGTGTAATGAAATTGCAAGGTTGAACTTGACAATTTTGGCTTTGTTTTCTGTGGTTCTGTGTTGCAATTTGTATACAACATCACAACAATAAACGCAGTCACAACTGCTGTACAAGCACAAACACAAATTTCAGCAACACCACAACACAAATTTGAGCAATATCATAACACTAAATACAGTCACAGCTACTGGACAAACACAAATAAAAATTTAACATTAATAAATGCAGTCATAGTTGCTGCACAAGCACAAATAAAAATTTCAGCAACAATAAACTTACAACTGCAACTGCATAATCATTAATCAAAAATGAATGCAATTACATCTTGTTGTCAAATATATTTACAAAAAAATTAGACTGTTAAACTAATTACAGTTACAAAATATAGTCAAAGCTGCCACCAATAAATTGTTCTTAAAGCAGTCACAGCTGCCAACATCAATAAACTACCAAAAACGTAGTCTTAAATGCAGTCACAACTGGCAACTCAGCTGCCAACATCAGTGAATTATCAAAAACATAATCTTAAATGTAGTTACAACTGCCAACATTTATACAAGGGAAACAATCAGTCTACACCAACTTCTTATAGAGATTGAACATTGGAGCTTTCTTGACTCAAGTGTGCAGCCTTGGACCTTGTTTTCATTTGTTTTTTTGCCTCTCATTTCTTTTAGTTGCTTGGAGGTCATAGCTTTTTTTCCTTTTTATTTCACACCAATTTTTGGTGTATATCTGAGAATTCCAGTCACAACTGCTGAAGACTTGGTAGTTTTGAATCTCTCACTAGGCATTCCCTACTGCTTAAATGAAGAAAGTGTTAACATTTATATAAATTATAGTAAATAAAATTTAGATAGTAAAGGAACCAACAGTAAATGTAGTAGTAAATTTACATTAAGAATTGTGCATATACTTTGTGTGTAAAGTAATCTCATTCTAACCATTCTTGGTCTGCCAGCACACTAAAAACAAAGAAAAGAAGATATTTAGTATAAGGTAAACATAATTAGTTTATAGCACACATAAAATACCTTTTCTGTAGAATTCTTTGGTGGTCTACCCTTTCCTCTTCCAGTTGAACCTCTTCCTTTTCCAATAGTAGGTGCTTCACTTGGACTTGCACTTGGGACTGCACTTGGACCTGCACTTGGAACTGCACTAGAAGATAAACTTGGGCCGAGATTTGCATTAGTTCCAGCAGCAGGTACACCTTTTGGACATTTTCTTTTGTTTTAACCCTCGCTATGGCAAGTGCTGCATGAAATCTCATTCCCTCTCTTGGACATCTTTTCAGTTTTCTTTTTAGTTTAACCTTCTTCTTTCTTCCTATTCTTTTCAGGCCTACCTGGCATCTTTCTAACAGAAGATGGCATAACAGAGATATTCTGTGATTGTGGCCACATCTTCATATTCAAAACTGGTTGAATGAAGAAACTATATGTGTTCATGTAAGTTTCTCTATTATACCAGTGAGAGATATAGTTTACTGGTTTCGGTTTTTTGTAGTGAAAAGTAGCCACTGCATGAGGACAGGGTATACCCTTCAACATCCATGCTCTACAACTACAATATTGTCTAGGAAGATCCACAATATGCCTATATCCTCTATCAAGAACCTCATACCCTGTATTAGAATTTTATTCTATGTTGCACTTCATAAACCTTGTTGTATTATTATTTAGTACTTTCATAGCCATTGGAGAAATGTCACTGATTCAAGTATCATAAAAATTCGTCATCTGTCCCACTCTTTTCATCATTTTTACCCTTATATCCTCTAACATTATAATTATTGTCTTGTGCCTAGCTCCTAATATCCATGCATTCAAACATTCTGCCATGTTGTTGTCTATAACATCACATTTGTTCCAAAGCTAAAGTAAACTTTTCTCCATCTCTCTGTATTAAAATACATCAACTTATCTAGTATTTCTTTCCCCCACCCCCACTCCAAAATCTTCATATAACTAATGTTGTCCCTAAGATCAGCCTCAAATATAGATCTTGCACACCTAAAAAAATATCTTTTTTTCTCAATACCTATACATATAGCATCTTTTGACCAATTTGCAAGGACATGCCTTGCACACATTCTATGTTCAGCACATGGTAAATATTCAGTTCTAGCAATTTCTAATCCCTATAAGAAAAATAAAAACAGAAATAGTTACAACATAAACATAAACAAAAACAAAATAGAAGCAAAAACAATTATTTTTTTACCTTTTGCATGTCTGTTGTCACTGTCATATCTGTCCTATCTCCTAGCTAAAGATCTTTTTTTACAATCCTGATAAACCAACTCTAAGTGGTCTTATTTTCAATCTCAACCACTGCCCATGCCAGTGGAAACGTTTGATTGTTACCATCTTTACACACAGCAACTAATAACTACCCTTTTGTCACTCCTTTTAAAAAACACCCATCCAAACCAATGCACTTCCTACAACCATCTAGGAAGGACTTCTTCATTGCATCAAAACATATATAGAAACCTTGAAACATTTTTCTACCATCTTCAAATATTTCATCATGAAGCTTCACTTCACATGTACTACCTGGGTTTGATCTTAACAACTTATTTCTATAATCTAAAATTCTCTCAAATTCCTGATTATAGTCACCCATCAGTTCTACAATTACCTTATTTTTGGCTCTCCTACACACTGTTCTTCCAACATGTAAATCCATTTCCTTCTTAATAAGCAGCTAAAACTAAAAAATTCTAATATCTGGTTGTTCCTTTATCCTCTTATTGAAGTGGCTAGCTAAGAACTTGGTATTACAAAGTATTACAAAGTTTGTTCCTGTTGATAGGATCACACTTATGAACTGGATTGTAGGTCTTCACAACAAAGTTCATGGACCTATAATCAATGCTAGCATAAAGAAGCCATGGACAACCAGTTATACACCTAACCTTACCTTTATAGGTTCATTAACACATTTTTCAATTGCAACATATTTAGCAACAACATATTTAGTAACAGGAACTCTAAATTCATTAACACTTTCAAAAACTAGTCCTAACTCCCACACAACTTTCTGATAGTCTAAACTATATATAACTCTATTAACGTTTTTCCTTCTTCTAATCTTATCTCTATGTTCAACCTGTTCCACTTCATCTTTTTCATCAGTTACATCATCTGAATCAATTTCAAAGCTGGCAGTTTCATCTGATAGGGAAAAAGGTTCATCACCGGTTAACTTACCCTTTAAATTATTTCTATCACCACATACAGATTAATCATAGCCAATATCTGATCCTTTTCTTCCAGTTCCTAACTTAACATGTTTAAAAATTACTGGTCTCTTTTCCCTCTTTCTTCTCTTTCATTTCGTCTTTTTTTTCCTAAGACCTTTTAACTCTTCATCCACATATTTATCTACATCACTCCCAATCTCTACACCTCCATCAATAGATTCTACATTTGAATCTACAACAGATTCATAAGGTGCAACATGTGAACTACTAGGAGCAACATTAGAATTACTAGGAGTAGCAGTAGAATTAGTAGGAGCAGTAGTAGAACTACTAGAAGTATCAGTAGAACTACTAGGAGCAGCAACTATAGGAGAAGAGACATGAGCAGTAGGTTGGACAGTAGAAGGAGAAGAAGTATGAGCAGTAGGTTGAATAGTAAGAGGAGAAGAAGTATGAGCAGTAGGTTGGTCAAAAGGAAGGGCATCTTCACTATTTTTAGATGCCCTGTCAACACTCCTAATGTCATTTTCAGTGTCTATTAAAATACACACAACTTTCCCCATCCACATGCCCTTTCCCATCACTTACAAATTCTAAAAAAGGTGGGGCCAACTCAGGTTCACCAACCATGTGACACACAAAAGCTTCCAAAATTTGCCCATTACCCAATTTCTTTGAAATCTCAATTGTGTCCTTGTCTGGCCTAATTTATTTTAAATTAGAACACTTAGGCAGTCTAACATATAATGAGCATTTTCCCGAATCATACCCTAAATACCTTACATAATCCCTAAATTCAAAAAAAGATAGCCTATCTACATCTATATCTAAAAATTCAGTAACTTGTCCACCCTCATATCTTTTTTCTTTTTTTCCCTTCACCTTACCCTTATTAAGTTATCCACTATGGTAAAATCTCAAAGTGATCAGTTCAAAACTCATTCTATAAACCTAAAATTATTGAGCACAAAAACACAATAAAGATACAAATCTCACAGTACACGAGCAAAAAATTATAGTATTTATGCAACAATTACAAGTCTCAGAGGTTACTTATCACAAAGCCTCACAACTCATATTGTTACACATTGAAGCACATAAACGAACTATAACACGTTAATTTTGAAGATAAATTAAAGACAGCAAAAACCCCTAATTCAAAACCCTAGTCAAAACCCTAGTAAAATCGAACAATTATAAATGTCAAGGGTTATATTATCACATATTGAGCATCTAAATAAACTAAAGTAAATTAATGTGGACATATTAAAGACGGCAAAATCCTAACTCAAAAAATCCTAGATCTAATTTAGGAATGATAATAAATCCTAGATCTACTATATTTAGGAAAGAAAAAAGCTAACCTTTTAACTAAAAATCAGTAGTTCCTACATAAGCGATTGTAACCCTTAGTGTTTATCCTAGATCGTACCACCTCCGTTGAAATCAACCGAATCAACTTCAACTGAAAAGAGATAAAAAATAATTTCTGCTTGTCAACAATGAAAAACACAACAAAATTATTGTTTATCTCTTTTATTGAGTTTAAATTTGCTAAATAAAAATGAAAAGAAAAGAGAGGTGAATCTTCTATCGGGTTTCAATTTTTGCTCTCATCAGATGACTTTTTGTTTGACCTTTCATTTTCATCAGATTAGAGTAAAATATTAGAGTTGGGTTGGGTCGGGTTAGATGGGTTAAAATAGATGGGTTAAAAGAGTAATAGGGTCGGGTTAGGTTTTTAATAAAATAGAAAAATTAGATTAGACACGTTGCATCACAAGAGGGCAAGTGAAGTGCACTCAACTTGGGCATGGGTGTCGCAGGGAGGTAATAGTATCACTTTTATATAGTTTAGGTGTGTAATAGGTCACTTCGATAGTTTAGATGTGGCTTAGCCTTTTCTTGTATAGTTTGGAGTGGAAACGATGCCTTTTTCCTTAAAACAGTCAAATATACTCTGTGAGGGGTTGTTTGCCTAAGGTATAAGGAATAAGTAGTTCTGGTATAAAATAAATAATTATTTTATTTTAATTTTGATTGGAGGTATTAGTTAATATTAGGATTATTTATCTCATCATTTACATCATAGTGATGAGATAAGTTATCTCATATACATGATGGAATAACTAATCTCAGAATTAATTATTTTAAAACAATTATTTCCCAACCAAACAACCCCTTAGTACATATAATCCATAGGTTCAATAATAGTTGTCCAATAGAATAATTTGTGTTCCATCTATATTGACATATCAGTATAAAAGGAATACAAAAATATAGAAAAAAAATGAGTTTAAGTGGTAATAAGATTCTGTAAATTTTAGGTGTGTCATGCCAAGTTCGGTTATAGTTTGGGATACTTGTGTCTTATCTCATTATTTTAAACTATAATTTATGTAATATTTCATTTATGACCATCAAAACTTGTTTATTTTTATAGATAATAGACAACTTCCTCGCTGTTTTACTTGACCTATACTAAAAATAATTGTGTTTAATTATGGGATAATTATATGGCTTAGCAAACATAGACCTCTATTTATCTTATTTAGCCTAAGTTTCAATTAATTACAATTTATAGCCTCTTCTTCCCTATTAATTATCGTTAATTACAATTCATAGCCTCTCTCATTTATTTTCTCACTTTCTCTATTTTTTATTACTCTCCTTTTTTTCTTTTTCAGTTTTTTTTTCTTTATTTTTTCTTTCCTTTTTTTCTTTTCCATTTTTTCTATTTATTTTTTTACTTTTCCTTTTTTATTTGTTGTATTTTTTTCTCTCATTTTTTGTTGTTGTTGTATTTTATATTTTATATTTATTTTATCATATTATATATTTTAAATAAATTAATTATTTATAGTTGAATAGTTTAACCATGAATATGCATAATTTATCATTTGTATTTATATACAAAAAAAGTATATGGATTAATTGTATTTGTTTGAGTTTTAAATATATAAATATGCAATATGTCATTCAATATAAATGTATGGTTAGTACTTGTATTTCAAATATGAGCAAGTATCATTTTGTATGCGTATGGTTCAAGTTGTATAAACATGTATCATGTTATGCTAATGTAATATTTGATTCTGTATAATTTATCATTTTATAAATACAAGTATTCATAGAAAGAAAAAGAAAAATTCTTTTACAATTTTTTAAAAATACAAATGATCTTGTTAACTACAAATTCAAATACAAACAAATAAAACAAATAAAATTACAAATAAAAATACAATATGCGATCAATTTACAAATATAAATACAAAATAGTTCTTTAAAGGGAGAATACTCACAAAAATACCTGAAGTTTGATCAGATTTCCAGTTGAACCTACTGAACTTTATGGGGGTCCTATTACCCCCTAGACTTTTTTTTGTATTTTAATGGCATATATCAGCCCACTTTGACAAGTGCGTGAAATCACGCCTCTTGAGCGCGTGAGAGTGATTAAAATCATTAAAACTTTTTTTAGTCAAATAACCCCTCAATTTGTTGACTTTTAAAATTTTTATATTTTTTATTTATTTTTCATTCTTTCTCTTCTCTTTCTTTCTTCTTTCTTTCTTCTCTTTAATGGAGTTAAATTGGTGCTCCATTGTTGAATTGAAAATAATTTCATCACACATACACACATACACCAAATGAGTCATCTTCAACACACTCAATTCAATTACATCAATTTTACCCAATTTCAACACACACACCAAATGGGTATTCTCAAATTCCATCAAAAATAGCAAAATTAATCCACTATTGCCATCACCAACCAACCCACCATTGCCGTCGGCAGCAATACCATCGACAACCACCATTGGGATCCTTTGTTTGCGATTTGAATAAAATTATTAAAGAGAATTTTTTATTTGAATTTGAAATTTGGGAAAAGATTTTCTTAATGAACTAAATAAAAGTCAAATTTCAAGAATGAAGAATCAAGAATTTGGTGAAAAAATGGTGAAAATTTGTATTGTAGTATTACCAATGTTGTTTGTAGGAGTAATATGTCTGTAATGGTGAAAATAATGAAAATGGATAAGAAAGGGCGCGTGTGTCACACCTCCGGCAGCCAAATCTGGGTATAGAGGGGGGTAATAATTCCACTTTAAAAAAGTCTAAAGGGTAATAGGACCCTCGCAAATTTCAGTATGCTCAACTAAAAATTTGATCAAATTTCAGGTATTTTTGTGAGTATTCTCCCTTTTTTAAAAATACAAGTGCATTGATAAAAATAATACACAAATACAAATAAAATATAACCACAAAATATAAATACAATGTCCAGTCAATTATAAAATACAAATACAAAATAATTCTTTAAAAAACAAGTGTGAATTGTATAAAACATAAATGATGGTACGAACTAGCAAACACAAATACATAAATACAAGTGCAAACTATAAAATACAAATATAAATGCAAACTAGAATATATATATACAAAAACAAGCGCGAACTATAAAATGTCAATACAAATATAATTGTATCAATGGATAAAAAAATATAAATGATGATATGAATACAAATACGATAAGTAATTATAGTAGTTTTATTATTATTCGTGACTTGTATTCGAGTAGTCATATTTTTTGAAAATACAACAAATATAAGATAGAAAAGAAAAAGGTACAAAAAAAGAGAATCAAAAAGAAAAAAAAGAACCAAAAAAAGAAAAATAGAAGATAGAGATAGAAAAAAAGAGAACGAAAAGAAAGAAACAAAATTAAGGAAAAAAATAAAAATATAAAAGAAAAGAAGAAAAAAAGAAAAAACACGAAAAAGAAAAATAAATAAATAAATAAAGAATCGAAAAAGAAAAAAGAAAACGAAAACAGAAAAGAAATCAAAAAAGTAAAAAAAATCAAAAAGAGAACAAAATGAAATAAAAAAAATAATGGTAAATACAAATACAATGCAAGGTTATGATGTTTTTGTCATCATTCTTGGCTTGTATTCGATGTAGTTATATTTTTTGAAAATAAAACTGAATACAACGGCTATAAATGGTAATATTGTAAAGTGTGGCTATGGATGGTGAGTTTTGCAGCAAAGTCTCGCTATTTCTGAAAGATGTCCTTTAATTTTTTTTTCCAATTTATGAAATCGGGAGAATTTTTAATAATTTTTAAAATTTTTTTATATAACCACATAGAATAATGTAACGCCCCGAAAATGGATCCCGAGACATCACATGGTGGTCAGGACTACGAGTAGCTCCAAGCTAACCCTTTGAGACTTCTTCTAATTCCGGATCTCATAATAAAGATAAATTAGGCATATGAAATACTGAATTTACTATCTTAATTGGGTTGAGTTTAACTGAACATAATGTATGAAAGTATTTAACTAAACAGTCTAGACAACCAATACTTGAAATCTGAAATATAACTAGTAGTCTGACAAGCCTCTACTGCCAACAACTAAAGAGCCACTAGGACAGACCCCTAGCTGACTCGATCTGAACTGAAAGCAACTAATCAAATATTGCATAAAGTTGAAAATCTGAATAACTGGGTCCTCGTACTATGAGGACTCACCAACTATTGGGACGTAGATAGAGATGCTCCAGATTAATCTCGTTGCTGAAGCTGAGCACCTGAACCTACATTATTAAACAATGTAGCACATAGACGTATATGTGGATCAGTACTTTTGAAATATACTGAGCATATGGGGGTGAATGCATAAGTAAAACAATAATGCAATAATTCAAATAAACTTTCAAAACTGCATGCTAAATGTGAGTGACTCACCTTGGCTTGAATGATCAAAACTGACAAATGATAGATCATAAGTGATAAAGTATAAAAGAAATTCTTGTGAGCCACCACACTTAGTTCCAATAAAAATGTACTCCGAGTCTGTTCTTTAAATCATGCAGGCTAAGTGAAAAGGGCTCACCTTTATCAAGGTAAAAGCTTAAAGTTGAAATCTGATAACTGAAGTCTTAGGTAAGACAATATCTGAGTAAATTTGTGAGCCTTTACACTTAGTTTCCTCAAAACTGTTCTGACAATTTGTTTTAGAATTTAGGGACTTTGGGAGGTTCTTCCAACCGACATACACCATGTGAGCTATCATGATGTTCAATGTTCCCCTAAGTGGAAAACCTCACGTTGGGGAGAGGTGTCGTACTCTTGCCAAGGAGTATAACATTATCTCAAGTGATCACTGACTTAGCCCACTATGGGCACTTAATCTTAATCCTACGGTGGCACGTAGTTCTGGGGCATGTGACCTTGGAATCATACCCAACTCGGTGTTAAATACTACTCCCATACTTTTGCTTAGACTTTAGGAAATCCACCTTAAAATAGCACAAGGGTTATAATGAAAACCAATTATGCTTCTTTATTTTAATCACAAACTATATGAACAATGTGGATTCCTTATCTTAGCTTAGGGTCAAAAGATCAATTCTTTCTTAAATCTTAGTAAACAATCATCAAAGAGACATAAAATCATGGTCTTCTTTAAATATCAATACTCAATCTTAGGGCTTAAAACCCATGCTTTAAACTCATGCAAATTCATAGCAAAATATTATGCTCAATGTACTTCTTAAAATACTTCAACAATATTAAGATAATGAAATCAAAATCACAATATCATGCTTAAACTCAGTTGGGAATCTGTAATCAATGTCTCAAATCATACTCATGGTGTTCAAATCATAAAAGATAATTCTTTAAATCAAGACAAATGTGGACTTCCATACTTCAATCACTTTATAAATCCAAACCTCAAAACAAGATACTTTGGATATGAACCCTAATTGCAATTCATGTAAATTCATCTTTAAAAACTAGTTTTGGGCACAAGAATGAAAGGAGTATCCTTGTTAATAACCCCACATACCTTGGTGGATTAATTGAATGTAAAAGTTTGAACTTTTAAATCTCTAATGGTGTTCTTGAAGCTTCTTCTTGAAGTTCTTGAACCCAAAAGCTTGGATTATTGACTTTTTTGGAGGAGTAATGAAATTGTTCTTGATTTCTTAGAGCTAGGGTTTTGTTCTTAGAGAGGAAAAAGTTGAATAATGAAGTATCTATGCTATTTGGGGCTCAAATTATTATGTTTTGGGCAGATTTGGGTGAGGGTAAATGCTTCAAATACCCCCATGGACTCGTCATTTAACAACACAAAACTGGGCATCGATGAGATAAGTGGCACGGTGCGTCGCTCACTGCGACGTGATAGGCGACGCGTTGCCCTCCTTGATGTGACCATCAATGCGACGCGTTCATATCGCGTTGATATTCTGTTTTGGCCATTTAAACATGCCCCAAACCTTCTCCAAAAATTGCAAAACTCACCCAAGAGGTACTATGGACTACCCCAATCCTGAAACAGCTTAAAAATTTACATTCCAAGGTCGGAAAGGTCGAAAATAAAGTCATAAAGTTTTGAGACCAAAAATGAGACTAAGTATCCAACACTTAGCTAAAATTTCAGGTCCTAAGTCTCTAGTGCGCCCGTTCTGAGCTGAATTGAACTAGGGAGAATATGGGGTATTACAAGTAATAGTAGTCAAATTTAAAGTTTCAAAATATGAATAATATATTAAAAGTGTGAAGGGCCTTAAAATATCATTTGAACTTTTTACCCTCATTAAAAATTTTTGTTTTAGACAAAATCATCTTTTCACTATTTTTTTCTAATATTTAATAGTTGTAAATTAATTAAATATATTTATGATAAAATAGTTCCTTATTAGAAGTCATCAGAATTAATGACAACTAATACTTTTTTCATTAGTTTAAGAATTCTGAATTAACTAAATTTGATTTTAAGAAGATTTCAAAAATCTATAAAGCTACATTTACATCTACATTTACAATATATTAAAAGTGTGAAGACCCTTAGAAAAGTAATAGTTTGAAACCAACTAAATTTTTAGTTTTTGTAAAGTTGCCCAAATATTAGTATAGTACCTGTTACTACTATTTGTGATGTATATTGTTTTTGTTTTGTGTAGAATTAGGACTTGATTTATTTATTTTACAAAAATGCTTTTTTATGTCTCCTTTTTTAGAATTTTTTTTTAAAATCAAAGATGTTTTGGGATTATTGTTTTTAATTAAGTTAATATTATACATTATTTAGGTTGGGACTTTTTTTACAAAAATAAGTCAATTATAAATTATTTAGATTTTTGAAATTAATTAAAGTCCTTACTAGATAAGAAATCATAATATTTAATACTTCTAAATCAATTAAAATTTCACCTTATATAAAAAGAACTTTTACAACTCTATTTAAGTAATATTTTCAATCAAATTTTACAAGAAACATAAACATTAGCTTATTCTAGTTTTAGTTTTCTTCTTATTTTGATTTTGATTCGAGTCATATTATTGCGTTCATTGCCATCATCCTTTTTGTCTTTCTTTATTGGCAAAATTACCTTCTGGACCCCTGTACTATGTCGGTTTTGTAAGTTGGACACTTCTACTTACATGTTTGTCATCTGGATCCCTGAACCCACTAAAAAACAATATTTTAAACCCTTTTTTGGTGAGTGTAACACACTCTCCTCCACGTCAGCTGCCATGTCAGTTGCCACGCCTGCCACGTCATCTGCCACGTCATTTAAAAAAATAAATAAAAAATATTACATTAAATTCCAAGTCATTTTTAAAATGCTACATAACAAATTAAATATTAAAATTAATTTAATTAAATTAGAAAAATTTATAAATTGTAGAAAAATTTGAATAAACATGTTTTTATTTTTTTCTCACAAATTAAACATCAAATCCATTCCAAATAATTAAAATTCTTCTCCAACTAATTTAAATTTTTAACTACAAATTCATATATACAAACATAATGAATTTTTGATTTTTAAATTTGAATATTTTTAACAAATTCACAAAAAGTTTAATTTTTTCATGCGAAATTCACTATTTTTTTCAATATTCACTATCACTCACTTTCAATTTAAATTTAAATTTTAATCCCTCAAAAATAAAAAGATTTTAAATTTAAATTTTAATTAAAAATGAAAAGAATTGAATTGA
Source organism: Capsicum baccatum var. pendulum (assembly GCA_030864225.1). NCBI lineage: Eukaryota > Viridiplantae > Streptophyta > Magnoliopsida > Solanales > Solanaceae > Capsicum > Capsicum baccatum. Next base: position 279,225,491 of record CM061552.1, on the reverse strand, counting down.
GAGGAAAAATTAAAATAAAAAAATAAAAAGTAAACGTGTGGGGGAGGGGGGGCTGGAAGAGTGTTGGGGTGGGGTGTGGGGACTGAAAGGGGCTGGGGTGGGGACGGGGCTGGGAGGGGTATGGGGGCTGGGGGTGGGGTGGAGAGGGGCTGGACGGGGCTAGAGAGGTGTGAGGGGGTGGGGATGGGGATGGGTGGGGTGGAGAGACTGGGGTGGGGTGGGATGGGGCTGGGTAGGGTGTGGGGGGTAGGGACGGGCTGCGGTGGAGGTGGGGAAGGGCTGGATGGGTGTTGGGGTGGGGTGGGGAGGCTGGGGGTGAGGTGGGATGGGGCTGGGTGGGGTGTAGGGTTGGGGACGGGCTGGGGTAGGGAGGGAAAAATATATTTTTATTTTTTAAAAATTTTTAAAAATATTTTTAAATTATTTTTAAATTTTTAAAAATATTTTTAAAAATATTTTTAATTTTTTTAATTTTATTTTTTAAAAATATTTTTAAATTTAAAAAGATGGATGGAAAAAAAGAACCCTTTTTTTTTAAAAAAAATTAATATTTTTTATTTTTTTATTTATTTTAATGTAAAATTGGCCAAAATTGACCCCCACTCGCACCTCAGGTGAGTGGCTACACTCTCTTTGTCCTAATCACTATGACCTTGCCACATAGGCAAAGTCAACGATCAAAGGGTGCAAAATATTGTTTTTTGATGGGTTCAAGAGTGCAGATGACAAACATGTAAGTAAAAGTGTTCAACTTACAAAACTGACATAGTATAGTGATCCAGAAGGTCATTTTGCCTTATTTATTTGATTTTCAATTCACTTACTTCTTTCTTTTATTTTTATTTTTGCAGGTTTCAAAACATACGTAGGGGAAAACAAGTTTATATATAGAATTTTCTTATTCAATGAAATCTTAATAGCATCTATGATTAAGAAAAAAAATTTATTTGTGATTTGAGGTAAGTTCTTAAAAATTTAGTATATTTTTGAAGTTTACGAATAAATTATCATATATCCTTGATAGATAACTGTTAATTGAGAAGTTAATAATTAACAATGTATTCTTGATAGATAAATGTTAATTGATAAATATTTTGTGATTTTTATTTTTAGCGATTCATATGGAATTAATAATTTAAAATTAACTTATTTGCAACTTTAAAGTCCTAAAATATATAGTAAGAAAAAAAATATTATGAATAGTGTAGGTAAATGTTACGTGCCAAAAGGACTCCTAATTTTATTGTTTCATGGGCTCCGTGTGTACGTTGCATTTTTTTTTTTAATGTTTTACACTTCACCTTAATTTTTTTATCAAATTTACTTGAAAATTACGTAATGAAATGACACTAGCATATATTTTCTTTTCATATATTTTTCTTTCCGTTAATTAACTTTTATAGAAAGAGAATGGCAGTAGCATATAAATTGCCATCACCTCACCATGGCTGTTTGATACGCATTTATATTTATATTTATATTTATATTTATATTTATATTTATATTTATATTTATATTTATATTTATATTTATATTTATATTTATATTTATATTTATATTTATATTTATATTTATATTTATATTTATATTTATATTTATATTTATATTTATATTTATATTTATATTTATATTTATATATATACTTATACTTATATTTATATTTATACTTATACTTATATTTATATTTATATTTATATTTATATTTATATTTATCTATATCTATAATCTATAATCTATAATCTATAATATATAAAAAGTGTGAAGGACCGTAGAAATATTATTTGCCTTTTGTCCTTCATTAAAGTCCCTGCTTTAGATAAAATCATTTTTTCACCATTTTCCTAATAGTTAAGAGTTTGAAAACTAAGTAAATAATTATAGTAAATATTTTCTTATTAGAAGTCATTAGAATAAGTGACAATTAATACCTTTTTCATTAGTCTAAGAATTCTAAATCAACTAAAGGTAATTTTAAAAAAATTTGAAAAGTTTAGAAATAAATATGAAAGTATTAGAATAAGAAAAATATAAGTAATACCAAATTTGTAAGAGTTTTAAGTAAGTAATCAAAGATTTTTTAAAGAATTAACTTTAAAAATAAAGAAAGATTTTAAATATTGAAAAAAATAGTCGTACTATAAATGTGGTTCAAATCTATGTGTCTCTCTTAACCTCCAACAACAAGGAAAAAAGGTACTGCACGACAAATGCAAAAGTAATGATCCATTAACCACTTGAAACTTCTAGTGGTAAAATATACATGTTCTAACAATAAAATATATGATTTGAACCTTTCTTCACTTCATTAAAAACCTTTGTAATAGACAAAATCGTCTAATTTTAAATAATCAAAAGTTATATGTGCAAGGCACGTGCGGCTAAACTAGTTATTAATAAGATTAGTTTAGTAAAATACACTCTAATTAAATTTTTTTAAAGGGGTGTGTCATACCCAGAAGGGCAAGTAATATAAAACGCATGGAATAAGAGAATGGGGAAAGACAAAAATACGCACATGTATATATATACATATACACATGTTTAATGCATATAATATTGAAATAAAAATCATAAAATTAACTTTAAATTTTGTGACAAATTTATAAAATATTATTCTACTTTTAAGTTAATGAACTTGAATAAAATGTTATAAATATGTACGTTAAAAAAAAATTGTCTACATCTACATCTACATCTATAATCTATAATCTATAATCTATAATCTATAATCTATAATATATTAAAAGCATGAAGACCCTTAGAAAAGTGATTTGAACTTTTTGACTTTCATTAAAAATCTCTGTAGTAGATAAAATTATCATTTATTTGTAGACATGTAAAATTTATTGGGTCAAATTCATATAAAATTTGAATTTGATCCTTATTTTATTTGGTCTAAAATTATTTTGGGCTGTAAAAATAATAAGCCAATTTTATTCCTCGTTAAGATTCATATCACATTGAGACCCAAACTCACGCCACGTGTCAAGTGACGTGGTATCCCAGTCAAATTAAAGACCAACAATACAAGGCATGTGGCAATCCAAGTCAAGTTCAAGAGCCAATAAACATCTCCAAGTGTCCCAAATGGCATGTTTTTGCCAATCACAAGCAACCTTGTCACATAATATTTGTGATAAACTTGAACATTGAATGCCCAATTAGAATGAGGTAGAAGAGGTTATTACACTTGGACTGCCTACCCCCTACAACTATAAATAAGAGGGTTACATAATTTTTAGGGTCATTCTACAAGTATTGAAGGAAGCTTCTACATTGACTACACAACTCTTCAAAGAATTGACTAACAGAGTTTTTCGCAGAGATCAACTCGATAAGACGAAGTGTTGTCTGACAATTCCTGGAGATCCAAATGCATTTCTAGGGGGCTTGAATCATCCTAAAGTTTGAGAATTATACTACAAAAGGACCTCAAACCACGGAAAATCTTAGGAGAGAAGAATCGAGAGAATAACAAAATTGTACCCACAAAATTCATTTATATAAAATTATTTTTTTTGTTTATTTTATTTTTGGTTGCAGTTAATTTTCAGCACTACAAAAATTTATTGCAAATAAATTTTGACACGCCCAGTGGGACTAGTTCTGCTCTCCATCTCTTCTTCTTGCAAATCAAATTCAACTACTACTATGGACTTCGAGAATACTAAAGATGCCTCATGCAAGAACTCTGTTAGATGAGCTTAGTCATATTGGTCCACTCACTCGGTGCAAATTTAAGACCAGTGGTTGGGACGGATATGAATACTTCACCTCTTTATATAAGGCAAAAAAGAGCAAATCTAATATGGCGGCTGAAACTGCAACTCTTGGAGGCAATTTGACGTCCTTGCTATGTGATGAATTATCTCAGACTGGCATCAATTTTAGTGAATCTGAAGATTCGACTGATTCTCCAATTTAAAAAAAAGTCAACACCTTGATGGCTGACGTAATTGATATGGATAAGAAGTTCGCAATAATGGAAAAAACCTTTGAATTTTAAAGAAATCTATTGAGGATAAAAATCTTCAAATCGCTCAACTGATGAACAAGTTGGAGTCCTTCACCCCTAGAGAATCGAGCCACGACCCTGCTTATCCACCCAACTTTACTCTGCAAAATAAGAATGTCGATGAGTCGCCTAGAATTACTAAATCTCAAAAAAGAGGCAGACTACTTCAGTTACAGCTCTGGTTGTTCAACAATTGCAAGACATGATAACTAACTCTATCAGGGCTCAATATGGCGGAGCACCACAGAGTTCGTTGTATTACTCCAAACCTTACACAAGGCGATTTGATTGTCTACCCATGCCAACGAACTATCAACCACCAAAGTTCCAGCAATTTGATGGCAAGGAAAACCTGACCCGATACATTGCCCACTTTGGCAATGCTGAAACAAATGGCGACCTCCTGGTAAAATAATTTATCCGTTGATTAAAAGAGAACACATTCAACTGGTATATCAACCTAGAGCACGAATCAATTGATAGTTAGGAGCCGCTCGAAAAGGTATTTATTAATTGATTTTACAGTACTTGACGAACTGTTAGTATGATAGAGTTGACTTGCACTAAGCAAAGAAAGGAGGAACCTGTGGTAGATTACATTAATCGTTGGAGATCGTTGAGTCTAGACTGCAAAGACCACCACTTTTCTAAAATATCTATTGTAGAAATATGCATTCAAGGAATGCATTAGGGCCTTCTACACATACTACAAGGAATCAAGCCACGAACATTTGAAAAACTTGCTACACGAGCACATGACATGGAGTTAAGCATCACAAGTCATGGGAAGGCATCTCCTTTTATTGATCTTATGAAAAAAATAAGGAATTCAATAAAGGTGCAACGTCAAAGTTCCAGACTAAAGAATCCATAGCGGTGAAAGTGATTTCTGTGAAGGTCACAACAAATTAAAAGTAAAAGAAGATGAAACCCCCAGGCAATAGGCGAGGGAAGAAAAATGTTGCCCAACTTTAAATGAGTTAGAAGTAAAGGCTTATCCATTTTTTGATTCACACGTACCTACGATCCTTGATGAGTTGTTAGCGAAGAAAGTCATTAATCTTCCTAAATCAATGAGGCCCAAGGAAATTAATAAGGTTAATGATCCCAAGTGCTGCAAGTTTCATCACGTCATTGGCCACCCGACGGGGAAATACTTCGTCTTGAAGGAGAAAATCATTACACTAGTAGTGAAGGGAAAATCATCATTGACATGGAAAAAACCATGGATGCAAATCATGCTAGTATTGTCGATCGACAAAAATGCTCCATGTCGTAGACTATGCGAAGCACCATCTCTTTGAGATTCGAGAACTTCAAGCCAGTTGAAATTGATGTTCCAAGAAGAACTTTAGAAGGTACGATAGATCTAGATGATAATTCTAAAGACGATAAGGATGGAGGTTGGACTCTGGTTTCTCATAAGAAAAGAAGACATCAAGCGGTCCCAAGAATACAACTTCTTAAGCAAAAAGTAAAGGGGGATAATATGGATGAGCTACGACCATCAAAAAGTTATATATTTAATGCTAGCAAGAGGATTAATGGTTTCTTATCATGGAAGGCCCGAAGACCTATCATGTTGCATGAATTTTTTCCAAAAAAAAATCCTTGAAGATAGCTAAGTCAGGGTGACACATGTAATTTCCAGCAGAGAAGAACCCAAGGAAAGCAAACAAGAGCATCATCTAACAATAGAACAAGAATGTCATGTTAAGCCAACAGTTGCACCATGTTTTGCTGTAATTTTCTTCACATATGGTGACTTGTTGTTAGGGTCCAAACTGCATAATAGGCCTTTGTTTGTCGTAGGAGCTATTCGAGAATGACATCTCAATCGTATTCTGATCGATAATGGTTCAGCATTTAATATCATGCCAAAGACAGTGCTCAAAATCTTGGAATCTCTATTGATGAACTATCCAAAAGTAATATAACAATCTAAGGTTTCAATCAAGAAGGGCAGAGAGCCATGAGAAAGATTTTTGTAGAATTGTCCATTGGTAATATGAAATCAAATATTTTGATCCACTCCATAGACGCCAATACCTCATACAACTTGTTGCTTGGATGCCTGATATGGGTATACCAAGCTCAAAACCATTCACACGTAGTCAAGCTCAGGAGTTACAAAAACTCCAAGGCATATTCATGAATATGGCCATGCGTGAGTGTGTCATTAATTCATCTTAGGGATTACATATTTTGAAGTGTAAAGAGGAACTTTGAAGTGTAATAAACTTACACTCCAAAGAATAAGGACAAGATGGTCATTTATCACTTATTTTGTGATGTAATATAAATAGAACATATTAGGGTTATTTTAGTCTTTAGTTCATTATTATTATTGATTTAAGACTTGTACAATTTTGATACTTCACTCTCTCTCTATTATTGTGAGCTACCCAAAACTACAATTAGTGTAGTTCACTTGTGTTGTTCTTTGGCTAGAAACTTGAGTCTTGAGGAGATTGAGTTCCTCTTAGTCCAACTAAGAGTTTGGTGTATATATATATATTGATCTCAGGGTCCTCTTATTTGATACATGTTAGGGTTCTTAGATGTTTAGATATTGAATGTCAAATTATGTACCTATTTTGGTGTAATCTTGTTATTATCCATCTTGTTCTTGTGAAGCTGTGTGGGCATTGTTGTTTCTATATTATTGTTGAATCTTGTTTCCCTGTGTCTTTGGATGATTTTTGTATCATTTGGTATCAAATATCAAGTCTTGATTTTGTTCCAATAAAATCAAATCTTGGGAAGATCTTACCAAAAGTAGTAACATTGTGTTGTTGAATCTTGGCCAAGAATTGATTGTGTTCTTGAAGTGTCTTGGCCGAAGGTTGTGACTAGATCTAGTAGTATTTTATTTGTCTCGAGTGTTTCTAGTGTTGTTTTCTTTCTCACTAATACTAAAAGTGTCTAAAAGGATTCTTGGTTTCTAATTGTTGATCCTTGGTTATGTTAATTGATCCTAGAACTAATAAACGAACTAGTAAACTCCTACTGGGTTGTCAATTAGTCCTTGAATCTGTTGTTCGTGTCTACATTTTCTTGAGTGCTTTTATCTTTTGAATTTGTTGTAACTCTTGGTTCAAGTCCTATGAGAATTGTTTGAGTCTTCAAACAAGAATATACTCCGCACAAAAGCATATTCATCCCTTGAATACTCATGGGTTACTAAAAACTTACAACACTTGTGGAGCTAAGTGTGAGGTAACCAAAGTGTGAGAGAGTGGTGAGGTTATTTTTTAGCTAACTTGTTATTGTTTTGTAGGTGTTTTCTTAGCTACATTGCAATGGAGGGAACAACCTCCCTAACTATGGGCAACAATGATACCAATATCCTTATGTCTTCTATTGAGGGCCTCAACCGAACTTTGAAAAGAATGCAAATGAGTCTTGGGAAGTTAGAAACGGATGTGTCTTCGGTGAAGGGGGATGTAACATCATTGAAAAGGGAAGTGACAACCATGAGTGGGTGGTTGGAACATGTGGAGAGTCAAAGGATTTCCCGCCCTACTCCTCCTCTTCACTACCATGTTTCTTCAAGTGGACATGACCAAAACACTTCCTCCCCTGAAACCTCACATCTAATGCTCAATCCACCAAAACCACCGCTAAATGCTGCAATCAAAGCTACTCCCTACCCCCAAAGTCGAGACTTCAATAGTCCTTTTCATTCACAATCTCTTCAAGTACTATAAGAAGGACTTGGTCGTCAATTACCTACGCTAAATCCAAACCCTCCTTTCCAAGATCCACACAACTAAAGACCATCACCACCACTAAATCCAATTACTCGAAACCAAGTTCCACTTAGCCAAAACCAACCCGTCCACTTTGAGAAATATGGTAGAGAGGAACATGAAGGGTATGGAGTGTATGATGATGCTTATATATGGGAGGAGGAGACAAGAGGAGGTCGTATGGATCAAAGAGGATAACGAGGGCATGGGGGAAGAGTTGGTCCATGGAACCAACAAGTGAATCGTCACCAAGAGAAAGATGTAGGCATCAATACCATCAAATTAAATTTTCCAATATTCAAAGAAAAAAGTGACCTCGAGGCCTACCTTGTTTGGGAATCATGTTGTGACAAAATCTTCCAAGTCAATGAACTTTCTGAGGAAAAGAAAAGTACTATACCATGGCTTATTTTGAGGGTTATGCTAACATTTGGTGGGAATATGTCAAGCCTGTTCGATAATGAATTGGTTGATGGGCAGCCACTACCTTTATTTAGATTGAGGTATCTCATGAGACAAATATACCTACCCGAGAGCTATAGAAACAAGATCCTTGCCAAGCTATATAATTTGAGGCAAGGGAACAAAAGTGTTATGGCCTACTATGACGATTTCCAACTACTCATGTTGAAGCTTGATCATCAGGGAGAACAAGTTGGTCATGACATCATTAGGTTCAAGGTTGGGTTGAGCAAGGAAATCTCCACTCACTTGACTCTCCACAAGTTTGACATCATTGATGGCATTTTTCAAGCGGCACTTGAGATAGAAAGAGAACTTAAAGAGAGGTCGACATACAAGGCAAAGGGACAAGCACCCTCGGGTTGGCATAGAAATAAAGAGACGACTCATTATTCCTTGGGTTAGCCCAATAACAAGGACCAACCCACCAATACAAGGCTTCCCGATCCCAAAACAATCCACAAATATACTCCAAGGCAAGAAGTTCATATGTATCCTAATCCTAAAGGGTTCCAATGTTTCAAGTGTCAAGGTTGGTGACTTAAAGCCAATAAATGTCTAAACTGACAGAATGTGATCCTAAGGGAAGAAAGATTAGTTCACAAGGGGTTGAAGTGGATGAATCCAAGATAGACGCTATTAAAAATTAGCCAACTCCATAATCCATTAGTGAAGTCCGAAGTTTCCATGGATTGGCTAGTTTGTATAGGCGGTTTGTCAAAGGGTTTAGCACCATTTTCGCCCTTTGACCAAGGTCATTAGAAAAGACCAACCTTTTGATCGAGGTGGTGAACAAGCTAAGGCCTTTGAAGCCTTGAAAGCTATGCTCATCTATGCACCTTTGTTTCAATTACCCAACTTTGATAAAACGTTTGAAGTTAAATGTGATGCTAGTAAGGTAGGTATAGGGTCCCTTTTGATGCAAATTCTCAAACCTATTGCCTAATTGAGTGAAAATCTCAAGGGAGCGACTCTAAATGTAAGACCCCACAAAATTCTAATCTTAATTCAGTCCGTTAATGCTAGAAAAGGTGTCCCAGACTTAGAAATTTCAGCTAAGTTTTGTACTCAGAATTTATTTAGCTTTCATAAGTTGGCAATCCTATTTTTATGATCCTTACGACCTTAAAATGTTGAATTATAGTTTCGTTCATGATCATGAACGTCAATAGGTGTTCTCGGATGAGTTTTGGAAATTTTGAACATCATTTGAGGTATATTTAGAAATCCAAAATAGTGGATCGATGCAATTTTGACGCACCGCGTCACCTATTGCATCAATAAATATTTTCCTCAGCTCTCAGTACCAAATTTTAGTGAGTCAATGCAAACTCAATGCGTCGCACCGGCCATCGCGTGGACCCCATCGATGCGGTGCATCGATCTACGTGTTGCTGGGTACATTTTTCAATAATTAAAAAGTCGCATCTTCAGGAGTAATTGGGTATTTTTTCCACCTTATTCAGCCCTATAAACATGAAATTAAGTCATTCCTAGTGCGAAAAATTCATTCATTCATTACAAATTGCTCTCAAGAACAAACCCTAGGGACTTTGATTTCAAATTCAAGACTCAAAAACTCACCATCGACCTTCATTAATTCAAGTACCAAGGTATGTGAAGTGTTCATCCAAGGGTTTCCTTCCACCCTTGGAGTTCAAGAAACTCTGTTAAGCTATAAGTTAGATGATTTTGTGAATTCCATGTTGGATTTTTAATGTATTCGTGATTTTGATGTTAATTGGATTTCTAATCCATGGGTTATTACAAGTTTCATGTATGTAGTATCATGTGAATTCATGTTGAACCCTTGAAATTGAAAATTGGGATTTGAAATTATGATGCCTACATGTTGCTTAGTATCTCGTGCATAGGTTATGTTTCCCCAAGTGCTTGATAAATTGCTCATGTGAACTAAAAGGCAAAAATCATGTCATGCTAGCTTATGTGTAAGTTTATATCTTACAAGTGTTTGATAATTATCTCTATGAATGAGTTAGGAACAAGTGCACATGGTTATGCTTTTCTAGTTATGGTATGCTTTACTTTTTATTCTATTGAGTCCTGGGTGTATTCAATACCCAAAAATCTAGCTGTTTACCTAGAGCTACAGTAGTTATAGAACAGTCTCAGCAGTGTCATGAACAGTAGCACTCAGAAATTAGTCACAGTTTCCATTCAGTATTCAGTTCAGACCTCACGTAAACCCAGTCAGTTAATAGAACTCAGTAGTATTCCATCAGTCAATGGAACTTAGTGAACTCAGTTTAGTTCGACATCAAGATCAGTAATAATTTAGTCAAGCCTAGTGCAGTTTAGAAATCAATTCAGTGTCTATTCAGTTGGGAGTAGGATTCAACACCGAGCGAGTGCAGGGATGACAGATTTCCCGTTAGATAGGTAGAGTCATTAGTAGCAGTCCCTGTACTCCAGAACTATGTAGCCAGCATAGGATATGAGAAGTAACCCATCAATTTAGGCTTGACTTTCACTCAAGGGTCACCCGTCAGTTCAAGCTTGACACCCTTAGTCCTTCGGGATAATACAATACCTAATTTAGTGGATCCATATAGCAGTGTCAGTACCCGTGGCATGGTATTGACACAATTCCAACTGGGGTCACAGGTTGGACCCCTATCCGCTCAGGTTTGGGGCATGTCGGTTAGATGACTACCTCCCATAGTTTCAGTTTTAGTTTTAGTCTCAGTACAGAACTCAGTTCAATTCTACAGATTCAGAACTGTCAGATACAATCATCCAACTCAGTGTAGAACTCATCTTAGTTCTTCAAAATTAGGACTTCCAGAAATAGTCATTCAGCTATCAGTAATACATTCTCAGTAAACTCAGATATCAATTAATCAGTACTCAGAACTCAGTATTCAGTGTTATCAAGACCTCAGTTATAGTTTATGTATTCATTCATGTACTCTTATCCAGTTATGATTATGTTACTCAACCAGTTATTGTTCATGCATATGAACCCATGCATATCAGCCTACCTCACTTAGCATACCAATAAATTCAAAGTACTGACACATATTTTTTTTATGCTATGATGTCTTATTTCATAGGTTCAGATGCACGAGCTTCTGACCATACTTAGCAGCCTAGATTATCAGCAACAGATTTGGTGGTGAGTCCTCATAGTTTGAGGATGATGTTATCTTTTAGTATTTTAGTAGTTCAGCATATTCAGTAGACAGAGTTAGCTGGGGGCTTGTCCCATCAACTCCATATTCAGATAGTTAGAGGCTTTCATATTAGAGTATTTCAGACAGATATTTAATTTTCAGTATTCATCTATCAGTATTCAGTATTTGTTTTCTATTATGAACCTTATGGAGACTTCAGCCTAATTTTCACATTTGTTTCAGTATTATTATTATTAACATATGATTATTCAGTGCTCATATCAGATATCAGGCATGGGTTAGCCTATGGTCCTTCGGGGTCAAAAGCACCGTGTAGCATCCGAGGTACAGACTTGGGGCGTTACAAACTTGGTAACAAAGCCTAAGTTTCAATAAAGTCCTAGGGATTCTGAAAGCCACATCAAGTAGAGTCTTGTCCATGGGTGTGTAGCGTGCCACATTTATGGACAAGAGGCTACGAGATATTTTTGGAAAAGTTTCCCTTATTTCAGTATTTATATCGTGTGAGTGAGCATAAGTTCAAATTAAACTCTCAGTCTAATCCTTTCTTTCCTTCCGTTTACAGAACATACCTCCCAAGAAGAATGAAAGAAGAACGGAAAATCAACCAACCCCTCAACCTGTTCAAGCAGATCCTTTAGACGAGCATGTTTCCCATGCGGAATTCAGGGTTGTATTTATCACTCTAGCCAATTTAGGAGCAGCCCAAAATGAATGTCCAACTACTATTTCAGCCAACCCAATGGCCAATACTGCTGCAGCTAGAATTTGGGACTTCACCCGAATAAACCCTCTATCTTTTATCAGGTCTAAGTCAGATGAGGACCTACAAGAATTTCTCGATTAGGTGCAGAAGGTTATAGATATTATGGGGGTGACGAATATTAAGAGTGTTGAGTTGGTTGTATATCAGTTGTAGGATTTGGCTCACTCATGGTTCAAACAGTGGAAGACAGAAAGGGCCGCAGATACAGGGCCCATAGAATGAAAAAAGTTTGTCGCTGCTTTCTTTGATATGTTCTTCCCATTGGAGATGAGGAAAGCTAAGGTTTTGGAGTTTATAAATTTAAAGCAGATATGCCCCTCACGTGGTAGCAGATAGCAGATCTAAGATGAGTAAGTTTGTTTTGGGTATGTCTAATAGTGTGGTCAAAGAGTGTAGGACCGTAATGCTAATTAAGAAGATGAACATATCCAGGCTCATAGTCCATGCTCAGCAAATAGAAGAGGCTAAGAATAATGAGAAGGAGAGGGAGGACAAAATAGCTAGAACAGGTAGCTTTAACTTCGCTCAGCCTAGGTCAGAAGGTGGTAACCATCCTCATTTTTATCATAGGTCTTCATCCCCAGCACCCTCTTCATCCAGTGCCCCAGTACCCAAATTTATAAATGATAATAGGGGTAGGGCACCAGGCTCTAAGTCCCAACGTAGTGTCAACAGTGCCCGTACAAATCCTCTATGTGAAAAATATGGTAGATACCATTAAGGTGAGTGTAAAGCTAATAGTGAGGTATGCTTCAGGTGTGGCAAGCTAGGCCATTGAATTCGAGAGTGCCGGGTAATTTCTCATAAAGGTAGGGAGTTGCGCCAACAAGGCCAGTCCCATCAGTCATCAGTTCCAACCGATCGTCCAACTCAGTAGGGTGCCGTTTCCAGTGCTACCAATGGTCGGCATCCAAATAGATTATACACACTTCAGTCCTGACAGGATCAGGAAAGTTCTCCTGATATGGTCACTGGTACATTACAAGTTTATCATTGACATATTTATGCTTTACTTGATCCAGGAGTTTTTTTGTCCTTTATGACTCCTTATATAGTTGTTGACTTCAAAGTCAGTCCCAAAATTCTAGTAGATGATTTTTCAGTCTCTACCCCAGTGGGTAAATCTATCATAGCCCGATGGGTATACAAGAACTGTCCGATTATGGTATCTTAGAAAGTCACTTCAGCAGACTTAGTAGAATTAGAGATGACAGATTTTGATGTCATTCTCGGCATGGATTGGCTTCATTCAAACTATGCCTCAGTTGACTGTAGAAATAGAATTGTCCAATTTTAGTTTCTAAATGAACCTGTCCTCGAGTGGAGGGGTAGTAGTTCAACACTTAGGGGTCAGCTTGTTTCTTACCTTAGGGAGAGAAGAATGATATCTAAGAGATGTGTCTATCATTTTGTTCAAGTTCAGGACTCTAGATTAGATACCCCTAATGTTGAATCAGTGTCAGTAGCATGTGAATTCCTAGATGTGTTTCTTGAAAATCTTCTCGGAGTTCCTCCCGAAAGGGAAATTGACTTCAGAATCAACCTTCTTCTAGATACTTAGCCTATCTCTATCCCGCCATGCAGAATGGCTTCAGTAGAACTCAAGGAGTTAAAAGAATAGTTATAGGATCTCCTAGATAAGGGATTCATTAGAACCAGTGTATCCCCGTGGGGTGCACCAGTTCTATTCATGCGTAAGAAAGATGGTTCTTTCAGAATGTGCATTGACTACCATTAGCTAAATAAAGTCATGGTCAAGAACAAGTATCCACTTCCCAGAATCGATGACTTATTTGACCAACTTCAGGGTGCCAGTTACTTTTCTAAGATAGACTTCAGATCAGGTTATCATCAGCTCAGAGTAAGAGAATATGATATTTTGAAGAAAGCCTTCAGAGCTCAGTATTGACACTTAGAATTCTTAGTCATGTCATTTAGTCTTACCAATGCCCCAACAGCTTTCATGGACTTGATGAATCATGTGTTCAAGCAGTACTTGGATATGTTTGTCATAGTCTTCATCGATGACATTCTTGTCTACTCCTGCAGTGAGTATGATTATGCAGACCATCTTAGAATAGTATTACAGACTCTCAAAAACCATCAGTAGTTCTCCAAATTCAGTAAGTGCGAATTTTGGCTAAGGTCAGTAGCTTTCCTCGGCCATATCATTTTCGGTGGTGGCATTAGGATTGATTCCTAAAATACCAAAGCAGTGAGAAACTGGCCTAAACCCATTTCTCCATTAGATATCAGGAGCTTCTTGGGGTTGGCTGGCTATTACTGACGATTTGTTGAGGGATTTTTGTTTATTGTATCTCCTATGTCCAGATTGACTTAGAAGAAAGTCAAATTCCAGTGGTCAAATTCTTGTGAGAAGAGTTTTTAGGAGTTGAAGACTCCACTCATTATATCCCTAGTTTTGGCTCTACCAAATAGTTCAGACGGATTTATGGTATACTGTGATACTTCCAGAGTTGGTTTGGGGTATATTTTGATGCAAAGAGGTAAGGTCATAGCCTATGCCTCTAGACAGCTTAAGCCCTATGAAAAGAACAATCCCACTCATGATCTTGAGTTAGCAGTTGTAGTATTTACCTTAAAGATTTGGAGGCACTATTTGTATTGAGTGCACGTTGATGTGTTCACTGACCATAAGAGCTTGCAGTATGTGTTCTCTCATAAAGACCTAAACCTCTGTCAAGGAAGGTGGTTGGAGTTGCTGAAAAACTACGACATGAGTGTTCTATATCATCTGGGCAAGGCCAATATAGTCGTTGATGCTCTCAGTCGGATGTCTATGGGCACTGTTGCTTACGTGAAAGATGATAAGAAAAAGTTAGTTCAGAAAGTTTATCATCTTGTCAAGCTAGGTGTTCACTTAGTCAATTCAGTAGAAGGTAATATATGGGTGCAGAGTAGTTCAAAATCATCTCTGGTTTCTGAGGTGAAGGAAAAGAAGGATAGAGTTCCCAGTCTAGTCAAGTTGAAAGAGTTAGTCAAAGATTAAAAAATAGAGGTTTTCTCCAAAGGGGTAGATGGTGTGTTATGTTGCCAGGGTCTGCTATGTGTGTCAGGTATAGATGACTTAAGGCAGTGGATTCTCGCAGAAGAGCATATTTCATGCTACTCGATTCATCCAGGCGCCATCAAGGCGTACTGCTACTTGCGGGAAGTCTATTGGTGGATTTGGATGAAGAGAGATTGCTGAGTTTATAGCCAAGTGCTCGACGTGTTAGCAGGTTAAGATTGAGAACCAAAATCCTAGTGGGTCCATGCAGAAGTTTAGTAATCCCACATAGAAATGGGAAGAAATAAACATGGACTTTGTAATAGGTTTGCATCGTACTCGTCGTCAACATGATTCCATATGGGTTATCATAGACAGGATGACTAATTCAACTCATTTCTTACCAGTCCATACCTCTTATTCAACCGAGGATTATGCCAAGCTCTATGTTAGAGAGTTGGTTAGATTGCACGGAGTTTCATTATCTATTATTTTAGATAGCGGTATGCAGTTTATCTCTTATTTCTGGAAAGCTTTCCAAAAAGGTCTTGGTACCCAAGTTTACCTCAGTACAACCTTCCATCCTTAGACAGATGGGCAAGCATAAAGGACCATTCAGACTTTGAAAGATATGCTATGGGCATGTGCTATTGGCTTTAAGGGTAGTCGGGATGACCACTTGCCCTTGCGTATAATAATAGTTACCATTCCAGTATTCATATGGCTCTGTTTGAGGCACTCTACGGGAGGAGATGTAGATCTCTCATTGGTTGGTTTGAAGTGGGTGAAGCTTTAGTGGTAGGTCCTAACTTGGTATTTAATACATTAGAAAAAGTTTAGTTAATCAGGGAAAGGCTTAACACAACTCAGAGCCGACAGAAATTGTATACCGATGTGGGAAGAAAGGATCTCGAGTTTAAGATTGGGGATTTTGTGTATTTGAAAATCTCTCTTATGAAAGGAGTGAAAAGGTTTTGTAAGAAGGGGGAACTCAGTCCCCGATATATCGGTCCTTACCGAATTCTCAGTTGTTTTGTAAAGGTATCCTACGAGCTTGAGTTGCCTTCAGACTTAACTTTAATCCATCTAGTGTTTCATGTCTCCTTTCTAAAGAAATACAGAGGTGAACCAGCAGTTGTAGTCCCTATAGAGGGTGTAGTTCAGAATAGTCTCTCTTACGAAGAGGTTCCAGTCGAAATTCTTGATTATCAGATCCGCAGATTGAGGAACAAAAAAGTCCCTCTAGTCAAAGTTCTTTGGCAGAATCAGTCCGTTGAGGGAGCTACTTGGGAAGTAGAAGAGGATATGCAGCCAAGTATCGTCACCTCTTCTCTGCAAACTCAGACTCAGCTCAAGGTAACAATCTTTCCTTGAACTTACCCAGTTCCATGTTCAGGTCTTCCTTATAAATTTGATATCAGTCCAGTTGTATAGCATCCTCATATCATGCATATCTTCATGAAATAACACAGTCATGTGTTACGTCTCCAGAATTCAGTCATGAGACCATGTTTCAGTTATGCACGCTGGATAAACAAGTTTAATCTCTTAGTATTCTCAGCTCAGTCAGTCTCATTTGAGGATGAATGTTCCCAAGGGGGAGATATTGTAAGACCCCACAAAATCCTAAGCTTAATTCAGTCCGTTAATGCTAGAAAAGGGGTCCCAGACTTAGAAATTTCAGCTAAGTGCTTGCACTTAGAATTTATTTAGCCTTCATAAGTTGGCAATCCTATTTTTACGATCCTTATGACCTTAAAATGTTGAATTCTAGGTTGGTTCATGATCAGATACGTCAATAGGTGTTCTCAAACGAGTTTTAGAATTTTTGAACATCGTTTGAGGTACATTTGGAAATGCAAAATAGTGGATCGACATGATCTCGATGCACCGCATCAACTATCACGTCGATAAATATTTTTCTCAGCTCGCAGTGCCAAATTCCAGTGAGTCAACACAAACTCGACGCGTTGCACCGGACATCACATCAACCCCATTGATGCGGTGCATCGATTTGTGCGTCGCTGGGTACGGTTTTTAGTAATTAAAAAGCTACATTCTTAGGGGTAATTTGGTCATTTTCCCACCTTATTCATCCCCAAAAACATGAAATTAAGTCATTCCTAGGGAAAAATTCATTCATTCATCACAAATTGCTCTCAAGAACAAACCCTAGAGCCTTTGATTTCAAATTTAAGACTCAAGAACTCACCATCAACCTTCATTACTTCAAGTACCAAGGTATGTGAAGTGTTCATCCAAGGATTTCCTTCCACCCTTGGAGTTCAAGAAACTCTTTTAAACTATAGGTTAGATGAATTTGCAAATTCCATGTTGCATTTTGAATATATTCATGATTTTGATGTTAATTGAATTTCTAATCCATGGGTTATTACAAGTTTCATGCTAAATTATTTATCATGTGTGTAGTATCATGTGAATTCATATTGAATCCTTGAAATTGTAAATTAGGATTTGAAATTATGATGCCTACATGTTGCTTAGTATCACGTGCATAGATTATGTTTCCCCAAGTGCTTGATGAATTGCTCATGTGAACTAAAAGGGAAAAATCATGTCATGGTAGCTTATGTGTTAGTTTATATCTTACAAGTGTTTGATAAAATGTCTCTATGAATGAGTTAGGAACAAGTGCACATGGTTATGCTTTTCAAGTTATGGTATGCTTTACTTTTTATGTTATCGAGTCCTGGGTGTATTCAATACCCAAAAATCTAGCTGTTTACCTAGAGATACAGTAGTTATAGAACAGTCTCAGTAGTGTCATGAATAGTAGCACTCAGTAATCAGTCACAATTTTCATTCAGTATTCAGTTCAGACCTCAAGTAAACCCAGTCAGTTAATAGAACTCGGTAGTATTTCGTTAGTCAACAGAACTCAGTGAACTCAGTTCAGTTCGACATCATGATCAGTAACAATTTAGTCAAGCCTAGTGCAGTCTAGAAATTAGTTCAGTGTCTATTTAGTTGGGAGTAGGATTCAGAACCGAGCGACTTCAGAGATGATGGCTTTTCGATTAGATAGGTAGAGTCGTTAGTAGCAGTCCCTGTACTCCAGAACTACGCAACCAGCATAGAATATGAGAAGTCACCCATCAGTTTAGGCTTGACTTTCTCACAGGGGTCACCCATCAGTTCAGGATTGACACCCTTTGTCCTTTGGGGCAATATAGTACCCAGTTTAGTGGATCCACATAGCCAATGTCAGTACCCGTGGCACGGTATTGACACAGTTCCAACTGGGTCACACATTGGACCCCTATTAGCTCAGATTTGGGGCATGTCGATTGGATGACTACCTCCCATAGTTCGATTTCAGTTTCAGTATCAGTACAGAACTCAGTTCAGTTCTACAGATTTAGGACTATCAGATACAGTCATCCAACTCAGTGTAGAACTTATCTTAGTTCTTCAGAATTAGGACTGCTAGAAAGTCATTCTGCTATTAGTCATTCTACTATTAGTAATACAGTCTCAGTAAACTCAGATATCAATTAATCAGTATTCATAACTCAGTATTCGGTGTTATCATGACCTCAGTTACAGTTTATGTATTCATGCATGTACTCTCATTCAGTTATGATCATGTTACTCAACCTGTTATTGTTCATGCATATGAACCCATGCATATCAGCCTACCTCACTTAGCATACCAATACATTCAAAGTATTGACGTATACTTTTATTTTGCACTATGATGTCTTATATCATAGGTTCAGATGCATGGGCTCCTGACCATACTTAGTAGCCCGAATTATAAGTAGCAGATTTAGTGGTGAGTCCTCATAGTATGAGGACGATGTTATCTTTCAGTATTTTAGTAGTTCAGCATATTCAGTAAACGGAGTTAGTTGGGGGATTTTCCCATCAACTCCATATTCAGACAGTCAAAGGCTTTCAGATTAGAGAATTTTAGATAGATATTTAGTTTTCAGTATTCATATATCAGTATTTAGTATTTGTTTAAAGTTGTGAACCTTATGGCGACTTCAGCCTAATTTTTGCATTTGTTTCAATGTTATTATTATTACCATGTGATTATTCAGTGCTCACAACAGATATTAATCATGGGTTAGATTGTGTTCCTTCGGGGTCGTAAGCACCGTGTATCGTCTGAGGTACAAACTCGGGGTGTTACACTAAATTATTCCACTTATGATCTAAAGTTATATGCTTTGATTAGAGCTTTGGGTAATTGGCAACACTACTTCTGGCCTAAAGAATTCGGGATCCGAACGGACCATGAATTCTTGAAGTACCTTTGGGCCCAAGACAAGCTCAACAAATGGCATGATAAGTGGATTAAATTCCTAGAAACCTTTCCTTGTGTTACTAAATACAAAAAGGGTAAGGAAAATGTTGTTTCCAATGCATTATCTAGTAAACATGTACTTTTTTCAACCTTGTCTTCTAAATTATTGGGATTTGAGAGCCTAAAATCATTGTACCCCAAGGACCCTCACTTTGCTCCAATTTTTAGGGAATGCCAAGAATTGGGTAGGGATAAGTGGCTCATGGATGGGGGTTCAAATCCTTATTCCAAGTTTGACAACTACTTGTTTAAAGAAAAATAGTTGTGTGTGACTTCTAGTTCTTGGATAGAGTTATTTGTAAGAGAAGAACACGATGATGGTCTAATGGTACACTTTGGGGTTGAGAAAACCCTCGAAATCCTGAGGAACAATTCTATTGGCCTAAGGTGCACAAAGATGTTGCTAAAATTTATGGCCAATGTATGGATTGTAGGAGTGCTAAGTCTCGGCTCCTCCCTCAAGGTTTGTATACCCCGCTTCCCACTCTTTTACATCCTTAGCTTGATATATCTATGGATTTTCTGTTAGGATTTCCAAGGAATAGAAGAGGTAGGGAATAGTATTATTTTTGTGGTTGATTGGTTTTCTAAGATGGCACACTTCATTCCATGCTCTAAAAGTGAAGATGCATCTAGTGTGGCCTCTTTATTTGTTGAAAATGTTGTCAAATTGCATGGTGTTCTGAGGGCAATTGTGAGTGATAGGGACTGTAAGTTCCTTAGTCACTTTTGGAGGTCGATGTGGGTTAGACTTGGTACAAAGTTGTTATTTTCCATCTCTTGCCACCCACAAACTAATGGCCAAACGGAAGTAGTAAATAGAACCTTGGGTTCCATGCTACGTTCAATGCTTAAAGGTAAAATGACTTCTAGGGAGGATCACCTACCCTTGGTTGAATTTGCTTAAAATCGTGTTATCTAATTAAGTATGGGTATGACACCCTTTGAGTATGTATACGGCCTCAAACTCCCCTTTAGATCTAACACCTTTTCCAAGTGATCTTATGATGAGCTTAGATGGAAGCAAGAGGGCCGAAGCCATGAAGAAATTACATGAGAAAGTGAGGCTACGGCTTGAGAGGATGAATCAAGAGATTTCTAAGAGAGCCAACAAAGGGAGAAGAAGGCTTGTTCTTGAATTGGAAGATTGGGTTTGGGTGCACCTTAGAAAAGATCGTTTCCATCACAAAGGAAAACCAAGTTAATGTCGAGTGGTGATGGTCCTTATCAAGTGCTTGAAAGAATCGATGAAAATGCATACGAAATTAACTTTCCTCTAGAGTATCAAGTGCACAACACCTTCAACGTATGTGATCTTTCTCCCATTGCCACGGCTGAGGATGAAAAACCATTGAATTTGAGGTCAAATTCCCTTCAAGAACAAGGACAAAATGGTCATTTTACACTTATTTTGTGATGTAATATAAAAAGAACATATCAGGGTTATTTTTAGTCTTTTGTTCATTATTATCATTGATTCAAGACTTGTAAAATTTTGAGACTTCACTCTCTCTCTATTCTTGTGAGCTACCCGAAACTATAACTAATGTAGTTCACTTATGTTGTTCTTTGGCTAGAAACTTGAGTCTTAAGGAGCTTGAGTTCCTCTTGATCCAAGTAAGAGTTTGGTGTAGATATCTATTGATCTTAAGGTCCTCTCATTTGATACATGTTAGGGTTCTTAGATGTTTAGATATTGAATGTAAATTTTGTTGTAATCTTTTTACTGTCCATCTTGTTCCAGTGAAGCCATGTGGGCATTGTTGTTTCTATATTGTTATTGAATCTTGTTTCCTTGTATTGTTGGCTGATTTTTGTATCAACGCCCCTGGTTTCATGAAAATGGAATAATGACATCTACTTTGCATCAATGCATGAAGTATATGAAGGATAGTGAGGTAATCAAGGTTGACGCGGATATCAATCCTTTCACAGAGAAAGAGGCGTACTTTGCAGATGCAAAATTCTACTTGGATTCTTCTGAGTTAGATATGAAGAAACCAACACCCTCCAACCCACCTGAGGTCAATTCAAAACAAGAGATAGGGGTGCAATCGGGTGTTGTTAAGATGTCTAAGGAAAGAACTGAAAAAATCAACCCTAAGTTCTCATCACCTGAAGGAGACATGAAAGCAAAGATAGATAAGAAGAATTTAGTCTTTCTCTATATTCCACTTGAGCGTCGAAGAGAGGAACAACCCTTTCTAGAGTCATGTACTCAACAAGTTCTCCATCCAAGAAAAGAAATAAGCCATGAAATGTTTCAAGATTTGAAGGAAAGTATGACTGTCCCAGTCATACAAATCCAACCTATTACTCTTGAGTCGTCAAGAAATGACACCTTAGTTGAAAAGATAAAAGGTCAATTTGATCAAAAGTCTTTCACATTACTTGAAAAATTAGGTTATGACTTCTCCAATCCGACCAGACTAGTATAGCTCAAACAACATCCCAAATAAAGTTGAGAAAGCGGGTATATTACGTTGCCACTCCTAAGTTTGAGCTGGGATTCAAATTGCTAGAACCTCTTCAAATTTTAGCTAGGAAGGTAAAGGAAATAGATTATTCTCACCATTCTCAGCAGAAGGGGAAAAGAAGGGTGAGACACGAAAACACCATAAAAGACCTCAGTCTTTGACAGCATAGGAAAATCAACACCTCGTGTCTCTGTATTTGATAGATTAGGAGGCAAATATGGAAGTGGAGCTTCTAACTGTGTAGAAAGAGGTGTCACCGCTGCGAATGCCTCTGTCTTTCTTCACTTGGGGACCATAAGAAACCCATCATCTAGAAAAACATTATTGGAGAACGAACAACAATATTTTTCTGGGGATGTTGATGACAAGGAAATTCATAGTGATTTCCCATCACACATGAAAATAAAGTCTATTTTATCAATTACCATGGATGGGCCACTGAATTTAAGAAAAAAAACTATTATTTTTACCAACCAACATCTTGGAGAAACAAAATACGATCTAGAGGAAGTCAATACATCATATCATATAATGGTGGAGGACAATCTGTACCATGATAAAAAGGATGATGATGTTCAAAAAGCACCCCCCAACTAGAGGATGGAGTACAATCGGTTGTAGATGAACTCAACGAGATAAACCTAGGTATGTTGGATAATCTGCGCCCAACCTTTGTTAGTGCACTTTTTACACAGCAAAAAGAAAGGGACTACTTCAAGTTATTGATCGAGTACAAAGATGTCTTTGCCAGGTCATACAAAGAAATGTCAGTCCTTAGTCCTAAAGTAGCTATTCATCAATTGGGGATCAAAATGGGGGCATGTCTTATAAAGCAGTCACAACGAGTAATTCGCCCTGAGTTAGTAACAAAAATTAAAGTAGAGTTCAGTAAGCTCATCGAAGATGAATTTATTCAAGAGGTGAAATACCTATCATGGATCTCAAATATTGCACCTGCCAAAAAGAAGAATGACCAAATACATGTCTGCATTGATTTTCGAGACTTGAACAAGGCATGTCTGAAAGATGATTTTACGATACCAATCATAGAGCTCATGGTTGATGCGATGAATGAACATAAAGCTATGTCATTTATGGATGGGTCTTCCAGATATAACCAAATCAAAATGTCTCCAAGAGATGAAGAATGCACTGCCTTTCAAACTCCAAAAGGGGATATATTGCTACAAGGTGATGCCTTTTGGTCTAAAGAATACGGGTGACACCTACCAACGTGCAATGCAAAACATTTTTGATGATATATTTCATAAGAAGGTGGAATACTACATCGACGACTTGGTGGTGAAGACAAAGTGTAGGGATGACCATCTTGAAGATCTTCATATTATTTTTGAGAGGTTAAGAAAATTTGACTTGGAAATGAACCCACTCAAATGCGCATTTGGAGTTACCTCAGGAAAGTTTCTTGGCTTTATTGTACGTCATCGCGGAATCGAAGTTAATCCCACAAAGATTGATGTCATTCAAAAAATGCTGGAGCCAAAGAACTTGAGAGACCTCCACAGTCTACAGGGAATTTGGCCTTCATTTGGAGGTTCTTCTCTAACTTGGCTGGATTATGTCAACCCTTCAGTCATCTAATGAAGAAAAATGCCCCTTTCTACTGGTATTAATCATGTTGAAATGCTTTTGAAAACATCAAAAGATACTTGTTGAATCCACCTGTATTAGGGGCACCAAATCTTGGGAGGCCATTGATATTCTACATTACATCACAAGAGCGATCACTTGGGGCACTGATGGCTTAAGATAATGAAGCTAAGAGAGAACAAACACTATACTATCTAAGTCGAACTTTGATAGGAGCTGATTTAAATTATACGCCCACTGAGAAGATGTGTTTGGCTTTGCTTTATGCGATAAAGAAATTAAGGCATTATTTTGAAGCATTCCGAGCTAATCCTGTGAAGTATGTAATGACTCATCCAGTTTTCTTAGGACGTCTAGACAGATGGTCTATATTGTTTAACCACTATGAGATCATATGCACGCCTCAAAAGGCTTTGAAGGGGCAAACACTTGCTAATTTTCTCGCTGATCACCCCTTTCTAGTAGAATGGGAGATTTCAGATGATTTTCCTAATAAAGACACATTATTTACTAAAGAACTTCCAGGATGGACAATGCTCTTATATGGATCAACACGTCAAGATGGTATGGGGGCAGGCGTTGTATTGATATCACCAGAAAGACTAATCTTGCCATTTTTAGTTTTTCTGTGTGAAACATATTCCAATGACGTTGCAGAGTACCAGGCTTTAGTTATTGGACTTAAAATGGCATTGGATATGAAGATTCCACAATCGGATATCTATGGTGAATCTAAGTTGATCATAAATCAACTTTTAGGAAGTTATGAGGTGAAGAAGGAAAATCTTATACCATATCATTGATACGCTACTTGTTTGCTTGAAAGGTTTGATCAAGTGTTCCTAAACCATGTCCCAAGAGAATAAAATCGCATGGCGGATACTCTGACTAACTTAGCTACGACAATGGCACTCGAAGAGAATGGGCCAATAAAGGTGTAGGTGAGTCATCGGTGGGTTATTCTCGATTGATCTACAATTAGATGAAAGCGTCCATACATCTGTCTGTGTAGTTGAAGAAGAATATTAGAGAAAAACACTAACTGAGTATCTCGAACATGGAAGGCTACCCGAGGAGCCGCGGAAAAGAGCAGACATTAGGAGAAGGGCACCATAATTCATCTTCTATGAGGAGATTTTATTTCATTGTTCTTATGAGGGGTTACTCTTGCGGTGTCTTAACAAAGAAGAAGATCAACAAACAATGGTGGAAGCATATTCTGGCATATGTGAAGCACACCAATCAGGGCCTAACGTTCATTTTCGCATAAAAATATTAGGCTACTACTGGCCAACAATGGTGATGGACTGTCTAGAGCATGCCAAAGGGTGTCAAGCATATCAAATCCATGCTAATTATATACATCAGTCTCCAGAGCATATTCATCCAACTATATCATCATGGACTTTCAATGCATGGGGACTTGATGTTGTTGGACCTCTCCTAAAATCGTTAAAAGGTCAAATATACATCTTAGCTGCTACTGACTATTTCTCGAGATAGGCTAAAGCCATGCCACTAAAAGAAGTGAAAAAAGAAAATGTCGTTGATTTTATAAAGTCAAACATCATCTTTAGGTACGGCATACCAGGATACATAGTTATTGATAGTGGAATACCCTTCAACAAAAAACTCATGAGGACTTTGTGCGAGATGTTCAATTTTAAGCAGCATAAGTCTTCAATGCACAATGCAGCTGCCAATGGTTTTGTCGATGCTTTTAATAAAATACTTGGTAACCTACTGCATCATCCAGAGGGTGAAAGAAACCAGTCTCCTTAATTCTTATGTTTCTCTATGCAGCCAACAACCTAAGGATCCTTAGATAAGAAACATCATCTAGGTAATCCTTGACCTTCTTTCAAAGGTAAGAAATAACTTCAAATGCTCAAGCCTAAAATATGTAAATAGGAGGCAAGAAAAAAGTCATAATAATTATTCAATATAAATTAATGGATGAGTAAACAAGCAATGATTAAATTTACCATGAAAGCCTAAGGAAAGCCGTATAATGTGATCATCTTCGGGGATAGCTTTGTCAATCCATATTTGACAGTCAAGTAGTAGCTGTCATATCCCTAGGGATAATTGTTGAATTTCTCAAAATCCTCAGCAAGCTTCAACAAATTATCTTCTATGACTTTGTTGACTTCTCTTGCCAATATAACAGAATGGGCAAACCAAACTAAGCACAACTGCTCATTGTACTGCTTTGGTATGGTTTTATCCTTGAGATGTTTTATCAAGCTATTGGCTCTGCACCCATGTCCAACAATGTCCAACAACCCATCCATTTTTTCCTTGCTTTTGTTGGTTTTGGTGGGTGGTCTGGTTTTAGTGGGAGGTCACTAGAACAATGACATACCACTATTGATAGTGGTGGTTTAGCTTTCCTGCTTGCCTAAGACCTTTTTCATGGTGTTTCCTTGGTGAGAGGATCTTCTGGACGACTGTATCTCAAGCCCGTCACTATGGAAAACTCTTTCAAGACAAAACAAATCAAAATGTCACAGTAGTTGATCCAGATTTCATCCATTTCCCCCCCCCCCCCTCCCTCCTTCTAATCATTATCATCCCCCATGTACATGATCCTATGTTTAAGAAGACCATATACCATGCTCATTTAGAAATGGGCAATGTAGTCCTCAGGAAGCTCAAGAAAGTGTCCAAAGCAGCTCTTCTTAAGAAGTCCGTCTATGTTTTCATTCTTCACAATATTCCTAGATTCATTAAAAAGTTTCCCCAACTGACATTTAAGTACAATATCACCAGTTAGTTCTGCAGGGTCATCTATCGGCATCGCAACTTGAAACCTGTCAATACTAATAGTTTTGACAGCCTCATGCTAGGATTTTGATATTAATTCACGCCACATTGGTGATGCATTATCATCCTCTTTCTCACTTTCTTCTCCCTCCTCTTCTTCTTTATCTTCTTCTTCCTCCTTCTTACTTTCATTTTCCTTATCACCATCTATAGACCCTTGTCCTCCTCTCTCAACGTCATTTTCAAAACTTTCCTTAACTTCACTTTTCCCTGACTGAGATTATTCAGGAAGCTCCGCCGAATCCCTCTGTATTGTAGGATTTTCTATTAGGTGGTCAGAAGTTGATCCACTTTCACTTTCTTTTATTTGGGAGACATGTTTTACGTACAAACAACAGAAAAAGAAAAATTACATTATAATTGATGTATGCATAAATTTTAAAAAATACATTACAAACACCACCAACCAATGCCACCAATGCCATCACTAACAACCACTACAAACACCACCAGTGCCAACACGATGACCACCAATACCAACAACACCATCCAACAATACCACGACAGTCAACAAAATACTGCGACAAAAACTAGGGTTTTCTCAGGTTCTTCCTATGATTTTACCATCAAAATACAAAATTGTAAATCCATTCTCGAAGATAATACAATTAAAAGTCTTCTTTTTCATCATTAACTTAAAAGCCTTAATTTTTTAAAAAATAACAAATATAGAACTTTAAAACTCTGTTATCTACAAGATAGAGAAAATGACGGATACAAGCACGAATGAAGTCAAAAATTACACCTATGTGGTCGAAAATGAGAAGAAAATCGATCTGTTGTGAAGGGTTGAGCAATTTGTTAAGTAGTTATTGTTTGTATTGTTGAGAGAGAGAAAAGAGTGGGAACTCAAGATTTGAAATGATGAAATGTTTTCATACAAATAGATGATTTGTATGGGTTGATTTGTATTTTAGAACAGAATGACAAGTTTTGAAAATGTTAATTTGGTTTGAATTGATCTTAATTATTTTTTAAAATTTTAAATGATATGAGTAATTTTTTACCGTCTTATCATAATAAAGTGTATTAAGTTCATCTGGAACACTGATAAATTTTAGGTATTAGCTTGACAATGAGTTAATTCAATTCAGAGTGATCGATCGATGACTCAGGTCGGGAGGAACACAATACTAACATCATGCAATTGCCAAAAGAATCAATTGAAGTTATAGTTGACCCTATGAACTCATCCCTAGTTATAGCTAAAAAAAATTTAGGTATTAGATTGACAATGAGGTAATAAGAATTGTTTCAACTTAAAGTGATCGATCAACGACTTAGGTCGGGAGGTAATGCAATACCAATATCATGCAATTACCAAAGACTCAACTGAATTTGTAGTTGACCCTATGAACTCACCCCTAGTTCTAGCTTAATCAATTTAGGTATTAGCTTGACAATGAGTGTAATGCCCCAATTTTCTAAACTGAAATGCTACATGGTGCTTATGACCCCGAGGGACCATAAGCTAACCCATGACTGATATCTGTACCTGGATTCTGCAATTCATGACATAATAATGCAGAAAACATGCACAATAGGCCATAAGGTTCAACTGAAATAATATAACATCCATATGGGCAAAAAATACCTAAACCAACTAAAAACTGAATCTGAAAGCTAAATCTGAGCGTAAATCCGAAAGCCTCTAAGTACTGTCTGAAATAATGAGTTGAAGGAACATGTCTCCAACTAACTCCGTAAAACTAAACAGGCTTAAATAATAATGAATAAATCCAATCATATAGTCCTCGAATGAAGAGAACTCATTGAATCTCTGCGACTGGAAATCCTATGGCTACTACCGATCTGGAGTTCGTGTCTCTGAACCTATGGTGTAACATGAAAAGAAATAAACATAGCGCAAATGCGTCAGTACGAGGGGATGTACTGAGTATACGAGTGAGGTTGGCTAAATATAAACAGGGTTTGCATGCATGAACAATGCTAACTGACTGACTGATATGAACGTAAGAGTGAAAACATACATACATAGTAACTAAGATCATGAGTACGTAATGGCTAAATCTATACGCTAATACATGGATGGAACCGTAGTTATGATAACATGGATGACTGTATCTGACATCCCTGAATCTGGTTGAACTCTCTGAGTTCCGTGCTATAACTAAATTTGACTGTATCTAATAGTCCTGGTATACCGATATCTGAAGAACTGTCTGAGTTTTATTACTGAGACTGATACTGAAACTGTAGGAGGTAGTTATTTAACCGACATGCCCCATATTTGCCATTATGGCTAAGATGGGGTCCAATCTCTGCCCTGACTGGAAGGCATTTGTGACAAGGCGTCAAAAATGTGGTAAGCTATCAAAAATGTCATCACACAGAAGCTGGAATAGATGGTTTCTGCCTAAATCTGATGACCTTCGTGGTAGGGCATCACAAATGTGGTAATCTACCATAAATTTTTTCACACAGGAGCTGGTTTCTGCCTAAGGCTGACGATTTTCATGGTAGGGCATCACAAATGTGATAAGCTACCATGAATGTCGTCACACAGGAGCTGGTTTCTGCCTAAGGCTGACGACCTTCGTGGTAGGGCATCACAAACGTGGTAAGCTACCATGAATGTAGTCACATAGGAGCTGGATTCTGCCTAAGGATGATGACCTTCGTGGTAGGGCGTCACAAATGTGGTAAGCTACCACAAATGTCGTCACACTGTTTCCAGCCTGACATGCTGGGGTAAAATAGGAATAACTCTTTGCTCCGATATCGGATTTAGGCAAAATTGGTATAGTTGGAAACATAATTCAATTATATATCTGTTGGTAGGTCATGAGATCAAAAATTCCAAGTATAATGAGAGATATGCTCATTTGAAGTTGACTATACCAATATCCTTCTCAA
This sequence comes from Capsicum baccatum var. pendulum, assembly GCA_030864225.1. Classification (NCBI taxonomy): domain Eukaryota; kingdom Viridiplantae; phylum Streptophyta; class Magnoliopsida; order Solanales; family Solanaceae; genus Capsicum; species Capsicum baccatum. The sequence goes on along the minus strand of CM061552.1, from coordinate 279,196,207 downwards.
GAATTCAATCGGTAAGGAATGTTTTGATTCGTCTGATAGCTGGGAGTTATTTAAAGCCTTAATATACATATAACCTACTCATAAAACTATAAAACAACCATGATGTACTATGCATGATCTTGGTACATGGCTCTAATAATGGTTTGGATTTTTTGGGGTATTACAATATCTCCCCCTTGGAAATATTCGTCCTCGAATGATGACTACTTAAGAGGGGAGAAAAGATAAACAACGTATACACTGATCATACTCAACTGGCATATGATTTTAGGACTGAATCGAATTCTAAACTGAATTTAGCCTAGCTGAACATACATATCTGATGCATGACTGATAAGCGGAACTCATGAATGCATGATAAGCTATGCACTGATACTCGATACCAATTTTATACTGGAATTTTGAATATGTAACTGAATAAGCTTAAGGAAAATGGTTACCTTGATGTAAGTCTGAATTAGCAGAGAAAATATGAGGGTGCTTGGTTCACATGTCTGCTTCTGCTTCCCAAGTAGCTCTCTCCATGGACTAATTCCGCCAAAGAACCTTGACTAGAGGGACTTCTTTGTTCCTCAGCCTACGAGTCTGATAGTCGAGGATTTCAATAGGAATATCTTCATAAGAGAGGCTATTCTAAATATCAACGCTCTGAATAGGGACTACCACTGCTGGGTGACCTATGCAATTCTTGAGCAAAGAGACATGGAAGACTGGATGAACTGAGGCTAGATCAGAAGGAAACTCGAGCTCATAGGATACCTTGCCGAAGCGACTGAGAATCCTGAAGGGATCGACATATCGGGGATTGAACTTTCCCTTTTTTCCGATTCTCTTTACTCCCTTCATGGGAGAGATCTTGAGATAGATATAGTCATCGACCTCGAATTCGAGATCCTTTCTACTAACATCCGCATAAGACTTCTGTCGGCTCTGAGCAGCCCGAAGTCTTTCTCTAATTAACTGAACTTTCTCTAAGGCATCGAATACTAAGTCAGGCCCTATGACTGCGGTCTCACTAACTTTGAACAAACCGATCGGAGACCTACATCTCCTACTATAGAGAGCTTCGAATGGAGCCATATGAATACTAGAGTGATAACTGTTGTTGTATGCAAACTAAATCAAAGGCAAATGGTCATCCCAGCTTCCCTTGAAATTAATTGCACACGCCCTTAGCATATCTTCTAGAGTCTGAATTGTCCTTTTTGCTTGACCATCTATCTGAGGATAAAATGTTGTACTGAGATGAAATTGGGTACCAAGAACCTTTTGGAATGCTTTCCAGAAGTGAGAGGTGAACTGGGTACCTCTGTCTGAGATGATAGATAGTGGAACACCGTGTAATTTGACTAACTCCCTGATATAGAGTTTGGCATAATCCTCAACTCAGTAAAAGGTATGAACTGGAAGGAAATGAGCTAACTTGGTCATTCTGTCTATAATGACCCAAACTGAACCATGCTGATGACGTGTTCTAGGCAAACCCGTCACGAAGTCCATGTTCACTTCTTCCCACTTCCAAGTAGGAACAGTGAACTCTTGCATAGAACCACTAGGTTTCTAATACTCTATCTTAACCTGCTGATATATAGAGCATTTAGCCACAAACTCTAAAATATCCCTCTTCATCCCACTCTACCAATAGATCTCCCGCAAGTCATGGTACATCTTAGTGGCCCCTGGATGAATAGAGTATCGCGCACCATGCACTTCTGCAAGAATTTGCTGCCTCAAGTTATCCACACCGGGAACACACAGACGACCCTGACAACGCAGAACACCATCTCCCTCTTGGGAGAAAACCTCTACTTCCTGACTCTGAACTGACTCTTATATATTGACAAGCCTAGGATCCCTGTCTATCTTCTCTTTCACCTCAGAAACTAGAGATGACTCTGAACTACTCTGAATACATACACCACCATCTGAAGAGTCGACTAAGCGAACGCCTAGTTGGCAAGCTGATGAATCTCCTGAGCTAATTTCTTCTTACTATCCTCAACATGGGAAACACTACCCATGGATAGTCTACTGAGTGCGTCGGCCACTACATTGGCCTTGCCAGGATAATAAAGGAAACTCATGTCATAATCCTTCAAGAGCTCTAACTTCCTTCTCTGACAAATATTAAGATCTTTCTGGGAAAAGACATACTGAAGGCTCTTATGATCTTTGAAGACGTCTATATAAACACCGTATAGATAATTTGTCCAAAGCTTTAAGGCAAAGACAACTGCTACTAACTCAAGGTCATGAGTAGGATAATTCTTCTCATGGGGCTTTAACTGTCTGGAGGCGTAGGCTATGACTCTACCATGCTGCATCAGGACACAACCTAAACCTACTCTGGACGTATCACAATATACTACAAATCCATCGGAACCATCGGGAAGTGCTAAAACTAGAGCTGAGGTGAGTCGAGTCTTCAACTCCTGAAAACTCTTCTCGTAAGGTTCTGACTATTGAAACTTGACCTTATTCTGAGTCAATCTGGACATAGGAGATGCAATACAAGAAAATCCCTCGACAAACCATCGATAATAGCCAGCCAAATGCAAGAAACTCCTGATATCTAATGGAGAGACAGGGCAAGGCCAATTTCTTACCGCTTCAGTTTTCTGAGGATCTACTCTAATGCCATCATCGAAAATAATGTGGCCAAGGAATGCTACTGATGTTAGCCAAAATTTGCACTTACTGAACTTGGCGAACAACTGGTGATCCCTGAGAGTCTGAAGAACAATTATGAGATGGTCTGAATGATCACGCTCTGTGCGAGAATAGACTAGAATATCATCTATGAAGACTATGATGAATATGTCCAAGTACTTCTTGAACACCCGGTTCATCAAGTCCATGAAAGCTGCAGGGGCATTGGTAAGACCAAAGGGCATGACAAGAAATTCAAAGTGACTATACCGAGTACGAAAAGTTGTCTTCGAAATGTCACATTCTCTAACACTGAGCTGATGATAGCCTGATCTGAGGTGTATCTTGGAAAAATAACTGGCACCCTGAAGTAGGTCAAACAAGTCGTCTATCCTAGGAAGAGAATACCTATTCTTGACCATGACTTTGTTAAGCTGACGGTAATTAATACACATTCTAAGAGAACCGTCTTCCTTGCGCATAAATAAGACTGGCGCACCCCATGGGGATACAATGGGCCTGATGAATCCCTTATCTAAGAGATACTTCAAATGATCTTTTAGTTCCTTAAGTTCTACTGGTGCCATTTTGTATGGCAAAATAGAAATAGGCTGAGTATCTGGGAGAAGGTCTATGCCGAAGTTTATTTTTCTTTTAGAAGGAATGCCTGGAAGAACTTCAGGAAAGATGTTCGAATATTCATTAACCACTGGGACTGATTTGAGACTGGGAGATTTGGAACTGGAATCCTTAACACGAACGAGATGATACACACACCCCTTAGAAATTATTTTCCTTGCCTGAAGGTAGGAATAAGCTGACCCCTAAAAGATGAAGTGCTACTCTTCCACTCTAGGACGGGCTCATTCAGGAACTGAAACTGAACTATCCTATTTCTGCAGTCGACTATGGCATAGCAGGAATGAAGACAATCTATGCCGAGAATGACATCAAAATCAGTCATCTCTAACTCGACTAAATCTGCTGACATAGATTTTTGAAATATCATAATCGAGCAGTTCCTGTATACCCGCCGAGCTATGATGGTTTTACCCACTGGGGTAGAGACTGAAAAGGGCTCTACTAAAATTTTAGGACTAATTCCGAAATCGCCTGCTATGTATGGAGTGACAAAAGACAAAGATGCACCTGGGTCTAGTAAAGCATAAACATGAACATGGAAAATCTATAACGTACCAATAACGACATCAGGAAAATTTTGCTGATCCTGTCAGGTCTGAAGAGCATAGAGTCTGTTTGGGCGTTGCCCACTAGTAGCACTGGAAGTGAAACCCTGTAGGTTTGGACGACTGGACTGAGTTGTGGAATAATTTTGTTGACCCTGAGGACCTGGTTGAGGACAGTCCCTAACTCTGTGGCCTGGCTTGCCACAACCAAAAAAAATTGCCTTGACCCGCTCTACACACACCCTGATGGTGTTTACCATAGGTATGACACTGAGGATAAGTGCGGGCACTACTAACACTGCTCTTAGATTTAGAGCCTGGTGCTCTGCCTCTGTTACCGTCCTTGAACTTCGGCACTGGAGCACTAGCGGAGGAAGGGGCTGGAACTGATGACTTAGGATGAAACTGCGAACGATTTCCTCCCTCTGATTTGGGCTGAGCAAAACTGAAACTGCCTGCTCTTACTCTCTTGTTCTAGCTCTCCATAGTCTTAACCTTCTTCTCCTTTATCTGTTGAGCGTGGGTCAAGAGCCTGGATAAAGTTATATCACTATTCAGCATCGCAGACCTACACTTATTTACCACGCTATCATTCACCCCTGACATGAACTTGCTCATCTTAGCCCTGTTGTCTGCAACCACATAAGGGGCATATCTGGCTAGCTGAGTAAATCTAAGAGAATACTCTCTAACTGTCATATTTCCCTACCTGAGATTGATGAACTCAAGAACTTTGGCCTCTCTTATCTCTTATGGAAAGAATCTATCTAGGAAAGTCGTGACAAATTCTTCCCACTCAACAGGACATGCATCCTCTAACATTTATGCTATCCACTGCTGTACCAAGTGTGAGCGACATCCTGCAATTGGTATGCGTCTAACTCGGCACTCTAAGAAGAAGTGACTCCCATGATATCAATGACCTTCTGGACTTGGTCAATGAATTTCTGAGGATCCTCGTCTGGCTTAGACCCAAAGAAGGACGAAGGGTTCATTCGGGTGAAGTCCTGAATCCTAGCTACTGCTGAATTGGCCACTGGGTTGGTCAGAACGACTGCTGGTCATTCATTCTGGGCAGCTACAGACTGATCAAGAGCGATAAATACGGTCCTGAAATCCGCATGAAAAATATGTTCGCCCAAAGGATCTTCGGGCTGAGGAGCTGGCTGATTTCTTTTCTTTTGAGGCATGTTTCTGAAATAAGAAAAGAGCGGATTAGAATGAAAGACTTTCTTGAAATTATGCTTACTAGTACGACATGAATACTGAAGAAAGGGAACTATTCCTAAATCATCTCATAACCTCTTGTACATAAATGTGGCGCGCAACACACCCATGTACAAGACTCTACTAGATGCGGCTTTCAGACTTCCTAGGACTCTATTGAACCTTAGGCTCTGATACCAAGTTTGTAACGCCCTAATTTTTTGAACAGAAATGCTACATAGTGCTTATGAACCCGAGGACCACAAGCTAACCCATGACTGGTATCTGTACCTGTATACTGCAATTCATGACATAATAATGCAAAAAATATGCACAATAGGCCATAAGGTTCAACTAAAATAATATAACATCCATATGGGAAAAAAATACCTAAAACAACTTAAAACCGAATCTGAAAGTTAAATCTGAGCGTAAATCTGAAAGCCTCTAAGTACTGTCTGAAATAAGGAGTTGAAGGAACATGTCTCCAACTAACTCCGTAAAACTGAGCTGGCTAAAACAATAATGAATAAATCCAATTATATTGTCCTCGAATGAAGAGGACTCATTGAATCTTTGTGACTGGAAATGCTACGGCTACTGCCGATCTGGAGCTCGTGTCTCTGAACCTATGGTGTAACATGAAAAGAAAGCACCATAGCGCAAATGTGTTAGTACGAGGGGATGTACTGAGTATACGAGTGAGGTAGGCTAAATATAAACAGGGTTTGCATGCATGAACAATGCTAACTGACTGACTGATATGAACGTAAGAGTATAAACATACATACATAGTAACTAAGATCGTGAGTACGTAATGGAAAAATCTGTACGCTAATACATGGCTGGAACCGTAGTTATGATAACATGGATGACTGTATCTGACATTCCTGAATCTGGTTGAACTCTCTGAGTTCTGTGCTATAACTGAATTTGATTGTATCTAACAGTCTTGGTATACTGATATCTGAAGAACTATCAGAGTTTTTTTTCTGAGATTGATACTAAAACTGTGGGAGGTATTTGTTTAACCGATATGCCCCATATGTGCCACTATGGCTAAGATGGGGTCCAATCTCTGCCCCGACTGGAAGGGTGTGAGCAACCCTTCATATAACAGGTAACTCTAGTGAGAATTGTGGGAACCCTCATATAACAGGTTAAACCATCTCATCTACCCTCATATAATAGGCTGCGATGTCTCAACCTATGCTGGCTATATAGTTCTGGAACGCAAGAATGACTGCTAAGAATCACACCCTCATATACAGGTGAGTTCCCATCCTTGGGTTCACTCGGTGCTAACTCCTACTCCCATCTGAAGAGACTAAACATGATTCAACTGACTGTACATGGACAGATTAACTGACTTTCATTGACTGAGGGAGTAGTACTATTATCTGAGAGTTAATTGGGATTATAATATTTCTGAGGTTTCCTGAGTCACATGACTGACTAAGTTCTATAGATTATAGCTTGACTGAGATTATCGTGACAACATGACATGGCTCTAGGAATACAACTATGTTTTTCGAGTACGAATACCCCCATGACTCAATAAAAGGAAACTGACACACATGACATGACTTGATCACAAGATTGGAGTCCACAATTTGATATATCATAAGTAGGGGATAGTATACTTCATGTATTTAATTAACACCTCAAACATGGTAGGGAAAGCATGGATATAATTCGCACACAAAATTCATATTTCCATCATCATACATACTCCATGCCATCACCATAAGAATACATAAATAGCATGGGCATTCATATTGAAGTGTATTACTAACATGGACTTGTCATTTAGATATCATGAAATCATGTAAATATGAACTTCTAAGATCCTAGGCATTTTATCAAACACCTTATATGCATTCTTTAAGGCATAGGCGCATTTCATACTTGCATTAGTTCAACCCACCCAAAGTTCATGATTTCCAACCAACAATCATATATATTCCATGACAAACATCCTTAGATATCATCTTGAAACTTGAACAACAATCATCAACGTGTACATGCTTATATCACCACAAAAGTTTATAAAATAACATTTAAAAGCATGGTTCTTGAACTCTATGAACAAATTAAATCCATATATGAACACTACGCATACCATAGAAAGGAAACCTTGATGATTTGCTGGAGAGTTCTTGGATTTGGGAAACTTAATTCTCAATTATCTTGGAAAAGTCTTGAATCTTGCTTTTGAGAGATGAGTTTGATGGAAACCCTAATCTTGTGGTTGAGAGCATAAGAGAGGGTTTTTAAGATGCTCAACTAAAGAAAAATGGGAAAAATTACGCCTCTTTAGGGTTATAAGTCATGGGAAGTGAAGAAAAAAGACAAAAATACCCTTATGAAATAAATTCTCAGTTGCTGAAAATAATAGCTGACGATTTTTGTGACAAGGAATCAAAAATGTGGTAAGTCGTCAAAAATATTATCACACAGAAGCTGGAATTGATGGTTTCTGCCTAAGTCTGACGACCTTTGTGGTAGGGCATCACAAATATGGTAAGCTACCACAAATGTCATCACACAGAAGCTGGTTTCTGCCTAAGGATGACGACCTTCGTGGTAGGGTGTCACAAAAGTGGTAAGCTACCATGAATGTCGTCACACAGGAACTGGCTTCTGCCTAAGGCTGACGACCTTCGTAGTAGGGCATCATAAATATGGTAAGCTACCACGAATATCATTACACAGAAGATGGATTCTGCCTAAGGATGATGACCTTCGTGGTAGGGCATCACAAATGTGGTAAGCTACCATGAATGTCGTCACACTGTTTCCAGCCTGACATGCTGAAGTAAAATAGGAATAACTCTTTGCTCCGATATCGTATTTAGGCGAAATTGGTATCGTTGAAAAGATAATTCAATTATATATCTGTTGATAGGTCATGAGCTCAAAAAATTAGAAGTATAATGAGATATATACTCATTTGAAATTGACTATACCAATATCCTTCTCAAGAATTCAATCGGTAAGGAATGTTTTGATTCGTCTGATAGTTGGGAGTTATTTGAAGACTTAATATACATCTAACCTACTCATAAAACTATAAAATAACCATGATGTACTATGCATGAGCTTGGTACATGTCTTTAATATTGGTTTGGATTTTTTTGGTGTATTATAATTAGGTAATGAGAATCCTTTCAACTCTGAGTGATCGATTGATGACTCAGGCTGGGAGGAACACAATAACAACATCATGCAATTTTCAAAGACTCAAATAAAGTTGTAGTTGACCCTATGAAATCACTAATACTTCTAGTTAAATCAATTTAGGTATTATCTTGACAATGTGGTAATAAGAATTATTTCAACTTAGAGTGATTAATCACGACTCAGGTTGGGAGGAACACAATACAAATATTATATAATTGGCAAAGACTTAATTGAAGTTATAGTTGACCCTATGAAATCACCCCTAGTTATAGTTTAATAAATTTAGGTATTATCTTGAGAATGAGGTAATAATAATAATTTTAACTTACAGTGATCGATCGATGACTCAGGTCGGGAGGAACACAATACCAATATCATACAATTGCCAAAGACTCAATTGGAGTTATAGTTGACCATATGAAATTACCCCTAGTTCTAGCTTAATCAATTTAGGTATTATCTTAAGAATAAGGTAATAAGAATTGTTTCAACTCAGAGTGATCCATCGACAACTCAGGTCGAGAGGAACGCAATACCAATATCATGCAATTGCCAAAGACTCAATTAAAGTTGTAATTGACCCTATGAACTCACCTCTAGTTATAGCTTAATCAATTTAGATATTATCTTCAAAATGAGGTAATAAGAATCATTTTAACTCATAATTATCGATCGACAACTCAGGTTGGAAGGAACGCAATACCAATCAGGCAATTGCCAAAGACTCAATTGAAGTTGTAGTTGACCCTATGATCTCACCCCTAGTTATAACTAAATCAATTTAGGTATTAGCTTAAAAATGAGGTAATAAGAATCGTTTCAACTAAGAGTAATCAATCAATGACTCAGGTCAGAAGGAACGCAATACCAACATCATGCAATTTCTAAAGACTCAATTGAAGTTGTAGTTGACCCTATGAACTCACCCCTAGTTATAGCCTAATCAATTAAGGTATTAGCTTGAAAATGAGGTAATAAGAATTGTTTCAACTCAGAGTGATTGATCAACGACTTAGGTCAAGAGGATTACAATACCAACATCATGCAATTGCCAAAGACTTAATTGAGTTATAGTTGACCCTATTGACTCACCCCTAGTTATAGCTAAATAAATTTAGGTATTATCATAAAAATGAGGTAATAAGAATCGTTTCAACTCAGAGTGATCGATCTACAACTCAGGTCGGGAGGAACACAATACCAACATCATGCAATTGCCAAAGACTCAATTAAAGTTGTAGTTGACCCTATGAACTCACCCCTAGTTCTAGCTAAATAAATTTAGGTATTAGCTTGACAATGATGTAATAAGAATTGTTTTAGCTCAGGGTGATCGATCGATGACTTAGGTCGGGAGGAACATAATACCAATATCATGCAATTGCCAAAAACTCAATTGATGTTGTAGTTGACCTTATGAACTCACCCATAGTTCTAGTTTAATTAATTTAGGTATTAGCTTGAAAATGAGGTAATAATGATCATTTCAACTCAGAGTGATCAATCGATGACTCAGATTAGGAGGAACACAATACCAACATAATGAAATTGCCAAAGACTCAATTGAAGTTCTAGTTAACCCTATGAACTCACCTTTAGTTCTAGCTTTATCAATTTAGATATTTGCTTAACAATGAGGTAATAAGAATTATTTCAACTCAGAGTGATCGATCGACGAATGATATTGAGAGGAACGCAATACCAACATCATGCAATTGCCAAAGACTCAATTAAAGTTGTAGTTCACCATATGGACTCACCCTAGTACTAGCTTAATCAATTGAAGTTGTAGTTGAACATATGAACTTAATTCAAAACTGTATAAAAAAAATGCTCAACCTGTTGTAATAGATGACTTATATGTTAGAATTTATCAAATAGACTAAGTCATTTGTTGTAACAGATTAACTATCTGTTATAAATTATCAAATAGGTGTTGCCATCTATTGCGACAGATGACAAAGCCGTTGGAAATTTTTAAACAGAAATTGTCATCTGTTGTAAAGTATGACTTATATGTTTTAAAATCTTTTTTTAGTTTTAAAGCAATTTTCTAATTTTCTATCTGAGATAAAAAAAAGGATAAAATACTAAGGCGGTAAAAAATATTACTTGGATAACTCAAAAATCTCCTCATTGAGTAGTTTTATCTTGTCTTTTCAATGTCACCGTCTCCTCGTTCCCCTCAAAGTTATTAATGAATATTTAAAACTTATATCTAGAATTATCTCTCCTTCAGCTATAAATTAACTCAACTCATCTCTATTCTTTATTCAAAATTCTTTTTCTCTCCTCTTTGGGTTAATAACAATCGTATCCTTTTTCCCTCTCTTTTCTCTCCTCTTTTGCATGAGGATCCTTTTAGATCTCAATCGATCAATATCTTTTCTCGACTGAAATGGGTGTTCTGATCCCTTTGCTTTTTTGGACCTGTAGGTATGGTTCACTATTGCTCTTTTCTTCTCGTCTTCTTCTTTGTATGTTATTTAAATTAGATATTTACATCTATTATTATTATTGATTTACCCATTAACAGTTTCCTATTTATTGAGAAAATTGAAGGAATGTTGACTTTTAAGTCTAGAATGAATGAACCATTGTTTTTATTAAAATATGCAAAACAACGTCATCCGTTGGGAGAACTTAAAAAGCCTTGTTGTCAGTATCATTTTTATGTCTTTTGTTTGTTACTTTGGTGGTGCTATTTTGGGGGTATTGGTGTTGTTGGACCACGTAGTGTTTGTGTTGTTGATGGTGTTGGAACATATGATGTTGTTTCTTTATTGTTGATATTATTGTTGATGTTGTTGGTGGTGTTGCAATAGTTTCCTCAACTATTACAACTGATGAATTAGTTGTTGGAACAGTTGGAGCAACTGTTGGAAGAAATCAAACCAGTAGCAAGACTGGTTTAATTTATTCCAATAGATGACCCATCTGTTATAATATGTTATCCATTTGTTGCCACAGATGCATCACCTGTTGCAACATGTCTTCCATCTATTTCCACAAATATGTCGCCTATTGTAACAGATAACTCATCTATTGAACAGATAGGGAATTTGTTGCATCACATAGTTTATCTGTTGATTCATTCAATTTTGTGTTACCCTTTTGTAATATTCTTTTTGTTTTTTATTATTTGACATTAAATGTTTTTATCTTGTTTATAGATAAAAAAAAAGTAAAACTGGATCAACTTTTGCCCAACCAGCATTAAAGGCTAGAGTAAAGATGGGTTCGGAGGAATAAGCTTCTTGTAGATGGAACCACTTCATATGTGGGAGGTATGTATTACTGATCAACCTATCATGAAAACACATATCTAGTACACTGATTTTGTGAATGTTGGTTTCTTTACCTATTAGGTGTTAATCTTTTAAACAAGATATGGCATTTTACAGTTAAGATTGTTAGGTTCAAACTGGTAAGGATGAGAGACCAAGTAGGTGGTATCGATATCCTGTTATGGTTTAATAAATATTTTGCTAATGTTTATGTATCAAGTTTGGAGAAGGGTTCAAGTTTTTTGTGGCAGCGTAAATATTCAAATAGTGATTCGACTAATTTTACGGGTTTAATGGGCTTTTGAAAGGCCTCGAAACCTCGCACTGCTACAAATAAGTATGGAAATAAATATAGTTATTGCTCTATACCGAATTTTTATGAATGGATTGCTCAAGGGGACTATTATACAACAAAAGGTGATTGAAAGAATACTTGGGTGGGAAGGGGGAGGTGGAGAAGACCATATATCAACTCAGACCTTATTAAAGAAGAAATATAGGGTAGAAAAGAAAGTGTAGTGAAATTGGATGATGAAATTGACTTGAAAAATGAAAAATTGAATGAGATACAAATGTGAAAGTTTATCCAAATATGAAAATCCATAATTTCATTTTGAAAAAAAAAAATGCTGAAGTGGATTGAAGTTGTGCGCTTTGTTAGGGGACCGCAACTAGCTAGCATGTCCTAAATGAAGACCCATAAAATGCAGGACCAGAACTCTAAGGTTTTAGCTTTGAGAGTACCGATGGTGGTAAGATTATCAGTGAATAATAAAACCTGAACCAACAACTCGTGAAGTAAAAATAAGGTATCAAGCCAAGGTGGCAATTTCTTAAGTTAAACTTGCATCCCATGCCTCCTTTTTATGGCTCTGGTCTGGTCAAAGGCAGTGGAAACAACAAGGCATGAGATTTCTTTCCAACTTCCAACCTTTTTGTTTCTACTGCCATTGACCTAATCAAAACCACAAACAAAAGATATGGGATGCAAGTTAGACTTCACAAATTGGCGCCTTGGCTTCCCTTATCTTTACTTCTTGAGTTGTTGGTTCAGGTTTCATTCTTGATTAAAAATCTTACCAATCCTCTGTGCTCTCTAAGCTGCTTCCTTAGAGTTCTAGTCCTGCACTTTGTGGGTTTTCATTGAGGCCACGCTCGCTAGTCACAGTCCCTAGCAAAGTGTCGAACTCCAGTCCTCTTGAGTATTTTTCTTTTTTAAGAATGATTGACGGATTTCAATATTTGGATACACTTCCATATTTGAAGCTCATTCAGTTTTTTCATCTCTCAAGTCAATTTCATTGGTCAGATTCGCTAGAAGTTCCTTACTTGTTTCTTTATGTTTTCTCTTAAACAAGGTCTGAGATAATATATGGTCTTCTCCACCTCCCCCTTCCCCCACATGTATTCTCCCAAGCACTTTCTGTTGTATAATAGTCTCTTAGAGAAACCCATCCATATAAATTTAGAACAAGGGAATTTCTATTGGTTTTCCATTCTTGTTTGTTGCAGTGCAAGGCTTCGAAGGCCTTTCAAAAGTCCATTGCACCATTAAAATCGGTCCAATCACTATTAGATATTTACACTGCTACTAAAAACTTTAACCCTTCTCCAAACTTGACACATAACCATGAGAAAAATCATCATTAAATTATAACAGGGTATCGACACCACCATATTGGAACCCTTCGTCCTTATCAGTTTGCACCTATCAAATTAAACTGTAAAGTGCAAGATCTTGTTTGAAGGATCAATGTCTAATCGGTAAAAAACTACATTCACAAAATTATTGGACTTTATGTGTGACTGCCACAATAGCCTGATCAATAGTACATAAGCCCCACGCATGAAAATGGATCCATTCATCTGCACACACCTTATTCTTCCTGCCCCATCAATGTCAGACAGTGTTTATTCTTCAGTTCCCATCGTTAAGTAGTGTACAAGACTACAAAGGCTCAAAGGATAGTCATCTTCAATGTCAAATGACTACTTTCCCGTTAAGAAAAAACAAGTGCGACAAGTCATGACTTTTTACTTTTTTTGGTTTTAAATATATTTATATAATAAGTCACCAATTTGGATTAATTAAGTATGTGATGACTATTAAAAAAGAGGTGAACAGTCTTGACTTTTTGTCTAACATATTCAAAATAGCTGATGAATCAAATTTCCTATCTGTTGCAAAGCTGTTAGAAGAAATAAAAATATCTCCTCCAATAGATGATCCATCTGTCGCAACAGATAATCCATATGTTGCAACAGATGTCTCATTTGTTGCACATACAGACATTGTTAAAGCAGATGGTAAATTTATTGCGACAGTGGGTGTCATACCCCAAATCCCATTGGAGAGGACTGACACCCGTAGCCGAGGAGGCCCGGGAGAACCCGTTCATAACCTATACTTTCACATTTACATTACTTATGAAAATTAGAAATTTGGGCAGCACTTCGTTGTAAATAGAAGAAAACAGTACCTGTATCAGCCAAGCAAACACGCATAAATATATATATGAACAGTAATTGGCCGTCAGAGCCATCACGTCTATCAACCAAACACTCCTATGGCTGTACAATATGTCTACAAAAGCCTCTACATAGATACACAACTGAGTTAGGGTCGGGACAAACTCCCGCCCACAAAAGACTTTTATACCAATACCAAAAAGTACATATAGAAATGACTTGGGATGCCCCGAAACAACTGGAGCTCACCACTAACAACAGAATGTCCTAGCTCTTACTGCGGAGGTGTACGACCTGAAGTACCTGTTCCTGCAGGCATGAATACAGGTCCCCCGTGAGGGACGTCAGTACGGAAATATGTACTGAGTATGTAAGCCAGAGAGTATCAAGATGAGATACAAAAGATCAACAGAACCCAAATACCAGTGAATAAACAGTATGAGTAGACCACACTTAAAAGAGCTGATGGAATACCTGCACATTACTTTCATATCATTACTTCCCGTAATCCTTATCAATACATAACGTATGTCATACAATGGCCAACTGATCAGTGGTACTAATACAATACATCAGGAACCACACCTGGAATAGCACATACACATAAACTTTATAATACAATGGCCAACTGATCAGTGGTATTAATACAATACATCATATCATCAATTTAAAATACAGACATTCCATTTCTTAATTCAATTAATCTTTGAGATTGGTTACTTTGTGGTCATACCTTATGAAACTTGAAACCATGATACCTCAATAGGAAAAACATGTAAATAGGTAATCAATATCATGAAAATGAAGTAGAGAATCATGGATACCTCATTAAACCATTTCGGAGTCAACAATAGTATATGGACATTTTTTTGACTAGCCGGACATCTTAAAAGTGAAAACAAGTTCAATTGGTAGTGTCGAAGATCATATGATGTTATTATGTGTCATGTGTCGTAGGACAATGTTGGAAGCTTACTTGAGAGTGCCATGGGTCATTATTCATGCCAAAGATTAGATAGAGTATGTCTTACGTACCTTGATATAACCACTTCGATACAAGTCCAACTTGACTTCGCGTACTCTTCGAACACTTATCTACAATAAGTCATTTGTGGCAAACTAGTATTAGCAACCAAACCTTACCATTTAGGTATTAACTTCACCAAATAATGTCTAGGAAGTAATCCTTTAACTCATCAATAAGAGTGCTACATACATCCTCTTATACTCTTATTACATTCACATATCATGCATTTTCATGAAATATCCCTCAACATCACTCTTAGCCTTTATTTCCCTTCTTAATCACCATCCAATACCAACATGATCACTAGGCATACATAACCACTAATATAATGATACATCACCACAATTCATCCTCCATAATCCAATACAACAACTTCCATAATTTACTACTAACAATTTATACAAAACAATTCATAACTATGTTTCTAGTTATCTTCCAACATCAAGACAATACTCATAATCCTTTATCAATACTTATTCATGGATAAGAATCAAGAATAAACAATATTCATACCTTAACAATGAACTCTTGTATTTAGAATCCTCCTTACATAACCATGGGGTGCTTCCCGAAGCTTTCGAGATGGTGAACACAACTACGGAACCAATTCGAATTTTCTACGGTTGAATCACAAAATATTTGAAGTTGAAATTAGGCTAGGGTTTCACCTTATCTTAATAATTGGATGATATATGATATATATGAGGCTAAGTGTATGTTTATAAAGACCAATTTTCGTCCAAGAGGTAATAGAGAATGACTATTTTCCCCTAAAAATTTAAATAAATCCCGAATCTGTCCCCAGTGGACAGTTTTGACAGGCTGAAGTAAATCGATCATAACTCTTTCCTACGGCATCGTATTTGGGTGAAACCAATTTCATTGGAAAGATAATTCAAAGGTATTTCATTTTCATATAAAGTATACCACCCAGTTCTTTCTGTACAAGTAGTTATGGTCGTTTAAAGTTGACCCAAAAATCTGTCCCACAATTCTGTTTTTTTTTTATAGGCTGCAGTAAAACGGGTATAGCTCCTTACTCAGACATTGGATTTGGATGAAACCAATTTCATAGGAAAGAAGACTCTCGAATCTTTTCGTCGATATATAGCAGCTCACACAATTCTTTTTCTACAAGGAGTTATGATCGTCTAAAGTTGATCTAAAAAATAATTGCCTAGCTGCAGAAATTTTCCTACAGATTTACTGTTCACAGGCTTCCCGGCCACCGATTTGAAATTTCAAATGTGCTCGCTTATATGAAATACTCCTCTGTTTGGGCAAATTTTATATCGTTGGAAAGCTTATTCCAATACCTACACATACAACTATTGACGGGATACTTCCGAACACCATACACTTAATTTAACCCATACGCAAGCATTTAGGACTCCATATAATCGCGATAAGTATACGAAAAAAAATTTACGAGGTGTTACAGTGGGTTATCTGTTGTGACAGATGGACGATCTATTTCAATAACTCAATAATAACTGTTGTTATTAAGTCTCAAACCGTTTTGAAAAGGTGAGAAGTTTGAATGTAAAAAAAAAAGTCGTGACTTTTCACAGAAAACAAAAGGCCAATAGTTTGAATATAATTAGTATAATGGAGCTGAACAGTCGTGCTTTTTTTCCTACCACATTCAGATTCAATCCTCTATAAATAGGTCCCTCCTTAATCTTCCTTCTACTCCACTTTTATTAATTTCTTGCATTTTGTCTTTTCGTATTACATCTTCAGCTACTTCTATTCAAAGAGCATATTCCTTTCTTGTTAAGGTAAGTTTTTATTCTGTGTAAATCTACCAGTTGGTAGTATATGTTGTATTACATTCAAACTCTTTTCTTTACTTTTGTGTTAACATTTTTTGCCAATTCATATGTGTTCTAGATATGACTGATCCTGTTTGGGACATTACTATTCTATGCGACACCATACGAAAACTTCAGAGGCAGGTTAATGACCTGCAGAGGGATTTAGTTGCCGTAAGATTAAGGATATTCAGAGAGATAAAAAGGTTGATGAGGACCCTGCTGCTGCTGGTTGACGATTGGCTGGCTGGCAATAATAATGATGATGTTCAACAAAAAACCCATTGTATTCTTAAAAAGTGGGGTCTGGGGAGGGTAAAATGTATGCAATTCATACCGCTACCTCTGAAGAAGTAGAGAGGTTGTTTCCGATAGACACCTGGCTCAACATAAAGAATAGTAAACAAGGTCGTAATGAAACAAGAAGCAGGATGGATGACATAACAGAAATATGGAATAAAAATAATGATGATGATGTTGATAATAATAAATTAGAATGTGGTTTTTCTTTTAGCTATGTATTTTAATTTTTCTAAATCAGATCTATACCTAATGTATTTTATTTTTCATTTAATGAAAAATATATTTTTGGTCGACTTTGGCTTTTTAATTCTTATCTAATTTTCATTCTATCTATTTCTTCTTCTAAACATGTTAACTTGTTGACGGTTGGAGGTAAGGAGCAATTTTGAATCCAGTAGCAATAACAATTTTGGCTTTTGAGTTCTTTCAGCAAATGGACCATGTGTTGGAACAGATTGTCATCGGTTGGGTTTATGTCAACAGATTATCCATCTGTTGCGACAGATTTGTCATCGGCTGGAGGAAAACATTTTAGTTTGATAAACTGTATTATGTTCTTCCAGCTAATGTCCATCTATTGCAACAGATGGGTAATCTGTTGAAAATAATTTTGTGGTCTACTGTATTTAATTCATGTTTTACTTTTTTTTATTGATGCACAAGTTATTAAAAAAGATATTTTATATAATAAATGATAACATTTATGTTTACAACAATGAGTTAAATATAAAAGTCCACAATAAACAACAACACAAGTTTTTGCAATTACAACGATCATGGTGGATTACGATCCGCGCATGTAGTTCTTTTGTGGCCAGCGCTCTTACATATAGAGCACTTATTTCTTCTTGATGGAAATGATTCTCCGACTCCACACCTTCTCTTATATGGCCTTCTTCCCAATTTGATAGTGCTTGGGTCAATATATGGAGGAGGTATTATCTCCCCCAAAGCTCTGCAGGAACAACCCAAGGATTTTCGGAAGGCACCGGAGTAATATGCCCATTATATGCCATTGTATATTTTTCCACCGAATAATATGGAGAGGAGTAATCATAAATTTTAGTTTCATATTTTGCACTGTATTGAGCTCGAAATGCTACCATAGCATGTGGACAGGATATTTTGTCCAAGTCAAAAACTCTGCACGTACAAGATCTTGATTGAAGATCGACCGTGACAACATCACCATGACCGTTGATACTGAACTTGTAATCTACTATTTGATGAGATAATAACCTATTCCTCGGACTGATTTTCGTTGATATTATTTTTTCCTCTTCTAGAACAAATGGGGTTCCAGCTTCCTCAACCTCCACACGTCTTTCATGAAAAAATTGGCCATATTTCTTGTTTATTATTTCAAACAAAGCCATGATGGGAGTTTCTCTTTCATCATCAAATAATGAATTCACTGATTCAGCTATGTTTAATGTCATAATATTGTACCTATACAAAAGAATCACTTAGTATAACATCATACTAAACTTGTAACTCAAACAAGACATTAAATTCATAAGAATGTACCTATTTGCTGGACAGAAATCCCAGCTCCATCTCTCAAAACTGAAATGTAAGAGATGTTCTGCTGCCTTGGGATGCATATCCGCTATTTGATTAAAATAATCTAAAAACTCATCTCTACTATATGCTTTAGCTGCTCTATAAAAAAAGGTCACGACCCTTTTGTTGTGAAAGTTGGTCCGAATGTTCTCTCCAAGATGTCTGATGCAACAACCAAAGTGAGCTGAAGTGAAGAAAATTGAAACCATCTTTGGAATAATTGGATGCCTATCCAAAATAAAATACAACTCTTTGGTTTCTTCAACGCAGCTTCGCAATTGTTCAAAAAAATATCCATAAGAGGTATCACATTCCTTGTCTGCTACATAAAAAGCGACAGAAAAGATGTGAATCTCCGCATCCTGTGTCATCGCCGCTAGCAGAACTCCATTATACCTACTCCTCAAGAAGGTACTGTCGACGGCTATGCCTTTTCTTAAAT
Source organism: Capsicum baccatum var. pendulum (assembly GCA_030864225.1). Lineage (NCBI taxonomy): Eukaryota > Viridiplantae > Streptophyta > Magnoliopsida > Solanales > Solanaceae > Capsicum > Capsicum baccatum. The sequence goes on along the minus strand of CM061552.1, from coordinate 279,177,077 downwards.
GTCAAAAACTTTGAATCCAAGCATCATAGGATACAAAAAAGTACTTGAACCTTCCATTTTCATTAACATATAACACCGTCTTACTTCCGGGATTTGTGGACTCAAACATGTAATGGTAGGCATCGAAGACTGCATATCCATGCTCGTGTGTCCCCCTAACCAAGTCCTTGGCAATCTCCATGGCCGTATATATCTTCTAATAATTGAGAAGGACATCTAATTCCGTAAGGAGTTGTATATATCTTCTAATAACTGACCAGGACACCCAATTCTGTAAGGAGTTGATTGGCCATAACCCTTGTAGGAGGGCCTTTGCCATCGGGAAATCTATTCTTGAAATATTCACCGAGAACCTTTGGCGTGGTGTGAGGATTTTGTCCCGAAATATGCTCTGAACCACATGTGTGATACTTTTCATGTTTATGAATACCGAATCAATCAAAACTTAATTACGTCATCGCTCTCAACCATTGCTTGCAGTTCAGATTAGCATATTTGTAGCAAAAGACTTTGCTCAAATTAATCACCTTCATTATTCTGAAATCTTTTTTCAAGCAAGAAATAAATAAAGTAGTAGATAGTTGTTTCTTGTCCTTGAATGACATTCCCTTGTAAAAGTCGATCTCGTTGTCTTGACGATTGCCAGACTGTGTCGATCGAGAAAAACTTCCCACTGTATTGGTCACATCAATGGGTGTAGGTAATTGATCATCATCTGGAATGTTAATGTCTAGATCATCCAACCTATCATCAAATATGTCTTGTTGTTGTTCTTCTTCTTCTACATTCTGGTTCTCATTCTCTTTCATCTTTTCAACCATGTACACCCTTAACATCGGCCTGGATAAATTACTAAGATAAGTACGCAACCGAACCTGATCAATTATCTTGAAAGGTAGTACCCTCTTATTTTCAAAGGAGATGTGCATGTAGCTGATGGCGAGTTCTTTTGGTTGACAATTCAGTCCATAATAGCTGATGATTAAGTTCACAAAATCATCATACGAAACATCACTTTGGGCTATCATAGCTATCATCTCTAGCATTTCACTCTCCTTCCAATGCCATACATATCGATTGCTCTTCTCGATCCATTGACCATGACAATCCACCCCTATTGTTATTTATCCCTTCTTTAGTGGTACCTAAATAAAGTCATTTGTTAAAAAATTTAATAGTGATTTCATAGTGTAGTAACATGAATTCCAACAGATGTGTAATCTGTTGCAACAGGTAAGTGATCAGTCGCAACAGATTACTTACCTGTTGGGATTCATGTTACGCTCTTGAAGTTGATTTCAACAGACGAGTCATCTATTGTAACAGGTGAATCATATGTTGCAACAGACTATGCATCTGTTGTAATAGATGTCGCGTTTGTTGGAATCGAGTTCAAGTTATGTTGTAATAAATTATTAATGTGTTGCAACTGATATTTACCCTGTTGCAACAGACGACACGTCTGTTGGAATTAATTTTAGGTTCTGTTGCAACAAATATTTATCCTATTGCAACAGATAACTAGTCTGTTGCAATAGATGACCCATCTGTTCGATTCATGTTACGATACTATAGAACCATAAATATGAATCCAACATATGTCTACTGTTGTAATAGTGACTCATCTGTCACATCAAATGATTGATTTGTTTAAATAGATGTATCTTATGTTGCATTCATGTTCGCGTATTATCTATTATTGAAAAAACAACACAATAACAGTTACCTAGATGATAAATTCAACTAAAAATCATAATTTGAATTACCAAAGTGTCCTATGAAGTAATGCCAAAGTGGAAAGTGATGTATGAAATAAAATTTGACCTAAGAAATTGGTCAAATAGTAGCAGTAGCGGTAACAACAACAACAATGGTCAACAAGAAGAAAATGGAGATGATAATGAAGTAGAAAATGATGATAATGAAGCAGAAGATGATGAATAAAGCAGCAACAACAATGAACAATAACAATCTCTAAGAGAGAGAAAACAACAATGAATGAGAAGAGAGCTAAATGCATTTTTTCCTCCGTTTTCTGTTATGTTAGGTAAACATTTGGATCAAAGTATAAATTTAAAAACTTGTGGGTTATTCTCAAATTTACCCAACTTTCTTAATCCATAATAAAGTAATTGTCACCTACACTCAATTATTAAAACTTGAGTCATCTACACCTCATTTTCAAACTCTTTTGTCACTCTTAACTCAAAGCCCCAAGAAAGTATATTAAGAGTAAATTAGTAATGTTATCCTTCTTATTTATGATTTCTTTAAGGAACATGTGAAAGTGATGAACTAATGTGGGATGTGGGAGTATTCATTATCCAATGCATTTTTAAAAAAATATTAAATTTATTACTTCCTTCGTCCCATTTTACTTATCCCAAATTTTCTAATTTGATTTTTCATTTTACTTGTCATTTTTCACAAATCAAGAAGAGACAACTTTTTTTATATTTTACCCTTTGAATTAATTATTTTTTAAAAATTAAAATATAAACATCATTTAATACAGGTACTTGGTAAATTAACCATGTTATTAATTATTTTTCTTAATCGATGTGCCAAGTTAAATTGGGACAAGCAAAATAGAACGGAGGGAATATATTCAAAACTTGATACTCCCTCCATTTTGTTTTAGTTGGCCCCTATGGACTTGGCACACTCATTAAGAAAAATATTTAATAGGAGTTTATTTTATCAAATTAGTCTTATTAATTATTCTTTGAAAATATAAATTTGAGTATATACACTTTGTTTAGTCATTTAATGATAGGGGTAGAATTGGAAAAACATAATAAAATTCTCTTGATTTTATGAAAGGGACAACTAAATTGAAACAAATATTTTTAGAAAGAGGGCCAACTAAAATGAAACGGAAGGAGTATATTAAAATTATCTCAATAGTTATAGTTTCTTAAGGTGTATGTCAAGTCAATAGTGGACAAATAAAGATGGATGAGAGAAACGAAGGGAGCACTCTGAATTACTCCCTCCGTTTCATTTTACTCAGTTCTCCTTATTAGAAATAATTGTTTCAATTTAGTTGTTTGATTTATCAAATCAAGAGAACTTTATACTTCCTCTGTCTCAATTTATAGAATTCGTTTACCATGTTAGTCGGTCCCCAAAAGAATTACACATTTCTCTATTTAGTAACAATCTAACTTTAAAATGATCATTTTATCCTTAACGAAATGATTTATAGCCACACAAATATCTTAAATTTATTCTAAACTATAAATTTTAAAAGTCTTTGTTTATTTCTTAAATTTCGTGTCAAATCAAACTAACTTGCATAAATTGGGATAGGGGGGGTATTATTTTTCCTTTTCTATCTTTAAGAGTAATAAATAACTATATAAAGTAATGATAGTCAAATTTAGAGTACAAAACTATCATTAATAATACTAGTTAAATAAAAATATACCTTTAATTAATTTTTTTTTAAGGAGTGTATCAAATCAATGGGGATCAAGTAATATAAAACACAGATTGTAGTCAAAATAGATCACTTTTATTTGTCGTACTATCCTTGTTATTATGTTTTTAGCTTAAATATCATCTCCAACTAGTAAAATAGGGAAAATTTTATTATGGGCTCATAGGCCATGTCATACTTGTATGAGGCCCTTTATAGTTTGACATGTGGAGTTTGTGGCCCCACTTATACAACAAACTTTTTCAATAGTTTCTCTCTTTCTTTTATTTTTCTTCTTTATTTGTTTTGATTCTAATTTTCTTCTTTCTTACATATAATACTACTCCCTTGGTTTCTTTGGTAATTCCTCTTTTACTTTTTGGTGTTAAGTTAAACTTTGAATTAATTAAAATTAAATAATATATATAAAAAAAATTAGAATTTTTTGTCCTTTTCACACAAGAAAGTGAAAATTTGAACTAAAAAGTAAGTTTTGTTTTGATTTTGATTTTGATATAATTTTTTTAAAAAGATATTTATGTGTTTTGAAGAATAAAAATCATATTTTTTTTCAATTTTATGTTAAATAGCATTTTGAGCCGAGAAAATAAAGATGGATATTTTATTCATCAACTTCAATAATTTTATATTATTTTATTCGTTCATTTTTACTTGTTGTGTTTTGCTTTATAAAAGACATTTTGGCTAAATTTAAAAGCCAAATTGAAGTAAATTAATTTAATATTTTAAATTTTAAATTTAGACGCTTAGAAACTATACAAAAAATATAATAAATATATTTTAAAATATTGATCAAAATTAATGCAGTTTGACTCTTGAGAAGCGTAAATGACAAGTCAACTTATTCTGATACTAAAACTTAGGGTTGTTAGGTTAATATATCATCCTGATTTAAGAGGCTGTTAAGTGAAATAACAAATGATACGCAGTTATTGAGAGTCATGCTTCTTGAGGTTTATTATTTTACAATTCGATTTTGAACAATCCTAATTTAAGATATATTTTTTAAATTATATTAATATAAGAAGGATTGCAACTAATTATATTTTATGTATAGTTTCTAAGCATCTAAATTTAAAATTTAAAATATTAAATTAATTTACTTCAATTTAGCTTTTAAGTTTAGTCAAAATGTCTTTTATAAAGCAAAACATAACAAGTAAAAATGAACGAATAAAATAATATAAAATTATTGAAGTTGATGAATAAAATATCCACCTTTATTTTCTCGGCTCAAATGCTATTTAACATAAAGTTGGAAAAAATATGATTTTTATTCTTCAAAACACATAAATATCTTTTTTTTTTTTAATTCTATTAAACCAAAACAAAACTTACTTTTTAGTTCAAATTGTCATTTTTTTGTGTGAAAAGGACAAAAAATTCTAGATTTATATATATATATATATATATATATTATTTTTTAATTTTAATTAATTCAAACTTTAACTTAACACCAAAAAATTAAAGAGGAATTATCAAAGAAAACAAGGGGGGAGTATTATATGTAAGAAAGAAAAGAAAATTAGAATCAAAGAAAATTTTCTGGTCTCCTCCAATTTAATGGTATTTTTTTTAATTATAATTGGTGATTACAGGCACGTGGCAAATAATCTTCCAAACACGTCATATCATGTCATTATGGATGTTACTGTTATTATATGGGAATATTTCCAAATTATACAGTCAAACACAAAATATTACATTCCATATTTTTACTTTACACTCGTATGCCAATAAGTTTTACATCAGTGCTTATGTGTACACTTTTACATTGTTATACAATATCAGATAAATTTATCCAGAATTAAATTTCATCCCTAACGAAATTCGACCATAAAACTCCATCTGAAAAGGGGCAAATCTTCATCAAATAGCTTCAATATTTAACCATAATTTCAAAATGACATATATATATATATAAAAAAAAAAAAAAAGAAGGAACCACGATAATCACTTTATCAAAAAAAAAAAAAAATCGACAAATCAAAGCTCATTTATAAGTTTTCATCAAGCTTTTAAAAGCTCCCATAAATGGAGTTATTCATTTCACCTTAACTCACTCAATAATATTTACATGTGCCATAATAAACATGGACATAACTTAGCGATGTCCTCGCGAAGAAAGTTGACACTGCAAAAGAAATGGGTCCCACTTAACGATTTCGAAAGGTTTTATGGTAATATGGCAAAGATCAAGAGGGCAGATGTGCAGGAGATTGCAGCTTAAGAATTTTCTAAGTAGTGAGATTGATTTAACACAATTTTGGAGGTTGTAATTTTACTTGGTGAGGAATAAACCCTTAAATTTTTATTTTTCCTTTTTACTTGGTTTTCATGTATTAGTAAATTATTTTTCAGTATATATGATGGTTAACTGTTTGTTTCAAAGGAAAATAAATTATATCACTTTCAATCTTCTTCTAAGAATAAAAAGAATGTAAATGATAACAACAAATTAAAAAACTATGGTACTTTTTCTTAAATCTTTTAAATTATAGAAGGGTAAAATAGGCTAAATATCGAAAGATATAAAATATGAGCTCATTTCAAAGAGGTATAGAGTGTAAATTTTTTTAAATATTTTACCCTTTATCGAAAAAAAATAAAGGAATTTTAACAAGGTAAGAAAATCATGGCAACATAGATTGGTTTCAACGGAAATAATAATTATCGCGACATATTTTTACCCTTTGTCGAAAAAAATAAAAGGTATCTTAACAAGGCAAGAAAATCATGGCAACATAAATTGGTAATAATTATCGCCACATATCACAAACAAAGTTTTGCATCGCGTATAAACGTGAGAGATTTGATGTCGTTGTCGTGCTCAAATAGTTCCTTGCTACTTTCCTTTAAGTCCACTTGCACACTGGTTTCAGAATGGAAATTTTTATCATACAACCAAAACATTTGCATATCTTTCAAACCAAAATATAGTAAGGATGGTTTTCCCAAACCAATATTAACATCCTCCAAGGGGAACATGCACAAACTTGAACATGCAACTTTGTCAACTTCATCATTACCTCCCCACTCTGGTGCGTCAAAGCTTCCATTATATATATTAATCAATGTTGACACTAGCTATGTCATCTGGTGAAGCTTTTGAACATGAAGCAATAATTTTATTCACGGAATCCCTGATTAATATTATGAAGTGGTATAGTTCCATCTTGGTCTCCCCTGGTATGAATTTTACTGGAACATCAATTCTAAAATTCCCCATAGAGTTGTTTACTTGAGGTAAAGATGTTTTAGATCGCAAATTCAGTGGAAAGTCCATTAGAGAAGGCCTGAAATACCCATTTCTAGAGGCAGAAATGCGGATTAAAGCCCTCCACAGAATTGCTGTAATGATCTCGACTCTCGAAGGTCGAAAACTCAAATCTCCTGATTCAATGCATTTTTTTCTGAGCCTTGACAAAGCAGCATTTTGTACAATTAATCTCTTAACAACGATATTTTCTTCTCTATATGATGGGTTAGTAATATCGGCTGACTTGAAAAACTTCGATATATCTCTTGTCAGAAAAATATTACCCAAATCAAAGGTTAGAAAATTAGTCTTTTCGATGGGAGTCCCTAATCTACAAACTTCGGCCAACCCAAGAAGAAATTTTAAATCTGCGAAAGCATCCATTGCAAGGTGTGAAAAACTGAATGATAAAGCCATGCCACCACATTCAAACTTAGCTTGGTTACTTGTGCAGTGCAATTGGTGAAACCATCAGACTGGTTTGATCTATATTCTTGTTGTCGTGTGGCCAAAATAAAGCTGCAAGACTAAGATCCTTGCGTGCTTTCTCTAGGAAATTTTCCAGTTTACAATTGACATTGGCTTTAGTATAGGGAATGCCTTGATCAAGACAAAGAATCGTACATTCATCTTTGTCATACCTACCTGCGGCTGGATATACATTGGTTAAAACCTTAGAAAGAGATTGTTCAAGTCGCTCATCGATGGTGGAGCTGTTTAAATTGTTATTATTAGGATAGAAAATAACAGTAGGGATATGTTCTCTCTCGGCTATTTGGTCGAAGAAAGAAAGCTTGTAACACTGAAGGGGAGGGGGGAGTAGGAGAAGATGGCTTTCTGAGCTTTGTCAGACCCTACTTCCATTTTTATGCAATCTTTTTGATTGACAGACCCTACTTCCATTTTTGGTAGGAAAGCAAAAATGGAAAGAGAATGCAACAATAGGGAACCGAACAAGGGTACAATATATTTTTACTACACGGTGAAAATTATTTTCCACTCTTAACTTTAATTTAAAAATCAATCACCCTCTGCTTTAAATAATAAGTATTCTCTTCCTCTTTTCCATACTTATTCTTTTTAAATATTTATTTTACCCTTACACTATTAATCTTTATTTTTCTTTACATCTTTAAAATTGTTATATTTTTTATTTTTAATATATATAGTAATTTTTTGTAAAAAAAATAAATATATTTTCTAGACAAAAAAAAGTGAGAAACATATATAAGTATATAAGTTAGTGACGTTCTAAATAAAATAAATGACCATGATATGAAAATTTATTCATTAGTAATAATTAAAATTTTAATATCTATTTATACTAGTGAAAATAACAAATAAAAATAATTTTATAAACATATTCCAATACATGTAATATAATAACATATAACAAAAATGGAGATATATTATATACTAAATTAATTTAAAATTTTATTTATATTATAAATATATACTCCATTCACTTTTACTAGTCACTATTTTACTTTTTGAGGTTAACCTGCATGAACTTTGACTAACATTTTAAGATGTATAATTCAATATTTGAATTTAAAATTTAGATGATCAGAAAATATATGAAAAATATTATAAGTTGCAATATTTCTTCATATTAATAAAATAAAAAAATACATCTTCAAATATTTATCAAAATTTATACAGGTTGACCTGGAAAATCGAAAAGTGATAAGTAAAAAAGAACAGAGGGAGTATATCGAAACTCCTGTGCAACTTATTAATATATACAATTTCAACTTATTAATATAAAATATTTTTCAAAATTTATACAGGTTGGCCTGGAAAACGAAAAGTGACAACTAAAAAAGAACAGAGGGAATATATCGAAACTCATGTGCATATATATGAAATTGTATATATTAATATGAAGAAGGATTGTAACTTATAGCATTTTTCATATATTTTCTGATCATCTAAATTTTAAATTTAAACATTGAATTATACATCTTAAAATGCTGGTCAAAGTTCATGCTGGTTGACCTTAAAAAGCAAATTAATGACAAGTAAAAGTAAACAGAGGGAGTATAAATTTATAATATAAGTAAAATTTGAATTAATTTAGTATATAATATATCTTTACTTTTGTTATATGTTATTATATTACATGCATTGGAATATGTTTATAAAATTATTTTTATTTGTTATTTTTACTAGTATAAATAGATATTACAATTTTAATTATTATTAATGAATAAATTTCCATATCATGATCATTTATTTCATTTAGAACGTTACTAACTTATACACTTAATATATGTTTCTCACTTTTTTTTGTCTAGAAAATAATTTTCTTTTTATTTATTAAAAAATACTATATAAATTAAAAATAAAAAATATAATAATTTTAAAGAGGTAAAGAAAAATAAAAATTAATAGTAAAAGGATAAAAAAGATATTTAAAAAAAATAAGGAGGAAAAAGAAAGGAAAAAATTTATTGTTTAAAGTTGAGGGGGAAATTTAATTTTTAAAGTAAAATTAAGGGGGGGAAATAATTCACCCTTTTCCTAAATCTAAGAAGCTCCCAATTATATAGAGCAAAGAGAGGTTCTATGTATAAACTTTTTTTAATGTCCAGGTATGATATGTGCATCTTTTTTTTACTCATAATGCATTTAACCAGAAATAACCCAGCTAATCATAGTCCGTGTACTATAAAAAACAGTACACATATATATATAGAGACAAAGAGAGAGACGTAATACATATATAGATTTCTAAATTATTTGACTTTTTTCATATAGATACCTCAATTAAAAGGTACCTATTAAACACTCTATTCCTTCACAAATTATGTCAATTAAATACAATTATTGACGTAACACTGACATGGCATAACATGTGCAATTCACTCTCTACTGGGAAAGTGAGAGACCATAATTAATTAAAAAAATTAAATATAAAAAATTCAACCAATAAAAAAATACATTAAAGAAATGAAAAGAAAAAAATAAATTTCATCTTCTTTTCCATAACTCACCATTTTCATGAATTGACAGCAACAATTCATGCACAGACCTAGAAATTCAAAGTTTGAGCCTTTTTATCCCAATTACAAAATGAAAAACAAAAAAAAAAAAAGCAATGACAAACGACTTCGATCTCCGTCTCGTAAAACGGCTCACTATATTTATGTAATATCTTTTTATATTATATGTAATGAATATTTTTTTAACATGATATTTGTAGCATTTTATTTAAGTTTATTAACTTTACACGTAAATTAATACGTTTTATAAATTTATCACAAAATTCAATGTTAATTTTTAAGATCGTTATTTTAGTATTATATGTATTAAAGGGTCGTTTGGTGTAAGGTATAATTATAATAGTTCATAAATAAAGTTCATGATTATTTATCCTGCGTTTAATTAAATGTATTAGGTAGTCTCAAAATTATTTGTCGCACCATTTATACCACAGTGATGAGATAAGTTATCACATATACATGTTAGTACAACTTATTTTGTAATAACTAATCCCAGAATAACTTGATTCCAAATAACCCACTCCTAAGTGTGTATATATACATATGTATGTACATGCATGTGCGTATATTTTCGTGTTTTATCACTCTCTTACTAAATTTGTTTCGTATTACTTAACTTTTTGTTGATATAACACAATCCTTAAGAAAATTTTACTTAGAGATATATTTTGCTAAATTAACCTTATTAATGATAATTTGAAACTTTAAATTTGTCTATACTGTTACTTTATATAGTTATTTAACACTAAAGGGTGGAAAAAAAACATAATACAATTCTCTTGATTTTACAAATTGAGCAGATAAACTAAAATATTTATTTTTACCATGAGGATCAAGTGATAAGAAACGATATTATCTATTGTCTATATCAGTAAATAAGTTGTGATTGTCATTAATAGAGTCTTATTGTTCAATTTATATAAATAAATATAATCTTTAAAATTTGACTTTATTTTCGTTCGAGAAAAACATCTAGTATTCCCGAATGATGATCAAATTTGCTACGATACACGTCAACTTCTGGGAAGGACCCCACCACAAGGATGTATCGTACGCAGTCTAACCTTGTATTTTTGTCGGGGACTGTTTCCAAGGTTTGAACCCGTGACCTCCTGGTCACATGACAACAACTTTACCAGTTACTCCAACGTTCCTCGTCATATATAGATAGATAGATAGATAGATAGATAGATAGATAGAGAGAGAGAGAGAGAGGGGGGGGAGGGGGAGTTCTATTTCTATGTATAAACTTTTTTAATATCCAGGTATGATATGTGTATCTTTTTTTACTCATAATGATTTAACCACAAATAATCTAGCTAATCACAATCTGTGTACAGTAAAATCTATATCTATATCAATAATCTATCTATATCTATATCTATATCTATAATTTATAATCTATATATATAATATATTAAAAGTGTGAAGACCTTATAAAAGTGATCTGAACTTTTTGTCCTTCATTAAAACACTCTATAATAGACAAAATCATCATTTACTATTTTATCTAAATTATTATTTAATTATTTTATAATATTAGAACTTTTAACTCAGCTAAAATTTAATCTAGAAAGAAAAAACCCTAATTTAAGTCATATATATTTACTACAAAAAAAAATACAAAGACGTTTTCTGCGGAACATTTTCCTTTTCGGTCAAAGAAAAATGGTATAGTCTAATGAAAATCAATATTCTTGGAATTTGTGTAATGAAAAACATTAGTTTAATATGTTAATTCGTTCTTTTTATCCTATTAATTTGTTAATTGTATTTGGATAATGTTTCTTGTTTTTTTTTTTTCTTGAATGATCGATCATATAGAAAGATATTATCAGCCAAAGGTACTAGTCTTGAAAATTCAGCAACTTATGAATTAATTAATTGCAACATTTTTACCGAAACTTTGAATTGTTTCCTTCTATCCTCTTGTTGAGTTATGTTTAGGAGTGGCAAACGATGGGTAATTATGTGTATATTCTTGATGTTAAACTCTTTTGACTTCTTCGTATATATTATAGATGTTAGACTCTCTTGACTTCTTCGTATATTTACTTTTTTAATATTTTGAATTCATTATCACCGGATACAATAGCCATGTAAAGTTTGTGTATGCTTGGTTTAAGTACAAAAGAAGAAAGTCTAATGGGAGATGGCATATGAGATACAATATTTATTCATATCATGTAAATAGATATAATACTTATTGTAATATGATCAATTGTTAATTTTTAATAATTTTATTGTTATATATAACTTTATTGATTAATATGATACACGTGCTTTAATTATTGAATTTTTTTTATTTGAATTATGTAGAAATTTCTAAAATAAAATATTATTTTACTTTTAAGAATTCATAACTACATATAAAAATTTCATAATACTCTTTTTAGGTTTGTGCAAACGAAGTGATTAGAGTTCTGGAAGAATTATAAATAAAAAATACTTAAACTTATTTTTTCAAAAGAAATTGAGTTTATCAAGGGCTCTTTTCATTTCACTATCAGGAAAATTAGGTTTGTGTTGAAAAAAAATTTCGTAAAATATTTTGCTTAATTGTAGTTCTCAAAGACTACATATATTGTGTGACTGCACACAGAGTTTTTACTATTTGTATACAAGTTTTGTGCTTCTCTTTTTCCTCTTTGTTTTTAGACAACTTATTTTTCATATAGTGTTGTTTTGTTACATGTTTTCAACTTATTATTTTGCTTGTCTCTAATTTATATTGCTTTCTAATTTCATAAAGTTCATAATTGATGTCTAATATTTGATGTAATTAATGCTTTTCATCTTTTTCCAGTGTTATCTCACGATAATTACTTTATATTGCAGATAACTTTACAGCCTTAAAGAAAAGGCAAAAGGCCATAGATAACAAGAATGACTAAAAATTGACTAAATATTTTTTCTCGATTATCACTTATTAATACTTATGTGCTACTTACTGGAACAAACCCTCCAATAGATTATTCAACATTAACAGCGATGGGAGTCATAAAGATAATTCAAGTGGAGGAGAAGGATAATAAGAGACTCATAAAACAAATGATAATGGCCTATTCTATTCACTTTGAATTTGACATGAGTAACAATATAGAAGCGCTCTATAATTTGGGGTCTAATGTTGTATTCAACGATAACATTACAAACCTAGAGCCTATCTCTATCGTTATTGTGTTTTCTTTTCTTAAATAAAAGCAGTTTACGTTGTAATGTTGGCTATTATAGCATTGAGTTGAAAATTTATTAAAAATAGTCTTTTTACCTCACATAGGTAAGGTAGGGGTGTCACAAAAGAAATAGTAGGATCTTCGTATTCTCTAACATTAATTACTTGTGGAATAATACTAAATATGTTATTGTGTTACTACTTTTAAATAATTTTATTTTTCTTGTATATAATTTTACTTATTGACGTGAGATATACGTGTAAAACACGTACACTAAACTAGTATATATATATATATATATATATATATATATATATATATATATATATATATATATATATATATATACTTGTGTGTACATCATTTTATTAAATACCAAAATGTCAAACTATAACGTAAAATTTGAAGGTCAAAAAGTGTAGTTAGTTAAAAAAGAACATAATAAATTACCGTCACATGTAGCCAAAAATATATTTTTCATTTAAATTTATATTGTTTAGTCTTTTTCTATAAGTGGGTTGGTTTGAATTAATGACAAAACAACGCTTAGACACTCTAAATAAGTATTTAGTGAATATACTTATTTCTTAATTCTAAAAGCATTTTGTTTATAACAAAGAGTTACTTTTGTTCTCAAGATTTTACATTTTTTCAAAACTAAAGGCATTTGGATAATTATACATGTTTAACTTAAATTATGTATAACTTATACAATATTTGATAGGTGGATTGAGCATCTAAACATTTCTCTTCACATGTTTGAACCATCTCAATTTTATCTCCCACTTTGACCATCACAAAAGCCACTCTCACCTTCTCTAGAATTTTAAATTTCCTCGCTACAACTTCAAAAACTCAAATTTTCAAATTTCAATTTCAGGATCTACGGCTGAATGAGAGCTAAATAACTGTTGTAGCATAAAACAAAAGGATCGATGAAGAATGTGAACCTTTTTTCTTTAGCAATCAGTTAAAAATATGAAATTCTACAAAATCGAATACTCTTAGTAAAAATTTTCAAGAAATTTGTGCACAAAATAATAAAAGCACAACTTTTTGTGCGAACACAGAACATCAAAACCAAAATTAAAGGGGAAAATTCAATAAAAGTGTATAATTTAAGAACCCTTCAGATGAAAGTCAAACACCAAATCATTCGTCGACTTTCCTTGGACATTGTGTTTCACGATGAAATTTATTTTTGTTCTTCTTCAAAATGAAAGAATCTGATAATGCAAAAATCGGCTTTCATATTACCATTCTCCTCAAGAAAAACTTGCGAGAAACAACGTGATATCAAACACAAATTTGTCTTAAAAATAAAATACTTAATATTTGTAATAGACACCTTACGAACAATAGTTGAACTAATGAATTTAAGTTAGAATGTATATAATTTGTTATTTCATCAAAGTTAGTTTTATAAATCTTGTAGTTATCGAATATAAATATGTTACATATGTGTTTATTAGTACATATGCCGTGGTTGAGAATCTGCAAGCTTCCTGCGACCAGCACAATCAATTGGCTAGTCCCACAACTAAAAGCTTTAACTGCAAGCCCCAAGCACTAATTAATATTTTTGTTAACATTCTCAAAAACTTGAAAACTTCGTAAGTAAGAATTTGATGGGTTTACGCTTATTTCATTGGTTAATAATGTTCAGCACCTCGTGGCCATGCATAAATGATTTTTGACCAGTGACCACTCTATGTGATGTTTGCTTTTATAAGGTGCAGATTAAATATATGAACCAAAAGATTAAAATGAAATAATTAATTATAATATGTAATTTTGACTGATATCACTATTTTAATCATCATACCTGGCTCAATCAATCATTAAAACTCGGGCTTAGATATGAAAAGTTACAAATTTAAAATAGCAAAAAATGGATGCAAGAAAGTAAGATAGTTTTATTGAATAAGATGATGATAAATAAGGCAAAAATAATCAAATAAACATCGAAGTAAGATTTCTGATTTATGAATTTGAATTATATTTTTAGGGATCATTGTGTAAGTCTATAATAATCATTATTTCTGAGTATTGACAGCAATTCTCTGAGGTTGTGTGACTTTTTTTTTATGGCTACTTTAAAATAGAAGATACAAAAAATATAAATTTGTGCCTAATAAGGAAGAAAATTCATAATCAATATGTAGTTGAGAATTGAGATGCATCAAATGCATAATGCATTCACAAAGAAAGACCAACCTAAAAGACCCAACTACTGAATTTATCTATAAAAAGCATCTTAAACCACAAAATAAAATGAACTCAGTCTCATCGTGTTTGACAAAATCAAATATATGTGAAATTGAGTTATAATAGTATACTATTCGGAATTATTTAAAACTCATGCTAATCTCATTATAAAAAAAAGAAAGATTACATTATGCAATTTGCGGTAAACTTGGGGTCCTATTAATCATATTCTGTCGTGTAATAAATTCTATCCTTACTCTCGAAAGCCAAATTCTATTAGCTCTAAGATCAACAATATCATTCTTGAAAGCAAAGTTCTCAAATATATGCATCCAATTGTTATAACCAAATCACATACCTATTGAAAAACTTGATACACATAAATTGCTATAGAGAAAAGTATTATTTTAGAAAGCTTCAATTTTTAGACTGATCAAACAACTAAACATAAAAATATAAAATTTTGTACGTGTATAACCTCCTAGTTGAACACAAATTTTCTTAGTAAATATTTTGATTTCAGCTGATCGAATAAAATCGTCAAAAAATTCAGTAACTACTTCATTCAACGGCAATGTGTTTATTTGGTTCAATTTTTTAATGGGGATTTTTCAACTGAAAAAGAAATGTGAGATATTATAAAAATTATGTATAATTCAGGTAATCTTTAGATTAAAAGCACCATGTTTGGAGTCAACAGAGGACAAAGAATTTGGAAAACTTCTGTAACGTGGTGTAGGGGGAGAAACAATATTGGTCTGTTGAGGCTTCAAGAAGTCGACTGTATATATAAAGGCAATATTAAACTCAAATCCTAAACCTAATTGGTAGCATGAATCCTAAACAAAGAAAAAAAATTAAAGAAGTCCTATTGTAGGGGGTGCGGATAGTGCAGATAACTCGGGTAATTTGCATGGTTAGTTAATATTAAATTCTTTTTCATGACTATTTCTAATAATTTTCTAAGGTTAACTTTATTCCAAGTAATCTTTCTTCTAATTGTCCTCTTTCTCTTCTAAGCTGTTTTCTGTAATTAATTTCTTCATATAGCCAACTTTGTCTTTCTCTGATTCTTCTAATATATTCTAACATTTTTTAATCTGTATGATATCCGTCTGAATAGTAATTATCTAGGTATGAATAGTAGCTATCGTCATTTAAGTATATTTGTTCTAATTCATCTTCTATCCAATTTTCTAATTCTTCTTCTTCAATATCAAATATCTTTTCCCATATAATTTTCTTCATATCTACTATCTCTATATCCTTAAGTACATATAAAACAAGTATGTTAAATTCATCTATCATTTCATCAGGTAAGTAAGTAGTCATTTTTCATATGATGCTATTTTTCAAAATATTTTCTCCAATCATATACATAACAAAATATGATCATCTTAGATCACTATATACTAGATTATTCTTAAATAACATATTCTTCGGTCACTATTAGCATGGTAATCTGGATACTTTTCCCCTAAACTGCGCCTCTACTCTAGTTACTCCCCTATCACAACTTCTTTGCCTTACCGGTTTCACCTTTAGGATGACATAGTTCTAGGAATTTTCTCCTTTTCCTCTTTGCTAATAAACTTCGAAACATATTATTCCTCAAATAATTCTACTATAAAGTAACTAACATGAGCTAATTTTATTATACTTATGATTGTCAAGAATTTATGAATTTAGCTATTCATAATAGTAAATGAATATACCTGTTCTTGTAGCTTTGATAATTCTGTGCTTTGCTCATCCATACCTTAGTGTAAAACTAAATATCTTTACTGATTATATGAGAGAATTTTGGTTGTATACAAGAAGGCTTGCTTTCCGTGTAGAAAGTCTTGCCTTAACTTAGCAAATGCCTTTTCTATTTATAACCTAAAAAGAGAAAACACGTATACTATTCTAAATTGTTCCTACTTTACATTTGTCATCTTTACAAAAGTAGAAAAGACTAAAGTAACTTTACAAAAAGTCCTAAAGCTATTCTACAAAAAAGACAAAATTAATAATGGCACTTTGCCAAAGAAAAGTCAAAAAGCTAATAAATACTATATAATAATTTATGTATTCAAAGTCAAGAAAAGTTATCTAATAATTCATATGTTATTTTCATAACTTTAATATCTTGTCTTTTTGTCTTCTTCTTCTTCATTGTTTCGTTGCTGTCTATCTTTTGTCTATCTTCCAGCTGGCGTCCTTATCTTCTTTTATTCTAGTTGAACTTCTTGAATAATGTTATATTCTCCGTTATATCTCGAACATAGATGATTTGGATATTTAGGCCCTATTAATTTACAGTATCTGGTCAATAATTCGTCTGAAATAAATTTTTCCTTAATTGCTCTGGTAGTTGATCGTTTCTCTGGATTAAGTAGTGTCATAATCCATCTCTGAACTTCCTCCATATCTGTTTGTCTTAACTCTCTTGAATTTGAATAGATCATTAGCTGGTCTCTTGAATAATAACTCTATATTGGATTTCCGTTTAAGTAGTTATTTGCTAATTCTTGGATAATTGTAGATATTCCAATAATTTTTTTATTTGCATAAACATATGGTATATCTATTTTGGGTATTTCAACTTGCTGTTCAATATCTTCGGGTATGATCATATTTCGGGTCATTACTATCTTCACAACTTGTATAACTGGTTTAATTTCATCATACAATATCTCTGCTGGTGCCGTATAGAACTTTACAAAAAATAGGTTGCCCTTTGTTATCTTTTTGTAAGTGGTAATTGCTTTATATATTTCTGGTATAGTAGATAATTCACTTCCGTCTTGGGTATATACAATATTGAGTAGTCCATAACTGAAACAGGTTTTAACTAGATTTGGGTTAGTTTTTGGTAATACAATTAACTTATTGTATCCTTTTAGTTTTTGGGTTATATAATCTGAATTTGGTTCTTGAATGCTTGTAGCTCTAGGTTTAAGTAAGTTTTATCTTGTGAATGTTTTCAATATATGATCTGGTTATGTAGTTATAAGCTTTCTTGTTTTGGTTTAGGCTATCTAAATATGTAATTGTTTGTGGGGATATAAACAAAGGGTCTTTTGGTGTTTTCGGTATAAATGGCTTGCCAAATATTTTGTTCATATTCATATTTTTTTTTTTCATATTCATATTTAGGTTCCTTCTAACTCCTTTGTTTGTACCTGCAGAAGTAGATTGATAAAAGTTATGGGTTTTTTGGAGTGTCCCAACGTCTTCTTTTATTTCTGAAATTTTATTGTCTTCCGATCGACATTTCTCTGCACATTGCTGAGTTATCTGAGTCATAACTTCAGAATTCAGTTTAACTTCATTAGTCTTTAGCTTTTCTATCTCATTTCCCATATATCCACTTTCATTGAAAGCGTAGTTAGGGTTTTGAGTATTTCTTCTAGAGTATCGTCTTCTGAAATATCAGTTTGGGTAGCTTTGTCTTGATATGTAATCTGCAATAACATTCTTGTTAGTCTTAATTACTTCAATTGTAAATGTAAAATTTAATTTATTCAATACTAATCTCCAAATTTTCTTCGTTGTAACTGAATTTTGTATTTTTCTTGTTAACCACCATCGTACCTGTGTATTATCTGTTCGTACAATAAACTTGTTATATACAATATATGGCTCAAATGCTAATAAACATTTATATAATGAGCATAATTCTTTTTTATTTATTTCTCATTTTATTTCTGTTTCATTAAACGTTCCTGAGTAGTATCTACAATGATGTTCTAATTTTTCTTCTTTATATCTATATTATAAATTTCCCGCAAGTCGCGATACATCTTGGTAGTGCCAGAATGAATAAAATACCGTGCACCATGCGCTTCAGCCATAATTCTCTTCCTCAGATCACCAATATTAGGAACACATAATCTACCCTGCAACCTCAACATCCCATCTCCCCCTTGAGACAAAACCTCTACCTTTTGGTCTTTGACTGACTCCTTCAGTCTGACCAAGCTAGCATCTAAGTCTTGCTTCTCCTTCACTTTCGAAACCAAAGAGGATTCGGAACTACTCTGCACTAAAATATTTCCCTCAGTGGAATCAAGCAACTTAACACCTAGTCTAGCCAAACGATGCACATCATGAGCCAACTCTCTCTTACCTTCCTCCATATGCAAATTACTACCCATAGACATCTTGCTAAGGGCATCTGCCACAACATTAGCCTTGCCCGGATGATACAAAATGCTTATATCATAGTTTTTTAACAATTCTAACCACCTCCGCTGCCTAAGATTCAACACATACTGCAGACTTTTGTGATCAGTAAAAACATCAACATGCACACCATACAAAAAATATCTCTAGATTTTCAGAGCAAACACTACAGTAGCCAACTCTAAGTCATGGGTTGGGTAATTCTTCTCATGAGATTTCAACTGTCTAGAAGCATAGGCTATAACTTTACCCCTCTGCATCAACACATAACCCAAACCAACTCTCAAGCATCACAGTATACCATAAAACCATCTACACCATCAGGCAAACTCAACACAGGGGCGGAAGTGATTCGAGTCTTCATCTCCTGAAAACTCTTCTCACAGGAATCTAACCAGAGGAACTTAACTTTCTTTTGGGTCAACCGAGTCATGGGAGACGCAATGGAAGAGAACCCTTCAACAAAACAATGGTAATAGCCAGCTAAACCTAAGAAACTTCTAATATCATATGGAGAGATAGACCTAGGCCAATTTCCTATAGTCTCTGTCTTTTGGAGATTAACTCTAATACCTTCAGCTGAAATAATATGACCCAGAAATGCTACGGACCTTAGCCAAAACTCACACTTACTGAATTTGGCGAACAACTTATGATCTCTAAGAGTGTGCAAGGCGATTCTAAGATGGTCTTCTTAATCACCCTCACTTTGGGAATACATAAGGATGTCGTCGATAAACACAATAATGAACATATCAAGATATGACTTAAACACTCGATTTATGAGGTCCATGAAAGCTGCTGGGGCGTTAGTTAGCTTGAAAGACATGACAAGAAACTCAAAATGACTATAGCGGGTTTGAAAGCCTATCTTCGAGATATTACACCCCCTTACTTTAAGTTGGTGATAGCCGGATCTAAGGTTTATCTTGGAGAAATAACTCACACCTTGCAACTGATCAAATAAATCATCTATTCTCGGAAGGGGGTACTTGTTCTTGACTGTGACCTTATTAAGCTGACGATAGTCAATGTACATACGCAAAGAACCGTCTTTCTTTCGAACGAAAAAGATAGGTGCGCCCCAAGGAGATACATTGGGCCTTATAAAACCTTTGTCTAAGAGATCTTTGCGTTGTTCTTTCAACTCCTTTAGATCTGTAGGTGCCATACGGTAGGGAGGAATGGAAATAGGCTGAGTATCGGGAAGAAGATCGATCTTGAATTCTATCTCTCTATCGGGAGGTACCCCTGGGATATCTTCCGAAAAGACATCAGAAAAATCATGACAATGTTGACTGAATGGATACTTGGGGTTTTAGACTTAGTGTCCGTAACTCTAACTAAGTGATAAAAGCAACCCTTAGATATAAGCTTCCTGGCTTTGAGATAAGAAATAAAATGACTCTTGGGAGGTATTAAACTCCCTGACCACTCGAAAACTAGTTCATCAGGAAATTAAAATTTGACTACACGAGTACGACAATCTATAAATGCATAGCAGGAGTGAAGCTAGTCCATACCCAGGATAATATCAAAATCAACCATCTCTAACTCTATCAAATCAGCAAATGTGACTCTATGAAGGACTGTAACAAGACAATTCTTGTATACTTGCTTACAACAACAAACTCCCCTACTGGGGTAGAAACTAGAATAGGCTCAGAAATACTTTTGGGACTCTTCTCAAACTTCATAGCAACAAGTGGGGTAACATAAGAAAAACTTGACCCGGGGTCCAATAACACATATACATTAAAATGAAATACACGGAGCATACCAGTAACAACATCGGGAGAGTCCTCCTGCTTATGATGTGAATGTAGGTCATAGAACCTATTTTGATGCTGACCGCCAGCAATACTGGAAGAAGCGCCCTGAGGAGGAGCTGAACGGGCTGCGGAAGCTGATGCACTAGTGGCTTAAGTCTCGGTTCGGGTATCTCTGCTTTCCTGCCTGGCATGTGGTCACTCTCTAAGCTTGTGGCCTTATCTTGCCACACCCGAAATAACCACATTATTCAGCCAAACACTCACCCGGATGAGTCCTACCATACTTGGCACAAGGAGAAAAGTTGGGCTTACTGCTCACACTCTGCTGAGACCTGGACATAGAAGACCTGTTTCCCTGCTCTGGACTATCTCTAGGCGTTGGGGCACTAGCGAATGAGGGTGCTGGCATAGAAGAACGACTCTGGAACTGAGGGTGGTTCCCACCCTGGGACCTAGCTTGACCTTACTCGTACTGTTCAGACTTAGCTCTTTTGTTACCTCTCGCTCTATCTCTTTCCCTTACCTTATCCTTCTCTATTTGTTGTGCATAGATCATCAGCCTAGATAAATCCATCTCCTTTTTCAACATAGCAGTACGGCATTCTTTCAGTACTAAGCTCGACACACCTGTCACAAACTTTCTTATAGTAGTTCGAGCGTCAGAGATCAAGTCAGACGCATATTTTGCTAGCTGATTGAACTTTAAGCAGTACTCCTTAACAGTCATGGAGCCCTGTCTCAAGTTTATAAACTCTTCAATCTTCGCCTCTCTTAACACCAAAGGAAAGAACCTATCTAAGAATACATCTTGGAACATCTGTCAGGTAATGGGAGCATTATCCTCCCCTCTACCCTTCCTCCAAAAAACCACCTAGTCATACGCAATGTCCTTCAACCTGTAAGATGCTAAATCCATACTCTTCTTCAGACACACGCATTACCTGTGTGATCTTCCTTATCTCCTCAAGATATAACTGCGGGTCTTCCCCTGCCTTTGACCCATAAAACTCTGGCATACTCATCAACATAAAGTCATGAATTCTGGCAGCATCTAAGTCACTTCCCTGCTGCTGAAGAGCTGCGGCCTGATTGGCCTGGACAGTGAAAGCTTGGGCCAGTGCCTGGAAGGCTGCCCTGAATTCGGCGTAGGACACTTTTTCATGAAGAGGATCGCGGGATGAGGTTGCTGATCGCTATTATTTCTTTGATCTCGGTGGAAAGGTATATTCTAAAATAAGAGAGCACGAATTATTAGCAAAGAGAGACAACTTGAGCACGATGGACTTAAGAGGAAGAAATGACTTTTTCCTACAACATTTCATAGCCTCTTGATCATAGATGTGGCGTGCTACACACCGATGATCAAGACTCTACTTAATGCGGCTTTTCAGACTCCCTAGGAATCTTTAAACCTTAGGCTCTGATATCAAGTTTGTAAGGCCTTGCAACCGGGTCTCGAAATGTCACATGGTGCTTAAGGCTACAAGTAGCCCCAAGCTAACCCTTTGAGCCTTTTACTTCATATATTAGCTTACTTAAAGATAAAAAGCATGAACTCAGCACTGTGACATCATAAAATGAGAAATATAAATGAAATAATTGGTTTGTACAAACTACAACTCAAAGAAAAACACGAAGTGTTGATAACTTGATGACTAGTCTGACAAACCTTTACTACTCCAAACTAGAGAGCCATTGGGATAGGTCCCCAACTGACTCATACTCAACTGACAAGAATTAAATAGCTACTAAATAAAACTGGAAGTAAGAGAATAACCGGTCCCCAAAATATGAGGACTCACCACGGCTGATATGTAGATAGGAGTGCTTGAAAGAATCACTGGTGAGGCTAAGACTGAGCACCTGAACCTACACTACGAGAATATGTGGCACAAGGACAAAATATTTGGGTCAGTACTTTTGGAATATACTGAGTATATGGCGGAGTGTGCGATTAAAATACTCAATATCATAAGCTTTTATAGAAAACCTGCATGGTGTAAAACATACTCACATAAACCATGTGAGCTACATAGAGTCCAACGTCTTACCCACGTTGGGGAGAGCTGTTCTATCCTTGCCATCGGATAAAACTTTAATTTTAGTGATCACTATCTTAACCCACTTGGGGTATATCAAGAACCTACGGGGGCATGTAGTTCTGGGGTATGAGACCTCGGAATCAAGCCCAACTCGGTGCTAAATACTACTCCCTTACTTAGCTTAGAACTTTAGACAATCTACCTTAAAATAATTCAAAACAATATATATAAATATATATGATGGGAGCCAAAATGCATCCCCTTTACTTCAAACTCAAGAATGTGGATTTCTATCTTAACTTACAATCAAAACTCACTTATTGATATTCTTTAAAAAAAATTGCTAACATCTCATTCTCAAACTCATGCTTTAGCCATAAGGTTCAATTCACAGCAATAGAACTTGAAATTCTGAAAACATGATATAGACGTTGAATTATGCAACTTAAACCATAAATTGACAATTTAAAACATTAATTTGCATAATAATATTACAACTCAAATCTTGGGTAAGACATAGTTTCATAAAACTCACAATATAATAACATGATAGGAATTCTCCATGAATTTACGAAATACTTTACGAAAATATGTAACTTTTGGGCACTAGAACAAAAGGGTGTTCTTGTTCAAAAATACATACCTTAAACTTGGAGCTTTTAGATGACTTCAAAAGTTTTGGAAGGTTATTCACGAACTATTGGGTGTCCCTTGTATCCCTCTTAACGGGAAATTCAATTATGCAAGAATTATTGAATTCTCACGGTTGAATCTCTAGATAATTGAGTTTTTATGTTGAAACCCTAACCTTGTGGTTGAAGGTGTGCAGAGAATTTTGAGATGTTTAACTAAAGAGAAATAGAAAAAAATACGTTCTCTAAGGGTTATAAGTCGTGGAAAGTGCAGTAAAAAGACCAAAATACCCTTACAAAAATGTCATTAAATTACTGAAAAAATAGCTGACGACATTCGTGACAAGTCATCACGAAATGTCATCACAAAAGGGTGGATTTTATGATTTTCGGCTTAAGGTTGACGACATTTTGTGACAAGCCGTCAAACTTGTGACAAGTCGTCACAAAATGTTGGATTTTGTGACTTTCTGCTTATGGTGACGACATTTTGTGACAAGCCATCAGGCTTGTGACAAGTCGTCACAAAATGTCATCACAAAATTTTCAGGCTGATACGCTGGAGTAAAATGGGCATAACTCTTTGCTCCGATAACGGATTTTGGCAAAATTGATATCGTTGGAAAGATAATTCAGTTATCTATATTTTAGTGCATCATGAGATAAAAAATTCATAGTATAATGAGATATATGCTTGTTTGAAGTTGATCATACCAATATCCATCTCAAGAATTCAATCGGCAAGGAATGTTTTGATTCGTCTAATAGCTAAGACACTTTTGAGGCCCTAATACTCATCAAGCTAGATCATGTAGCTACCAAATCACTAACTTTATTTATAACGAGCTTGAAATAGGGTTCTACTATTAGTTGAAATTCTCGGGGTATTACATCACATATATGAGAGGTTAATTTTCTTGAATCCTTCTTTCAAAATAAAAAATAAAAATTCAGGAATCCTTGGTCCTTGTATTTGAATAGAGCTGGTGATTAATTTAATAGATATCATTTATATCGAAGGTAGTTGAATTGGTGCTAAGACCTATATCTTTGTGATAAGAAGGTTTAAATGATTTCAAGTAGACAGAGTTTGCTAGTTGTTAATGATGTGCAACAATTAATAAAGCATATGAAGTTAATTTGGGAAAAGTACTGGCGTCTATATATTGTTCTTTGAGTATTGGCTTATTAGTTAACCTGTTGGTCCTTTGGATTAATTGATGTCTCTCAGACATTCACAATTGTTTGACATTGTCATGCAATATTTAAGCCTTAGATATGACTGGGGTTTATCTTCAGCCCTCTTAATTTAAAATATTTTCTCTGCATCTGCCTTCTCATTGGTAGTCACCCTCAGCCGTGCAGTTGTAGAGTTCAAGATAGTTAGGAGTTAGGATATCAAAATTAAAAGAAGACCGAATAAGAGTAGCAAAAGTTCTAATTTGGAAAACTAAAATTCTTGAATTACCACCCTCAAAGCCTTTGGGCCTCTGCCTACACACCAAACTATTAAACAGGAAAAAAAAAGAGATGGGACTTCAAGGAGCTTTGAATTATATATAATCCCTAAAAACTGCATTGTTTTGCATTCATGCGTAAATATCTTTATCCACAAAAAGATGATTCTAATGATAAATGGAAAATCTTTCTATTGGAATGTATATTTCTCTCTATTATAACAGTTAATGAGTGTGTAAGGTTTCATCAAAGCAAAAAATTTACTTTTACCAGAAATGATTTCATTCTACCTCTTTTCACATGCTCATTTGGTACATTATCAACAAGTGTCTTAACAATTTCATATCTATAAGCTGACATAGCACGTACAAGATCAACAAAGCACTTATATGATTAGATTAATGATTCATATAACATGTTATATCTATCCATCTTAATATTGTTGGGCAATATATTCGTCAATTGTTATTGCTCCCTACAAGTGTAACTGTCAGTATATTTTTGACAGTCTTTGTGTTAAATCTTCATGATATCTTTTGTTTTCTGGGGATTCCTTGTGTGCATTTGATGAATTCATCTCATTTTTGTTGTTTAGTGTATTTCTTCCTCTCTTTTTTTTTCTTGTGATGCGAAGAAGTTGATCAAATTTTCTGCATTAAAATAGTTGTTCCTGCATTTAATAGTTGTTCGTGTATTAAAATAGTTAGTTATAACTCTCATTCCAGGTTTTGAGTTATAATTTTTTTCCCATTTTGACTTTGGAAAATGAATTTGGTATTAGAAATAAGCGAATGATAAATATCTTTTGATGTCTTCAATTTTTTCTAGATGTTTAATATTTATTACCTTTATGTTGAGATTATTATTACATGTAGGTAGTTTATAACACTCTCTTGGTTCTATACTTCTATTCATATGCCTAAAAGTTTGTTTTTATTCTGGAGTTAAATAGGATAATTAGTGCATAATATTGGTTCATGGTTATTTACTGTCTTTAAAATGTTCTTATGTAGTATAGAGTTTGCAATGTATTATTTTTTTTTGGATAAGGGGGATTCTATTTATATATAAGAAACCATATTACTAGAGGCATTTACATGATCCGTGTCACCAAAAGTGATGAAAGTTTGATTGCCATAGCTAGCTAACTGGTAGAAACTAGCTTTGTAAATACAACTTTATCCTTATCATCTTTGACAAGTAGTTGTAACAAAAAACCTGGTGGGTCTAACAGTAGTTGTAGTAGGTTAGGATTACACTGCTTGAATCCTTTTGTCAAAACGTGTAACACCTTGTTCCCTTTGCGGAAGTAATGCCTGGATTTGCCAACTTCTTCAAGAGGTACCCGCAATTGTCAGCAATAGAGTAGCAATTAATATGAACCTGTTGTAGCAGTTGTATTGCCTCAACACTGATTTCGATGGGAGTGAGTTGATGAGTGTATGCCAATTGAATCCCTTTTAGACGAGCTGTAATTTCAGTAAACTGAGGCGAGTAAGCGTGGATCATATCATGGTAACCCAGAATCCATTCACCTTTGTCATTACGGATTACACCACTGATGCCTCCTTTGTTTGATTTATTGTCAAATGCAGAGTCTGTGTTAAGCTTATATTGTCCTGGTGCGTGGGTTTGGGGGGGGGGGGGAGGTATCCATCAAACAGGGATGAGAGTACGTGAATTCCATAGCACGTAAATTAGTCAGTTGGATGGAGAGAAAGTTAGTTGTTTTATTGAACACATTTTTTATTACCATTGAGCCAAACACGCCACAATGCCAAGGGATAAAAACCAGTCCAGTCGAGGAGTTGGTTTGCTAATGGAATCTCAATTTTCAAGGATCATGAGTCAATGGTTTTGGTGGAATGAGAGATTCTGATTTATAGGAGGCCCATATCCTGGCAGAATTTTCTTGGAGATGTGGCATTCGAAAAACACATGGAGGATAGTTCCGTTTGCCATTTTACACACAGAACAGGTTGGTTCAAGATGAAAACCAAGATGATTTAGGTAGTCATTTGTTGGGACTCTATTATGGGAGCATAACCAGAGAAAAAATTGATTTTGTTAAAGAGTATTTTCGTTCCAGAGCCAAGCAAAAGTCTATTCAGCCTTGGGGGTGCTTGGGAGAATTTATAGATGGATTTGGTGCTAAAAATGCCATTACTATTGAGGCCCCAGTAAGGCGTGTCTATTATATTGCTATTAAGGCTTATTGCGAAAGCTTGTTCAGTGATACTTTGGTGGTATTTGAAAGGTAAGTTTCGACCAATTCCAACAATTCCTTCCCAAATATCACTTAGACAAAGATCTATTTCAGTATGGGTAAGGGGTCCTTGGACGTGAGATCTCAATGTGGCGCTCCATTTTTAGTCCCATAACTGATCGTGTCACCTTTAACCAAGACCCTGAGATGGCTTGTGAAGACAGTGTCCCTCCAAGGAGGATGTTGTTCCAGACTAAAGACTTTGGGGATCGCTTGGAACCGTATTTTTGAAGAGGTTTTTAGCATGCAAGGAGTTGGGATTTGAAAAAAGTTCGATTCTGGTGATCAGTGACTCATGTTAACATGTTAGACTAGCTTGAATGACAAACTATGCATATATTGATTTTTAAAAAGTAACAATGCGTGCATTACGAGGACCAGATTGCTTACTTGCCATTTATAGGTGGTCTTTGTTGTATTTTGATGTATAATTGTTAATTCCATATAATGAGATACCCCGAGATAGAGAATTCACGGGGTTTTGGTTTCATTAGCTACTATTCATTTGATGCCTCTGATGCAGCAATTGAGGTAATTATCTTTTTACCTCTTAGTTTACCAACCATAAATTGTACAGATACATGATATGTTGCCACTTACAAGTCCAAAAAAGTTCAAATCTAAGTAATATCTATTGTTTGACTTGGAGCATATACTTTTTTTAATGTTTGATTTTTAAAGTAGGATGCATTTCTGATCAGAATTTAGAGGAATGAATGTGAATTCCACTTGAATGCTCGTGATCTGAAATATTGTAAAATTTGAAATCTTAGTTTGGAAATTTTTGAGTGGTATAAGATTAAAGAAGATCGTCTGCGATGGTATGCTTACTTCTTTATATAAATCTCTGAACACTTGAGTTCCTAGGCTAAAACCATGATGATTGAAGGGCCTAAGGGGACAAGATAAACTTAAATCACATGGAAGGAAGTTGTCTCAAATGACATACTATCTCTTCAAATGACTGTGAGCTTAGGGAACAAAACAAAACACTATTAGATATGTAATTACAACTAATTTGGATTTAGGCTTTAGATATTTTGGTATGCTTATATTAGTTTTCCACACATTTATTTTTTATTGAAATGAACTGGAGCTAACTGGAATTCATATAGCCCGCGTAACTAACTTGAAATTGTTGTATGCTTGTATTTTTGGCACTTCAATGCAGTTTAGGTTTAGTGTCAATATATATTGCAGAATGTGATAGTTGTATCCTTATCAAGAGTCAAATGGTGAGGACCCATTTTGTTTAATGTAGTTGTTGTCCATACCCATCTTTGTTCCCTGCCAAATGAAGTGACAGTTGGATAATTCTATGTGTTGGCAATATCTTTCTAATAGTACGGTGCTAATATAGATGAATTTTATTATTTGTATTGTGTTTTTAATTCTGTGTAATGCATAGGGTTACCATTCTAGATCTCAAAAACTCGCAATATTATGCAGGAATTGATGATGATCTTCCTCCATCACAACAAAATAGGATTCCTAGAGGTAGTGGTCGCATTACTGGAAATGGATGATCTGCTGTCATTGGTTTTGTTCTGATATTTTCACCAACTTGAGCAAGAAGCATACAGTTCAGTTCTAAGAGCCTTTAAAGCTCAAGCTGATGCCATTACATGGGTAATATTTTGTTATTAGTATTCTCGTGAATCTGTTGTTCTATTATTCTGATCAGGTTTTAATGATTGTTCCACTAATATGCTTTCTTCAGGAGAAAGAAAGCTTGATAACTGAGTTAAGAAAAGAGTTATGGCTATCCAATGAAGAACATAGAGAACTTCTTGCTAGAGTTAATAATGATGATGTCATAAGAAGAATAAGGTCTGCTTTTGCAACTGCTCCTCATTACCCTCTTCAATTTATTTAGTTAATATTTACATACTTTGGAGTTTGTCAAACTCTGAGGCTAATATTACACTATTACTTGCTTTTAGGGAGTGGAGACAATCTGGTGGGCATCAACCTGGTAGGCTTTGTGCTAGTCAATCTCTTCATGATCCAATACCTAGCCCTTCTGTCTCAGCGTCACAGAAGTAACGCATGATAGCCGAGTCTTTACCTTCTCAATCCTTTGCGGACCATCTCCTACTTTTTATCTACCTCCAACAACTGCTACAAACCAGCCATCTTCATCTGCTGCCAAGCGAGGATCTATGGCAGGGCCGAAGGGAAAAAAGCATAAATCTGTAAGTCGGATATGCTTAAGAACCTGGGAAGCTTGCATACCCATCAGTCTATTGTTCTGATATTTTCCTGCTGTATGTATCTTCATAGGGCCAGATGATGCCTGGTGCATCTTCGATGAAAATGCAGTACCCGACTTCTGGTCCTTCTGGAAGATCCCAATTTGGTAATCGGGTTTCTGAACCTGCTGAAGCAGCATCATTTGATACATTGATTGGAAGGAAAGTGATAACTAGATGGCCTGATGACAATAATTTTTATGAAGTGCAAATAACTTATTTTAATCGAGCTGAGGTAGGCCTGATCTTTCTTACTTGGAACATATACTCTTTTTTCTCCCCACGGTTAAATGCTAAAATCTTCATGCGAATTTTCAGGGTAGACATGCTCTTGTTTATGACATGGGTACTGCAAATGAGACATGGGAATGGGTCAACCTTACTGAGGTAGTTAGATGCTATTTTCTCATGCAATAAAACATTTAAATAACTTTGTGGCTTGTCCTACTGGAAAATAATTCTCATATTGGTTTATGAGGTTGGTGGTATCAAAAAACATTTCTATTCTACCATTAGGAATATTGTATGATATGTATTTATTAGGTTGTAATGTGGGCAAAGAATGTCTTAAACTTTTCATGGGCACGACGACAAGTTTGCTCTTCCAAGCAACCACTAAGAAACAATTAGGGAGACTAAGAAGGCAAGTTCAAAAGTATTCTTAATTGTGAAACAGATTTACTTCTTTCAGAAAAGGCTAGGGAAGAGCAATACACCCATGTGAGTGGACTTTACTTGAATTTCCCCTTGATAAGATAGTTGCCACATATTTTGATGGGCAACTATATGTGTTCTGCATTTAAACTACTGAAAGGGAGCATAGGAATGGTCTTAGCTACTGATAGTTGCTTCACAATTCTACTCATTATATATATCTACCTGACCTGCTAGGTAAAGGTCTCTTGCCTAATTTTATCTTCAGTAATGAGCTGGCGTAACATAAGCATGCTACAAAATATGAAAAATACTTCTTGAGGTTCTTGCATTGAAAATCCATAAATTTGAAGATGTAAGGTGAATTTGTTAGTGTGGGCAGTTATTTTGTTTATCTATGAGCGACTCCATTTAAATAAAATTTCTCTTCTTTCACCACATGAAGTAATTATTTGACAAGGTGGAGGTCATGAGTGTTAAACGGCAGTTACTTAAAATTTTTATAACAACCACCAAGTCTTTGAGGTTAGGAATGAAAGAGGTCGAGGCAATATCAAGTCAAGCAAGTTATGCAACACAAACTTGTAAGACAAGGCTACTTAATATGACACAATACAAATAATGGTACAAGCTTCAGCAACCAAAAAAAATGGTGAAGAGATGAACTAACCGAGGGTTTGGACTGGTGGTTGGCGTGGTATCTTGTGTAATTTTTAGCGCACATTTTTGTAAAGATAATAATAGCATTACATCATTTTGTAATTTGTACGAAAAAACAATTTGAATATTATCATTTTTATTTTATACGGAGCATGGAGTGTTGGGCCCGTGCATAGTACGAGCATAACTATCTAGTTATTTAATAAAAAGCAAAATACTAAATCAAAAAACTCATGTAAAGATAACATATAAAAAAATATAAGAAGAAGAATAAATAATGCAAAGATATTATAATATAATTTTTTAAAATAATAGAAAATAAATACTTATAATTAATATGTTCAAATAAGTCACATACATGGCAACTATTATAATTCCTTAATAATTTAATAATGTACATACATTATAGAATGTACATACTAGTATTATATATAATATCTCTAAATTTATTAAAGTTTCTAATTTCTATGAACATGTTTAAAAGAACAAGTGTTCACATATTAAAAAAAATGCATATATTTTAAAATTATAAAGCAACAAGCTACATAAACAGCTTTATGACTTTCAATAAAAAAATATTGATTACGCAATGAATAAAAATACAATAAATATCCAAAAAATCATGTTGCAATAAAACTAAAGTACTGAGATAAAAGTGCAGAAAGTTAGTGTATAATTGTAAGGTTATAAGTAATTTTATAAAATATTTATTATTGAATATTTCACTTTTTTTATTTTAATTTTGTTATTTGAAATTTGATTAATTTTTATTATTTATACATAATTATTGTGTGTATGTGTGTGTTGGTGTGTAATACATTACCTATTTATTTAAATTATATTTAAAGTTTAGAAGTAAGATCAAATAAATTTGAATCAAGTCAATGGTGAAGTAGTCAATGTAATTACTAAATTTTTAAAAGTGTAATTTCAATAAATTATGTATGAATTAAATAACAATTTCAAAAATACTTGCTAAAGATGAAGTTTGAATGAGATTTATTGAAGTTTTTCTAAATTTAACATGATTATTTAGTTGAAATAAATATAATTAAATATTTATTTAAACTTTATAATCTATAAAATTGAATTAAATTAATGATTAATTTCTCTAATCACATCAAATCGATAAAGATATTATTTTGATATAATAAGTTTGAGTCAAATAATAATTTCAGAAACATATGATCAAGATGAAAAAAAATGATAAAATTATATTTAAGCTCTATATAATTAGTTAATCGAAATTAATTAGATATGATCACCTATTTATTGAAATTATATTTCATATAGTATTGAATCAATATGAATGTTTCACACTTCTAAGTACACTAGAATGGTATTGATATACAACAAATCTAAGCTCGTAGTAAAAGATAAGTATTAGCTACCAATTTTTGTCAGAATATTAAATTTGTGGATAAAGCATTTGTCATGACAAATAATCATAGCTATTATTAAGTCAACTATCGTCATGCATGATTTTTTTAGTACTCAAAGCAAAAATATTGTTTAGCTATATTATTTAATTTTAAATAACCTCTTTCATTGCTAAAAAGTCACTAATGCTACAACAATTTTCTGATACGTAACAAAAATAAACAATTAGCTATGAATTTTATTGTAGCAAAATATTTATGGTTATATCATTTGATTATTGCAATAGTTTTATTGAAAATTGAAGTAAAATACTTATTATGTCATAATGTTTTATTTTAAATATTTTTTTTACGACTAAAAGGTTCTATTACTACATTACATTTCAACTTGTGGCAAATATTAATAATTAGCTATGAAATTTTTAATTATAAAAAAAGACGTGACTATATCATTTGATTATTGCCACAAATTTTATAACTTGAAGCAAGAAAATTATTTAGCTAAATATTTTATTTCAAATAATTTTGTGGTTAAAAGGATTACTAGTGCTACAACGACTTTTATGGCATGAAAAAACACATGATTAACTAAAAAAAAAAATGTAGCAATAAATTTGTAGCTAATTAGGCAATTATTACCACGATTACTGGTACTTGGTACTGAGAGCAAACTTATGATATTAGCTTTGTCAATTTTGTGGCGAGATTTTACTAATTAGGAAATAGCTATGAAATTCAAATTTTTGTGGCTATTACTAAATTAATAGCTATGATATTTAAATTCATAGCTTAAATTTAGTAGCTATAGATACATTTTCTACTAGTGATATTAATGAAACTTCTGTAAGCAGCAAAATCATCCTTGATTCTGAATGATCGATGACCAACGCCACAAAATTCATTTAGAGCCTGCATCAAGTAATTCTTAATTATTGAACGTGTTAGCAGAATGTAGTACATTTCTTTTTCTTTCACAGGTTCACTCAATTAACTTACAACAAACACAAAATTGTGAAGGGTAGGCGAAGTGAGACTTCCATCATTTTTTAAAATTGTGAAATACATATTACAACATGTAAAATCATATCACGTTAAAATTACTTTTTGAAGTGATTCTATGATTGTACAAAGACATCTCTGCAAAATATAATGATCAATGAAATACTTATTATTTGCTTGTGAAGGATAGGAACTTAAAAAACCTGATCAGAAAATCAAATTCATGGACCAATTCCAGTAACTCGCATTC
Source organism: Capsicum baccatum var. pendulum (assembly GCA_030864225.1). Classification (NCBI taxonomy): domain Eukaryota; kingdom Viridiplantae; phylum Streptophyta; class Magnoliopsida; order Solanales; family Solanaceae; genus Capsicum; species Capsicum baccatum. The sequence continues at coordinate 279,143,453 of CM061552.1, read as the reverse complement.
ATACACTATATGAATTTTTCTAAAATCACTACCTCAGCATTAGAACGACAAACATTGAGATACCTAGAAAACAATTGGTTTATTGAGAGTGCTTAAGCTCATCATATAAGAGCATATAACAGGACATTTATTTTTCTACTTAAAGCCTACTTAAATGGAGTAAAGAGGACAAACTACATTAAGCCCTGACTTATCCTCTTGTTTTCTAAAAAGTAACTCTAATCGGACCCAAAACCTTGACTCACACGATCTAATACCAAAAGAAATGGATCAACTATAAAAAAAAGACCATTCCCTTATTTACCCAAAAATTCACCGACCATCAAAATACTACTCAATCTTGTCTTGATGGCACTTAATTAGTTTGGTTCTATTTTATAGCATATCAATGTTGGGCATCGCTTGACTTTTAAATTCTGATTTTGCTGCAAAAAAAAAAGAAAATATTCATGTCCAGTATATTTGAACCAAATAAAAGATTGTCTATGTTAACTACTTTGTAAAATAGGAGGTGTGCTCTTGACATCAGTAAATCTCACATCAGGCTGAAATAATATTATTCTCGGTCCCTTAACTCACCGCTACTGTAACGACCTAATCCGTCGCTACATAGAAATACTTCGAGATTGTTAAAACTTATAAGAATTCTAGAGTCTACATTCTGTAATGCAGCCACTGTTACATTGCTGAACTGTTGTTCCATTAGTTAGTTAACACTGTTACATTGGTTAGTTGATTAGTTAGCCGAGTCTGTTAGCCAGCTGTCAAGTTGGTTAGTGAGCTGGCCACTTGATCAAGCAGTTAGGAGGTTGTTAGGAAGCTTCTAGAATCACATGTGTTGATCATGTGAGGCAATAAATAGATGGCATGAACTCACATTGTAAACTAACTCAATATGCAAAAATTGCTTCTTAGCTCAAATCCTTTTATTCTTCTTCTTCTTGTTGAGCTCATGCTATGCTGCAATGGAAGCCGTGTGTGAGTGTTGTGGAGTTTGAGAGGTGTTTTAACATGGTACCACGCGATCATGGATATGAAGAAGCAACAATTGAGTGTGAATGTACCTTCACTGCAGTGAGTTTTCATTTGTGATTTCTGTTTGTAAGTTGGTGAGCTTAGAGGATTTTAGATCTCCATCCGTAAGCCATAGATCTCTGGGTACAAGTCATAGATTTTGAGGTTTCTGTGATATTTTGATCTCAATTTAGTCGTAGCTTGCAAAATAGACATGGCATCTAAGATTGATCCTAGTGATCCTCTGTTCCTGGGAGCATCAGATGTAGCAGAAGCTGCATTGATCCCATTTGATTCAAAAAATTATGGAATTTGGTATAGATCTATGAAGATTGCACTATTGGGAAAGAGAAAATATGGATTTGTAACTGGTACTTGCAGCAAGGACACATATAGAGAGAAGTTACATGATCAATGGGAGACATGTAATGAAGGAGTTCTCTCATGGCTGATGAGCTCAGTAAGTGCAGAGTTGCTCAGTGGTATTGTATATGTAACAAATGTCTGTGAGGTATGGGAGGATCTTAAGGCGAGGTTTGACAAAGTAAATCACATGAGGTTGTATCAATTGCATAGAGAAATCAACAATATTTACCAAGGTATTGATTCAGTCTCAACCTACTTTACCAAACTGAAGAACCTGTAGAGTGAATATTACGCAGTTATTCCAGCTCCATTATGTAACTGTCCTAAGTCTAAGGAGTATACAGAGAATCTAGATTAGTTGAAGTTAATACAGTTCTTAAGTGGATTGAATGACGCATATGATCAAGCAAAAAGACAGATATTGATAAAAGGAACAACACCTACACTTAATCAAGCATATGCAATGATCATTGAAGATGAGATCCAATAGCTTATTTGTACTACAACTATTTGTAATAAAACTGAACCTATTGTTATGTAAGTACACAGGAACAATGCAGAAACTGGATATGGGAGTAGGAATCAAGCATAAAAAAGTTTTGGAGAACAAGGTTGTAAAAGTAGAAGATGTAATTTCTGCAACTTTACTGGTCATACAAGAGAGAACTGTTACAAGTTACATGAATATCCTAATGATTGGAGGAATAAGAATAAAAGGAACTAGAATCCAAGGAGAATATCAAATCAACCATTTCACAATGGACAAGGTAGAGTTGGTGGATATGGACACTCAGCTGTTGGTCAAAACAACAGTCAGTTATCAACTCATAATTTCACTGGACCTCAGGTAGAGAATTCATGTTTAACTGATCAATCCAGTAGGCAGGAAAGTAGAAACATCAATAATGTTGTTCTGTCAAAGGGACAAGGATTCTTAAAAGAATAATACAAGTAGATCATAACATTGATAAACAAGGAGACACATGACTCTGAACAGAATAACATGAAAGGTACTGTTAGTTGTTTTTCTAGTCATGTTATTTCACATAATTGGATAGTAGACTCTGGATCCACACACCATGTAGCAGTGTACAAAGGTATTTTCTTATACTATCACAAAATGGATAACACTACATGTGACAAAGTTAATTTACCTACTGGAGCTAAGGTTGATATATCACATGTAGGATAAGCATAGGTGCTGAAGGATAAGGTTGTGAGGGATGTGTTGTATGTTCCAGATTTTAAATTGAATCTGTTATCAGTGTCTAAGATTACTAAGCAATTTTCTTACTTTGTTTCATTCTATCCTGACTTCTGTGTGTTTCAAAACCTTCACAGTGGCAAGGTGAAGGGGATTGGTAAGGAGAAAGGAGGACTATACATCCTTAAAAATGTATGTGGAGTGAATGGAACTCTTAATAATATGGCTCATCAAGGACAAATTACAGGAGTAGAGGGACATGAGTGTAGTCTATGGCATATGAGGATGGGTCATCTTTTTTCCCAGGAATTAAGGACTCTCAATCTGATAAGACACAATAGTGATATAGATATTCTAAATAAGTGTCATGTTTATCCATTAGCAAAACAAACTAGACTAGTTTTTCTTGTTAGTACTTTTAAAGCTGCAAGATGTTTTGATATTGTACATATAGATCTCTGGGGGCCTTATAAAATACCTACTTTTGACAAAAAATAATATTTCTTAATTGTTGTTGATGATTATAGCAGATATACATGGTTACATCTATTACAACTAAAACCCGAGTGTGTTGTAGCCATCAAGAACTTTTTTACTATGATTCAGAATCAGTTTGGTGTTCAAGTAAAGATACTGAGATCAGATAATGGGACAGAGTTCATTAACTCTAAGTGTAAAGAGTTGTTTCAGACCTTGGGAATAGTACATCAAAGTAGTTGTCCCTACATATCATAACAAAATGGTGTGGTTGAGAGAAAACACAAACAAATACTAAATATTGCAAGAGCAACCAGGTTTCAGTCATAGATACCTATTAGGTTTTAGGGGATGAATGCTAAGTCTATTGTATATCTTATTAATAAACTACCATCTTCACCCAACAAAATGGTGTGATTGAGAGAAAACACAGGCAGATACTAAATATTGCAAGAGCAATCAGGTTTCAATCACAAATGCCTATTAGGTTTTGGGGATGAATGTTAAGACTACTGTGTATCTCATTAATAGACTACCATCTTCATCTATTAAAGGTAAAAGTCCTTATGAGATGTTGTTCTGCAAGGTCTCCTCCTTGACACACCTAAGAGTAATTGGATATAAATGTTATACTTCAATACTACTAAATGGTGATAAGCTTGCTGAAAGGGCTAAGATTGCAGTATTGATGGGCTATTTTACTACCCAAAAGGGTTATATACTACTAGACTAGTGTACTAATAAGCTATTTGTCACCTAAGATGTGGTGTTCAAAGAAGATTCTTTTTCTTTTGTAGAGGAGCCAAGTTCAGAATCACCTGTAGAGTTTTTTAAACTAAGTTCTCCCATTTATGATGATGCAGATGCAGAAGTAGATGCTTACATAGATCTTGATGATCATTCACATGAATCACAAAATGAAGATCTGTCAATACATGATCTTAACAACATTCAAGATGAGAACACTCATAACTTGAAAAGTATAGATGAGTTATCCTCATCACCTACAAAAGTTACTCCAAGAACATTATCTAGAGTTATCAAACAACCTGTTTGGATAATGGACTATGCTTCACCAGGGAAAAGTAGAAGAACTAGATATACTTTGGCAAATTATCTGTCTTAATACTAATACCAGTTCAAGATATCAAAAGTTTGTATATAGTTTGTCAGGAAAAGTTGAACCATAATCTTACAATGAAGCTAGCAGAGATAAGAGGTGGATTGAAGCTATAAAGCAGGAGGTTAAAGCTCTTAAAGACAATCATACTTGGGAGGTGGTTGATTTGCCTCCAGAAATGAATATTATTGGATCAAAATGGGTGTACAAAATCAAGTATAAGGCTAATGGAGAAATAGAGAGGTTCAAGGCAAGGTTGGTAGCCAAGGGTTATAGTCAACTAGAAGGGATAGACTACCATGAAACATTCTATCTAGTAGCCAAAATGGTTACAGTAAGGAGTGTCATTGCTTTGGCAGTATTAAAAGGGTAGTTCATGTACTAGATGGATGTCTACAATGCTTTCCTACAAGGTGACTTAGATAAAGAAGTGTATATGGAAATGCCAGATGGTTTCAAGGAGGGAAGGCAGCACAAAGTTTGTAGATTGATTAAGTCTTTATATGGACTTAAGCAAGCATCAAGACAGTAGAATATAAAACTTACTGCAACATTGCTTAATGCAGGATTTACTCACAACAGTTATGATTATTCACTCTTTACCTTTCAAAAGTCAGAAGGAATGGTGGTGATTCTAGTTTATATAGATGATCTTCTGATAACTGGTGACAATATAGACATGATAAATGAAACAAAAGGTACTTTACACCAATAATTCAAACTTAAGGATATAGGTGAGCTTAAGTATTTCTTAGGCATTGAAGTGTTGAGGTCTGTAAGTGAAGTGATCTTCAACCAGAGAAAATATATCTTGGAGATCATATCTGACACAGGTCTTTTTAGTGCTAAAATAACTTCCACTCCATTAGAGACTAATATCAAGCTAACTTCTATTGAAGTAGATAAAGCAGCAGGTGTTAAAGAAGATACTGTTCTAAAGGATGTAACATCATATCAAAGGCTTGTTGGAAAGCTGATGTATGCAACAATAACAAGGCCTGACATCAGTTATGTAGTACAGAAACTAAGTCAATTCATGCAACAATCAAAAAAATCCCATCTGGAGACTGCAAACAGAGTGATAAGATATCTTAGAGAAACTATAAGACAAGGTATATGGCTCAAGGCAAAACCTACCGCAGAGTTGGATTTCTGGTGTGACTCATACTAGGCTGTATACCCAAACACTAGGAGGTCTATTATAGGTTATGTGGTGCATTTTGGTAGTTCATTAATATCCTGGAAGTCTAAGAAGTAGCACACTATCTCTAGAAGCTCAGCTGAGGCAGAATATAGAAGCATGACCTCAGTTTTAGCAGAAGTAACATAGTTGGAAGGTCTTTTTGCAGAATTGAGGGTACCTATCACTAAACCTATCACCATCTTTAGTGATAGAAAATCATCTATTCAACTAGCTGCTAATTTCATATTCCATTAGAGGATCAAACACATTGAGGTAAACTGTCACTTTATTAGAGATAAGATCAAGGAGGGATTGGTTAAACCCATGTATGTGCAGATAAGTCAACAGGTTGCAGACATCCTCACCAAGAGCTTAAGTCATGATCAACACCTACATCTCCTAAGCAAGCTTGGTGTGCTGAATATTTTGCACCCTACAACTTCAGTGAAAGTGTTAAAACTTATATAAATATTTTAGAGTCTACATTCTGTAATGCATCCACTGTTACATTGCTTAATTATTGTTCCATTAGTTAGTTAACACTGTTACATTTGTTAGTTGATTAGTTAGCCAAGTCTGTTAGCCAGCTGTCAAGTTGGTTAGTGAGCTGACCACTTGATCAAGTAGTTAAGAGGTTGTTATGAAGCTTCTAGAATCACATGTGTTGATCATGTGAGCCTATAAATAGATTGCATGAACTCATATTCCAAACTAACTCAATATACAAAAACTACTTCTTAGTTCAAATCCTTTTATTCTTCTTCTTGTTGTTGAGCTCAAGCTTTGCTGGAATGGCAGTCATATGTGAGTGTAATGGAGTTTGAGAGGCGTTTTAATAGAGATGAGCATGAGGTACGAATATTATCTAGATTACATTCAAAAACTTGTATGGGACCACACAAGTTAAATTTTAGAACATAAGAATATGGGTCGAGTTGACGTCATTTCACTATAACAAGATTTATTCAGTTATGTAGAGTCGTTATAGCGACACCGTCTTCTATAGCGACATGGTGCAGACTAGAAAATCCACTTAAGTGAGTTTTAATTTTTTTTTCCTCTCAACAAGTTGAAATCAACGATGTGGGAGGGTTTTAAAATCCCTTATGTTTTTTTCCCATGCCTTGGAGCCAATGGAGAAGGGAAGAAAAGTGCGAAAAGGGGGCAAACCCATAAAGTTTTGAGGAATAATGCGTCTATGATCTTGGCACAAGGTTGGATTTCACCTTCGTTCATCCTCCCTACAGTTGGTTGACCTCCAGATAAGCTAAGATTAATTAAGTAGTATATACCAAAATTAGAGTGCATGAATGTGATATAGATGGATGAGAGATTTCATGTTTAGACCGTCAAGCATGGAGTTTGGGTGGCTAAAAGGGGTTAAGATTAGAGTACCTTGTGGGAGGGTAGTTGGTTGTATACGTCTTCTATTAGGGTATAATTATATTATGTTTGAGTGGTTCTCTGTTTTAACTCATAATCTGGGGGTAGTGGGAAGGGAAGGTTACTAGACATTAGCTTAAAATCTTAAAGAAAGCCACGATACTATATGCAGTGTTGGTAATTTATGAAGCTTCTAGGTTGTGGGTCGTTGGTTGATTTAGAATAGAGAGAATTATTTAAGTGGCATGTTAGGGTTCTAAACGAATGGGTAGATGCTAGCATTGTAGATTAATCCAATTTTCACTATATGGTCATGCTAATTACTTTTTTGTTTGCCTTGTTAGTGTACGTTATTTGTGTGATCAATTCAATAAATCTATCTTGTTGTATGATTTTGGCCTACCTGATTATTAAATGTGAAATATTTCGATACTTGAATATTCTCTCAGCTTATTGGTGAAATAAGGTTGGTAGATACTTATATCTGGAGTTTACTACATTGACAAAATTTATCTCTTGTAGGTCATTATTAAAGGGTGGTTATAATACCCATAGTATGTATGTACAAGGTACATATGAGTTTAATGATTCCATGAATAAACTAAGAAATATATTTATATGTTGAATTACTGTGTAACTTGTCTTGACTTTGCTTTGAATTGGCTTGACCTACTTGACTTGTTTGATTTGACTTGACTATTAGTTCGTGTTGGCTGACTGACTTGTTTCTTTCTCTGATAGAGAAATGGTAATTATGTTTGAGGTGGGATAGGAATTTTTGTATACACGGGGAATATATGAAGGCGACTGTAAATTATTGGTTAAGTAACTCAGGGTATGGTTGCTGGTTTACTTGTCTGGTTGGTCTCTTCCCTGCATGTTGAGTTGCCTTGTTTTAGGTATTGACTTAGGTTAGAGTCAATCTCTGATGTGGTTATTTTTTTATAATAGTAGAAGTTCTGGGTGGAAGGCCACACTTAGTGGTTCCAAGAAGTGAAGTCGTAAGGGTGAGGTGGCCGGTACCTCGAGGTCCATAACTAGTAGGCTAGCGGAAGGTAATTGGTCTATTTTATTTTTTTTTTTTGGGGGGGGGGGGGTTGGCGGAGGGAAACGGGAGGTAAAGCTAAGCAGTTAATAGGTTTCCATAGCGGAGAATCGGTTGGCGTGGGGCTAGGTAAGGAGAATAATAAATGCACGTTTTCTTTGAAACTCTAAGTTATGTTCATGCGTAATTCAATTTGGGTCAACCGATGAGGCTTATTAGTCCGTACGATTTGTACTGATACTACTCTTGCTGTACCCTTTTTGGGATATAGCTTTTGCAGGAATCAGTATTAGTCACATGATTGTTACGGTTAGTGATCCTCCAACTGCTCTCACTTCTCTCACTCTTGGTGGAAGTTGTTTCCAGTACTACTTTTCTTTTAAAAGCTCTTGTACCTGTTTAGACTAGTTCCTAGGAGGTAGTTTACATTTCTGCACTTAAATTTTTTTCAACAAAACGGTTGTAATAAAGGTTGTTTATTTCTATTTAATAAAGACTTCTGTATGTTGTGTTGAACGGGTGGTAAGGAGTTCTCTTACCTAGGTGGATTAGAATAAATACCTTATGATTTAGTTGTTTGGATCGTGATAGCTTCTAGTAAATTGCATATGGTCAGGATTCAGTTATTTTTGTTTATTACCAAGTTCCACGAAAAAGAAGCAATTCAAGATTTCTTGTACCTATCCGTTAAGTCAAATCCAAGAAGTTTTTTTATGGGACTTAATTTAATGGTCGTTTTCTTCCACAGAAATACCCCAATTAAGAATAAATCTTGACATAACATCATTGTAATCTCATATTACTTCAACACAGAAACAAAATATCTTCACTTGCAGGCGTCGAAGTCGAAAGCTATTAAAGTTAATGTTCACACAATATAGTTTCTCAAGAAAACTGAATTATAGTCTTACCCAACACACAAAAATGCCAAAGAAATATTGAAAATAATAATAATGCACCATCAAAATAAAAAAAATATATATTGCACTAAAATAATAATGCACCATCAAAATAAAGAAAAAATATATTGCACTAAACAGTAATGCAGTATATAACCATGCAATGACAGAAGACTGGCGTTTTACGTGCTCATTTGACTTCTACAACTTCGTTTAAATGTTGACGATTTTCACTTGCTATCCTAATATCTTCATCAATAATAAGCATCGATATGAATCGGGAAAGAACGAAGATCAAAAGTTAATTTTTGTAACAGAGAGCACTCAAGATTGAAGACGTGCCTTTTCAATAGTAATTTTTTAAGTTAAGACGCGTCGTTTTATACTTTTTGTGAATTAACCGAACTTTTTATCTTTAAAAAATAAATATTATTACAGAAGATTTGAGAAAAAAGACAATAAGAATGCTAATTTATGGGAGCACAATGTTAGCTGATCTATATCTATATATATCTATATATACCTATATATACTAGTGTACTTACCTGCGTGATGCGTGAATAATATTAAAATAATATTTTTAATATTTCATGTTGAAATGTCTTGTTCGAGCATGTTAAATTCTATAATTTTAAAAAAGATTCAATTATGACATTGTTTCTCGATGAAATGTAAAAATAAAATAATTTTTTTCTCTACCCTCACCCCTATCACCATCTCCACCCCACTCCACAATTTGTATTTTAAAAAAAATTATTATGTAATATATATATATATATATATATATATATATATGTATGTGTGTGTGTGTGTTTTATTATATTGTTCAAAATTTGATTTATATTTCTTCCACCCCACTGCCCCATTTTTAATCAATTTTAAATGAGTAAAAAGCAAACATTAACAATTTAAAGATATTAGATTGTTAATATTTTCCTCCCCGTACTTCAACTCAAATTTATATGTGTAAAGAAAATCGTGTAATTATAAAAAAAAAAAAACTTTTATTTTTCTTATTTTGTTTATTATATTATTTACAATTTAAAGATTTCTTATTAATATTAATTTTTTTTACTTTTAAATTTTTATTCTATTGCATCCCCCCCCCCCCCCCCCCCCCAAATCTATTTCGTTTAAAATTTATAAATTATATGAGTGTTTATCCAATTATTGCATTATATTCGTAAAATTAGTTTAAATATTATCCCTCAATTCTTTATTTTTCCATATTTTTTTCACTGTAGTGTAACAACTTCTATCTAATCTAACTTTAAATTGACTTTGTGTTGTATTACACGTCATGATAGTTGAGTTTTAAATTTTTTTTTTTTCAAAATATAGAATGCTGAGTTTTAAATATAAATTACTTAGATTTGATTTTCTAATGTTCATTAATTTCATCATTTGTTAGGATTATAGTTACTTGATATACATAATTTAAGACTATACTCGTTATAATTAAAATTTTATTTTTTTAAAATATGATGTAAAAAATCTGAAGATCGCGACATAAAGCACAAAGCAGTCCAATTTATCAATTAATCGAAGCTCAATTATCATAAATTAACATATTATAAAAAAAAATATAAAATTATGATATCAAAAAATAATTGTCAATATCATAAATGACTTATCATTTAATATTGGGATAATCTAAAAGGCAATATCTTTTAATTTTGTTTCAAAATCATAATATTCCTCGTTAATGTATTGTCTTTCTTGTTTTAATCTATTTATGAGTTTATTTCATTTTTTTTATTTTCAAAATTAAGGAGTTTAAATAATAAGATAACCAAATTAATTGAATTTTAAGTCTATCTAATAAGGAGTTAATCTATATTGAATTTTTGAATTTAAAAATTGATATGTTGTTTAATGGATAGACAAATAAAGCTAAATTTGATTGAATTTAGACTTATATATTTTTACAATACGAACTAAAATTTTACGTTTTTTCCTTCCATTTAAATTTCTTCAAGTTCAAAAATCTTATAATAAAGAAAAACATGTATTTTAGATATCAATTAAACTTTATATTTTGATTATAAAGTTATTATATTTTTTTCTTTAAACATGATTTGATAAAATGTTACGCGTTACTTAACATTCTAGTATCATATACAACTAAAAAAATAAAATAATATGAACATTTATTTTAATAAAACAATAGTATAAAAATGGTAACAAAAGTTAGCAATTTAAAAAGTTTTTTTGTTTCCCATCCAGTGTTCGGTGACCGCATTAGAGCCCCGACTAATCTGAATCACGCGTTGCAGGACCCATTAAGGTGGCAGCGCTCCCAACAAGTTTTCTCTATACCCAAGGTCGAATCCTCGATCTCTGATTAAGGATGAAACAACCCCATCCACTGCACCACAACCCATGTTGGTAATTTAAAAAGTTAAATATGTGACTGAAAATCTTAACAAAAGATGATTTTATTTTTCATTTATATAATCGGATGTATTTACTTTTATCAAAAATCAAATTAACAATATTCAAATGACAAATAACTTACTTGAATTCAAGCCCGTATATAATGACAATAAGTAGCCTATAATTTGGTCATCACTCTTCTGCATATAAAAATGTAAATCAAAAATATTTCAAGAAAATGAATAATATGAAGAATGAGACAAAAAAAATTATGAATAAAGCTAACAATTAGTAGAGAAAACAGATAGAGAAAGAAGTTTAGAGTTATATATCATTGCAGAAGTATTAGGAAGTTAGAACTCCACTCCAACTCAAATTTCATTTAAATTTGAAATTCACATATCATATCAATTTATATGATTATATTTAAAAGATACTATTATCCTACTTCTACGTACTACGTAGTACTTCTATTACTACTACTGAATATATAGATATATAAGAGAGATTAAGAAAATAGAACTCCATAAATTTTATTTAAATTTAAATTCAAATCAAATATAATATCTATTTGTTAAAAGAAGATCAATTTATTGTTCTTTCTTATCTATATTTTTTCAAATGCAATTCATACTTATCTTATAATGAATATATTTAAATTAAGAGAAATATTTGAAATCAGTATGATTAATTCACATAATTTTTTGAAAAAAAATTAACACGTTTTTATTTTCTTACTTTTTTCCTTTTATCACTATAACTATGTACTACCACTACTACAATTTTTTTTTAATTATTATTATTAATGATAACATTATTTTATCTTTCATTTTTAATATATAAATATTTTTTTATATTTTATTTATTTATATATTATTATTGTTATAAAATAGTAAGAGTTCAAATTTAAAATTGAATGTGATGTCAAATTATTGAAAAGATAAGATTTTTAAAATATTATGATTATCTTATAACTTGAATGTTATGTCAATTTGCTAGAAAGATAAGATTTTAAAATATTATAATTATCTTATAGTTTAAATTCAAGATCCTGATATACTACTATTATTATTATTTTAATTAAATTTTAAATCTTTATCTTTCAATTATTTTCTTTTTAAGAAAATGTGTTTGATTAAAGGAGGAACTAAACCAATCCTAAAAAATCTCCACAATCTTAATTAATGCATTTTATTTTTTGAATTTTAAAATTAATAACTAACAACTCCTTAAAATTCTCCTCAACAACGTGATGTTTTTTCCTTTTTAAAATTTAAAACTAATAACTATCCTCAAATTTCACAAATTTCACCTAACAATGTGAAATTTACCCTATTAGATATTTAAATGTTATATACTTAAAAGAATTTTTTTTGAAATCCATTGCTACCAATACTATTACGTATCATTACTGCAGTTGCTGCTATCACTATACTATTTATTTATTTAAATATATTTTATAGTATGGAAGAGATAAAGTTTATAAACAATAAGAGTTGATTTAGACTTCTTATGCAGTAGTTTTTTATTTTATAATATTTATCCTATAATATATAAATTTAAATTCGGGAAAACCCCAAAATGTTATTTTAAAAAAATATTATTATTATTATTATTATTATTATTATTATTATTGACATTTTCAAATTTAATTTGATATTTGATGACAATGAATTGTCATATTATCTTTGCCTCTTTAATTCTGCATAGAACATATATTTGTTATGTCAATTATAAAACATTTGTCAATAGATTCAAGTTCTTTTTTTTTTTTTACGTCAATCTAATAATATTTTAAATATTGTCAATTAAGCTAGTTTATAATTCTGAAATGATTTCGAAGTCGTTTTTTTTAAAATCATAATTGTATAGTTGAAATTAGAGTAGGCTAACGCCATTGAAAAACTCCTAACTACTATTGATAATCAAATGTATTTAAATACAATGTACAATTTAAAAGGAATATGTTTATGAAATAGTAGTAGCTGATTTAAAACTCTTCAATCTTAGGTTCTGAGTTTTAAGCTAATGATACGAGTACGATCACAATCATGGACACTTTTTGAGTGATTTGAAGACAGCTTAAAGAGTGCACAAGCCTAAGTGTGAAGGAGGTCCAAAACCGTCCCAAGCACACTCCATGGCTGTTTTTGGAGCCCTTTTCATTAAAGGGTCTTTTAGTCTTTTGTCTTTTATTTTGTAATGTAATATAAATTGAACATTATAGGGTTTTAGTTGATAGTTTTTATGAATGTTGAAAAAAGAACACTCCTCTTAGAGAGAGAGAGTCCACAACCGAAACTAGGGCGTAGCATAAGGGTGGATTCTCTTGTGTGTTGCATTTTGCTTGATACATTGGTGCTTGGGTGGTGGACGCCTCTCTTGTGTCAATTTTAAGAGTTAGGTGTTTGTTGTATGAAGTGTTAAAGGTCCAAGAGTGGAATATGCTCTTGGGTTGTTAATACTAATCAACACTTGTCTAACTATCTATCTTGTATTTTATTTTAGATTCGGCTTCTTGTGTTGTTAATGTAACCCGTTTGTTCTTGTTGCTATTGTAATATTGTGGAACTTCATCTTGTGTTGTTAAACTTATTGTTGACTGGTTGTTTTGATGTATTAACACCTTGTATCCTATTCTTTCTTACTCTAGATAGTGAATCCGAGAGAGGTCCCCATTTGGTCCACGATTTGTTGTGATTTGTGGACTGTTTTGGGGTGTGATTTCGTGTTCTCTTGTTTATTCCGTATCAGCTAATGATAGTCTTTTTTTAGAAAAAAACTTAACATTTTCAAACTCAAATAATTATAAAAATCTTATTACAATATATATATATATATATATATATATATATATATATATAATTAACCGAATTTTTATCTTTAGAAAATAAAGATTATTACAGAAGATTTGAGAAAAAAAGACAATAAGAATGCTAATTTATGGGAGCGCCACGTTAGCTGATCTAAGACCCTCATATATATATATATATATATATATGTATATATATATATATGTATGTATATATATATATATATATATATATATATATATATTATATACTAATTTAGGTGTATGCGCCTTACGCATATATTTCACTTTGATGAGTTCAAACATTACACTAAATAGAATATTTGTTTAAATAATAACGATGAATATAATAATTAAATTTAATATCTTTTGAGTATGTAAAGATGGAGAATTTATTTATTAAACCTAGTCTTTACCAAAAATATTTTAAAAAGTCAATCGACATTCATCTACCATCTGTAAATTGCAACAAATAATACAATGATAGAGATATTAAAATAATACAATTAAATCTAATCTTTACATGCAGAAATTTTTTCAAAGTTGTCTGACACTCATTTACCACTTGTAAACAATAACAAAACAATACAATAATAGATATATAAAAATAATACAACTAAACCTAACCTGTACATAAAAAAATTCTTCAAAATCGACCAATATTTATCTATCACCTATAAACTGCAACAAAATAATACGATAAAAGTGATATAAAAATAGTACAATTAAGCTTAAATTTTACACACAAAAATTTCTCAAAGCCGATCGCAATTCATCTACGAATTGTAAACTACCACAAAATAACAAACTAATAGAGATATTACGATAATACAATTAAACCTAACCTTTACTTAAAAAAAAAATTCAAAGCCGACACATTCATCTAGCATCTGTAAATTAAAATAAAATAATAAGATAATAAAGAATCAAAACAATATAATTAAATCTAACCTTTACACAAGAAATCTTTCAAAGTCAACCGACATTCATCTACGACCTGTAAACTATAAGAAAACAATATAATAGTGATCACAAAACTTCGATTTTGATCCAACTAATTCTTGTTTGAGAGAAAATTTTGACACTAAAGAATGATTTTGAATGACATTAAAGAAGATATATATATATATATATATACACACATGTTGAATTTTATTATGCTGACAAAACCAGTGAAGAAGTTAAGGGTTAGAAAATCAAGTATCCACCAATCTAGACATGCAATCGAATCAAGTTAGATAAGCATCAATCATATTCTCCCAATAAGCAAACTGGTTTGTTCTCTAATTTAACGTACATTTCAATATTTATAGAAGTATTTCCTTAATAGAGTTCTATTTTAGGAGTATTTTTCTAATTGAACAGCAGAAAGAAAAATATTAATTAATTCTCCTACCATATATTTTAGGAATCTCATATATTTTATGAAGTCTACTAGAAAGAAAAATATTAACTAATTCTCCTACCATATATTTTAGGAGTCACATATATTTTAGAAAGTCTAGTTAATATAAGAAATAATAAATTAAAAAAAAAGTGAAAAGACAGTTTTGTCTAAAAAAGAGTTTTTTAACGAAGGACAGAAAGTTCAAATCACTTTTTTAAGGGTCTTCACATATATATATATATATATTCAAGTAGCGATAAATTATACAAATTCATATTGAAATGCATATTCAGATTCAAATGTTGCATCATAATTTACCTATGTATACTTAATAATACCCAAAAGTTGGACTAGACCAAAATGTTAAAGAGACGAAATATTCCTTCTAAGTTGATGAACTCTTATACCTTTTTAAAACTAAATTATTCATCAATTTTAGGGCATGTTCGGACATGATTTTAAATCGAGTTGATTTAAAGTTAAAATTTATCTGAAAATGTAATTTGCATTTTTAAATTGTATTTTTTTCTCATAAACACAAAAATTGCTTAATTTGTGAAAACAATAAAAAAAATTCGAACTTCTATGCAATCTTACCAAATACACAAATGACAGTTCATAAACAAGATATTTGAATATTGTAAAACATCGAATTAATAAATCACATATCTTAATTTTCCTATTATAAATAAATCTTTACAATCATATTTTGTTACAAACTTTCAAAGACACATAATTTTATAATGATTCACCGGTCTAATAAATCATCAATAGTATTATCTAGTTATTATTTGATATATTTTATTTTGAACATAGTACATACAATCTTTTATGTTGAGCATAGCCCTTTTTGTATAAGTTAAAATTGCAGATCATTTTTAGTAAATTATAAACTTATTAGACAAACTTTATATTTAACAAAAGAAATTGAAATTGAAATTTGAAATTTGAAATTTGAAATTTGAAATTTGAAATTTCAAATCCTACTTTTTAGAAAATCAGAATTCAAAATTATGATCTAACGTTAACAATGAAATTTTATAGAGATTTTATAAACAAACGTTGATTCAAAATTAAAACTTGAAGGCAGGTTCACAAACCCTATGGACAAACGCCAACTTAACGTGAAAAGCATAAGCCTCAAAATTTGTGTGGGGAATTTTAGTGGTTACATGGGAATTCTCAAATGACTAATGAGAGTATCTGTTTGAAGTACTAACGTATGTTAATCAAAGGCTTAAGTCATTCGATAGATTCTTAAACTTATTTTAAAATTTCACTTGGACCCTTAACTAACACTAGTACCTACTGAACATCTATGCTATGTAGAAAATTGTTTTTATTAGGCACTTTTTAATATTCAATAAAAATTGTGAAGTGTGTGTAGCACAAAGGACTAATTAAAAGATGATATGTGGCATTGAGGATCGAATAATTATTAAAAAATAATTATAAAATTCTTAAAAATAAAAATAAAAAACTCACTTGCATCCCCCCCGGATCTTCTTCCCCATTGGATATGGACATGAGGGTTGCGAAGTGAGTTGCTTCCATTTCTTGTGGACATATTCTTGCAGCTAGCACTAGAACAGGCATGTAAGATGCTTGAAATAGGTAAGAAGTCTATTACTGATAAAGGGATTTCAAGAAATTCTAAACTACTAAAAAACGAAAAAACCGACCACAAATTATGGTTGAAAAAAACCGACCACAAGTGGTCGACTTTTTATTTTCTTATATTTTTTTTAAAAAGCGGTCACATGTGGTCGCTTTTATATTTTAAAATTTTAAAATAATTATTTCAATAATTTTTATATTAATTATTATTTATTTTACAAATAAAAATTAAAAAAATAACAAAATCAACCACTTGTTGTCGATTTTTTTAAAAAACTATAATTAAAAAATATTTTTAATTTATTTTTAAAAAAATCGACCACTTGTGGTCGGTTTTTATTTTTTTTTAAAAAAGAAAATATTTTATAAAACCGACCACCTGTGGTCAGTTTTATTAAAATAAAAAGAAAATATTTTTAAAAACTGACCACTTGTGGTCGATTTTTTAATTACAATTAAAAAAATAATTTAAAAAAATCAACCACTTATGGTCGGTTTTTGAACTAAAACAAATAAAAAGTAAATAATTTTTAGTAACCAATAATTATATATATATGTAATAAAATATATAAATATTATTTTCATTAAAAAAAATTATATATATAATCTAATATATATATAATTTTTTGAAATTACACTGATCACACGTAGTCGATAACCGGTATAATAATAAGTTTTGTATCTAAGTATATGTAAAGAACGTTGTATATTATTCTGGGGTAGTAAAATCGTGTATGTGATGTTTATAGTACGTATTTGAAAGTTGATAGACAATTGAATATATGCATACATACATATATCTCGTGTAGTGACATATGTAGTAACTGAAAGCTAGATAATTGAATATATATATAAAAATAGTTTGAATGATACGTTGATATATATCATACTATTGCGGAAATATATATATATATATATATACGAAAAAATATTGTATTTAAAAGCTAATTAATCAAAAATTTATCGTAATTTACAAAATTCATTGATATTATTATATGATTGAGGAAATATACTACTCGTGTTTATGTGATGATAAAATAACTACTTATCTGATTTATACATATACCAATTGTATTAAATTAATAGGATGTTGTTATAAGTATTATAGAATTTATTAAAATTTTAATTTGTTAAAAATTAATTTTAATTTATTAACTTATTTTTGTAATTTATTAATTTATTAATTATAATTTATTAAATTTTAATTTCAAAAATATTTTTTTTAATTATTACGAAAACCGACCACATATGGTCGGTTTTCAAAAATATTTCTAGAAAATCGACCACATGTGGTTCCAAAGTTTAGGTACTTTAAAGGTGAATTTTTTGTTTTGAATATGGTTTAGTTTGGTGACTTGGGTGATGACTTAGTGAGTTGAAAATGTTGAAGTTTAGGTACTTGAAATGTGAATTTTTTGTTTTGAATGTAGTTAAGTTTGGTGACTTGGTAGGTGACTTAGTCACTTGAAATTGACGAAGTGTAGGTACTTTAAAGGTGAATTTTTTGTTTTGAAAAAGTGTAGTCATCACTTGCTAAACTTTTTGTGAATTGGTCTAATTAGTTGAATATGATTGGTTTTGTAGATGGAACCTGATTATAGCTGGATATATCAACAGAATAATGAAAATAAAATGGGTCTTATGGAGGAATTTGTTGAAGGTGTCAGACAATTTGTTGAACATGCTTAGACACTTGATGTCTGGTCAAGTTTTAAGCCATTCGTTGTCCTTGTATTAGATGTGATGATATAAATCTTTTAAAAGAAGAAGTTGTGAAGGAACATCTTTATAGAAAGGGGTTTCACGAGGACTATTTAAGATGTGTGCTATTGATGGTGATGTTGGGCAAAATAACATTGTTGTTGGAGAAAGTAGTAGGTCTGCAAGGCATAATGAATATCAAGATAGTAGGATGACAAAAATGGTGTACGATGCTTTTGGAATGCAATACGAGGGCGACTTTAGGGAACATGTCGAAGATGTTCCTAATAGAGAAGCGGGCAAATTCTATGAACAATTACATGCTGCTAGTCATCTTTTGTTTGACGAGTGTTCGCACTCTCATTTATCTGTTGTTGTTAGATTATTAAGTATTAATTCTGAATGGAATATTGCTGAAGGAGGAATAGACTCAATAATAGACCTTATTAAAGAGTTAGTTAACCGCGGCTTGGAGGTTCCTGATTCTTTCTATAAGGCAAAAAGATTGGTTTCAAAGTTAGGTCTCTCCTTGGTTAGAATTGATTGTTGTGAAAATGCATGCATGTTATTGTAACTCCCCAAAATCTCATCCCGAGACGTCACACAGTGGTTAAGGCTCCAAGTAGCCCTAATCTAACCCTTTGATCCTGCTACAGTACCCAACACTTACTTTAGGACAATTATAGCAAAACAAGCATATTGTTATATCATATCTCAACTGAAATAATAAAAGAATACTGTCCGAATAGAAACTTCCTGAAAAGTCTCAAACATTACTGATAGTCTAGTCTGACAAAGCCTCTACTACTCAAACGAGAGAGCTATTGGGACAGACCCCCAACTGACTCGAACTGATCTAAAAGTAATGCCCAAAACACTATGAAAACGGAAAAGCTGCAGATATAGGTCCTCAAACCATGAGGACTCACCAAAGATAAAGATGTAGATGAGATGCTCGGAGATCACTATCGCTGCTGAGACTGAGCACCTGAACCTACATTATGAGACAATGTAGCACACAAACATATATGTGGATCAGTACTTTGAGGATGTACTGAGTATATGGGGGTGTATGTAATGATTAAAACAACAATATCATCAATCTTTACAGAAATCGTGCATGCTGATACAAATGACTCTCATAGCTTGAATAACTTTAAAAAATATAAATCTTATCCATTATGAATAATGGGACACAAATATAAATCTCGTGAGTCAATATACTTATTTCTGAAATCTGTAGTTCTATTCCTTTCTCAAAACATATATTTGATTAAATTGGGAGCCTTTACGCTTAGTTTCTAAACCCTTGGGGAAACATACTTTTAAAAGCTTGTCTTGATTAATAGAGAAAATAACTCATCTTGAGGGAAAATACTTAAGGAACTGATTATTTACTTTCACTAGCAGGTAAGATCTCTCAATCGACATACACCATGCGAGCTACATGGAGTCCAACATCTTGTCCTCCTAAGAAAGAAACCTCACGTTGGGGAGAGGCGCCATACTCTTGCCAGGGAGTATAACCTCAACTCAGTGATCACTATCTCAGCCTCGGACCAATAAATCTCAATCCTACGGTGGCACATAGTTTTGGGGTATGAAATCGTAGTAACTTACCCAAATCGGTGCTAAATACTACTCCCTTTAATTAGCTACGCTCATCTCATGGAAATCCATATTAAAACTCCTATAAAGGTTTACTGGAAATCAGTTATGCATTTAACATTATGAGAATAACTTTGGGATATGGATTTCAAAACTCATGTAAGGATCAAAAGATCAAATACTATTTATACTATTTAATATCAATGTATCAACTCATATAAATGCATAGCAAATCATTATGCTTTGTAAGTTTTTCTCAAAATTCTACCATAATACCAAAATGATAACTTCAAATCACAATCTCACACTTAATTCAATGGAAAACTGTAATCAATGGCTCAAATCATGCTCATGATATTCAAAATCATAAAAGAACATTCTTTAACTCAAAGAAACCATGAAATTTCATAAATGAATCACATCATGCTCAAAATTTCTCAACAAAATACTATGGGTATAAAATTCAATATTTAAAATCATAGGTAATCCGTAAAAACATAGCTTTTGGGCACAAGGGCGAAAGGATTGTCCTTGTTCAAACCCCACATACCATAGATTAATAAACTTGGATGAACAACTTGCTTTTGAGATGTTATTGAACTCTTGAATACGAGTTCTTGAAGCTTTTGACTCGGGAGTCTTGAATCTTGACTCAATTTAGAAAATATATGGTGAACTCTTGAGATTCTTGGAAGAGGATTTGGATGCTTAGGGTTTTTAGTTGAGGGAAATCTTGAGAAAAATCTCACATGATGCTTATAGTGACCTTAATTCTGATGTTTGTATGGTTTAAGAGGCTTGAAAAAAGTCCAAAGTGCCCTTTTTAACTTCTGTACGAAGCTGAAAAAATTAAACTGGAAACCCGACTTTATGGGCCACCGCGATGCGCCACTATCGCGGTGTCTCACTGGAAATTGACAAATGGGAATCTGGGAGTCACCGCGTCGCGAAGCCATCGTATTGTCCCACTAGTTAGGACCTGGAACTTTAGCTCGATGCATCACAATCGTGCTAGGCCACTGGAAATTGACTATTGGGAAATTGGGGTCCTCCGCGACGCGCCACTATTATGGAGTTCCACTGGAATTTGACAATTGTTAAATAGACCCTCTCCGCGATGCGCCAAACACTAAAATGACGGTGTTTTATGACTAGAACGTAAATTAGCCATAACTTCTTTCCTGGTTATCGGATTTGGGCGGATCTTATATCGTTGGAAAGCTAATTAAAATTCCCACTTGATAAATCGAAATTAGGGAAACTCTATACGGTTTAAACATTACTCACTTAGAAAGTCATTCCTTAACCTTCTAGATACGAAATTAGGCTTAGGAAAAAGTTTGGCGTATTACAATATCTCCTCCTTGAGAACATTCGTCCTCTAATGTCGCTAGCTAGGCTAAGAATACGGAAAAAACTGAGTATGCACAACTGAAACAACTTGCTAAAATGACTCTACATCATTCTAAACTCTTGAATATCTCGGAGAATGCATGAACTTATATTAAGAATTGCTGTATAGCTGAAACTTTAATTGGAATACGTCTAAATTAAAGAAGAATAGCACCTTCAGCTTGATCTGAACTTGCGGAGAAGAGGTGTGGGTACTTGGATAGCATATCTGCCTCGGCTTCCCAAGTAGCACCCTCAACTGACTGGTTTTGCCACAACACTTTGACCAAGGGAACCACTTTGTTCCTCAGTCTACGGATCTGGTGGTCTAGAATCTCAACTGGAATCTCTTCAAATGAAAGGCTAGTCGGGATATCTGGGCACTCTGAAGGATACACTACAACAAAATCACCAATGTGCTTCTTAAGTGTGGAGACATGAAAGATAGGATGCATAGCTGACAACTTTGGGGGCAACTCAAGCTCATAGGCTACTCTTCCCACACGACTAAGGATTCTATAGGGGCCCACATACCACGAACTAAGCTTCCTCTTCTTGCCAAACTTTTTCACCTCTTTCATGGGCGAAATTTTCAGATACACCAAATCATTAACTTCAAACTCAAGGTCTCTTCTTCTCACATCTGCATATGACTTTTGACAACTCTGAGTTGTCTTCAACCTTTCTCTAATCAACTTTACTTTCTCCATAGCCTCAAACACTGTATCAGGTCCAACCAAAGTAGATTCACCTACTTCAAACCAACCTGTAGGTGATCTACACCTCCTCCCATACAAAGCCTTAAATGGTGCCATCTTGATGCTAGCATGGTAACTATTGTTATATGCAAACTCAATCAATGGCAAATGCTCATCACAACTACCCTTGAAATCAAGAGCACATGCCCTCAACATATCTTCTAGAGTTTGGATGGTCCTCTCATCCTGACCATTTGTTTGCGGGTGAAAGGCATAACTAAGATGCACTTGGGTACCAAGACCCTTCTAAAAATCTCTCCAAAATTGGGAAGTAAACTGAGTATCCCTATCTGAGATGATAGACAAGGGAACTTCATGCAATCTGACTAACTCCTGGATATACAACCTAGCATAATCCTCAGCTGTATAAGATGTATGCACTGGAAAAAAATGCGCTGAATTAGTCAACCTATCTATAACAACCCAAATAGAATCATAACGATGACGCAAAAGGGGCAAACCAGTCACAAAATCCATATTCACCTCTTCCTACTTCCAAGTAGGTATACTATACTTTTGTATTACACCACCAGGTCTCTGGTGCTCTACCTTAACCAGTTGGTACGTTGGACATTTTGCCACAAACTCTACTATATCCTTCTTCATGCCACTCCACCAATAGATTTCCCGCAAGTCGTGGTACATCTTGGCGGCATCGGGATGAATGAAATATCGTGCGTCATATGCTTCAACCATAATTCTGTGCCTCAGATCATCAACACAAGGAACAGACAATCTACCCTGTAATCTCAACACACCATCTCCCCTTTGGGAGAAAACCTCTACCTTTTTATCCTTAACTGATTCTTTCAGTCTCACCAAACTAGGATCCCTGTCTTGCTACTCCTTCACTTTCGAAACTAAAGAGGATTCAGAACTACTCTGAACCAAAATATTTCCCTCAGTGGAATCAAGCACCCTAACACTCAATCTAGCCAAACGATGAACCTTATGAGCTAACTCTTTCTTATCTTACTCTACATGAGTAACACTACCCATAGATATCCTGCTAAGGGCATCCGCCACTACATTAGCCTTGCCCGGGTGATATAACACACTCATATGATAGTCTTTTAGCAACTCCAACCTTCTCATCTGTCTAAGATTTAACTCCCTCTGATTAAACACATACTGCAGGCTCTTGTGATCAGTAAACACATCAACATATATACCATACAGGTAGTGTCTTCAGATTCTTAAGGCAAAAACCACAACAGCTAATTCAAGATCATGGGTTAGGTTTTTCATGCGGCTTCAACTGTCGAGAGGCATAGGCTATAACCTTACCTCTCTTTATTAACACATAACCCAATCTAACTCTAGAGGCATCACAATACACCACAAAACCATCCGTACCATCAGGAAAATTTAACGCTGGGGTTGAAGTGAGGTGAGTCTTCAACTCCTGAAAACTCTTCTCACAAGAATCTGACCACAGTAACTTAACTTTCTTTTGGGTTAGTCTAGACATAGGAGATGCAATAGATGAGAAACCTTTAACAAAACGGCGGTAATAGCCATCTAGACCCAAGAAACTTCTAATGTCTGACGGAGAGATAGGTCTAGGCCTATTTCTTACAACTTCTATCTTTTGGGGATCAACTCTAATGCCTTCGGCTGAAATAATATGACCAAGAAAGGCTAGTGACCTTAGCCAAAATTCACACTTGCTGAATTTGGCAAATAGCTGATAATCTCTAAGAGTTTGCAAGACAATTCTAAGATGATCCGCATGGTCATTCTCAGTACGGGAGTACCAAGAATATCATCTATGAACACTATAACAAAAATATCAAGATACTGTCTAAATACTCAATTCATGAGGACCATGAAAGTTGCTGGAGCATTGGTTAGACCGAAAGACATGACTAGAAACTCAAAGTAACCATAGCAGGTTCGAAAGGATGTCTTTGGAATATCATGTTCCCTCACTTTAAGCTAATGATAGCCGGATCTAAGGTCTATCTTGGAGAAATAACTTACACCTTGCAATTGATCAAATAGGTCATCAATTATAGGAAGAGGGTACTTATTCTTGACCGTGACCTTATTAAGATGATGATAGTCAATTCACATACGCAAAGAACCATCTTTATTCTGTACGAATTGGACGGGTGCACCCCAAGGAGAAACACTGGGCCTTATAAAACCTTTATCTAAAAGATCTTTAAGTTGCTCTTTTAACTTCTTAAGCTCTGCGGGTGCCATACGTATGGAGGAATAGAAATATGTTGTGTATCGAGAAGAAGGTCAATCCTAAACTCTATCTTTCTATTGGGAGGTACCCTTGGGAGATTTTCCAGAAAGACATTAGAAAACTCATTAACTATACTGACTGACTGAACAGTCGAAGCCTAAGACTTAGTGTCCTTAACCTGAACTAGATGATAGATGCAACCTTTGGATATTAGCTTTTTGGCTTTAAAGTAGGATATAAAATGACTCTTGGGAGATACTGGTCTTCCGGACCACTTGAAAATTGGCTCATCAGGGAACTGAAACTTAACCACACGGGTACGATAGTCTATAGATGCATAACAAGAGTAAAGACAATCCATACCCAGAATACTATCAAAATCCACCATATCTAACTCTATCAAATCAGCAAATATGACTCTATGAAGAATAGTAACAAGACACTTTTTATACTCTTTCTTAGCAACAACCGACTCTCCTACTAGGGTAGAAACTAGAATGGGCTCAGGGATATATTCTGGACTTATTTCAAATTTCACAATAACTAATGGGGTCACATAAGAGAAACTTGAACCAAGGTCCAACAACATATAAACATCAAAGTAAAAGACACGGAGCATACCAGTAATAACATTGAGAGAATCCTCCTGCTTCATATGGGATAGTAAAGCATAGAATTGATTCTGGAACTATACGCCACCGATACTGGATGAAGTGCCCTGACGAAGGGCTAGACGGGCTAAAGGATCTAGGGCACTAGTAGCCTAAGTCTGAGGTCGGGCATCTCTGTTCCCCTGTTTAGCATGCGACCACTCCTAAGTCTGTGGCCCATCTCCCCATAACCAAAAAACCCCCTCTGACCTGCTAAGCACTCACTGAATGATCCTTACCAGACTTAGTACAAGGAGGATAACGAGGTCTGTTGTTCACACTATTCTGGGATCTAGACATTGAAGACTTATTCCCTTGCTCCTGCCTAGTTTTCGGTGTGGAAGCACTAGCTGGTAAAGGTGCTGGCATAGATGAATGATTCTAAAATTAGGGTTGATTCCCTCCATGGGATCTAGTCTGGCCATGCTCAAAATGCTCTGATCTAGCCCTCTTATTTCCCATTTCTCTATCTCTCTCTTTTATCTTATCTGCCTCAATCTATTGAGCGTGCATTATCAGCCTGGACAGATCCATATTCCTATTAAGAATAGCAGTCCTAGACTCTTTCAGTACCAAACCAGACATACCGGTCATGAACTTACTCATACTGGATCGGGTGTCAGCTACCAAGTCAGGAGCATACTTAGCTAACTGGTTGAACTTAAGGCAATACTCCTTAACAGTCATAGAGCCTTGCCTCAGGTTCATGAACTCCTCTATCTTGGATTTTCTCATCTTAAGTAGGAAGAACTTATCCAAGAATGCATCCTGGAACACCTGCCAAGTCATAGATGCAGCATTCTCCCCTCTATTCTTCCTCTATGCCACAACCTAGTCATAAGAAATATCTTTCAAACAATAAAAGAATAGTTCTACACTCTCCTCTTTAGTCACATACATAACCTAGGTGATCTTTTTCACCTCATCAAGATACAACTGTGGGTCATCTTCTACCTTTGACCCATAGAAATCTGGTGGATTTATCCTCATAAAATCTTAAATCTAGCTAAATCACCTCCTTATTAATGTAGAATTGTAATCTAAACATTAGCAGTGACTGCCTAGGCTAATGCCTGAAAAGTTGCCTGAAACTCAGCATGAGACACATTCTCATTCAGGGGATCAACAAGATGAGGTTGTTTGTTATTATTTCTACGGGCATTAGCTCTTCGGGGAGGAATTTTCAGTCATAAAAGAGCATGAATTATTAGCAAAGAGACAACTATAAGTACAATAGATTGTGAAAGAAAGAGATGACTTTTTCCTAAAATATCTTGTAGCCCATTGCTCATGGATGTGGCACGCTACACACCGATGATCAAGACTTACGTAATGTAGCTTGTCAGACTCTCTAGGACTCCTTAAACCTTATGCTCTGATACCAAGATTGTAATGCCCTGAAATCTCATCCCGAGATGTCACACGATTCTTAAGGCTACAAGTAGCCCTAAGCTAACCCTTTGAGCCTGCTACAGTACCCAACACTTACTTTAGGACAATTATAGCAAAACTAGCATACAGTCATATTATGTCTCAACTGAAATAACAAAAGAATACTATCCGAATAGCAACATACTAAAAAGTCTCAAAAATCACTAATAGACTAGTCTGACAAAGCCTCTACTACTCAAACTAGAAAGCCATTGGGAAAGACCCCTAACTGACTCAAACTGATCTAAAAGTAATGTTCAAAACACTATGAAAGTGAAAAAGCTATAGATATAGGTCCTCGATCCATGAGGACTCACCAAAGATAAAGATGTAGATGAGATGCTCGAAGATCACTGTCGTTGCTGAGACTGAGCACCTGAACCTACATTATAAGACAATGTAGCACATAGACGTATATATAGATTAGTACTTTGATTATGTACTGAGTATAGGGGGGTGTATGCAATGATTGAAACAACAATATCATCAATCTTTATAGAAATCGTGCATGCTGATACAACTAACTCACATAGCTTGAATAACTCAAAAAATGTAAATCTTATCCATTATGAATAATGGGACACATAATAGAAATCTCGTGAGTCAATATACTTATTTTTGAAATCTGTGAAGAGGTGGGGCACGAATGCCCTAGTTCGTAGGTGTGAGAAGCTTGCTTTGGATGGTTTCAGGCGGGGTAGGGGTAGGCTAAAAAAATATTGGAGAGAGGTTGTCAGGCAGGACATGGAGCAGTTATAGCTCACAGAGGGCATGGCCCTAGATAGGAAGATCTAGAGGGCGCGAACTAGGATAGAAGGCTAGTGCCTTTTTAGGTCGCTGGGGTAGGGCATTACTTGGTAGGGTACTATTGTTGTTATGACACCTTGTTGCATGTTTTATTATGAGTTTGTTTACTGCTCTTTGATTATTATTCCTTGTGGGTGGCGTAGGTATGTACTGTCATCTTGTTCCATGCTTTATTAAGGATTTGTGTACTATTCTATGTCTTGAGTCGGGGGTCTATCAAAAATAGCCTTTCACCTTCTTCGGAGGTAGTAGTATAGACTGCGTACATCTTACTCTCCCAGACCTTACTATGTGGAAATATACTGGGTTTGTTGTTGTTATTGTTGTTGCGAGCCTTTACACTTAGTTTCTAAATCCTTGGGGAAACATACTTTTAAAAGCTTGTGTTGAATAATATAGAAAATAACTCATCTTGAGGGAAAATACTTTAGGAACTGATTATTTACTTTCACTAGCAGAGAGGTTCTCTCAACCGACATACACCATGCGAGCTACATGGAGTCCAATGTGTTGTCGCTCTAAGGAAGAAACCTCACATTGGGGAGAGGTGTCATCACCTCAACCCAGTGATCACTATCTCGACCTCGAGCCCATAAATCTCAATCCTATGGTGGCACTTAGTTTTGGGGTATAAAACTGTAGTAACTTACCCAACTCGGTGATAACTACTACTTCCTTTAATTAGTTGTGCTCATCTCATGGAAATCCACATTAAAACTCGTATAAGGGTTTACTGAAAACCAGTTATGCATTTAACATTATAAGAATAACTCTGGGATGTGGATTTCAAAACTCATGTAAGGATCAAAAGATAAAATACTATTTATACTATTTAATATCAGTGTATCAACTCATATAAATACATAGCAAATCATCATGCTTTGTAAGTTTTTCTCAAAATTCTACCATAATACCAAAATGATAGCTTCAAATCACAATCTCATACTTAATCCAATGGAAAACTGTAATCAATAGCTCAAATCATGCTTATGATATTCAAAATCATAAAAGAATATTCTTTAACTCAAACAAACCATGAAATTTCAATCACATCATGCTTAAAATTTCTCAACAAAATACTATGGGTATAAAATTCAATATTTAAAATCATAGGTAATCCGTAAAAACATAGCTTTTAGGCATAAGGGCGAAAGGATTGTCCTTGTTCAAACCCCACATACCTTAGATTAATAAACTTGGATGAACAACTTGCTTTTGAGATATTATTGGAACTCTTGAATGCGGGTTCTTGAAGCTTTTGACTTGGGAGTCTTGAATCTTGAATCAATTTAGAAAATCTATGGTGAACCCTTGAGATTCTTGGAAGAAGATTTGGATGCTTAGGGTTTTTGGTTGAGGGAAATCTTGAGAAAAATCTTATATGATGCTTGTAGTGACCTTAATTCTGATGTTTGTACGGTTTAAGAGGCCTCGAAAAAGTCCAAAGTGCCTTTTTTTGACTTCTGTACAAAGCTGGAAAAATTAAACTGGAAACCCGACTTTATGTGCCACCGCAGCGCACCACTATTGCTGTGGCTCATTGGAAATTGACAAATGGGAATCTGGGAGTCACCACGACATGGAGCCATCGCATTATCCCACTGATTGAGACTTGGAACTTCAGCGCGACGCATTACAATCGTGCTAGGCCACTGGAAATTGACTATTGGGAAATTAGGGTCCTCCGCGATGTACCACTATCGCGGAGTTCCACTGAAATTTGACAATTATTAAGTAGACCCTCTCCGCGATGCTCCAAACACTAAAATGATGGTGTTTTACGACTAGAACTTAAATAAGCCATAACTGCTTGCCCGTTTATCGGATTTGGGCAGATCTTATATCATTGGAAAGCTAATTAAAATTCCCACATGATAAATTGAAATTAGGGAAACTCTATATGGTTTAAACATTACTCACTTAGAAAGTCATTCCTTAACCTTCTAGAGATAAAATTAGGCTTAGAGAAAAGTTTGGGGTATTACAGTTATACTTTAAGGAAGATCCTAACCTAGAGTCCTGTAAGTTTTGTCAGCACCCTTGATATAAGCGTGGTTGTAGTAGAAATAAAATTGCTATTGAGACAATGCATTATTTATCTCTAATACCAAAGTTGAAGAGGTTGTATACTTTAAATAGCTCAGTTCCTCATATGAGATAGAAGGCCTACTGGTGTTATGTGTCATTTATCTAATGGAGAGACTTGGAAGCATTTTGATGCAACTTAACCAAATTTTGCAGCTAAGCCACGAAATATTTGTTTGGGACTATATGCGGATGGCTTCTCTTGTTTTTCAGTTGGTGCTGCACCATATTCATAGTGTCGTGTATTTATCACCTTGTATAATCTTTCTCTTAATATATTGATGACTAGTCCCTATATATTTCTGAATTGTGTTGTTTGTGGCCCGCGTAATCTAAAAAGTAGAATAGATGTCTACTTGCAACCTTTGATCGATGAACTTTAAATTTTATGGCATGAGAGGATTAAAAAATTTATGATTTGATTGTCATCGTTATTTCTTGACACCTGATCTTGAATTTAGGAGAATCAAGAATGCATTCAGAAGAATAGAAGGTAACATATTGGTCCACCTCCAAGGCTATCTGGTCATGACAGCTGGGAGATAGTTCAAGATTTGCCTAAAGTCAGCGAGAAACCATTGTATAGGCTAGATGGATATGGCGTTTCACATAATTGGACTAAGTAATGTATATTTTGGGAGTTAAAATATTGGCTAGATAATTTACTTAGACATAATGTTGATGCCCTGCATACTGAGAAGAACTATTTTGATAACTTGTTCTACACAGTTATGGATGTCACTGAAAAAACAAAGGATAATCCTAAAGCCAAACTTGACTTACCAGAATATTGCAAACGCGGAGAATTACACTTACAGGAGAGTCTCAATGGCAATGTTCTTAAGCCCAAGGCTAGTTTTACATTCAAGTTGGACCAAAAGCGTCAAATATATGAGTGGGTCCAAAGTTTGAAGATGCTCGATAGATATGCCTCAAATTTGGGAAAGAGGGTTGATATGGCACAAGGAATCTTGCTTGGAATGAAAAACCATGATTGTCATATTTTCATGGAATAATTACTTTCAATTACTTTTATTGGTTTACCTGAAAACATATGGAAACCAATAGCAGAGATTAGTTTATTTTTCAAAGACTTAAGTGCCACCACATTAAAAGAAGAAAATATGGCTCGAATGAAAAGTAATATTGTTATTATCACCAACAAGCTGGAGAAGATTTTTCTGCCAACGTTCTTTGATGTGATGGAACATCTTCCCAGTAACCTTGTGTATGAAGCGTGACTAGGCGGTCCAGTTCAAACTAGGTGGATGTATCCATTCAAACGGTAAACAATTGCAACATATTTAAATTCATACATATCTTTTTTTAATATAGTAAATATCTACTCTTAAAATTGTACAGGGCAGTTGAAAAATTGAAAAGGGGTCCCAAAAACAAACATAGGGTGGAAGGATCTATAGTTGAAGCATATCTTGCAAGAGAAACATCTCAATTTTGTTCATACTACTTTCGTGATGAAGTTGCTTATTCAATTAATCGACCGAATCATCATCAGGATGATGTGAATGAGCCTCATTTGCAATTGATATCAATTTTTAATTAATCTGGTTGTAAGGCTAAAAAGACCATATATCGCTGGCTCACTCCCACGGAGTGTAAATCAGCAACTTTGTATGTCTTGCAGAATTACCCGGAAGTTGAGCCTTTTCTGAAGTAAGAAGATTAAAATTTTAACATATCTTATTTGTTTACTCATTTCCTTAAAGAAACTAATTGTATTTCGCATGTTAGATCTTCAGTTCATTTAAGACTCAATTCAACAAAAATCAAGTGTACGCGTTCTTTGTAACTTGCTTTATATATGAGGTTTGCAAGTGTATTAATATTTCTACAAATTTTAAATATTTACACATTCCTCAACTAACATATATATATATATATATATATATATATGTATATATATGTATGTATAATATTTATAGGTACACCAGTCATCAAATGCAACCGCATATGAACAGTTCTTGAGAGATATTTCTTTGGGTCCAGTTAAAGCTCATGCAATGTCCCATTACACAGTAAATGTGTTTAAATTTTTCATCGAAGAACACTCTACAACAAGGAAAACAAACAATAGTGGTGTTTGGGCTAAGGATGATGATGATGTTGATTACTTTGGCATCATACACGAGATCTTAGAACTGGAGTATGCTGGTTTTCCAATAAAATAAATTGTCCTCTTTCGATGTAAGTGGTTTGATCCAAGAACAAGAGGCACAAGAGTACATAAGGAGCATAACATTATTGAAGTAAAACATAATAGGTCGTATCCTATTTACGATCCATTTGTTCTAGCGCAAAATGCTAAACAAGTTTATTGTGCTCCTTATCCATTGTGCGGTGATAAGTTTGATTGGTGGGCTATAATCAAAACAAAGCCTATAGGATGGGTGCAAGTTAAGAATGTGCTGGAGACTGCGTATCAAAATAAAATGCAAATTAATCACAAGCTAGTGGACATTGACTTAGTGGATAGTTTGAATCACCCAAAAAATATATTTGAAGAAGTTAATATTGCGGAAGAAGAGACTGAGTAGGTAAGAGATGAGGAAACTTTTGAAGAGGGTGAATGGTTTAGTGGAGAGTCTTCAGAAGAGGAGGATTAGTTTGTGTAGGTTGTATTTATTATGTATTGATGTCTTTATGCTTTGTACTATATATTACCTTTATGTTTCTTGTTTAAGATTGATATGTAATATACTGTTTAAGATTATTGTTTTTGCTTTTTCATAATTTATATAGTAATACAAATATTCTTATCTATCTTGTATTGTTGGAGCAATTTGAATTGTGAATTAGTAACTTGAATTTAGTTACTTGAAATGTTTTCTTATATATTCATTATGTAGGAACTAACTACTTGTTAACTTCACATAATTTAGATGTCAGGTAGAGATGACAAAGATAAGAGAAAAGTTTATCTTACGAAAACAAAAAAGAAAAGAACAACCTCCGCCTTATAGACGACCGATAGGTATTCATATATCTGAGGGTCGATTTGCTGACACGACAGCATGACCTTCATATTCTAGGTCGTCTCAACATTTGGTTCCTAGTCCTGCGGATTTGGGGCCACTTCATGGGTGTACACCGACTTATTCTACTCCTATCACAGTGCCACCACCATCACAGTACTATCGAACGAACGCTGGCACATTCTGACATCTACCATAGTCAGTACCCTATTGTAGCAGTCACCCAGGTTTGCACAGTGATTTTGCTGGATCTATTGGGTTGTTGGATCTTCATTTTGGAGGCACCCCATCTGGTGCTTTAGATTCGCCTACGCCAGTGCATCCACCAGCAATTGCTCCACAGACTAGAGACAGAGATGATTATGGGTGGCGTTATCATATTCATTATGGAACAGGGTAAGATTTCTACATATAATAACATTATTCATTTTTCATTACTATATTATTATGCTCTATGAAATTACTGTTTGATCTTGTGTTGTAGGTTTTAGCCGGATGTTGGAGTTGGAAAATTTATGAGTAAATGCATTTGTAGGCACTTCAACGACTACTGGACTAGTTGGAAAAAGTTCTAGAAAATGACAGAGAAAGAATGTTTAACGAATTTCATGTAAGAATTTAACTTATCGACTACTTAACACATTGTTAGAATAAAAGATTGAATATTATATTTTTGTTTTTATTGTAGAAATATTATTGGTAGGATGATGTGATTGAATATGCTATAAAGAGAAATTTTTACAGAAGAGTTAGATCCAGATTTAACGGTCTGTTGGATTATGCCAGAACCAACTTGGTACAACCTGACTGGATAATTGAATCCTTATGGGAACAACATATTCGCTATTGGAATAGCTAATAATACCAATTGTTGAGGGAGAAAATAAAGAAAGCTCGAGCATCATCCAAGGGTGGCTCTCTTCATACTACGGGTGTAGTTAGTATGATTGCTGTGGAGGAAAAAATGGTATGTAACTTTTACGATTTTAATTTTTGGTTTCTATTTAAATTTTTAATTATTTGAAGATTAATAATTTTTCATATGCAGGAAAAATAAAAGGGTAGGAAGATAGCACACAATGAGCTATTCGAGGAGACGCATGTGAGAAAGAAAAAGAACCCGACTGATGAAGATGTCTGGGTTGAGCCTCATGCAAAAGCTGCCCATGTAAGAATCAAATTTTGAATTTATGAATCTTTTTATCAAAGTTGATATTATTCAAGTATAAGTACTTTAATATTTTTTGACTATTAATTTTAACTTTACTTTGAATATAGGACAAATATAGGCAGCTCCTTTGTGAGTTTCGTAGTAGTCAGCCTCCTGAAAGTTAGGGTGACCCAATACCCCAACATGTAGAGGAGGAGTTATGAAAACAAAATGTGGGTCCTGCAGTTAGAGGCCATTACTACGGATACCACATAAATTATTTTGGCGAGAATGTTAGGTCTTCGTCTGGTACTATATCCTATACCACTTCAGTTGATAGAGAAACCATTGAATCACTAAAAATATGGTTTCTAAACTCACTGAAGAGCTTGCTGAACAGAGTGAGGGTGCAGAAGAAGAAGGAGGAAACAACATCGCAAATGAGGATGCTGAAGGAGCAATACAACTCTTTTATTCAAACTGAAGGGATTATTCCTCCATTTCCTAGTGATGCAGTTCGGGCTGCAAAAGGTCTAGGCCCACTGGATGATATCAGTATAGATGAGGATACAGAAGACGAAGACGATGACGATGAAGATGAGTGGTAGTATTTTTACCTTTGTATGTGTTGTACTTTGGATTTGGACATTTTTTTGTAGTTTTTACACTTTTATATGTTTTGTTGTAGTTTTTACACTTTTACACTTTTGTTGGACATTTTGTATATGTTGTGTAGTGGAATTTTGTATGTTGTGTGGGAATACACTTGGTTTGTTGTTATTGTTGTTGAATTGTATGTTGTTTCATTTGTTGCTTTTTATTTTTTTAAAAAAAATTCCAGAAAATCTTACCACAAGTGATCAGTTTTTTTAATTTTTTTGTAGAAAACTGACCACAAGTGGTCAGTTTTAATTAAATTAATTAATTATAAAAAATGACCACTAGTGGTGAGTTTTAATAAAATTAATTAATTAATTTTAAAAAAATGACTACTAGTGGTCGGTTTTGATAATATTAATTAATTAGTTTTAAAAGAAAACCGACCACTTGTGGTCGATTTTGATAAAATTAATTAATTAATTTTAAAAGAAAACTGACCACTTGTGTTCGATTTTAATAAAATTAATTATTTAATTTTAAAATAAAATCGACCACTTATGGTCGGTTTTATTAAAATTAATTAATTAATTTTAAAATAAAACCTATGGTCGAGTTATTTTGAATTTTTTTATTTTTAAAATCATTTTTTCCTATTCTGATAAAATAATAATAAATTAAAAAAAATTATAAACCGACCACGCGTGGTCGGTGTTTAAAAAGCTACCACAGTTTTACAGACCACACATTTTGATCGATTTTGTGGCCAAAAATTGAGAAAAACCGACCTCGTGTGGTCGATTTTCCTCTTTTTTTTAGTAGTGTGTGTGTATATATATATATTTTCACACCCCCTTTTTACTAAAAAAGATTTTTAATTTTAAGTTCGAAAAGAATTTTATTATTAAATGACAAAAAAATAATTTGTTTCGAAAAGGATTGTTTACATTCAAAACTCAGAGACACCACTTGTCATAAATAGGGTGTGTCAAGTCACCTTTGAAAATCTTCTTTTAAAATGATTTTGACTCTTTAAAACTGATCCATGAACTAAGATTCTGGTTAAGGAACCTGTTGATCGAGGGAAAGGTGTAAGGCTTTCCTCAGTTCGGTGGTTCGACCAAGGTCTCTTCGTGGAGTATATCGGCTAGTACTATACTATGAATATATAAACCACACAGAACACACAAAACAATTAATCAAACAAATAAAACAAGTCCAAAAATATAGTGTCTAGTCCAATTTATAACAAACCGAGAATAAAAGATGTTGAAATTAAAACCTAAATAATTATAACTATCCTAACTATCTTTTACTCGATGCCTCGGGTCTTGATCACGAACCTCTTTTGTGTACATTATACTTTGGGGCATTCCTCGATAAATAAATCTAAATGACCTCGGGGCATTCCCCGGCTAAATGAATACATTTTCCAAATCTGAGAAAAACAGAATCATTCAACAAATATTTTAAACACTTAACAATCCACAATCCCTAAGTTTTACCTACCCGAGTCTACCATTTGCCTACTTGGATCGACCTATCATAATACCATTGTGTTTAACAACATCTATACTTATTCCGAATTAACCAAACATCACTGAATCAAATAATCAATACACTTTATAAATTTTTCAATTTCCACCCCCCCAATACCATTCTTAAACAATTATTAACTAATTCTTCGGTTATCAATTTATTATTTATTTTTTCAATCTCTCAAAATTCGAATTCAATAATCAACCATATACACACAATAAAGATCAAAATATAGTAATCACACAAGTCATTGACATCCACAACAATAATTAAAATTTGATATAAAAATAAAGGAGAGTAGAAATGGACCTCAATGCCTTTCCAATTGAAATTATTACTTCCGACTAGAACCACATCCAAAATCTCTGAACTGAATCTTAACAACGGATCCTAAATTAACGGCTTTGACCCGAATTTCATTTTTCCCCAAACCCAATTATTTCAAATGGGGTTTTGACATTGGAATCGATTTATTATAGTTTTTCGGTGATGACTTGCTTTGTCGGAGTTTCGATAGACCCTACCAATCGACAGAACAACTTCCCTGACAAGATTTCGCCCTAAAAGAAAGAAGAAACTGAGGGGTTTTAGAGATTTTGGGTCTGCGATGGCCAATTTCGGCAAAATATTCACCGAAAAACTCAAAACTCGTCAGTTTATCTCCCCCATTCAATGTTTCTCTGACCTATCTCAATCTTTCTCTCTCACTTGTCTCCTCTCTCTTATTTTCTCTCTTTTTCTTTTACTAGTTTGCTCCTCTCACGTAGATAGTTATGCGTACTCCGATGGTGGGTGTATGTATGTGTTCTTCTGTTTCTATGTATGTGCGTAGATGGTCGAATATGTGGAAAACATAGAGGTTGTCCCTTTTGCTGAGTGTTGTTGCTGTCATTAAAAAAAAATAAAAAAATCCTAGTGTGTGATATGAGCATATATATCTGTTGTATTGTGTATTGAGAGATGGTCTGTGTATTGTTCTTCCTTTTTTATATATTATGTGAGCTATGTATATATCTTGTCAAGAGAAAAGAGAAAATGTGAAAAGGATGGGGGTAGAGGGTGAGGTGGATAGGGTGTTATTTTTGTTAGGATGAGATATCTTAAGTTTTTAATCTGTTAGATATTTGTTGTATTTGTTTTCTTATGGTAGAAGTTTAGAATGGGTGAGGTGTATGGTAACGATGCGATAACTTTGATAATGTGATGTTCGGAAGGGACAAAATTGTGTGTCTACATTATGCCCCTCTTTATGTGTAAACAAAAAGTGTTTTCAGACAACAAAACAAAATTTTGTTCTGACCATTATTCAAAATAAAGTAACAAAAGACAGAAGGGAAATCGAGTCTCGATTTAGGGTATTCTATCTATTTCTCAAGTTATAAGGGGATCAAGTCACAAGTATTTTAAAGGGTTGGAAAGAGATGGACTATACTGAGTTGGAGAGTCTAGTGAGGCCCTGTCGAGGTTCTGGTCCACGACTCTGTTATTACATCGAAAATGAAATCACAAGTTAAAAGATAATAAAAATTATAAAAGTCCTATCTATGCATCTTCTCTGGACTTTTGACTTGAATTTCTGATGCTTTCAAAATTGATAAAAAATCTGATCTTCTTTGGGCTCCATACAAAATTTGATGTTGGAGATGAACTAAAAAACTTACCATATTCTGTCAGTGGTACTTCAGAATTTGAACCTGAATTTAAAAATCTTCACCCTATTCTTTAGGCGGGCTCTTGAATTATAATTTCTTTACTTTGTTGCTTGATATTCAGTTTCTTCATCTTTTTCTCCAGGCGGGCTCCCGACATGCTATTTATACAATCTGTTGACTTTTAATTTCTTCAACTTGTTGCTTGATTTTCAGTTTCTTCACCCTGTTCTCCAAGAAGGATAATGACTTGATATTCATTACCCTGTTCTTCAGATGTGCTTTTGACTTTCAATTTCATCACCCTATTCTTCAGGCAGGATCCTGACTTGCTATTTTGTCACCCTGTTCTTCAGGCAGGCTCCTGACTTTCCATTTCATAACCCTGTTCTTCAGGCAGGCTCCTGACTTACCATTTCATCACCCTGTTCTTCAGG
This sequence comes from Capsicum baccatum var. pendulum, assembly GCA_030864225.1. NCBI lineage: Eukaryota > Viridiplantae > Streptophyta > Magnoliopsida > Solanales > Solanaceae > Capsicum > Capsicum baccatum. The sequence goes on along the minus strand of CM061552.1, from coordinate 279,105,576 downwards.
CGGGCTCTTAACTTGCATTTTCATCACCCTGTTCTTTAGGTGGGCTCTTGATTTTCCATTTCATCACTCTATTCTTCAGGCGGGTTCCTGACTTGTAATTTTATTACCTTGTTCTTGAGGTGGGCTCTTTACTTTAAATTTCAACACCCTATTCTTCAGGTGGTCTCTTGAATTTCAATTTTACTACCTTATTTTTTAGGCGGGCTCCTGACTTTTCATTTCATTACCCTGTTCTTTAGAAGGTCTGCAAACTTGCAGTTTTATCACCCTTTCTTCAGGCGAGCTCCTGAATTACAATTTCATCATCCTGTTATTCTGGTGGATTCCTGACTTGCTATTTCATTACCCTATTCTTCAGGTAGGCTCCTGACTTTAAATTTCATCACCCTGTTCTTTAGGGTGGTCCCTGACTTGCAGTTTTATAACCTTATTCTTCAAGCGGGCTCCTGACTAGCAATTTCATCACATTGTTCTTCAGGTGGGCTCCTGACTTGCAATTTCATCACCCTGTTCTTCAGGCGGGCTTGTGACTGCCATTTAATCACCCTTATCTTCATACGGGCTCCTGACTTGCAATTTTATCACTCTGTTCTTCAGGCGGACTCCTAACTTGACATTTCATCACCCTGTTCTTCAGGCGGGCTCTTGATTTCAATTTCATCACCATTTTCTTCAGCTGGACTCCTGACTTGTAAATTCATCACCCTATTCTTCAAGTGGTCTCTTGACTTTCTATTTCATCACCCTTTTTTTTAGCGGGCTCTTGACTTTCAATTTCATCACCCTGTTCTTTAGGCAGGCTCCTGACTTGCAATTTCATCACTTTATTCTTCAGGCATGCTCCTGTCTTGCAGTTTCATCACCCTATTTTTTAGGCCATCTCCTAATTGCAATTTTATCACCCTGTTCTTCAGGCGGGCTCCTAACTTGCTATTTTATCGCCCTATTTTTTAGGCGGGCTCCTAGATTTCAATTTCATCACCCTGTTCTTTAGGAAATCTCCTAAATTATAATTTCATCACCTTGTTCTTCTGACGGGCTCCTGAATTGCAATTTTATCACCCTGTTCTTCATGCAGACTAATGACATGTAGTTTTATCACCCTATTCTTTAGGTAGGCTCCTGACTTGCAATATCAGCACCCTGTTCTTCAGGCGGGCTCCTAACTTACAATTTTATCACCCTGTTCTTCAGGCGGGCTCCTGACATTCAATTTTATCAACCTGTTCTTCAGGAGGGCTCCTAACTTGCAGTTTCATTACACTTTTCTTTAGGCAGGCTCCTAACTTGCAATTTTATCACCCTATTCTTCAGGCGAGCTCCTGATTTGTAGTTTCATCACCTTATATTTTAGGCAGGCTCCTGACTTGCAATTTCATCACCTTGTCCTTCAGGTGGGCTCCTGACATGCAATTTTATCAACCTTTTCTTTAGGCAGACTCCGGACTTGCTATTTCATTACCCTATTCTTCAGGCAGGCTCCTGACTTTCAATTTTATCACTCTATTCTACAGATGGGCTCCTGACTTGCAATTTCATCATCCTGTTCTCCGAGCGGGCTCCTGAAATCAAAACCAAAACTAGAATAAAAATTATCCCACACAAAGATTATGATAAAGAAAGATTCCATTTTCTATAAAAATAAAGTTTCATTTTTTAGGAGGTTCCTAAAGTGAAGTTCCAAATAGCAAGAACTAAATCTTCTTTTGGCCCCAGTTTATCATCAAAAGCTTTAGCGGGTGTCAAACCCAATCACAATTGCTTGCAACAATGCATAATGCAAAGATGAATCAAGATTCTAATCAATAAATTCACCTTTTGAGGGTAAATTCGAATGCCTGAGACAAACAAGTCCCTCTCTTAAGAGTGAAAGTGAAAGATCGTACTAAAAGTGCATCTTTTAGGATTAATAGCTCAAATTACGAAGTTTACTTCCTAGCCATGATACATGAAAGACCCAAATTAGAGAATGTGTCTCTTAGGGGTACAAGATGATGAGTTTTACCATAATTGAGATACCAAACCTATACAACAACACTTCTCTTGCATTTGCAGAAACAAGGAATTGCACCTTTGGATATTTGTGCTTTAAAGCCTTTGATCTGAAGGTAGCAATTATTCCTATTTCATATAAAGAAAACTTGTAATTTTAAAATAGGGTGGTTGCCTTGCGGCTTTGGCTTTTGAGGCAATTTCTCTTGCACTTGTCACATTTAACTCTTGTTTCTAATCATTAGCATTTGTCATTGCCTTGTTACATCATAGATCAAACTCACAATAATAAGAGTAACTTTGAAACAAAAAAAGTATCTCTGCTTTGCTATGCTTCTCAGATAATCCCTTTAAACCTTTGCATTTTCACGAATCACCCAAATCTGTCTGTCGACAACAACCTTCTGCATGCCTTGTTCTGACTTGCAATCATGTTTCTTTAAAGTGCCGAACTTTTGTATTGCTTTGTGCAATTAAAAAAGTTGGTAGCCAGTTTTGAAATCCTTTCTCACTTGTTTTCACATGGACTTGACTCAAAGACACACGAATAATGACTTTCAATTTGAATAACTGACTCAAGAAAATAAAAACCAAAATATAAAAAGAAAGAACAGACAGTGAATGTCCCCATTGAAACAGAGAAAATAAAAAAATTTATCTAAAAATAACAGTCAACTCTAATGATTATGACATGCATTTTGGATTACGCTTCCTGATCTTTCCATTCAAAATTTCACCAGTTGTTGTTAAGTTAATGGCTCTGAAATTAAGTTACTTCCTTGGGCCAATTGCATTCATAGACCTCATTCGACTAGTGGCGCCTTGAAGGGTTTTTGCCAACAAGTCTCTCTTATTTCTTTCTCTCTGCTCACTGTTGCCCTATGGTGTCCGTGTAGGTTTTCACCAATTACACTACTATTTTCATTAGTCTCAAATCAGAATCATCTTACGGTGTCCGTGAGAGTTTTCACTGATAAGACTCTCTCATTTTATCTCTCTCAACTTACCATCACCTTACGACTTACGGTGCCCGTGAGGGTATTCATTAATAAGACACACTCATTTTTATTTCTCTCCTAATTTTTTATCCTGAGGAAGACAAGTAGTTCCCAAAATGCATCATCATATGCATTTGTAACGCACCGAGAGTACACCTTGGGAGTCATACGATGCTTACAGTCCTGAGGGACCACAAGCTAATTCATGAGCTGGTACCTACTGTGAGCACTGAATAATAATATAATATACACGGAAGAACAACTGATAAGCCATAAGATTTTAACAACTGAAACGAATACTGAATTATAAATTTGAAGAAAACAACTATCTAAATCAGATAAATTACTAATAAACTGAGTAACTAACTGACATGTCTGAAAGCCTCTAAACAGACTGAATATGAGTTGATGGGACATGCCCCAACTAACTTCAACTAACTACTGGAATTTGAAATCATAACGCAAAATAGTCTGTCCTTGAAATATGCGGACTCACTACTGCTATGCTGAAGATCGGAGAAGTCTATGATCGGTTTGAAAACTTGACGTCCGAATCTATGATATAATGCATCATAGCACAAAAGAAAAGGGTATGCGATCAGTACTTCGAATGTACTAGTATGCTAAATGAGGTAGACTCATATGCATAGTTTCATGAACATGGATAAGTAATCGTCTGAGTATGTAGGCTTAACATAAGGTACTGAATAGAGTGCACAAAATTTGTAGATACTAAGAATTCATGGAGTCTATAATTACTGAGAATGCATGAATACTTTATATATTGAAGATATGTAAAATCTATAGATACTAGGGATGTATGATCAAGCATACAACATGCACTGAATAAAATCTATAAAATAAAATACTGAAATAACTGATATATGTATGCTCTGGTCAAACAACATTAAGACTGAGTGTTTGAACTGATTACTGGACTGAAACTATAACTAAGACTATGGAAGGTATCATCTAACCAATATGCCCCAATCTGATCTAATTAGGGTCCAACCTGTAACCCCAGTTTGAAGGGTGTCAGTACCGTTCCACGGGTACTAACGCTGCCTATATGGATCCACTAAACTGGTATACTATACTATCCCGAAATACCAAGGGTGTCAAGCCTAAACTGATGGGTGACCCCTACAAGATAGTCAAGCCTAAACTGATGGGTGACTACTCATATCCTATGCTGGCTACGTAGTTCTGGAGCACAAGGACTGCAACTAATGACTCAACCTATCTAACGGGGAAGTCGTCATCCTTGCACCCGCTCGGTACTAAATCCTACTCCCAACTAAATGACACTAGATTACTGACTATTCTAAGTTTAACTGGATGACCTAGTAATGCTCATAATATAATCTAAAGTTATTCTGAAGATACATAGTTTTTGGGTATTCAAAACCCCCAAGACTCAAAAGAAATAATGTTAACATAATACTTAAGCTTAGAGGACACAACATGCAAGCCTTTATCAAATATCCATTCTTATAGGCATTTTATCAAACACTTGGTATTCATAACTTAAGCAAATCATGGGGATAGTATTAAATTTGAAATAATAGCATGATTTCAAGATCAACGACACTTGCTCCTGATTTAATTCGATGTATAATAAAAATAAAACATGGGGAATTTGACCACCATAATAATTTCATTGAAACATGGTATAAAATCAATATTCATGGAAGTTCAGAGAGACTCATAATTTAAAACCATAATTTAATATCATAAACCTTGAAAAGATGATAGCTTTTGTAGTTAAAGTGGGTACTTGGACTCCATGAGTGAAAGGAACCCATGGATGAACAGTTAACATACCTAGGTTGACGAAGTCGTGAGAATTGGTGGCGAGTTCATGGGATTTAATCTTGAATTTGAGAGCTAGGGTTTTTGTTCTTGGGAAAAAAGATCTTAACTTTTGAGAGGAATTAAATAAATGATGAATACTCAGGTTGTTTAGGGGTTAAATCTCGTGTTTTAGGTTAATTAGGGCCATGAAAAAAGACTCAATTACCCCTAAAGGAATTTAAAAACTTGAAACTGAAAACTAAAATCCTAATTTTTAGCCTTGGCGCGACGCGCCAAGATCGCGGAGTCTTACAAGAAATTGACGAGTGTTATTTTGGCCTTTGGCGCGATGCGGTGGAATTGGGGTCTCCCACTGGTTGAGACCTAGAAGTTCACCGCGATGCAGGCTTATCGCGTTGGCTCACTAGTTTTGGATAATTTCCATTTGGCATGCCTCCGCGACGTGTTGATGTACCAAATGGTACACTGTTTTATAAAAAAATTACCCAAACTCTTCGCTCGGGTATCGGATTTGGGCGAACTTTATATCATTGAAAAGCTGACTGAATTTCCTATGAAATGGTAAGTTCTAAACTAAAAAATAATGAGTATTCCAAAAATTTTATATATGAATAATCATGTACTGAGATTTAAATTATGCTAGGGAAATACGGGTTATTACAATATCTCCCCCTTGGGATCATTCGTCCTCGAATGAGAATAGTTAAGTTGAGAAAATTGATGGATGTACCTTATGCACTGGACATACATGTTTGATGCATGGAATACCTAACTGAACTGATTTATGAATGCACGACTGACATGAGCATGATGTGCAACTGAAACCGAGCATGATAAAGAGAAATCTTAAGAAGATTAATACCTTAAACTGCATCTGAGTTACTGGAGAAAAGATGAGGGTACTTGGTCCGCATATCTGCTTCTACTTCCCAAGTGGTTCCCTCCACAGACTGGTCTCTCCAAAGAACTTTGACTAGTGGAACTTCTTTGTTCCTTAGTAATCTGATGATCAAGGATTTGGACTGGAACTTCTTCGAAAGAGAGATCATTCTGAAGGTCCACGCCCTATAAGGGAACTATGACCGCTGGCTCACTAAAGCATTTCTTTTTCAAGGAGATGTAGAATACTAGGTGCACCGAAGCTAGATCTAAAGGCAACTCGATCTCATAAGCTACCTTTCCGAAATGACTGAGAATTTTGTATGGACCGACATATCAGGGATTGAGCTTTTCCTTTTTGCCGAACATCTTTACCCCCTTCATGGGAGAGATTTTCAAGAACATAAAATCACCGATATCAAACTTGAGATCATTTCCCCTCATATCTGCATAAGATTTATGTCTCCTCTAGGCTGTCCTAAGTCTTTCTCTGATCAACTGAACCTTTTATGAGCATCAAACATTAAATCACTACTACAGAGGCCTCACCTACCTAAAACCAACCAATTTGAGATCTACATCTCCTACCATAGAGAGCTTCGAATGGAGCCATCTGAATACTAGAATGATATTTTTTATTATATGCGAATTCGATCAAGGGCAAGTAATCATCCCAACTACCTTTAAAATCAACAACACATGCTCTTAATATATCTTCTAGAGTCTGAATAGTCCTTTCTTCTTGACCATCTGTCTGGGGGTGAAAGGCTATACTGAGGTGAACCTGGGTACCAAGACCCTTTTGGAATGCTTTCCATAAGTAAGAGGTAAATTGGATACCTCTATCTGAGATAATAGATACTAGGACTCTATGTAACCTAACCAACTCTCTGATGTAGAGTTTGGTGTAGACCTTGACTGAATAGGAGGTATGGATCGACAAGAAATGAGTGAATTTGGTCATACTATCTATGATAACCCATATAGAATCATGCTAACGATGAGTACGAGGAAAACACGTCACAAAGTCTATGTTCACTTCTTCCCATTTCCATGTGGGAATACTGAACTCCTGCGTGGACCCACTAGGCTTCTGGTGATCAATCTTAATCGGCTGACATATAGAGCACTTCGCTATAAACTCTGAAATATCTCTCTTAATTCTACTCCAATAATAGATCTCACATAAATCACGGTATATCTTAGTGGCCCTTGGATAAATAGAGTAGCACACACCATGAACTTCTGCAAGAATTCGTTGCCTTAAGTCATCTACACCAGGCACACATAGCCGACCCTGACAACGCAGTACACCATCTCCTTCTTGGGAGAAAACTTCGATCTTCTGATCTTTGAATGAATCTTTCAGCTTCACTAGATTGGGATCTCTATCCTTCTTCTCCTTCACCTCAGAAATTAGAGATGATTCGGCACTACTTTGCACCCACATATTACCCTTTGCTAAATCGACTAAGAGGATATCTAGTCGAGAAAGCTGATGAACTTCTTAAACTAACTTCTTCTTATCATTCTCAACATGAGCAGTACTACCTATCAAAAATCTACTGAGAGTATCTTCCACTAAATTGGCCCTGTCCGAATGATACAAAACACTCATGTCCTAATCTTTCAATAACTCTAACTACCTCCTCTGACACAAATTCAAATCTTTCTGAGAGAACACATACTGCAAGCTTTTGTGATCTGTGAGCACATCAACTTGCACCCCATACAAATAATGCCTCCAAATCTTTAAGGCAAACACCACAGCTACTAGCTCAAGATCATGGGTAGGGTAATTCCCTTATGGGGTTTAAGCTGTCTACTAGCATAGGATATAACCTTACCTCTCTGCATGAGTACATAACCCAAACCTACCTTGGATGCATCACAGTACACAACAAACTCATCTGAATGATCTGGCAAATTTAGAATTGGGACTAAGGTAAGTCGAGTCTTCAACTCTCGAAAACTCTTCTCGCAGGAATCCGACCACTGAAACTTAACTTTCTTCTGAGTCAATCTAGATATGGGGGATGCAATAGATAAAAACCCTTAAACAAACCAACGATAATAGCTAGTCAAACCCAAGAAACTCCTAATGTCTAAAGGAGAGATGGGTCTGGTCCAGTTTCTCACCGCTTCGGTCTTTTGAGGTTCAACTCTAATGTCATCACTAGAAATAATATGGCCAAGAAAAGCTACTGACCTTTACCAAAATTCATACTTACTGAATTTGGTGAACAACTGATGAGCTCTAAGAGTCTGCAATACTATTTTGAAATAGTTTCCATGATCATTTTCACTATGAAAATAAACAACAATATCATTGATGAATATAACGAACATGTCCAAGTACTACTTGAACACGTGATTTATTAAGTCCATGAAAGCTGCTGGGGCATTGGTAAGACTAAAAGACATGACTAGAAATTCAAATTGATCATATCGGGTTCGAAAAGCTATTTTCAGAATGTCGCACTGTATGACTCTGAGTTGATGAAAGCCTGATCTGAGGTCTATCTTTGAAAAATAGTTGGCACCCTGAAGTTGGTCTAACAAGTCACCAATTCTAGGAAGTGAATATATATTCTTAATGGTGACTTTGTTTAATTGACGGTAGTCAATACACATTCTGAGAGAACCATTTTTCTTACGCACGAATAGAATTGGTGCACCCCACGGGGAGACACTAGGCCTGGTGAATCCCTTATCTAGGAGATCCTTCAACTATTCTTTTAATTCTTTAAGTTTGGTTGGATCCATTTGGTATGGCAGAATAAAGATAGATTGAATGTCTAGGAGAAGGTCTATTCTAAAATTGATTTCCCTTTTAGGAGAAACTCTAGGAAGATCTTCAGGGAACACATCTGGAAATTCCCCAACTACTGAAACTGACTCAAGAGTTGGAGTCTCTAAATTAGAGTCTTTGACTCGAACAAGATGGTAAATACACCCCTTGGATATCATCTTCCTTGCTCTAAGGTACAAAATAAGCTGATCCCTAAGAGATGTAGTACCACCCCTCAATTTAAGGACTAGTTCATTTGGGAACTAAAAATGAACTATTCTGCTTCTACAATCAACTGAGGCATAACATGAGTGGAGCTAATTCATGCCGAGAATGACTTCAAAATCCATCATCTCTAACTCCACAAGATCAACTGAAGTAACTTTCTGAGATATTTTGATCGGACAGTTCCCGTATACCTGTCTGGCTATAATGGAAACATAGACTAGGGTAGATACTAAAAAGGGCACTGCTAGAGTTTCAGGACTGACTCCAAAATTGATGGCTAGATATGGAGTTACAAAAGAAAGAGAAGCTCCAGGGTATAGTAAAGCATAAACATGTAAATAAAAGACCTGCAACGTACCACTAACTATGTCAGGAGAATTTTCCTAATCTTTTCGACACTTAAAAGTATACAATATGTTTGGATGCTGACCACTGGTAGCACGAAGTGGCACCCTACTGAGTCAGGCGATCGACTAGAACTGGCGACTGGTGAGACTGGCCTTATTGCCACAACTCCCTACCTTTCTGAGCAACTACCCAACACTTCCGAATCCGATAGCCTGGCTTACCACATCCAAAGTACACATCACTGCCAGGTCTACACTCACCCTAATAGTGTCTGCCACATTTCTAACATAGAGGATTTGTACAGGCACTATTAACACTGCCTTGGGATTTTGAGCCTGGTGCCCTGTCCCTGTTATCATTTCTGAATTTGGGCACTAGGGCACTAATTAAAGAGGTAGCTGAAGCTGAAGATCTCTAATGAAACTGAGAATAGTTACCACCTTTTGACCTTGGATAGATGAAGTTAAAACTACCCATCCTATCCTTCTTGTTCTCCCACTCCCTTTCCTTAGTCTTCTTCTCCTCAATCTGTTGATCATAGACCATCAACCTGGACAAGTCTATCTCTCTAATCAATATTGTCGTCCTACACTTCTTGACTATACTATCAGACACACCAGACACAAACTTGCTCATCTAGGATCTGCTGTTATCTACTACATGAGGAGCATATCTAGCTAACTGAGTAAACTTGGGGGAATACTACTTCACGCTTATACTGCACTGCCTCAAGTTAATAAATTCCAACACCTTGGTCTCTCTCAACTCCAATAGGAAGAATATGTCTAGGAAAGCTATAGCAAACTCTTCCCATTATACAGGCCCTGCATCTACACCCCTATATACCTTTCACTGGTTGAACTATGTATGGGCTATATCCTTCAACTAATACACAGCCAACTCAGTACTCTCACTAGATGTCACCCCCATAATATTTGTTTCCTTCTGCACCATATTTAAGAATTCCTATGGATCCTCTTCAGACTTGGATCCCATGAAGGAAGGAGGGTTCATTCGGGTGAAGTCCCAAATCTTGTATGTAGCAATATTGGCCACTGGGTTGGTCGTTCATTCTAAGCTGCTAAAAATTGGCTAGAGTGGTGAACGTAGCTCTAAATTCTACATAAGAGACATGCTCATCCAGAGGATCTACCTGGACAAGCGGAGGTGCTGGATGGTTTCTTGTTCTTCTTCCGTTGTTCTTTTTGGGAGGCATGTTCTATAAACGAAAGGAAGAAATAAATTAGACATATAGTTTAACATGAGCTCATGCTCAATCGTATGATGTGAATACTGAAAGAAGGAAAACTTTTCCTAAACGTCTTGTAGCCTCCTACCCATAAGTGTGGCGCGCTACACACCCATGCACAAGACTCTACTTGACGCAACTTTTAGACTTCCTAGGACACTTTAAAACCTTAGGCTCTGATATCAAGTTTGTAACACTTCAAGAGTACATCCTGGGCATCACACGGTGCTTACAGTCTTGTGGAATAACAAGCTAACCCATGAGCGGGTATCTACTGTGAGCACTGAATAATAATATAATATACGCAGAAGAACAATTGATAAGCCATAAGGTTTTAACAACTAAAACAAATACTGAATTATAAATCTGAAGAAAATAACTATCTAAATCTGATAAAATACTGATAAACTAAGTAATTAACTGACATATTTGAAAGCCTCTAAACTGACTGAATATGAGTTGATGGGACAGGCCCTAACTAACTCTGAATAACTACTGAAATCTGAAATCATAATGCAAAATAGTCTATCCCCGAAATATGAGGACTCACCACTACTACTGGTGAGGATCAGAGAAGTCTATGCGCGGTCTGAGAATTGGACGTCCAAACCTATGATATAATATATCATAGCGCAAAAGAAAATGGTATGCGACCAGTATTTCGAATGTACTAGTATGCTAAATGAGGTAGGCTAATATACTTGGTTTCATGAACATGGATAAGTAATCATCTGAGTATGTAGGCATAACATAAGGTGCTAAATAAAGTGTACAAAATATGTTGATACTAAGAATACATAGAGTTTGTAATTACTGAGAAAGTATGAATACTGTAAATACTAAAGATACGTAAAATCTGTAGATACTAGGGATGCATGACCAAGCATATAACATGCACTGAATAAAATCTGTAAACTAAAATACTGAAATAACTGATATATGTATGCTCTTTTCAAACAACACTGAGGCTAAAACTATAACTGAGACTGCGGGAGGTATCATCTAACCGATATGCCCCAATCTGAGCTAATTGGGGTCCAACTTGTAACCCCAGTTAGAAGGGTGTCAGTACTATGCCACGGGCACTAATGCTAGTTATGTGGATCCACTAAATATTATACTGTGCTTTCCCGAAGTACCAAGGGTATCAAGCCTAAACTGACGGGTGACCTCTGCGATATGTCAAGCCTAAACTGACGGGTGGCTTCTCATATCCTACACTGGCTTCGTAGTTTTGGAGTACAAGGACTGCAAATAACGACTCTGCCGATCTAATGGAGAAGCCGTCATTTTGGCACCCGCTCGGTGCTAAATCCTACTCCCAACTGAATAACACTGGATTACTGACTATTCTAAGTTTAACTGGATGACCTAGTAATGCTCAGAACTTATTCTGAAGATACAGAGATTGGATTAAGTAAACAACTATGGTTTTCTGGTATTCAAAACCCCCAAGACTCAAAAACAATAATAGTAACATGATACTTAAGCTTAGAGGACATAACATGCAAGCCTTTATCAAATATTTATTCTTATGGGCATTTTATCAAACACTTGGTATTCATAACATGGGAATAGTGTTAAATTTGAGATAATAGCATGATTTTAAGATTAACTACACTTGCTTGTGATTTAATTTGATGTATAATAACAATAAAACATGCGAAATTTGACCACCACAATAATTTCATTGAAACATGGTATAAAATCAATATTCATGGAAGTTCACGGAGACTCATAATTTAAAACCACAATTTAATATCATAAATCTTGAAAAGACGATAGCTTTTATAATTAAAGTGGGTACTTGGACTCCATGGGTGAAAGGAACCCATGGATGAACATTTAACATACCTGGGTTGATGAATTCATGAGAATTGGTGGCGAGTTCTTGGGATTTAATCTTGAATTTGAGAGCTAGGGTTTTTGTTCTTGGGAAAAAAGATCTTAACTTTTGAGAGGAATTGAATAAATGATGACCACTTAGGTTGTTTAGGGGTTAAATCTAATGTTTTAGGCTAATTAGGAATGTGGAAAAAGACCCAGTTACCCCTAAAGGAATTTAAAAACTCAAAATTGAAAACTAAAATCCCAATTTTTGGCCTTGGTGTGACGCGCCAAGATCGCGGAGTCTCACTAAAAATTGACGAGTGTCATTTTAGCCTTTGGTGCAACGCGGTGGAATCGGGGTCTCCCACTGGATGAGACCTAGAAGTTCACCGCAACACGGGCTTATCACCTTGGCTCACTGGTTTCGGACAATTTCCATTTGGCATGCCTTCGTGATGCGTTGGTGTACCACAAGGTACACTGTTTTACAATAAAATGACCCTAACTCTTCGCCCGGGTATCAGATTTGGGTGAACTTTATATTGTTGGAAAGCTGACTGAATTCCCTACGAAATCGCAAGCTCTAAACTAAAAAAATAATGAGTATTTCAAAAATTTTATGTATGAATACTCATACACTGAGATTTAAATTATGCTAGGGAAATATGGAGTATTACAACATTGCATGTCTAGCTTTATCATTCTCAAATATTGATTTGAAGGTCTTTCGTTGGTTTTAACTTTTCTTTTGGATAAGATTAGAAAGAAAGGATGGCATGAGGCCCAAATGACACTTAAAGTGGGGATGGACTTATAACTTTTGGAAACAACTCAAACAATGAAAAATTAACTCATGCCCTTGTTTTTTTTGCCTGGTAATTCTAAATTATTTATTTGGTTGGACCGAGCCCAGAGTAGGGTAGCCGACGTATCTCACCCCGAGAGAGGAGAATCAGGTCATAAGTAGTTCTGACAACTCGTTCTTTTGCTTGATTCTGATTTCTTTTTTTTTCTCTTTTATTGTCTCTTTTCTGTTTGGGATTTTTTCTGACTATATTTTTCTTGACACTCTTCTCTTTTTTTTTTCTTTTGGACACATTTTTTCTATCTTGTATTTTTTAACTGAGCATGTGTGCCACTTATTCTTCTATACTTATAAAAGATACAACTCCACCTTTGTTGTATATCCCTCACATTGATGATCCATGCTTTCATGGAGCTGATTATCTTCCTGTTTCTCTTGTATAGGGATCGCGCGTCTACTATTTAACCTAATTGAGATATGTTTTTCAATTGATAACCAAGTCATTTTTATGATTCTCAAAATAATTGTCATAATTGTGAAAGAAGGTTTCAATGTGGTCACCAAATGTCTCAACACTCAACCAATTTCTCAGCTGTCTCTTTTTTATAACTTTATCCCTCTGATTCAATGTTTCATGATTAAATTGGATTTTAAGATCTGGCTGAAAACTCCATAGTTATGTCATAACACTAGAATTGACATAAAATGTATAGTGTAAAGATGACAAACAAACAACTTAAAATAAGACAAAACAAGGACAACACATTTCATTAAAAGAAGAGATAGAAGGGTTTAAATGACAATGACAGAGAAATAAAACAAGATAATTCCGAACTACAAACCCAAAATAATTCGAAAAATAGAAAGAAAAACAAAACAAACTACCAATAATCCTTCCAAGTAAGAAAAGGAGTGACTTGCCAATTGTTGAGCTTGATATCTTAGCCAGTGATTTGCACATCATCATGACTAGAGCTTTCATCACTGTTAATGTTTTGTACCACAATCAATTTATCTTGAATCATCTTTTCTATTTCTCTTTTCAAAGCACGACAATCTTCAATACTCTGATCCTGAACATAAGAATGATATGCACATCATACATTAGGATCAAAATTTCTTGAATGTGGCTTAGGACTATATCTAAGGAGAGTAGTGATCATGCCCCCATTGTACTAATCTCTGGAATAGAATAACATATGATTCTCCAATTGGCATAAAACTATCCCTAGGCTTCTATCTTTTTTCATTGTTTGACTTAGATCGAACATCGGGCCTAGAAAGGCTTTGAAATGCTTGTAGAGTTGGAGGATAATTCTGAGGGGTTGGTGCGCGCCGTTGTGAGTAAAGGGGAGGTTAAACATATAGTTGGGCATTATATATTGGATATGGAGGTGGGAAAATGAAGTATAATGGGAGTGATTATATAGAGCTTGGGTATGAACTTGGGCTTGAGACTAAGGGTAATGATGATGCGGTCTTCTTGGGTGTGCCCGTTGTCCAACGACAATAGAAGCTGCATCTTCCTCATTTTTTTTCCCTTTAGTTTCCCATAATTGATTGCAATATTATCCCAAATGCTTCACGAATTCCTCATGTCCATCATGCTCCTCAAATTTAAATATCTTAAGATTTAGAGGAGTTAACACTTGAAGAAATGCCTTAGTTTTTGTATGCAACATCTTCTTTATCCACAAGTCCTAGGGAATTTTCATAGCATTTGTTGCACTCTTCATTTTTTCAATCATTTTCTATGGCTCTTCTGATACACTAGGTTTCTTATTAAAAAATTTTGGTGGCCTAGTTAACTTAAAAGTAGGCTTAGGAGCATAGCAATAATCATCAAGAGTATTGAACATGGGTCCACGAACAACATAGGGAAGAACAACCGCTGGGAGGATAACCAATGTGGAAGCCTTAGTAGAGGATTGAGCAACAAAATCACAGACAACTAGTGATATTGTGAAGATAGTAGGCTTATGCTGTGGAGCTAGAGAATGAGTGATGGAAGTATTGGGATGCAGTTGAGGAATAAATTTTGAGACATATTGTGATGCATCAACAATAGTAGGAAACTGACTTTGCAATTTTTGTGAAAAACTCAAGGTATTTGTATGATCAATAGCAGGAAATAGAGGAGGAGGAAACCCACTGGCCCAAGATCGGTGCATTTCCGTCATTTGTTGTATTAGTCTCAAAATTTCTTGATTTAAACTCTCATTTTCTTGACTCTTTATTTGATCCATGAGTCACTCTCTATATCCTTGTTGGACACAACTAATCCTTGAATTTGTTGTGATGTGGAGGGCCAACTAGAATGCCACAAACCAACCACCTTAAACTAACTGAACAAGAGATAACAAATACGTTAGAGTTCAACACTTTCTCAAAATATTTTTCTTTTTTTCTTTAGAAAAGATCACCGAACTCGAGAAGGGAGCCTACGTATCTCACTCCCGAGAGAGGTGAATCAGGTGCACGTAGTTCGTGACGTTTGGCCACAAAATGACCGATCAACTCTCTTTCTTTTTATTTTTCTTAAAACTTTAAAAAGAAAAAAATAATAAATTGTCAAAAGAATTGACGAAAATCTTTTTGAAATTTTCATCTTTATAGAATCCTTTACAAAATGAAACCTATGATTACTAAAAAAAAAATTTTTTGGGTTTTCGATTTAGAATTTCATATGACAATAAAACTTGAAACTTTTAATGGAAAATCTTTCTATAGTTTTCTTTTAAAGATGTATATGAAACACCTACTCTAAATGAAGAGAAGAAAATCTTTTTGGATTTTTTAAATAAGATCACCAAATTCTAGAAGGGTTGCCTACGTATCTCACTCCTGAAAGAGGAGAATCAGGTGTGTACAGTTCGTCCATATTGGACAATTAGGGATTAACTAACAGATTGACCCTAACTTAAGAGATACGACCAAAGACAGACGATGAAAAACGTCAATAAAATATTTTTTGGATTTTTAATTTGACACTTCACATAAAACTAACACCAACAACTATGAAATAAAAATCTTTTGGTATTTTCATTATATGAAATGTACAAAAATTCTACCATATTTGTTTGAATTTTCTTTTATAAAAGACTCTTATTAAAAAAGATTTTTTTTGAAATTTTCAAATTATGAATGCTTACTAAAGAAAACAAAGGCAAAATCTTTTCGATGTTTTGTTTTTTTGAGTAAATGAGTGCAAAAGGTAAAAAATCTTTTTGAATTGTGAAAAACAAAAGTCACAAAGAACACTGAAAAACTACGAAACTCTTTTTTTTCTTGACTCACTTTTTTTTCTTCTTTTTTTTCTGAATTTCTTCTTGCCTACACACATTTCTTTAGATCTATCACATGCTTTCCCAAAATCAGTTCATTGAATGATCCTGCAATCCTCAAAGATGCAACAATTAGCACATACGGAAGCTGTAGGGGTGAGTTTCCTACAAAGAACCAAGTGGGTCCCGCTAGGTCTCAATATGATGCAAATAACCATGACCTAAAGATTGACCTGCACTGGGGTCCACTAAAAAGGCTGTTCGGGGGGAACGTATGGTCGAAGGTGGCTATGATAGCTTTCCACCCAATCATACCATCCAATGGCTCCCCCTCCTAAAATAAGGGTGACTTAAATAGAGGTCGTGTACACTGCGTGTACTATGAGACTTATTGCGAAAGAATTGACTCTGGGTAATCATATGATGTCAGATGTAAAGTGGTAACACATAAGAAAAAAAATATAAACACATAGAACGTAAGCACTCAACAATGATAAAACAATAATACAAACGCTAACACAAATAAATGTCTATACACCTATAGTGTCAAACTAAGCCGATACAACTCAAAAATATAAGCTCGAATTCTGAAAACTCCTCAGCAGAGTCATCAGAGCTGTCACACCCTTTTTTTCTTAAAAAAAAATTTTGATTCTAAGTTCAAAAAGGGTTTTATTGTTAAGTAACAAAAGAAAATATTTTTTTTTTAAAATGATTGTTTACATTCAAAACTCAGAGTCGTCAATTGGCATAAATCGGGTGTGCCAAGTCACCTTAGAAAATCCTTTTTCAAAATAGTTTTGACTCTTTAAAACTGATCCACAAATAGAGATTCTGGTTAAAGAATTATGTTGACCGAGGGTAAGGTATTAGGAACCCTTCGATCCCGTGGTTCGACCGTAATCTCTTCGTGGGGTATATCGGCTAGTACAGCACTATGAATGTATAAACCACATAAAACACACAAAACAATCAATCAAATAAACAAAACAAAACAAGTCCAAAAATATAGTGTCCAGTCAAATTTACTACAAATCGAGAATAAAAAATGATGAAATTAAAACCTAAAATATTATAACTATCCTAGCTATGCTTTACCCAATGCCTCGAGCCTTGATCACGAACCTCCTTTGAATATATTATACTTTGGAGGATTTTTTGGTGAATAAATACAAATGACATCGGGGCTTTCCCCGGCTAAATGAATACATTTTTCAAATGTGAGAAAAAATAAATCATTCAACAAACATTTTAAACACTCAGCAATCCACAATCTCTAAGTTTTGCCTACCTAAGTCTACTATTTGCCTACCTGGCTCAACCTATCATAATACTATTGCGTTTAACAACATCAATACTTATTCAGAATTCAAAAAACATCACTGAATCAAAATAATCAATATTCACTTTATCAATTTTTCAATTCCCGACCCCCAATGTCATTTTCAAACAATGATTAACCAATTCTTCGGTTATCAATTCATTCTTTCTCTTTTTAATCTCTCAAAATTTCTATTCAAAAATCAACCATATACACATAATAAAGATCGAAACATTATAATCACACAAGTCATTCACATCCACCACAATAATTAAAATTCTAGATACAAGTAGAAAAGGAGAGTAGAAATGGACCTCAATATTTTTTTAATTGAAATTGTTCCTTTCGACTAGAACAGTGTCTAAAATCTCAAAACCAAACCTCAACAATGGATCTCAAATTAACGGCTTCAACCCGAATTCTGTTTTTCCCCAAACTCAATTATTTCTAGTGGGTTTTTGGAATTGGAATCGATTAATTATAGTTTTTCGATGACGACTCGCTTCACGGGAGTTTTGATAGACCCTGCTAGTCGACGAAACAAATTCACCGATAATATTTCGGCCCAAATAAAAGATGAAACAGAGTGGTTTTGGAGATTTTAGGTCTGTGGTGGCCAATTCCGGCGAAATATTCACCAGAAAACTCTAGACCTATCGATTTAGCTCCCCCCATTCACTGTTTCTCTGACCTCTCTCGGTCTCTCTCTAGCCCGATCTTCCTTCTCTCATTTTCTCTCCTTTTCGTTTATAATTTTGCTCCTCTCACACATATGGCTGTGTGTACTCCGATGGTGGGTGTATGTGTGTGTTCTTCTATTTCTATATGAGTTGCAGATAGTCGAGTATGTGGAAAAATGGAGGTTTTCCCTTTTGCTGAGTGTTGTTGCTGTCAATCCCAAAAAATGGGAAAATCCCAGTGTGTGATGGGTGTGTATATATCTGTTGTATTGTATATTGTGATATGTAGTTGTGTATTGTTCTCCTTTTTTCCTTATATTATGTGAGTTATGTATATGTCTTGTAAAGAAGAAAGAGAAAATATAAAAAAGATGGGGGCAGGGGGTGAGGTGGATAGGTTGTTATTTTTGTTAGGGTGAGGTGTCCCAAGTTTTTAATTTGTTAGAGATTTGTTGTATTTATTTTCTTGTCGTAGAAATGTAGAATGGATGAGGGTGTATGGTAACGATGCAGTAACTTTGATAATGCGATGTTCGAGAGGAACAAAATTACTTGTCTACATATATATATAATGCAGGAGAACTATAGACTCAAACTGGAACTTGAGGAAATAAACTTCCAAAGCATTTGCCAAGTTAACACTTTGCTATCTCCTACAGATTATGTCAAGCCCTTCCCCCCTCTCCCTCCTTCATCTTTTTCCCACATTTCATAAAATTTCAATTTTTTTCAAATCAGTTTCAGATATAATTTTTCATATCTGTAGAGATCGAGAAAACAATAGTGAATCATTTTGAAATCGATGACAAGAAATCGAGAGGACTTCATTAATTCTATCAAATTATCTAACCATTTTAAATAATCTTAGTGAGTTTATATTTGGTTGTTGATGTTTGCTTAGAGATAATGGATATGAATGGATGTTTGGCCAACTATGTCCTCTCTACATGGATTTTCTTTTTATAAATTCAATCAGTTGATTCAAAAATATTTTTCATTTATTAAAATTAAAACAAAATAAAATAACAAAGAATAAAAGAAAATTTGCATTAGCTTTGAGAATAAAAAAATGGAGGTGAAGAAGATGAATAAATGGAGATTAAGAAGATGAATAAAATGGGGGTGGGGGGTGGGGGGATAAAGTGTCATTGGTTCTTTTTTAAAAAAAAATAAAATAATCATTTTTAAAAAATTATTGTAAGTGTAAAAGTTGAAAAAGAAAATAAAAATTACTTTTAAAATCTGATTCACGTGCTTTGAGTGCGTGAGACACACTTTTTTTGTCATGTCAGTATTTTGTATCTAATAGGAATGACTTTTGAATAATTAAAGTATTCAATTAGGTAAAATGGTAAGTTGAGGGGTCCAAGTAAAATTTCATGACAAGTTTAGGGTCTTATCGATAACTTAAGCCTTAATACTCTTACACATGTATTACATTTTCCAACCAAAGAACTGATCCCTTTGATTCGTCTGTCTTTACTTGCCTCTTATATTAAAAGTAGTTGTTGTTTATTATTCATTTCTAAATTACTTATAATTAATGGGAGAGATATATTAAATTATTTATTTGTTTATTATTTCTTAAGAGATGTGTCAAGTCTAAGACTAGATCTATCAATATGGGTCGGCCTATCCCATCAAGGCTATCCACACGGGGTTTCGAGTTTGATTGGTCAGGCCGGGCTAACCCATCAATATGATAGGCCAGAAAATAGCAAGCCCAACCCATGGGTTGCGGGTCCTACAGGCCAGCCCACTTTCTAAAATATATCATTTTTATAATCTTAATTTAAATTTTAAATTGATAATTACATAAATATGTACAATATAATATTATATGAAGTTACTACTTGTTAATCAAGTTTCAAATTTACAAAAAAATCTAAATAATCTGTGAAATTAAATAACTTTTGACACCAAATTTAAACCAAATAGAGATGTTGAAAAACAAATGAAACTATTAATGAATAATAATATAACTAGCTAAATAATAATATTAACCTATTTTTGTTTTAATTAATCACGATAAAACACAAAGAAATGTCAATATTTAGTCCATCAAAAGTGAAAATGAACTTCTCAAAATTTTAAAAATTCTCATGGCACTTATGAGTTATAGCGTTTTCAATATCGTCACATTATCTTCATCAAACATATTTGATTCCTTAAAAAATTTAGTATTTTAATTATTTATATATTTTATAAACATATTTAATAGTTAAATATCTATGATGGTCCAAATAGACTTTGAATTTTGACTCTTTTTTAATTCTTAGTAATCTATTTTATTTTTTAAGCATTTTTTATTTGGCCCATGAATCAGCCCAACCCATATTGCTCAAGCCCACGGGCCAATGGGCATATACAGATCGAATTAAAAAGTCTTGTTGTTAAACAGACGGTAAAAATCATAATCCAATCCTATTAAATTACAGGTTGGGCCGAGCCGGCCCAATGAGCCTGACCGGCTCTATCTAATACGCACAAATAAAAACACAGAGGAAGTACATTCCTGTGTTGAACAGTATACTTAACAAAATCTTTTTCGAATTCAGTAAGCAATATATAATGGACAAGTGCATTAAATCCAAACTTAAAAGATTCTTCAGTCGAAAAGGAAAATTCAATTTAATTGACGATTTTTCAAGATTAATATTTCACTTTAAGGGTCTATTTTAAAAGTCATCTGGTAATTGAATTTGGTATAATTACTAAGGTAGCAATTATCATTCTAGTAATTACGATAACATGTTTGGTTACCATTATGAAATTACAGTGTAATTACAAGTGTACTGTTTGATTGCACAAGTGTAACTACATAATTATATTTAAATTTTAAAATAAAAATTAATTATCAAAAATTAAAAATTTATATTCAACAGATAGGTGCCTTTATAAATGATATTAAATTCAATAACTAATAAATCTGAAAATAATTTTAATTAATAAACATATAATCTTGACTAATATTATAAAAAATTGATTTATATTTTTAAATTAGTGTATTTTGTTTACATTAATCATAAAAACTAAAGGTACGTAATTTTTGAGAACATCATGACATGCATATTTGACAAAAAAAATTAATACTTATAAATATAATATCATCAAATTATTAAAACATTTGACAAAAAGATAATCTCTTAAATCTAATAAAAAAATAAATGACTTGCAATGTGAAATATCATGTCAATACTATTAAAATAAATAAATTGAAACTGAAAATCAAAAGTTCAAAATTCAAAAAAAAAAAAGTTAGCATAATACTTTTAGGTTTAACTTCAACATGACGTACATAAATATGATTCAAAAGAAGAGAAATATAAATCCATAATTTTATTCAACAATGAATTATACTTTAATTTAAAAATTAGAATATTAATAAAATTAGAAGTAGAGGTTGGAAAATGGGAAGGAAGTGCAATGTACATAATATAAAATAAAAGATATATATTTTGTAAAGTATTAGAATAATAAAAATAAAAATAAATTTAAAATAATTAAAATAAAAAATAAATTAACAACTTACACTATTGCAAAATCAGAAAAAAAAACCCTCTGTGAACAACAGTAACATAACGTCTAGAAATAGAGCATCTGAGCGTTACGCGCCACCTTATGGAATCGACAGCCAAACTCTTTCCTTTCCAGCGCGTCTAGATAGGTCACCTGGTCTTAAAAGTATGGAGACGACTACCCACGATTCTATTACACCAAAACCTACATATATGAATGCTATTTCTGGGATAAAAGGTTCGAACTCGGTGGCTCGTCGTGAAAAGGTTATTGCTATGATTACTAAGCACAACGGGATGCCGGCGGTCATATTTGATGCGGAAGATTATTACGGTATCATGGCGGAAGAATGCAGATTCACAATAGCAAGTGGATTACTTAGAAAGAGACCCCAAATAGAAATAATTCGAGAGTTGCTGTGAAAGAAAGCTTGGCACTTAAAGGTTCATTTAAAATCGAAGTTTATGATAGCAAAAATGTGTTTATTGATTTTTACAATGAGGAAGATTTCAAAACAGTGTATTTCAAACATGTTATTGAAATAGAAGGGCAACCAATATGGCTTAATAGATGGTCTCCTGATTTCACTTCGGAAGAGGATAGCCCTCTTACCCTATCTGGGTTTTACAGTCAAAATTGCCTTTCCACCTTCATACGTGTAACGCCCCGTATTTTTGAGCTAGAAATTAAATCGTCGTTCCTACGTGCGTAAGCTCTAATTCCATGGTTTATGTTTAGATTCATGTGTCATAATCTTTCGCCTAGTATATGAAGTGATTATGGGGTGAAAAATGTTCATAGAAATGGCTTAAAGCAAAGTTGAGCTAAGAACCTTTTATTCATCCAAAAGTGGATATCGACTCTACACGGGTTTAATTTGAACATGTATAACTTTTGATACACATAGAATTTTGCAGCTCGAGACCCACTAAATTATAGATAATTTAATTAGCTTTCCAACGATATCAATTTCGCCATAATCCGATAACCGAGCAAAAAGTTATGACATTTTCCGTGTGAGGCAGTAAGCTGACGCGATGTCGACGCGACGCGTTGCCTAGCGCGTTACGGAACTGTTTCACTCGTTAAATCAGTTTCTAATGGGTTTAGGGGCATTTTGGTTAAAATTCATCCATAACATAAGATTTGCGCCCCAAAAACCATAATACACTCTATAATTCAATTTTCATCTCAAATCAAACCCTAACTCATCCCCAAAGATCAAGAACTCATCCCTAAGATCAAGAATTCCAAGAAACGGATCAAGATCTGGGTTTCATCTTTCAAATCTTATAATCTAAGGTACGTGGGGTTTATCGTAATTACATGGGCCTGTTCAAACACTTGAATATGTTTTAAAGTTAAGCAAACATGAATTTATAAAGAGGTTTTGGAATCTATGTTTTCAATTATGCATCATGAACATTCTAATTATATCATTGTTTTGGCCTTGAGGCCTTTCACCTTAAATTGGTTTATACTTATATCAATTTATGTATGTAGTTTTCACGCACGTGTTCACATGAGTTTAAAGCAAGAGTCCTTTTGAGTTTATTGATTGATATGGTGGTCCCAAACCTCATGTCTTGAAAGAAGAGATTATAATATGCTATGAATGGCCCAGAGATGCAACTTGCAAGTCAATGGTATGACGATACCATATAAAAATGTATGCCATAACAGAGTTAGAGTTTTCAGATTTTGATTTCAGAGAATACATGTTTTAAAGAACTAAAAATGGGCTTAAAGAGGGTTAGGTGGTTGCCCGAAGAAGGCTTGAGTTCAAGAACTCCTAGCCCAAAATCGTGTTTAGCCGATACGGGTTTATTTCATCCCCTAAAGCGATTATACGCTGGCCTAGTGCCATGTGGCGTATCAGAGACAGAGACTCCAACCCTTGCAGCAAACTCGGGTTGAGGGCTTGGCTACCGAGTCAAGGGCAGATTCCATATAGACCGTGGAATTTTAGAGTTGTAGGGTATACCACCTAGCTCAGAAGTAAGATAAAGAGTGAGTCATGGATTTCAAATAATTATTTAGTATCTTTTAAATATGCCCATGTGTTTTTCATATATCTTATATAAAACTGTCTATAAATTGCTCTTACCTATGTTGAATAAAGTTTTTTATTTTGGATTGCTCTGCGTACCAGTACTTTTGTATTGATCCCCTATATTTCAGGATTTTGAGACACAATCCTGGGGTCCCGTAAGCAGTAGATTGACTTATCAGAAGTTGCAGCTGGTGAACCTCCCTTACTTTGGAGGGCCTGGTTATGAAACGTGATATTGTTATTTTATTTTGATTCATCGTTCGACAGGGGGCCTTGTCCCAGATTTCAGACAGATGTCATTTTCAGTTAGTAGAGATTTTGCAGACTGATTTTAGACGTTGTTAGAGGTTTATGGTTTTCATTCCAAATTGTTCAATTGAATTACGATATTGACCATGATCCCGTATTGTTTATATTTCCGCATTTTCCTTCATATTATATCAAAAGGTGTATGATTGCCAGATTTAGAAGAGCACTCGGGCATTCATGGTTTGGGATGCTCGTTACGGCCAGGGCCCCGGCTCGAGTCGTGACAAACTTGGTATCAGAGCAATGTTCATGGTCCAGGGTATCTGCGAAATCGTGTCTAGTAGAGTCTTACTTATGGGTGTGTTGTGCACCACACTTATAATCAGGAGGCTACCGGGCATTTAGGAGTAGTTTCCCATTCTTTCATACTCTAGTTCTGTTATAAAGTTGTCCATAAGAAAGTGATTCAGATTCGTTCCTTGTTCTAATTTCATGGGCCATGCCTCACTGTCGAGGCGATACAAGTCTAAAAGTATAGATCCCCCAACAATATGGTTCTCTCTGATTTAGTTATCCATAAAGTTATGAGATAGCATGAGGACTTGAGAGGAGTCCATTAGTTCTTCAAGGTGTATTGATTTGAGTGTATGCCTTTATTCTGATAAAATCGTGCCTTTCAGCCTGAGGTACAAAGTCTATTCAGTCTCCTTTCAAAATTCTTATTGCAGATGTCTCCCATAAGGGTAATGATGTATAGAAGAATGTTGGAACTGTATTTCTACCCGAGTAGTAGTGTATGTTAAAGTGGCATGACCTATTGGCGGTGAGTTGGTCCGAAAGTTCATGATATGAAGTCACAAGGTTAGAAGTCAGAGTGAGGGTGACTTTTGTGTAAATAGAGAGTTTTAGTTGTATAATCGCTGATTGAAGGATGGTTTTCCATTTTATAGTGATAGACTAATGTGGTAGCAATAATTGTAGATTGTATGGTAGTTTGTGAAGAAAGTGACTGGATATGATTATTATTTGTTCAAAATAGAGAAGGAGCTCAAAGTGGATAGTTATGGTGTTTGTAGAAATCAGGTAAGAGAAAAGGGGTAGATTAGTTAATAAGTTGTTGGTAGAGGCTCATTAGTGTTTATTGAATTTTGAAGATCATTGTGATGTATGATTAGGTAAGTGAGTATGATGTGAAGAATTAAAATATGTTGATAAGATTGAAATGGGTTATATTACAAGATTAAGATCAACTAATCCTATCATCTGACTTTACCCCTTTGATGTATTTCCTTTAGTAGTAGTAAACTAGTATTTCATGCGAAAAGGTATGTAGTGGATTTTGAGTTGTAATAATGGGGTTATGGCGGGGTTGTGATTATAGGTAGTAGCTAAGTGAAGTGAAGTATTTGGGCTGATTTCCCAATTTAATGGACTAGTATAGTATGTGGCATGCTTTACCAGTGGTATATACTTGAGGATAGACAAAAGGCTTGAACTTTAGATGTGGAGTGTAGTGGTGAGAATAATAGCTTAAGATTAATGATGCATGTTTTGTGGAGTAATTAGCAGGCTTGATGTGATGTGCGAAATGGCCTACGTTGATGATTTATGAAAAGTTTAAGTGGTTACCGTGAGGTATATGTGTACATGAGAACTAGTGTTAAAATAATGAATTGTGGTTGAAGCATTAAGTGGATAAGAACATGAGTATATAGGAATAAGTTGAACCCCAGGTAGCAGGTTGGTAAATAAAGTTTTATGTGTATAAGTGTTTTATGTACCTAGATTTAATTCTTGAATCTTGTAGAATGGAGAAGTCTGGGAAGTTGTTGCACGGTGCTTTTTAGAGTTGAATTGAGAAAAAAAATATGTAGGACAAAAGGCGCTATTGGTATAGTCTTATAGAGTTTGTGAAGTTGCAAGTTGGGTGATTAGAGGTGTAATGCTAGTAAAAGGAATTGAAGATGGAGCGTTAAGTGTTTAGAAGCGTGGGTGTCTATGCCCGTGAAAATGTTAGTCATAAGTTGATGACTTTGAGAGTTAAAAGAAATTACGATTAGTGTCACTGAAAGGGGATGTCTTAGAAAAAAATTTAGTGCCTTTGTATTAGACATTAATGAGAAGAGTTTGTGTTCATGTATATACTAAGACCCCCTTTTGTGATAAGGAGTGTGGATGCGTGTGCTCATGAAAGTGAGAGATGTAGAGTGATGGCTATAGAGGCTAACGGATGTTAAGAGTAGCATTTACAAAAAAGCAAGGCCTTCAGAGTATAGTTTTTCAGGGAGAGTTTAGAGTTTAAGTGTGTGGTGATGTTTCTTTTATGTAGAGAGTTGTAGTTATAAACTTGATAAGGGGATATGTTCGTAAGTCTAGGATTGTGACCTTGATCTAAGGGGGAGATGGGGGATTAAGTGAGTTCCTGAATTTTTCTCAATTCAGCAAGTTGCGTGGAGGAGTCATGATAAATCTATTCTTACTTAAGCATACTTCTCCTACTTCCATTTCAGAGATTATTTTGCTAATATCCTACGTCATATGTTCAAATCATGCCTATGCCTATGGTTTAAGTTCTCTATGGACTTATGTTTATGATCTGACCTCCAAACTAGAAGTAATTATATCTCTCAGTAATCCAATCTTTCATGTATTCAAGCCATATATTATGTTGTTTGTGATCCATGAAAACCTATATCTCTCAGCATGCTTGGTCCTAAGGAAATATGTTTCTATATGTCACCTATTTATTCTGTGTCGGGTTTAGCCAAAGTAAATGTAAACCCATGGCAAATTTTAGTTCTTTAAATGAGGAGCAATCACTTCAAGCGAAAATCTTTTTCTTAGTTGTAATGTAACACCCTATAGCATTCTTAACTCAATACCATTCTTGGTTGTATGTATGGAGAGTTGACAACCTAAAAAATTTTCTAATTGTTAAAGGACTTAGTCATATTTTTGAGCTATTAACTTATATGATTTTCAAATTGATCTTCCCGACCCCGAGATTTAGATTCTTGAGTTAATTCATGATCAGGGGTGTAAAGGGGGTGTCTCAGGAAAGTTTTGTATTTTTCAGACGATGTTTGAGGTATGTTTGGATGATCAAAACAGTGGGCTAACGCAATGTTGATGCATCGGGCCAGGAATCGCGTCTGTAAGGACCGACGCGGTGCGACGCTTAACGTGTTGGTTGCCCAGTTCGTCTTACTAATTTTTGGGCTCGGGAGGGTAATTTAGTCTCTTTCCCTCATTTTATCTTGAAATGTACACCAATGTTTTCTCACAGTGCTCTATCCTAAGAATTTATGTTTTATTGTGTTTTTTCGAATGACTCTCTGCTTATGATCCAGACACTTGATATGTAGAGCACCTCGTGTCTATTTTATCGCATCTTCACTTCATGTCCCTCCTTGAGTAGTGCAAGTTGTAGTCAAGTAGTGTTACTCCCATTCATGACTTTTGTGCTCGGGTTCCTTAATGACCCTCCGTATGATAGTACGATAGTGGTTGTGGAAGCGTGGTGATGTGTTAGGTAGGGGAGCAGATGTTCCTGAAGGTGAAAAATTTGATGTGATTCTTGAGCTAAGGTTATAGGTGAAAGGAAAAAGAATGAGATGAACTTTTGTTATATGAAATAGCTAAGAAGGAGAAATGTGGCAAAAATATTTGTGAGACTGATTGAAATTGTTGGTCTTAGTGGGGAAATCCATGAAGTGGGTGTAGTAATGATAGGCTTGAATGTTGTGATTGATGAAAACTCAACCGATGTACTATGTGGTTAGTATTCCTTGAATTAAAACCTGAGAGTGTTTGATGATAGTGATAAGGTGAGGCAATATTCTTAATAGGATGTAAAGTACAGGGTCCTATAGTTTAAGTTATCATCTTTTTACTCCGAGTTAGGCTTCAACATAGCAGTACTAAGCAGTGGGACTCAAATTCTTATGGTTAGATGTGTGATTGGGTAATTGTAAGTTGGCGAGTGTGAAGTATGCTATTTATTATTTGGGTGTAGACGATTAGTGCCTCTAAGTTTAAGTCTATTCGTACTAATTTGTAAGGTAGAGAATGCTTCTAGTACTATCTTTCGCGAAATCTTATTTCATTATTAGTACCAATATATATCAAATCTATGATCACCAAATTACCTCATGTTTCGTGCTTACACGTTTCGCTCGGGGTTACCATGAAACTGGTTTGATGCTTTTGTATATTTTGTTGAGGAAAATTATTCAATGCGAGATTATGTTCTTTATTCTACACTTTTAGATCCTCAAAAGTCCCCACCTATCATTCGGGGACGAATGATCCCAAGGGGGAGATAATGTAACGCCCTGCATTTTCAAGCTAGAAATTAAATCGTCGCTCCTACGTACGTAAGCTCTAATTCCATGATTTATGTTTAGATTCATATGTCATGATCTTTCGCCTAGTATATGAAGTGATTATGGGGTGAAAAATGTTCATAGAAATGGCCTAAAGCAAAGTTGAGCTAAGAACCTTTCATTCATCCAAAATTAGATATTCGATTCTACAAGAGTCTACTTTGAACATATATAACTTTTGATACACATAAAATTTTGCAGCTCAAGACCCACCAAATAGTAGATAATTTAATTAGCTTTCTAATGATACCAATTTCGCCAAAATTCGATAACCGAGCAAAAAGTTATGACAATTTCTGTGTAAGGCAGTAAGCCAACGCGATGTCGACACGATGCGTCAGCCAGCACGTTATGGAACGGTTTCACTCGTTAAATCAGTTTCTAATAGGTCTAGGGGCATTTTGGTCACTTCACCTCACCCAAAATCCGTCCATAACATAAGATTTGCGCCCCGAAAACCATAATACACTCTATAATTCAATTTTTCTCTCAAATCAAAACCCTAACTCATCCCCAAAGATCAAGAACTCATCTCTAAGATCAAGAATTCTAAGAAACGGATCAAGATCTGGGTTCCATCTTTCAAATCTCATAATCTAAGATACGTGGGGTTTATCCTAAATACATGGGCTTGTTAAAACACTTGAATATGTTTTAAAGTTTAGCAAACATGAATTTATAAAGGGGTTTTGGAATATATGTTTTCAATTATGCATCATGAACATTCTAATTATATCATTGTTTTGGCCTTGAGGTCTTTCCCCTTAAATTGGTTTATACTCATATCAATATATGTATGTTTAAAAATTAAGAATGAGATTGAACTGAGAGCATGAATCCATATAACTTCCTCTTGTTGTTAAGCTGCTTGTTTTTATGTGCATCATGAATTACCCGATTACATATTTGAGATGTATGACATGAAGGTCCTGAATTTTAGATTATTATTTGATAATGGTTTTGAACTTAAGAGGGGTCGGATTGTTTGATGTTAAATGTTAAGGACATTGCTAAAAGATTTGCATGATTTGTCACAAAATTTCATGACCCCCATATGTTGTTGAAATATTGAAAAGAGGGAGTTTTCATGCACGTGTTCACATAAGTTCAAAGCAAGAGTCCTTTTGAATTTATTGATTGATATGGTGGTCCCAAACCTCATGTCTTGAAAGAAGAGATTATAATATGCTCATGTGTTTTTCATATATCTTATATAAAACTGTCTATAAATTTCTCTCACCTATGTTTAATAAAAAAAATTGTTTTGGATTGCTCAGCGTACCAGTACTTTTGTATTAACCTCTTATATTTCAGGATTCTGACACATAGTCCTTGGGTCCCGTAAGCAGTAGATTGACTTGTCAGAAGTTTGCAGCTGGTGAGCCTACCTTACTTCAGAAGTCCTAGTTATGAAACGTGATATTGTTATTTTATTTTGATTCATGGTCCGACTGGGGGCTTTGTCCCAGATTTCAGACAGATGTCATTTTCAGTTAGCAGAGATTTTGCAGACTGATGTTATACGTTGTTAGAGGTTTATGGTTTCCATTCCAAATTGTTCAATTGAATTACGATATTGACCATGATCTCGTATTGTTTATATTTCTACATTTTCCTTTATATTATATGAAAGTGTGTATGATTGCCAGATTTAGAAGAGCGTCCAGGCCTTTATGGTTCGGGATGCTCATTACGGCCAGGGCCCCGGCTCGGTTCATTACAATACGTGGCAATACATTAAGCAAATTTTGAGCCCTGCGGGAGTTCCCCTAGCCATGGATATTGCCACTAAAGGTCGGACTCGTACAAGCATGGCAAAAGTATGAGTTCAAATAGATCTTACTAAACCTCGCGTAAATCATATTTGGGTTGGGCTAAGAAATGCTACGAATTCGCTGCAAGGATACGAACAAAAGGTTGGATACAAAGGGGTCCCGAAATATTGCAACTATTATACACTACAAGGTCATTACATGATTTAGTCAGATGACTTGAGAGGGATAAAGCAGAGAAGGAGGAAATGGATAAGCTCAATCAAGAAAAAGGGAAAAACAAAGTGATTGCATCTCAAACAACAGAACATGCTAAAGAGAAGAATAACAATGCCAATCATATCTCATAATGTCCCTACTGATAAGAAAATCGAAAAGAACAAGGATACAATGGTTATGGATCAACAAAATCAAAGGGGCAGTGAATTAATAGCTACCAAAGACCCTAAGAAAATTCAAAGAAGAGGAAAAAGTGCTCCTCCTAAGCAATTCAAACTAACGGGAGCAACTTTTGGTGTGGATAAAACTCTGACTACTAATGAAGTTACAAGAACAGAGGAGGTAAAGGAGAAGATAGCAGAAACGAGTGCTTTGAAAAAAATTGTTGATCCTTCAAGCAATATGCTAGTCCAATCTATGAAGAATAATGATGTATCCACAAGCAATACTCAAATACAAAATATCTAACAGACACAACTCCAAGAAGAAAAAGTTGATATACAACTGATCGCTATTGAGGATCCAAAAGCTCTACAAGTAGTTCTGGTTGGGACCAACCAAGGTAGGAGGGTGACAACAAGTGGATCACTTAGAGGAAGAAGGCAACTAGGAATCGGGAGACAAAGTTGTAACCGAGGCGAAAAACATTAACCTGAATAAATTTACGAAACTAAAAAGTCAAAGTAATAAGCAGTTTCACAAGGATATGGAGATCGATAAGGGTGGAGGATCACATACTAAGCTTCAAAATGAACAAATTCAGGATGAATGGGCTGATAATATTTCTACTGAAGATGAATAAAGTATAAATGAGTCCTCTGGGGTTAAAGATGAAATCCTAAACTATCATAATAGAGGTAAAGATAGAGAAGAAGATGTTCAAAAAGCTGTGAAAGATTTATGAAATAGAGAAAGCTTATCTCCAAGAAAAAATAGAGAATATGCCAAAGGAGGAAGAACCAGAGCAAAATCTATTAGTAGGATCACAAGGTGTCAAAGTAAACTACCACAAAAGACCTCTAATATTCCTATTAATGATTAAGATTCTCAATTGGAATATTAGGGGAATGAAATCCCAAGTGGCTACTGAAAGACTAGTATACCTTGCCAAAACTCATGAAGTATCCTTTATTGCTTTACAAGACCATTTTTTACAGGACACTTCAATTGAGAGATTTAAAAGCATGCTCGGAATGGATGGCTGTTTAGCTAATATTAGCAATAAAATCTAGATATTCTGGAGCACAAACCTTATTTGTAATGTATTTTCTAATCATTCTCAGATGGTAAACTTGTAAAATATCTTCTACTTATATTAATACAAATGTTTTTGTTTATGTTGTTTATGCTAAGTCTAAACCTGCTGGTAGAGAAGAATTATGGGATCACATACGGACCTTTTCCTAGACGATCTCCACTCCATGGTTGGTTCATAGGGATGATAATAGTATTATTTTGGCTAAAGAAAAATTAGGGTGTTCGCCTCATAACCTCAATAAATGTCTGCCTTTTAAAGATTGCATTAATAATTGTGGGTTGTATGATCTTTGGTTATTTTGGGAGAACTTTTATGTGGTGTAATGAAAGAAAGTAGGAGGAGGTTGTTTGGAATAGATTATATAGAGCATTGTCTAATGATGACTGGACTAGTTGTTTGCCTAAAACAACTATACTTCACTTGACTAGGATGAGCTCAGACCATTGTGCTTTGTTAATATCAGCTGACAAGGATGTTAACGATCATATAAAATATTTCAAGTTCTTAAATTTTTGGGCTGAACAAGATGGATTTTATAAGCTAGTAAGGCAAATGTGGTCTACAGATCAGCAAAATAGCTTCTGGATTGTCCCATCAGAAACTTGACAAGCTGAGTAAGGAGCTTAGTGAGTGGTCTAGAAACAAATTTGGGGACATCTTTACTAAAGTTCAACAACTAGAAGACAAATTGGATCAGTATGAGATTGCTTGGATGATGTCGTTGGACTAGAATGACAGGATGAAGCTTAATAAAGCTAAAGCAGAGTTAGTTATCCAACATAAGATTATCGATAACTTTTGGAGGAAAAAATCTATCTCAAGTGATATATGAAAGGTGATGAAAATACTAAGGTTTCTTTATAGTGTTGTGAAAGGTAAAAGAAAGCTTCTGAATATTCACAAGATTTTTGTTGGGGACCAATGAGTAGAGGGCGATGACAATATAGCAGAAGCTGTTGCACATTTCTACCAGGATCTTTTAAACAAGATAGAGAGGTTGGTATGGACTTGATTAATCATATTCTCAGAACTATTAATGATAGTGATAACAGAGTATATTTCCCGAATGGTCACCATGTTTGGGTAATTGCCTACAAATATCACTTTTGTTTTATTTAGGACAAAAATATCATCCAACTTTTCTTTTTTTCCTTAAAATATACTTATCATCTCAAAATCTTTCTCTCTCCTATTTGGATTGTCATGTCATTAAAATTAATTTTTTTCTTTTTGATAAACGTATAACTTATCAAACTTATTTAATTAAAGTTTTATCCTAATTTTTTTTTATAAAAAAATTACACATGATATATTGATAATTGATGATTAATCTAATTACACCAAAAGCTTAGGTTATTTTATTTGATATGTAATCTTCAAAGTTTCTTTTATTTACTTATTTATTTCACCACTTAATAATAATTTTAAAATACAAGTACTTATACGAATTGGTACAATAATTTTTTTGTTGTTTATTTTATATACTAAAAGTTCTTAAAATGTAAAAGAAATAAAACGATGAATTTCATATTTTAGACATTAAGTTTGTTATTTATATTAAAATAAAAAAATAAAATCACATTTTTTTGAAGGAAAGAAAAAATTATGTAGTCTTGAAACAAATTAAACTTTTTAAGAACTATTAACAAAATGATACCTTCTTCAGTAATATTACAAATGGATTTTTAAAATATTACTTTATCAATTCTTCTTTGCTTTTGATGGATTTAGAATGAAGTACGGATATAAATTAGTGTTTAGTTGTATAATAAAATAAAATCTAAATAAAATGATCACAGGAAAAAGTTAAGAAACTAAATTAAAAATAATTTTTTTTTTCTAAATTTATGTCTTATCACACGGGGATTTAATGATTTGTTTATAGGAAATTACTTGTAAAAAATTTGCGAAAAAAAAAATATTTTTTCACTATATATTTATCAAAAATTATCTTGCATAAAAAATTGCAAGTAATCTATGCCCAAATTAAATTTTTTAGTTAATAATACATATTAAAAACAAATATTGAATTTTCATC
The DNA here is from genome assembly GCA_030864225.1 of Capsicum baccatum var. pendulum. NCBI lineage: Eukaryota > Viridiplantae > Streptophyta > Magnoliopsida > Solanales > Solanaceae > Capsicum > Capsicum baccatum. The sequence goes on along the minus strand of CM061552.1, from coordinate 279,071,863 downwards.
AATACTTTTAAATAACAAATTATATTCTTTTATTCTCTATTACTCTATATTTGAAGGAAATATAATATCTTTGGATTATATTAATTCAAAAATTCTTTTATATAATCGCAAAAAGTAGATTTTATTCTTTTATTCTCATATAAATAACAAATTTAATGTCTAAAATATGAAATCCATCGTTTTATTTCTTTTACATTTTAAGAATTTTTAATATATAAAATAAATAATAAAAAAAATTAAATGAGTACCACTTTTTATAAGTACTCGAGTTTTAAATATTATTAAGTGGTGAAATAAATAAGTAAATAAAAGAAACTTTGAAAAATACATATCAAATAAAATAATTCAAGCTTTTGGTGTAATTAAATTAATCTTCAATGATTAGTATATCATGTGAATTATTTTAAAAAATAAGAATTAAGATAAAACTTTAGTTAAATAAGTTTGATAAGTTAAATAGATCTATTTATAAAAAAAAAAAAAAAAAAAAAAATCAATAACATGGAATTCCAAGTAGGAGAGAGAAGATTTTTGAGGTGTTAAGTATATTTTAAGGAAAATAGAAAGAGTTGAGTGATATTCTTGTCCTAAATTAAATAAAAATGATATTTGTAGGCAATTTCCCTAACATGAGTAACCATTTAGAGAATTTACTCGATAATAGACTGCTTATGGAAGAGCCGACCTTGGAAGAGGTTAAAAAAACTGTCTTTGAGATTGATCCTAATAGCTCCGCTGGACTCGATGGATTCAATGTTTTTTTCTTTCAAAAATATTGGGAGATCATAGGGGTGGAGATTTTAAATATGGTTAAAGTTGTATTTAGTGGCCATCAACTTACTAATTACTTTACTAATACTTGTCTTGTTCTTATTCCCAAAATTGATAATCCTCTTTTTTTTCTGATTTCAGGCCTATAAGCTTGAGCTATTTATCACAGAAGATTGTCTCTAAATTACTTAGACTTTTGAGAGTGATCCCCAAAATCATATCTCAAAATTAGAGTAGATTCATGAAAGATAGATCATTTAATGAAAACATCTTATTGGTCCAGGAGATTATCCACATTATCAGGAAGCCTACTAAGGGTATAAATATCCTCATCAAATTAAACATGAATAAAGCTTATGATAGATTATCATGGAATTTTCTTTGCATAGTCATGAGAAGGATGGGATTTACATAGCAATGGATTAACATTATATGGAATCTTCTCTCCAATATGTTGTAAACTGTGATCGTTAATGGAAAAAGACATTGATTCTTCAAATCACATAAGGGTGTCAAACATGGGGTTCCTATCTCACCCTCACTATTTTTAATAGTTGAAGAAATCTTGACTAGAACTCTTAACAGTCTTTTTGAAAATCCTAGATTCATTGGCTTTCACATGCAACCAAATGGACCTAGTATTAATCATTTGTCTTATGTTGATGACATTATTATTTTATGTGTAGGTAAATAACATACCCAACATCTGGTGATGGATGTTCTTAACAAATATGAACAAAGTTCTGGACAACTAATTAATAAAGGGAAAAGTTGTTTCCTGGTGGTTGATGACACTCCAACAAAAAGAAGAAATATTGTGAGAAGAATTCTGAAAATCTAGGAAAAATAATTCCCTATAAATTATCTGGGATGTCCTTTATCCTCTAAAAGGTAAAGAATACACTTCTTTACTGATATGGTAACAAGGATTATTCAAAGAATTAACTCATGGAAGAACTGACTTTTGTCTGCAGGAGGAAGAATTATTCTCATTAAACATGTTTTGAGTTCCATGCCAATGCACCTCCTCTCTATTTGTCAACCTCCTAAAACAACTTCGCAACAAATTGAAAAAACATTTGTAAATTTCTTTTGGGGACAAATGGATGGAAAAAATAAATATCACTGGGCATTCGGGAAAAATTGTGTCTCCCTACTGATGAGGGAGGAATAGGGGTGAGATCAATGCAAGATGTAGCTGATGTTTTTGCAGTTAAATTCTGGTGGCAGTTTAGAACAAGGACCTCCTTATGGACAAATTTTATGAAGGTTAAATGTTCACAAAGAGTACATGTGGTTGCTAGAAGACGGAATCATTCTCAGTCACACATTTAGAGAATAATGATGAAGATAAGAAGCAAGGTTGACCACCTAATTACTTGGAGGATCCACTCTGGATCCTCTAGTTTTTGGTGGGACAATTGGGTTGGCATCGGTAAGTTGGCAGATTTTGGTGTGGCTAACACTTCTATCAAAATTCAAGTTGATAGCTTTATTCAGAATGGAAGTTGGAACATCCTTAAATATAAGGCAAATAATCTTAAGCTGGTGAAAGGAAAAAGCTCAAAACCCTATTCAGAAGCTTGTGTTTCAGGTACTCCCAAGTATTATCTTCCGGCAAATATGGAAAGCAGGGTGTAAGAGCAGGTTTGATAATATTAGGATGACCGCTAATTTCTTACGGTGAATCAACAACTCATTATGATTTCCCATAAACAATTCCCCAAAATCCCCCTATTTATAAGATGAGCTCCACACTGCATTTTCTACTACTGTGGTTAAATGGACACCTCCTAGATAGGGATGGATAAAATTAAGTACGAATAGGTGCTCAAAAGGGACCCTGTACCTAGTGGTGGTGGTGGAATAATAAGGAACTCGCAAGACAAGATACTTGGAGTCTTTGTTGTCCAGTTAGGCCACAACACTAACAACATTGCAGAAGCAACAACATTGAAAATTGGACTTAAATTATATAGAGACAAGGGCATTAGACATATTGTTATTGAGAGTGATTCGATGCTACAAGTAGAATGGATACAGAATTCTACTTTGATGCCCTGGAATGTCTTTTCAGAGATCTTGGAGATTAGAAGTATAATGAATTCGTTTGAAGATTCAACCATTCGACACTATTACAAAGAGGAGAAAAGGTTACAGGCTGTTTGGCTAACTTTGGTGTACAAGGCAGTGGCTATACATTGTTTAACGACTTTCAACAACTCCCTGGAAATGCTAAGGGTGAGTATAATATGGATAGACTCAACTTCCCCTCTTTTCGCATCAAGCTTAGCAAAAACACTTTTGCTTTAGATACACAACTTCAAAGCCCTTATCATTTTGGAGTTCCCTAGTACTTGTATAGTCTAATAGGGGAATATATTGTATAGGATGAATACTCCCTCAAATATTTTTGTGAGCTTAAATGTTTAGCTATTATCATGGATAGGTTGGAGGATGATCCACCATCCGTAGGATTCTGAGATTGAGAAACCAAGACTCTTACTTTTGTAATGGCTTTTTGATAAATTTATTTAGGTCCATGCTCAAAGAGCAGACATGGACAGATTTAAAATAAATAAATTTATAAGACTACTTAGCTTGAAAGCACAAAGAATAGATATAAATACGCAAGTCCTTCCATAATAAATAAGGTTGCATTCTAAGCAGTGAAAGTGAACGAAAAATGAAGGAAAGAAAATTAGAGGGAAAGGTGAAAATGTAAGCTCACTTTAAGAAAGAAGTGTGCTTCCACATTGGTGGGAGAAAGGAAATTCTTCATTCTTAATAGACTCATTTATCACAAACAACAGAACTTTTTCATAAGTTCCATCAGGCAGACTCCAATTTATAGTTGGATTCTCTGAAATGAAGGAGTCTTAACAAGAAAAGATCTCAAAATATGCCCAAATCACAAAAAAGATAGAAGTTTGCATGTGATAAATGAGTCTATACAAGGATAGACCAAGAGAGCCAAGAAAAAAAAGAGTTCTGCTCTTTGGGAGCACACTTTTTCATCCGTAGGTCGTCCCAATGTCTCAAAAAGTTGCACTTTTTCATAAATCAATATTTCTTTTCAGAAGTAACTCTTTATGGAAATAAATACATGACTTCTTTTTAGGTTTTGGTATGAAATTTTGAAGTGAAAAATATTTTCTTCATCATAAAAACATCAAATTTGATTTATGAACCATTGTGTGTGTTTAAAGTTTAGCAAATTTGAGATACCGTTATTTGCTGAAGTGAATCATTTTATCCTAGGAGGATATATTCCATTAAACTCGGGTTCTTGAGAAAAATAAATTCCTTAAGGACACACGTGAATTTAGAGGACTTGATTCTTTCATTTCTTCATTTTTTTCTTGATGATTTTGTTATTTAGCAGAAAATAGTTTGAACTTCATTTTTATAGTTCATAAGTTGTTTGAACTTGTGTTTGAAGTTCTTGAAACTTTATTTTGATAGTTCATAAATTATTTGAACTTGTGTTTGAAGTTATTATTATTAATACAAATTTTGTACTCGAAATATTTTGAGCAACCATACTTGGGAGTTGGTTGATATTCCTCTAGAAAATAAACTTTCAGGTTCTAAATAGATCTTCAAAAAGAAAATAAAAATTGATGGTACTATTGACAAATATAAGTCAATACTTTTTGTGAAGGCGTTAAACAAAAAAAGGCTCAATTATTTTCACGCATAATCATCAGTAACAAGGATACCATCTATTCAAATATTGGTTGCATTAGAGGAGGTATATGGTCTTGAAATTCATCAAATGGATGTGAAAATGACTTTCTTAAAAGAACAATTAGAGGATTAAATTACATGTAACAACACGAGGGTTTCGTGGTTCCTGGGAATGAAAGAAAAGTATTCAAACTTGTTAAGTTAAACATGCACCTAAACAATGACATGTAAAGTTTGACCAAATTATGTTGGCAAACGACTTCAAGATAAATGAATGTGATAAATGTATTTACATTAAAGACACTCCTAATCACAAAGTCATTATTTGTTTGTATGTGGATGACATGTTGATCATCAGTATAGACATTTGTGACATAAATGCTATGAAATAAAAACTTGGGAGCAATTTTGATATGAAAGACCTTGGAGTTGATGATGTGATCTTAATGATAAAAATTTACAGAACTTCACAAGGGTTGGCATTGTAATAGTCTTACTACATTGAAAAGGTATTTGACAAGTTCACGTATTTGGACTTCAATATTGCCAAGACTCCATTAGACGTGAGCTTTGCACTTCAAAAGAATGAAGGTGAAAGTTACTCACAATTGGACTATGTAAGAGTGTTGGAAAATGTGGTGTATGTCATGAATTGTATGTGGCCAAATATAGCATGTGCTTTTAGTAAATTATGTTGGTACATGAGTAATCCCAATCAAACTCATTGGATAATAACGAAAAGAATTTTGGGGTATCTAAAATATACTCAAGACTATGTTTTGCATTATAATAATTATCCAGCAGTAATTGAAGAATATAGCAATACAGATCAATGGATCAAATTAATGAGTGGATATGTATTTACTCTTGGTGGAGGAGTATTCTCTTGAAATCATTCAAACAGATATGTGTTGTCAGCTCTACAATGAAATATGAATTTAATGTGTTAGATAAAGATGGTGAAGAAGTTGAATGACTCTAGAATTTCTTAGAAGATATTTCTAATTGACCCAAACCTTTGGGACCAATATGCATTCACTATGATAGTCAAAATAAAATAGGCAGGGCGGGGAGCATGATGTATAATGGAAAATCTCGTTATATAAGATGAAGATAATACTGTTCAAGAACTATTATTTAGTGCAATTATCATAATTGGCTATATAAAGTCAAAGGATAATATGACAGATCCATTAACAAAAGCCCTAACTAGAGAGGGAGATAAGAGATAAGAGATAATCAAAAGAAATGAGTTTACCACCTAGGAAAAATCATCATGGTGGTAACCTATCTAGCATACTAGAGATCCCAAGATCTAGGTTCAAGGAGATCAAACAAAGTTGTGTAGATGGTTCAACATTATCAATTAACTCAACTCATTCTCATGATGAATAAATATTCATAAAACAAGGATAAGATTTATAGTTTGAAACTTTTTAATGGATTCTAAGTTTGACAAGTTTGACCAAATAGATTGATCTACAGGATTAAATATTTAGGAATCACCTATGTGATGGTGAAGTGGAAGTTGCTTCAAGGAGAATGATAGTAAAGGTCTATTCTCTAAGCTCTCATGAAACCAAAAAGTGGTCATGGTTGAAATAAATAACACTATGAGAATTATAAACGGTAAAAGGCTGATTGTGTGGCTTATATTGTCTGAGTCTACACATAAGTTCGACGGTTCAAAGATATCGTATCTATCGATTGACTAAGTGCATCCAATGCAGCAATGCAAGTTCACTATGGAAAGTTTAAAGAGAAACCTATTTATTCAGATGTAATTAAACTTTGTTTGTAGATCATAAACTTATCCATATATTTTTTATGAAATAGTCATTCCTCATTCATGTGGGGGGTTGTTGGTTTCTAGTAATGAAAGTGAATGAAAAATTGACGAAAGAAAATTGGAGGTAAAAGTAAAAATGTAAGTTCACTTGAAGAAAGAAATGTTCTCCCACATTGGTAGGAGAAAGGAACTTCTTCATGCTTAAATATAGAAGCATGCCTTCATGTAGATAGTGAGTCAAGAAGAAGAGAAGCCCTGCACCATCATCGTCATCCCTTGCTCGGCTCGACTTTGGCTTCAGGTTCGACTTCAAATTTAAATTTGGATCGACCGAGAGATTATCTTATTGAAAAAAAAATATTTAAAACTTTAAAATTAGTTATAATTTAATCAAAAAATTCAATAAGAAAATTTTCTCCATTTGTGGATGCACCCGAGCATGTGCGGATTCATATCACAACCGATATAGAAGGGACGTGATTGTTTGACGCACTATTTGAAAGAGACACAGTGACCTGCGGGCACAGGTGGTTATTTACGGATGTAGGTGAGGTCCGCAAATAAGATATCATTTTTTGGTTTGGGGAAAAAACGTGACCTACAGACGTTGATCCCCATCTGCAGCCGTAAGTCATCATAACATTTTAAAAATTTGTACTTTTTCATGAACCATTATTTCTTTTCAGAAGCAACTCCTTATGACTATCAGTACCTAATTTTTTTCACAGATTTTGGTATGAAATTTGAAGTGAAAAACATATTTTTTTTCATAAAAACTCAAGTATGATTTACGAATCATTGTGTGTATTCGATGTTTGGAAAATTTGAGGTATCACTATTTGTTGATGTGAATTATTCTATCATGAGAGGATATATTCCATAACCCCAGTTACTTGAGGAGAATAAATTATTTAAGGTCACTCCGCGAATGCGGTGGGCTTGATTCTTTCATTTCTTCATCTTTTTCTTGATTGTTTTTCTATTTTTCAGAAAATAGTTTGAACTTCATTTTGATAGTTCATAAGTTGTTTGAAAATGTGTTTGAAATTCTTGAAATTTCATTTTGATAGTTCATAAGTTGTTTGAACTTGTGTTTGAAGCTCCCGCTGTTAATATAAATCTTGTAACTAGAAAATAACAAACAATTACGCACTTATACTGAGAGAAATATGCAGAACACAAAAAAATAACAAGAGTAATATTTGAGAGCGTTCTGCCTAGGTATCGAAGTGCAGCCTAATACGTTGAGTCCGATTGAAGAACTTGTTTCTAGTTAATGAGTCTTAGCCTGATAAGGTTTAGCAAGGATATATTGGTAATGTTTTTTGTGTTATAAATTTCCTGTTTTCTTAGATCCAGTGTGCTATAAATTGATTTAGGATTTTATCTTCAAATTGGGGATCGACACGAAGAATGGGGAATACAAATCATGGGAGATTTTTGTGTTAGAATTTAGAGTTAATTCCTAGATTGTAATTATTTTATAATCTGAATTTCAAGTCAACAAACTTGATGTGGGATTCAACAATCTGGAAAGATTCTTGAATATTAAGGATTAGAGTTAGGTCCTTGGCTATAAATCATATAATCTAAATTATGATGAGACTCATAATCTTTAGTGTAATTGGGGTTAAATCATGTAGATACATGTCATGACTTTTTACATCTTTATGAGCCAGGTACATTCTACATAAAAATCCATTGTCAATTTCTTTATTACTTTCATAATCTATGAAAAAACCAGGTTAGACAACCTGTGTCATTCGCAGGTGAAAACTAGGAATAACTCATGAGAAGTTAATAGGACCTGCAGACTTATCAAGAGGATATATTGTTCAGAAGTATTTTTGCACTTTTTTGTGAATACAAGTCAATACACTGTCTTACTCTATTTGGCTTCTAAAACAAATAGCATAATCATATACAGAAATACAATAAGGCATTTGAGGAATTCTGTGGAAGGAGTATTTTTTAGTTAGCTAAATATATTAGATCTCATTCACTATTTTCAAGAAATTTTTTCTTGTTTAACTATTAGTTTGTAGCTTAAACAAGTTTTTTTTGATAATATATATATATATATATATATATATATATATATATATATAATTATTAATTGTTTCACTCATGGATGGGTACACCTGTGTGCCAAAGACTAGTACAAGTAAAGAGGGTATAGGACTCATACAAAGATGGAGACACTTTATTTTCACACTGAAACAAAACGTTGATGGAATAGGAACCATTCAAAAAAATCTGAAGCATGATTTAGATATTTACATTGTGTGTGTATAGATCTTGTATTAGATTAAAACAAAAAGATATAAAGGTCAGAAAAATCAGAAGTATTTTTGCAAGTTATGTGAATACTTGTCAATACACTGTCTTACTCTATTTGGCTTCTAAAACAAATAGCATAATCATATACTGAAATACAATAAGGCATCTGAGGAATTCTGTGGAAGGAGATTTTTTTTAGTTAGCTAAATATATTGGATCCATTCACTATTTTCAAGAACTTATTTTTTTTAATTATTTTATAGTGTAAACAAGTTTTTTTAATAATAATAATAATAATATATATATATATATATATATATATATATATATGTAATTATTAATTGTTTCACTCATGGATGGGTACCAGTGTACCCAAAGTCTAAACAGGGCATAGGACTCATACAAAGATGAAGAAATTAAAGTAAAGGTGTCTTTTAAGTCTTGAATGAAGAATTGGTGACATTGACGAACTTAAAGGGTCAAACATCATTAGGAGACTTGATTAAGTTAATTATGGACTTGATTAATATTTTTAAAACTTTCTAATCTTTTCAAAAATACAAATCAACCCACACCCCTCTTCAATCCAAATCAGCCAGTCTCTTTCCTCTCTCTCTCTTGATAGCTTCTCTCAACTCTCTCCTAATCAACAGTTTTACAAAATTCTCTCTTCAATCCCCAGTGACATCAAACTCCAGCAATAAATGGTCGGGCGAGTTCCCTTTCAACTTTTAACCATCAATCAACGTGAAGACTTCTTGGGCGACAACAACTTCGAGTTCTTCGTCGTCCCATTTCTTTTTTCACAGGTAAAAAATTGTGAAGAAATAGTGAAATTTGAGCCAGCTACTCTTCTAGTATTGAAATGTGGACTGAATAAAACCTTAATTTCTGGCATTTATTCCTCTTATTGCCGTACTGTTGATTCGGATTTGTTGGTAATTTTTGTTCACAGTTGATGTTCTTAGTGTGTGTGTGTGTGATGTGTTGTTGTTGCTGGGTTGATTTGTTGTTTATCTTGGTAAAAATGGTGTTGCAACAGATGAAACATCTTATGCGACAGCTGAAGACATCTAATACAATAGATTAAAATCTGATGCTATAGATGAACAATCTAACAGATCATTTATTTGTTGAGATAGACGACTCTTCTATTTAGAAGAACTCTAAACAATATTAATTCAACAGATAACTCATTTTGCAACAGATGAGTAATATGTTGCAACAGATAACATACTCGGTGCAACAGATTAGTGATATATTTTTATGGTTTCCAACGAATTACTCATCCTTTGCAACAAGTTGGTTATATGTTGCAACAGATAAACTACCTGGTGCAATAGATTAGTGATATATTTTATTGTTTCCAATGGTTTACTCATCCATTGCAATGGTTGGTTATATGTTGCATCAGATAAACTACCTGGTACAACAGATTAGTGATCTATTTTTATGGTTTCCAATAGTTTACTCATCCATTGCAATGGGTCGGTTATATGTTGCATCAGATAAAATACCTGGTGCAATAGATTAGTGATCTATTTTTATTATTTCCAACACGGTTTACTCATCCATTGCAGTAGGTCGATTATATGTTACAACAGATAACGTACCTGGTGCAACACATTTGGAATCTGTTTTTACTATTTCCAAAGGATTACTCATCCGTTGCAACAGGTTGGTTATATGTTGTAATAGATAAACTACATGGTGCAATAAATTAGTGATCTATTTTTATGGTTTTCAATAGTTTACTCATCCTTGCAACAAGTTGATTATATGTTGCAATACATAAAATACATTGTGTAATAGATTAGTGATCTGTTTTTACTATTTCCAATGGATTACTCATCCTTGCAATAGGTTGGTTATATGTTGCAACAGATAAACTACCTGGTGCAACAGATTAGTGATCTATTTTTATGGTTTCCAACAGTTTACTCATCCATTGCAATGGGTTGGTTATAGGTTGCATCAGATAAAATACCTGGTGCAACAGATTAGTGATCTATTTTTATTATTTCCAACGGTTTACTCATCCATTGCAGCAGGTCGATTATATGTTGCAACAGATAACGCATCTGGTGCAATAGATGTGTGGTCTGTTGGAACTGTTATTTAACCATTGTGCATGTTAGATTTACTGTTTTTCCTTTTTAACGATGTATTAATCAATTATAATCTATTTTATGTTCCTGTTAATTTAAGATAATATGGCTCTCAAAAGAAAAGAAACCGAATCAAGTTTAAGTAAAGGAACAAGTGTAGCAGTTCGGCTACATCCACCACTCTATGAGCTTGATTTACAAGCGTTATCTCAATCAGGAGCAGAAGATAATAAATACGGAGAAGAGAAATGTCTCAAAAGAGATGATCCAAATCCTAATAGCCCTTCCATCGAAGAGTTGTTCAAAACCTTCAGCATTAATCAATGTCCTGTGAGAATGCAGTGCGATAGTGCCACAGATTTAACGGGTGATTTCGTGGTTAAGTCAGCCATGAGAAAATCTTTTGACGCCTTCAAAAAAATATTTTGAGAATAAAAATTGGATGGTTATTTCAGGAAAAACTTCTTTGGGTGATATCTTGATTTGTCAGAGGACAACAATGCTCGTTTCCAGATGAAAATGAAATACGATCTTCTCAAGCGTAGGTTTATGTATGAAAACAAAGACAAGAGGGATGAAGTGTGGATAAATTACTGTGGCATGCCTGTTTGTTTTGGCTGAAAGGAGTTTTCCATAGTTACTGGACTAAAATACTATCCTCTTTCTCCTTCTCAAGTTATACCTACTCTGACTCAAAAAAAGTACCACGCACACTCAAAAAAGGCAAAGACAAGTCGAGTGATCATGAGGACCTGGTGTCCATGGTTGGTTCAAGTTTCAAAAACAAAAATTTGATAGAAGCATTGAAAGGTAAAGAACTCTCAAAGAAGCACAAGCAATTATTGTGCTTGATTTGGTTTGTACATAATATTTTTGGGTGAGAGACATTAACAACAACATAAGCCCCGGTTTAATAAATCTCTCCGAGGATCTTAATGCATTTAACAGCTATCCTTGGGGTTATGAAAGCTTCAAAATAACTGTCCAATATTTGTTGACTTCATTAATGCCAAAGACATTCAACTTATATGGCTTTCCATGGGCCTTCATGGTAAATATTTCCTTTATCATGATATGATTCAACATTTTTTATTCAATAATGCTTTTGATTTATTGGCATTATGTTATAGGCTTGGGCATTTGAAGCCATTCCTTATTTGAGACAAGAAGTGAACTACCAGGAAGAAGTTTTCTATCCAAGAATCCTGAGATGGTTTTCGGCCAAAACTGATAAAAATGCAAAAAAAATTGATCTTTTCAACCCCCGAAGAAAGCAGTAAGTCCAATTCTAATTAAGTTTTTATTTTAAGTAATGATTATTTTAAATGATTTCATCATCATTCTAATATATATACTGATTTATTTTAGATTGTCCATCTATGGCTTGTTCCGACCAATCAAGCATTGAAGATGCTATTTTTTCTTACTTTACGATCTGTGCAAACTTTATCGGACCCTGAGGTCATTGATGGAATAAAAATGAAATTGTTTGGAGCAACATCCATCAGAAAAAAGTAATTTTGGAGGGTGGGCTTGTTGTTGTTGATGATGGTAGTGGTAGTGGTGTTGCCGTTGGGGCTAATGATGCTCCTCTTACAGTTTTTAAAAAAAAAAGCCATTATGATTATGATCATACTGGTTGTACAGATTTTTATCAAGATTTTACCACATCTAGCGAATGTTCTGCATACAAATGTCAAGACTACAAGGAAAAACAAGATGGAGTGATTAATGCTATTAATGCACTAATTACTTCTTTAAAGAAAATGGCATCTAAGAGAGGTGTCATTCCATCAAAGAGGATTTCATATCCATACACTCCACTAGAGATCAAGGCGGCTAAGAGGAGAAGGAAAGATACTTCCAAGGCATCATCAAGCATCAAAAAAGCAAAATTGTAACGCCTATATTATTGTTTTGCACCATTATTAAGTGTGCAAAGGCCATAGGAGAGTAGCATGAGCAGAAGAAGGGGAATGTACATCATCTGTTCTAACAAACAAATAGGCACATGTCTGTTTTAACAGTTGATACATCTGCTGAAAATTATTGTAACACCCCGCATTTTGGGCTAGAATAAAAACCATGACTCTGATGCGTTAATAATCCCAGAGCCTTAAATCCTATGCCAATTTGTCATATTTATTTAGTATGTGAATCCATTTGAGTATGAATTTAGACCATAGAGATCCTTCAACTCAAGGACAAGTTGAAACTATTTCGATCGATTAAGTTTTAGTGGACGTTGTAATTTGTGTTAGCTTTCATCGATCATAACTCTATGTATATGTTGAATTAGAGAGCCTACTATATGTAAAATGATAGGTCTTTGAGTTAACTTTCCAATGATACCAATTTTGCTAAAATACGACACCCGAGCAAGAAGTTATGGCCTTTCAAAGTAGTATGCGTCGCCTAACCAATCGCACATGGCCACAGGAAATCATATGCGATAGCATATGTGGAGCCTATATAAATATAGGCGATATCTATGCAGAGCCTATGTAAATATATGCGATATCATATGCGACGCATATCTTATGGTTTCAAGTGACTTAAACACTCAGTTTTTGGGGCAAAATAATCCTTTTCCCACCCTTATTCAGCCATAAACACGAAATTCAGCCCCCAATTCTCCAAAATACATCCACATTCATCTAAAAATTCTCAAGAACACTCCCAAGGGTTTCAAACTAAAAACCCAAATAAATCAAGATTTAACCGTGGATTTTCAAAATTGATAAGAGATTCGGAATCCCCAATCCACAGGCTTCAATAAGCACCCATTATTTTCCAAAATAGAGGTACGTGGGGTTTTTCTAAATTCTCATGGGCATATAAAAATCATGTTTTAGAATGGGGTTTTTGAATCTATGTATATTTTTATGTATTAAATGTTTTAACATCATTGTTTTCTTGTTTTGACCTTTCCCTAAGTGATTTGAGAATATGAATGTATGAAACCATGTATTTAAGAACGATTTCTTGTTGAGAGCATAATTTTCGGTGAATTCTCTCTTATTAAGAATTTTTCAGATTTCTCATAGCATATGAATTGTTTTGCAATGCATTCTTGAAAAGCACTATATGAAATTATTAAACTCTTGTTATGATTTTAAGGTGGTTTTAAATCACTAAAGAGGGAATCTGGAATGAATGTTTAATGTTCATAATGCATGTAATGAAAGAGTGCATGGATTTGCTAAAGGCACTAGACCACCATATGTTGATGAAGTTTTTGCATGATTTTGACTTGAGTTTCGAAACACGATATCTTCTATATCAGTTGCATATTTTTGGTGGTCTAAATTATGCTTTAAATGAAAGATTTAGTTAATGTATTATGGCTCAGAAATCATGACTTGTAAGTCTTAGTATGATGATACCAATTCAGACCAATGCCATATCAGACTCAAACTAATAGATATTTCAGACTATCATGATTTTAGACATTCAGAATGTTACACGTACAGAAAAGGTTTAAAATGGGCATACATAGATGTTAGGTGGTTCCCTGAAGAGGGCTTGAGTTCAAGAAACTCATTGCCTAAAATCGTGGTTTGCCGACCCGGGTATATTATTATACGCTGACTAAAGTGTCGTGTGGCGTATCAGATTCAGGAACTCCAATCCTTGGGGCATACTCGGGTTGGAGGCTTCCCCGCTGAGTCAATGGAGGATTCCATACCGCTCGTGAAATATCAGACTTGTAGGGGATACCACCTAACTCAGAAGTAATACACAACTCAGAGTTTGAGATTTACAGACAGGTTACATGTTTTCAAAAGGTGCCTATGTGTTTTTCAAAAACTGTTTTATGCATAATGTTTGATGAAAATTTGCTCTCACGTATTATATATATATGTTCAATTACTCTATTTTGGATTGCTTCGCATGCCAGTACAATTGTGCTGACCCCCCTTCCTCCCAGGTACTGAGGCACAGTCTAGGGGTTTAGATCCTCAGTAGAGTCTATAGAAAGGGTTGTCTCAGAGTTCAGTTGGTGAGCCTTCTTTTCTTCAGAAGGCCTAGTTATTTAGGTATTTATTTCAATATGGCTTTTGGTCTGCTGGGGGCCTTATACCAGTTATTCACATAGTATTTCAATAGAGATTTCACAGACTATTGTAGATGTTTATTAAATATCATTGGGCATGTTTTCAGGCCTTTAACTATTTTAAATTGTTGACCATGTTTCCGTATTATTGTGTTTATTCCATATTACTTTGATCATATGAATTATGTGCATGATTACCAGATTGACAGAGGGCGTTTCGGGCCTTCGGGTTTGGGAATGCTCATCATGGCTAGGGCCCCAGTTCGGGTCATGACAATTATCAAATAGATATATACATCTATTGCAACTGTTGTCTAACCTGTTGCATCACATGCGTTATCTCCTATGTTGCAACAGATGGGACATCTGTTTGAACTTATCGTACTACTCTGATTTACCTATTCAAATTCATCCTAATAGATAATCCATCTTTTGCAACATAAGGCTTATTTACTGCAATAGATGGACAATCTGTTGTATATCTGTAATTAGCATTGTCAATTTTTGGCTTTCCAGGTGGATGTCACAGTAGAAGCCATTGCTGAAGAGCATAATGTTACTGTTGATAATCCATCAACTGCTTCAAAATAAGAAGAAAAAGTGGAGCCTGTCAGTTCGGGAGAACGAAAGAATTACCTATTTGAAGGGTTCAACATCTCGAATGAGGCTCCAAAAAAACTAACACAGTTGATCAAGAACTATTTAGAATAGATTGCCGATGGGCTGTTAAAGCATCATGTCGGCAGGTACATAAATTAATTTTTAAATATATTGGTTTATACAAATCTTGCTATAAGAACGTGACATTAACACATATAAATCATCATGTAGAAAATAAAATACGAATGCAACAAAGTGAACGAATCGAGTCTTTGTTTTGATATGTTCAACTTTGTTGTTGCATATCCAAGAATGAAGAATTGGTTCTATTTGATGTTACAGTCCCAAACTTCCTGGAATGATGAGGTTCAAGTGTCATACATATTACTATTAATTAATACTTTATTTCATTTCCTCTACGTATTAATTTTTCATCACATAATCTAAAATATTTGATAATATGTACAGCACATCGACATCATTTTTTACTACCTTCAATAAAAGGCCAAGTTGCAAACACAAGAACAATACAAATACACGACAGATAATTATTTGTACAAAGTTTACATCAATAATGCCTACGATAGGTATTGTCAACAACATTCGAAAGTTTCTCGAAATGAGGAATGCTTAATCAACATCATCAAAGGTTTAAGAATTTTGGCTGGCTTACCTTGGCATTTGGTCGACGAAGTGTACATCCCAATCAATTGTGGTGATGAATTTCATTGGGTGTTGGCTGTCGTCATTCTAAAAGAGAGGCGCATCCGAGTTTATGACTCTATGTCGCAAAGGAGATATTTTGGGACGTCGTCTGAGATACAAAAGCTGGTCAAAATATTGCCTACTTACCTTTATATGAGTGGCTTTTTGGATTGAAAGGTTTGTACTGATTGGTCGACGAATGAAGCATAACGGGATAAAATGAGTAATCCATTTAATGTATAATATGTTCAAGGGATTGCTCAATAAACAATTGATATCTTGTAAGTTTAAGTGTCATGATTTAGTTTCATTTCATAAATTTTACAACGTTTGCATGAACAGCATAATATGGATTATCTATTTTTTAAAACGCAGAGATTGCGATCTTTTTGTTGCCAAGTACGCCGAGTATTTGAGCAATGGATTACAAGTACCAAATTATGGATTTGATGCCAGATTACTCCGCAAAAGATATGTTGCTCTTTTATGGAAATACGGAGAAGCGAAATCTCAGAAGCCGTACGCAAGCGACATTAAAGATCCACGACGACCAAAGCAGAATTCTGTAGCACCAGAT
The DNA here is from genome assembly GCA_030864225.1 of Capsicum baccatum var. pendulum. NCBI lineage: Eukaryota > Viridiplantae > Streptophyta > Magnoliopsida > Solanales > Solanaceae > Capsicum > Capsicum baccatum. The sequence goes on along the minus strand of CM061552.1, from coordinate 279,055,286 downwards.
GAAGAACAACTTGTCCATATTGAGTAGATCTTTATAGCTTGAGTCCTTCAATGTAATAACCTATCCTCCTTGGTTTAACTTATTGATTTATTTGTAGAGTAGATCATTTGTACACATAATGATTTTTTTACATTTCATTTATTTGTTGAGTTATTTCATGTAATTTTCGAAGGCATCAACTTATTTTATACTATCTACAAATGTAATTTAATCCTTAGTTTGAATATGTTAATTGAAATGGAATACTAGATTCAAATATTGCAATAGATAATACATCTACTGCAATAGATTACATATCTTATCAAATAGATTTAGACATATATTGCAACATGAGATGCAACACGTAGGTCATCTACTGGAAATTATATAACAGGTCTTCCTACTTTCTTAATTTTTTCCAATAGATTACCTATCAGTTGCAACAGATAGATTATATGTTGCAACAAATTGGATATTTGTTGTGATAGACAGACTGGGAAACATCTATTAATGCAACAGATGACCAACCTATTCCAACAGATAATCAATCTGTCACAACAGGTATTATATATGTTACAACAGATATACTATCTGTTGCATTATAAAAATTTAACTTGGCCAGTATAAAAAATTTTGCCACTACATATAAAGTGAAATGGCTAGAAATGAAAAATTGTTATCGTGTTCGTCTCCGTCTTTGTACATATTCTTCTTTATACACAGGTTCCAACCACTCAGTTAGTACCCCATAAGCCCAGAACCATTGCATCTTTCCCATAATGGCATCACATATACGGGTCATTTCTGTGCCAGTCAGCAAACACTCGATGTATGCAAGAGAGTACGGCCCTCATGCTGCACTGATTTTATTTTTTAGGAGCTGGATGTTCTTATTTTGACCTTCAAAATCTCATGATTCCTTCGTCAAGACTTTAGCCGGCAAATGATCCATCAGCTTACTTTGAGTCAACAACTTGGGCAACAACTTCAAGAGTGGCTGCATGTGTGATAAAAATGTGTCCTCGCTTAAGACAAGTAAGTATCTCAACAGTGAGAAAATGTTTGACTTCTACATTCATGACTGCAAGGATTCTCTTTTCCTTGGTCCAGCTCTTTCCGTATGGATATGGCCCCTTTCCTCTAATATATTTAATAGTTTCTTCTTCCCATTGGAATATAGAAACTAACTTATCAAATCTTGGGCCACCGAAATCAGATAGCTTACAGAGATCAGCGTACCTATCCTTGAAATTATTGTAGAAGTTGAGGTCCATTATCCTATCTGCAGCATCATAAGAATCCGGGTACGCTAATTGTCTTCCCCTCATGAGGTAGAGAATTTCATCAACATATTGTGGTGTAAGAAGACAATTTTTAAATAGGTTAGTAATTATAAAGAATAAAAATACAATGGAAAGAATCTGATGCAGAGGGTTCCTTGAATCAGTCCACAGATTACCCAGCCAACGCAACTTATGCAATAGATGTGTATTATGTTGCAATAGAATACTAAGTTGTTGCAACACATTACACATCTGCTGCGTAGATTCTTCTTCATGGAGTAGATTGGAAGGATATCTTAGAAAAACTAAACTTACATTGTCCTCGTACCACACACATATATTTGTCATATTCGTGAAATCTTTGGCAGTAAATGAATGCATGGTGTATTCTTTTTGAACCTTTGTCTTGCCATTTATGATTTCTTATAGTTTCTTCTTCTCCTCTTTTCCAGCGCCGCAAATATGTTTACCTTCGTCAGCGGCCCCTGAACTTCAACAACTCTTGGAGCGAGAGGAGTTGCAATTTTTGCTATTTTCATAACAAAGAAAATTTGTCTAATTTTTCTTCTCTTCCTCCTAACCACCACTGTAGGAGTGCATGGCTCCCTCACCTCATTGGATGGTATGAAACCCCTATTAGATTTTAACTCCTCGGTAGCTTTAGCAAAAGCCTTTAGTTTTTCAAAGAGTTTATCCTCTCTGTCCATGCACACTTTTCATTTGCAATAAGAACATGAGGGTAAAGAGAGGTGAGAGAGAAACTGTAAGGGTAGAAGGGACCGGTGTAGGGGTAAGAAGGACCTGTGCAAGGGGTGTTTTCAAAAGTATTTATTTTATGCTAAGCACCAACATGCTCATAATCATGACTAGAAGCAGCAGCAGCATGATGGTTGCCACCATCATAAACAACTTCACCAGCAACACCCCAAGAAGACGCACCCGGATCTATTGTAGTTTGAGGTTGGTCGTGAAGAGCTTCAACATTAGGCTGACCTTACCTAACTGCTCTTCTTATGGATATTGCTCCAGCCAATTCCTTCTTTATTAACTCCATCGTTGGGTCTTCTTTTGTATCAATAAGATCCAGAGTAAGAAAAGAAGTCATCCCCAGCTCATCAACGATAAGAACGATCCAAGGATGCACAACGTATAAAAAAGATAGGAGACATTTAAATAATATAATAATAATTTACAGTCTTTTGGGTTACATGGATGTTAACATAGCCAACTCATGCAACAAACGATCTAGCTGCCGCAACAGTTGATCTGTAAGTCGAAACAGATTGACAATATGTTGCATCAGATTACACATCTGTTGCATAATTGGCATCAAATGGGTAATCTGTTGAGTCGGGTTCAGAGAAACAGAGCAACAGATGGTTAATCTATTATAAAATATGAATTGTCAGTCACAACAGATTACCCATCTGTTGCACCAGTTGTAGTTGACGGGTAATTTGTTGCAACAGATGACCCATCTATTGCAATAGATGGAACATATGTTTCAATATCTTTCTTTGAGGTAAATTATTTTAGTTGAAAGAAGAAGTACTGCATCATCCAAAGGATTAAAGAGATCAGCCTCCTAAATATATTTTTTGCTGCTCTTTCTTGCAGCCAACCATCTAAGGATCCTTGGATGAGAAACCTTATTCGGGTAATCCTTGAACTACTTTCGGGGGAGAGGAATGGCTTCACATCCCCAAGCCTAAAAAATGTAAATAGGAAGCAAGCTAAAAAAAATCATAATAACTATATTCAATATAAAATAATGGATGAGTAAAAATAGTGATCAATTTTACCATGAAAGCCCAGGGAAAGCCGTATAATGTGATCGTCTTGGGGGATAGCTTTGTCAGTAAATATTCAAAAGTCAAGTAGTAGCTGTCATATCCCCAGGGATAATCATTGAATTTTCCAAAATCATTAGCAAGCGCCGACAAATCATGTTCTATGACTTTCCAGACTTCTCTTGCCAATAAAATAGAATGGACAAACCAAACTAAGCACAATTTCTCCCTGTAGTGCTTTGGTATATTTTATTCTTGATATCCGCCATCAAATCGTCCCCTTTGTAGCTAGGTCCAGCAATACTCAAAACCCATCTTTTATTACCTTACATTTGTTGGACCCTTTGTAGGGTATTTCCTTGATAGAGGCTCTTCTGGACGATCGCATCTCAATATCGTCACTATGGCAAACTATTTCAATCCAAAACAAACCGACATACCACAGTAGTTAATCCAGACTTTATCCATCTTTTTCCCGCCCTCCTTCAAATCTTTCTCATCCCCTGCATACTTGATCCTGCACTTGAGAAGGCCATATACCATGGTCATTGGGAAATAGAGAGTGCGGTCCTCAGACAGCTCGAGAAAGTATGCAAAGCATCTATTCTTAAATAGTCCATCTTTGTTTTCATTCTTCATAATACTCCTAAGTTCATCAAAAGGTTTCCCCAACTGACATTTAAGTACAAGATCACCAAATACTGCGTTAGAGCTATTCATAGGCATCGTAACTCGAAACTTGTCAATACTAATAGTTTTGACAAATCATGTTGGGATTTCGATATTATTTCACGCCCCATTGGTGAGAAGGGGTTATCACTTTCCTCAGCTTTATTTAGCCCTGACTGAGATTATTCTTGAAGTTCCTCTGAATCTATCTGCACTCTACCCTTTTTTGTTTGGTGATCAAAAGTTGATCCACTTTCTCTACTTTTAGTTTCTTTTCTTTTGGGAGACATCTTTTAACTACAAACAATAGAAAAGCAAAAGATACATTGCATTTGATGTCTGCATAATTTTAAAAAAATAAATAAGACAAATTTCAATAAATTATTCTACACCACATTACAAAAAAATACTCCAACGGATAACTCATCAGTTGGAACATATGGGGAATCTGTTTGAAGACCTATTTAATATCTCCCAACAGATCTTCCACCCGTTGCAACAGATGTACCACCACCACCACAACCAATACCACCACCAATTCCACTAAGACCACCACTAATGCTATCAATACCAACACCAAGATCACCGACACCACCACCAAAAACACAAATACCGACACCACCACCAACAACTACCAATAATACCACAAACACCATACAATAATACCACGATAGTCAACAAAACACTGAGATAAAAACTAGGGTTTTCTCTGGTGCTTCCTACTTTTTTAGCATCAAAACTCAAAATTGCTAACCCATTCTCGAAGATAATACAACTAAAAATCTTCTTTTTTATCATTAACTAAAAAACCCTAATTTTTAGAATAAAGAACAAATGTAGAAATCTTCTTGAACTCTTTTACCTGTGAAGACAGAGAAAATGATGGATATAAGAGAGAATAAAGTCAAAAATAACAACTATGTGATCAGAAATGGGAAGAAAATTGATCTGTTTTTAAGGGTTGAGCAATATGTTAAGTAGTTGTTGTCTGTATTGGAGAGAGAGAGAGGAGCGAAAACTTGAGATTTGAAATGAGGAAAAGTTTTTCCCGCAAATAGATGATTTGTATGGGTTGATTTGTAATTTTGAAAAAGAATGACAAGTTTTGAAATTGTTTATTTGGTCTGAATTGATCTTAATTAATTTTTAAAATTTCAAAAGATATAGTTTTTAAAATATTAAGTTAATGAGAACTCATTTTAACTCAGAGTGATTGATCAACAACTCGGGTCGGGATGAACGCAATACCGACACCATGCAAATGCAATGACTCAATTAAAGTTATTATTGACCCTGTAAGCTCATTCATTCATCTCTAGTTCTACCTAAATCAATTTAGGTACTATTAATATTAAAATTAAGTTAATGAGAACTCATTTCAACTCAAAGTTATTGATCGATGACTCGGATCGGGATGAACGCAATACTAACACCATGCAAATGCAACGACTCAATTGAAGTTGTTGTTGACCCTGTGAGCTCATTCATTCATTCCTAGTTTCACCTAAATTAATTTAGGTACTATTAATCTTAACATTAAGTTAATGAGAACTCATTTCAACTCAGAGTGATCGATCAACGACTCGGGTCGGGATGAACGCAATATCAATACCATGCAAATGCAACGACTCAATTGAAGTTGTTGTTGACCCTGTGAGATTATTCATTCATCCCTAGTTCCACCTAAATCAATTTAGGTACTATTAATCTTAACATTAAGTTAATGTGAACTCATTTCAACTCAGAGTGATAGATCAATGACTCAGGTCGGGATGAACACAATACCAACACCATGCAAATACAATGACTCAATTAAAGTTGTTGTTGACCCTGTGAGCTTATTCATTCATCCCTAGTTTCACCTAAATCAATTTAGGCACTATTAATCTTAACATTAAGTTAATGAGAACTCATTTTAACTCAGAGTGATCGATCGATGACTTGGGTCGAGATGAACGCAATACTAACACCATGCAAATGCAATGACTCAATTAAAGTTGTTGTTGACCCTGTGAGATCATTCATTCATCCCTAGTTTCACCTAAATCAATTTAGTCTTAACATTAAGTTAATGAGAACTCATTTTAACTTAGAGTGATCGATCGACGACTCGGGTCGGGATGAATGCAATACCAACACCATACAAATGAAACGACTCAATTGAAGTTGTTGTTGACCCTGTGATCTCATTCATTCATCCCTAGTTCCACCTAAATCAATTTAGGAACTATTAATCTTAACATTAAGTTAATGAGAACTCATTTTAACTCAGAGTGCTCAATCGATGACTCGGGTCAGGATGAACGCAATACCAATATTATGCAAATGAAACGACTCAATTGAAGTTGTTGTTAACCCTGTGATATCATTAGTTCATCCCTAGTTCCACCCAAATCAATTTAGGTACTATTAATCTTAACATTAAGTTAATGAGAACTCATTTCAACTCTGAGTGATTGATCGACGACTCGGGTCGGGATGAACGCAATACCAATACCATACAAATGCAATAGTGCAATTGAAGTTGTTGTTGACCCTGTGAGCTCATTCATTCATCCCTAGTTCCACCTAAATTAATTGCAATAAAATCTGTTGCAACAAACGACTGAGTTAATATTTTCAACAGATAATCATATGTGTTGCAACAGATGATATATTTGATTTAATTATCAAATAGACATTTACATCTGTTGTGATAGATGACTGAGCTGTTGAAAATTTTCAAATAGATATTGATATCTGTTGTAACAGATGACATATCTGATTTAGTTATCAAATAGGTATTTGCATCTGTTGTCACAGATGACTGAGCTGTTGGAACTTTTCAAAAAGATATTTATATCTGTTGCAACAGATGACATATCTATTTGAAAATCTTTTTTTTCTTTTAATTTTAAAGCAAGCTTCTATCCGAGTAGATAAAGTAGTACTACTAAAGGCGGTATCAAATGTTTCTTGGATAACTCAAAAATCTCATTGAGTAGTCTTGTCTTGTCTTTTCAATGTCACCCATTTTCTTCCTCGTGCCACTCAAATTTCTAATGAATAATAATTAATGAATATTGAAACCCCTAATACTTTCTCCGTTTCATATTAGTTGGTCCTTATTAACTTGGCATACCCCTTAAGTAAATATTAATTAGGGGTTTATTTTACAAAATTAGTCTTATTAATTATGCTTTGTAAATATAAATCTGAATAAATGCACTTTGTTTAGTCATTTAATATTAAGGATAGTACATCTAGAAATTAGAATTATCTCATCTCTCCTTCAGCTAAAATTTATTTTATTCGTCTCTCATCTTTTTCTTTCTCTCCTCTTTAGGGTTATCACAATATTTTTTTCTCTCGTCTTTCTCATAAAGATCCTTTTGAATCTAAATTGATCTATATCTTAGATTTCTTGACTGAAATTACTGTTTTGATCCCCTTTTGACATTAAAGTATGATTCATTATTGCTCTTTCATTCTTGTCTTCTTCTTCGCAAGTTATTTACATCTATTTTTTTATTTAATTATCATTTACCCATATCATATTTATTTAAAAAATTTGAAGGAACTTTTAATTGTTGAACAAACGAACCAAGAATTTTTATTACAATATGCGAAAAAAGTTATCTGTTGGAAGAAGTTTAAAAGCCTTGTTGGCAGAATCATTTTTTATATGTATTTTATTTATTTCTTTGTTGTTGATGCTGTTATTGATATTGTTGGTGGAGTTAGCGATATTTAAACTTGTGGTGTGGTGTTGTTAATGGTGTTGGAACATAGGATGTTGCTTTTTTGCTGTTGACTATGTTGTTGGAACAAATATTGTTGTTTTCTTTGTTGTTAATGTTTTTTCTTTGTTGTTTCTTTGTAGTTTATGTAATTGTTGAAGTTGCAACAGACAGAGCAACTATTGGAACAAATCAAACCACCAGCAAGGCTGGTTTGATGTATTCTAACAGACTCCACATCTATTGCAATAAACTCTATATCTGTTGCAACAGACTCTACATATGTTGCATCAGACTCCATATCTGATACAACAGACTCCTCATCTGATGCAATAGACTCTACATCAATTGCAACAGATGGATAATATTCTTTCTGTGACATTAATTTTTTCCTCTTCTTTGTAGATATAAGGAATTGAAAGTTGATCAACTTTTGTACAAGAGGAAGCAGTAAAGACAGGTTTGGAGAAATAAGCTGTATATAGATGGAACCACTTCATATGTGGGAGGTATGTATTATTGATAATGTTATCGTGGAAACACACATAGAGTACACTAATTTTGTGAATGTTGTTTTTACCGATTAGTCATAGATCATTCAAACAAGATATCTGTAATTTTACAATTAAGTTTGGTACGTTCGAACTGATAAAGATGAGGGACCATGAATATGGTTTTGATACCCTATTAAGATTTAATGTCGGTTGTTGCTCGTGTTTATTTGTCAAGCATTGCGAAGGGATCTAGTTTTGGTGTCATTGTAAAGAGATTCAATAGCGATTGGACTAACTTTTAAGGTCCATTAGACTCAGAGAAGGCCTTTGAAACCTAGCACTACATCTAACAAGAATGAAAAACCAATATAGTTATTGCCCTAGCCCAAATTTATATGGTTGGGTTGCTCGGGGAGATGATTATATGCTAATACGTATGGTAGGAGAATGCCTTTAAGGGAAAATGTGTGGTTGATGAAAGACTATATCATTCGAGAGCAAATTGAAGAAGAGACATAGGGTAGAAAGTAACTTCTAGCGAATCTGGACGATGGAATTATCTTAAAATATGAGAAATCTGTATCAAGTACAAATATGAAAGTGTATCCGGTAATGTAAATTTTTTTGTTGTCTCTCTAAGAGAAAAATAGTACAGATGGTCACTTTGCTAGGGAGCTGCGACTAGGTAGTATGGTCAGGATTATCATCTAGATAGAAAGTAGCAGAAGACTAATAAAGCAGCCTTAAGGGCATCGAGCGTTGAAATGATGTACAGTAAGTCTAAAAAACTTGCGCCAACAGAAATTACAGTTAAAGTAAAGAATCTAAGCGAAGGCGGCAATTTATGAATTTTAAATTGCATCTCATGCCTTCTTGTTTGTGGTTCCAATTAGGTCCACTGTTGTTGACCTGATCGGAAACACAAATGTAATTGAAAGGAAAATTGAGTATCATCACTTCCATGGAAATATGGTTATAATTGATTGTGTTTTATAGCCTTAGCATGCTTTCAACATTTCTTGGAGAAGATCAGAGTCTTGCTCTAGTTTGTGAATTTCGATAATTTTCAAGCTTGCCTCTAACTTGCTGATTCTGTATTCAAGCTTGTTGTTGCCATCTTCGAAGTTTATCAAGAGTTTCTGATCTTTTGTGAGCTCGATCAGGAACACCACCTTCAAAGTTGTGGCATTGACGAAGGCCTACAGAACTCTTTCTTCAGAAGCCTTAAAGGACACATGGAGGGTCATTGTATTTGTTTTAGGTCAAAATGTGTTGATGCACAATGAAGATGTGGCCCCAACAGTTGAACAACACATTTTTATCGAGTGTTGCTTAATGTAGCTTGCTCAACCAATTTGATAAACTAATAAACAATGAGTTACGTAACGTTTGATCTAAATCGACTCTACCAAGCCTATCAAATATTACGTAACTCCGCTCATTACCCTATTAAAAAACTTTGCTCGAGTTAGTGGACAAATCAAACGAGCTCAATCTCTCAGCCTTTCTGCAGATCGCTCGTCTCCAATATAGATGACAAGATATCCGCTATGCAAAAGTCTACACCGTCACTAGAAATGCTTGCTAAGGTGCAAGTCTTCAGAAGGCATCCATAGTAAACTTTCAATATCAAGTGATATTGAGAGATTACTAGTCATGCCTTCTTAAGACTTTCACTAAGGCAAGAATTTTTGCTGATAACAAAATATCTTTCATGCAAAAGTCTACACTGACAGCAGAAATTCTTACTAGAGAGAAAGTCTTCAGAAGGCATTATTAGTAATCTCTCAACATCAAGGAAGTCTTGTAGAAAGTTTTCAGAAGACATCAAAAAATAAGAAAGTTTTCAGCAATGACTACACATAGTTACCATCAACAACCTCACTAGATTCACTCCTAGTTCAAAAGAAAAGGTAGAAATATTTTTATTTGCATTCGAACTAGGAATGCAAATAAAAATATTTTTGTCTTTTCTTTTAAACTAGCAGTGTATCTGGTGAGGTTGTTGATGCCATAACTATGTGTAGTCATTGCTGAAAACTTTCTTATTTTCATAAGTATTCTTTCATACAAGACTTCCTTGATGTTAAGAGATTAGTATTAATGTCTTCTGAAGACTTTCGCTCTGGCAAGAATTTCCGCTGATGGTTTAGACTTTCGCATGGCAGATTTCTTGTCATCAGCAGAAATTCTTGTCGTAGAGACCTTCTTGAGAAGGCATGACTAGGAATCTCTCAATATCACTTGATATTGAGAGAATACTGTTGATGCCTTCTGAAGACTTATGCCCTGGCAAGCATTTCTGGCGATGGTATAGACTTTTGCATAGTAGATATCTTGTCATCTATATTGGAGAAGAGCGATCAACAGAAAGGCTGAGAGATTGAGCTCGTTTGATTTGTGCACTGACTCGATCAAATTTTTTTATAGGGTAATGAGCCTGGAGTTACATAATATTTGATAGGCTTAGTAGAGTCGATTTAGATCACACAGTACGTAACTCCTTGCTTATTAATTTATCAAATTATTTGAGCAAGCTGCATTGAGCAACGCTTGATAAAAGTGTGTTGTTCAAATGTTGGGACCACATCTTCAGTGTGCATCAACACATTTTGACCTAAAACAAACACAACAACCATCTATGTATCCTTTAAGGCTTCTGAAGAAAGTATTCTGAAGGCCCTTTTTAATGCTACAACTTTGAAGGTATTGTTCCTGATTGAGCTCAAAAGAGATCAGGAACTCTATACCAACTTCGAATACAGCAATGACCAACTTGAATACAGAATCAGCAAACTGGAGGCAAGCTTGAAAATTATCAAAATTCACAAACTAGAGCAAGCCTCTGATTTTCTCCAAGAAATGTTGAAAGCATGCTAAGGCTATAAAACACAAATAATTAATCCATATTGCTAAGGAAGTAATGATACTCAATTTGCCTTTCAAGCAGTGGACCTAATCAAAACCACAAATAAGAAGGCATGAGATGCAATTTAAAATTCAGAAATTGTCCCATTCGCTTAGATTTCTTACTTTAACTGTAGTTGCTGTTGGCACAAGTTTTCTAGACTTATTGTACATCATTTCAACTCTCGATGCCCTTAAGGCGTCTTTCTTAGTCTTCTGCTATTTTCTATCTAGGTGATAATCCCAACCACGCTACCTAGTCACAGCTCCCTAGCAAAGTATCTATCTGCATTATTTTTCTTTTGGAGAGACAACAAATGAATTTATATTACCGAATACACTTTATATTTGCACTTGATTAAGATTTCTCATGTTTTAAGATAATTCCATTGGCCAGATTCGCTAGAAGTTTCTTTCTACCCTATGTATCTTCTTCAATTAGCTCTCAGATGATATAGTCTTTCATCAACTCCCCTTTCCCTCGCAAGCATTCTCCTTAGGCTTCTTTTGGCATATAATCATCTTCTCAATCAATCCTTCCATATAAATTTGGGCCATGAGAATTTCTATTGGTTTTTCATTCTTGTTTGATGCAGTGTGAGGCTTCGAAGGTGTTCTTAGAGTCCAATGCACACTTAAAGTTAAGTCAAATCACTATTGGTTCTCTGCAATGAGACCAAATATTGATCCCTTCTCAAAACTTGACACGCATAAACACGAGCAACAACCGTCAGTAATTTGTAACAAGGTATTTGCACCATCTTCATGATGCCCTCATCCTTATCAATTCAAACCCATCAAACTTAACTGTACAATGCAGGATCTTGTTTTAATGATCAGTGCCTAATCGGTTAAAAATGGTATTCACAAAAATATTGTACTTTGTGTGTCTTATCCCGGTGACCTTAAAAGTAAAACTACTTAACTCACTCACATATGATAGTGGATCCATCTGTATGCACCTTATTCTTCCTAGCCCATCTATGGCTTAAATTGAATAAACAGATGACTAGAAAGTTGCAACAAATGCCACATCTGTTGTCAAAGCAAACGGATATATCCATCTGTTGCAACAGATTATCAATATGTTGTAAGTTATCTGACAGATGAAATATATTTTGCAATAGTTTATCCATCTGTTAGATTTATTTTAAAGCAATTTAGTTTTCTTTTCGAAATACAATAAAAGGCTAAAATATTATATTTAGATCCATTTTTTTAATTTACATATTCGAAAAGTCACCAGTATTATTTAATTAAGGGATATGAACAGTCGTGGTTTTTTGTTTGACTAACCCCTTCTAATTCAATCATTTATAAATAGGTCCCTCCTTACTCGTTCATTCTACTATACTTACAAATATGGATGATCCAGATCCGTACAAGAAGATTCATATCGAGTCCTTGCAGGAACTTCAAAGGCAGTTTGATGAACTCCAGAGGAATTTGGCCGACTTCGGAGCAAGGCTGAGGAGGGTCCTCCTACTGCTGGATGAAAATGTTCCAGTTGACACTACTAATAGTAATAATAATAATAGTAATGATAATAATAATTAGGTTATATTTTTTTTAGCGTATGTATGTATTTTCCTCCTTTTGTATATCGGATCTACCCAAGGGATTCAAAAATCTATGTTTGGTGGTCGACTTTGAATTTTTAATTCTTTTTTAGTATTTAATTATCATTCTTGCTTATTCCTTTTTTTAATCTGATGCGACAGATCGATCATATGTTGCAATAGGCGGTCATTAATTAAAAAGGGTTATTGTTATTGAAAGGGTGAAAATACATGACTTTTCGATTATTTAATATGAAAAAAAGTTCGTAAATAAATAATAAGGAAATAAATGATAAACACAATTTATAACCGTAATAGAATAGTTATTTAATTTTAATAACTGATCGTGACTCTTCGACATATTTGTTTTTAAAGCTATTTTTTTAATTTATATAATAAAAGTGACCAAATTTGGATTAAAGATATTTTGATTATTAAAAAAATAGCTTATATGTGCAGCAGATATATTATTTGATGCAATAGATTGTAGATTTGTTGCAACAAATGGTATATCTGTTGCAACTCAAAAAAGCAGTTACTGAAAAGAACTTATCAAGTCACAACTTTCCACAGTAATCAAAAAGTCACCAGTATTAATAAATGGAGGTGAACAGTCACGTCTTTTTGTTTTTGAATCTATTTTTTTAATTTATATAATAGTAAAAAAGTCATCAAATTTGGATTAAAGATAAAGATATGGTGATTATTAAAAAGATATATGTTGCAACAGATATATTATCTGTTGCAACAGATCGCAGATTTGTTGCAATAAATGATATATCTATTGTCACAGATGGGTTATCTGATGCAATAGATATAAAATTTGTTGCCACAACTCAAAAAAATGGTTACTGAAAAGAATTTTATCAAGTCACAACTTTCCACAGTAATAAAAAAAGTCACCAGTATTAATAAATGGAGGTGAACAGTCACACCTTTTTTCCTAACTCATTCAAATTCAATCCTCTATAAATAGGTCCCTCCTTACTCGTTCATTCTACTATACATATCTATTTATTTATTTCTCTTGTCTTTCATATTACACCTTCAACTACTTTCTCTTTAAGAACTTGATTTCTTTTCCCTGTCTCTGGTAAGTTTTTTTTTCTTGTTTTTGTATAAATATACGTTGTATTACTTTCGGATTCTTTTTTTTACTTTTATTTTTGCGTTTTATATCAATTTATGTGTGTTCTAGATATGGGCGATCTAGTGTGGGATGTCGCTATTTTACGAGATGACGTACGGGAACTGCAGAGGCAGGTACATGATATACAGTAGGAGTTGGCCGCTGTCAGAGGAAGAATGTTGCGGGAGATCCACTGGATAAGAAGGGCGTTGTTGCTGCCTGTCAAAGATACGGCTGGCGATAATTATAATTATAATAATAATAATAATAATAATAATAATAATAATAATGAAGAAGAATCTATTAATAATAATTAGATTATTTTGTTTCTTCTTTCTTTCTAAGTCTGTATATGTATTTTTATTTGTTTTAGTTTAATTAAAAAATTATGTTTGATCAACTTTGACCGTTTTAATTCATATTTAATTTTTATTCTGTCTATTATCTTCTCAAGAATATGTCGACGATTAGACGTAAGGAGTAATTTTGAATCCAGTAGCAATAGCCAGATTTAAGATTTATTTGTTGGGTTTGTTGCAGGGGCTGATTTATGTTGTTCCAAATAGATTACTCATATGTTGCAATAGATAACTAATCTGTTTCAACAGATAACTCCCTTCGTCTCAAATGACCCTACTCGTCCCAAATTTAGATGGCACATTGATTAAGAAAATAATTAATAACATGCCTAGTTTACGGTAATACCCCTATTAAATGATGTTTACATTTTAATTTAAAGAAAAAGTGATTAATGCAAAGGGTAAAACATGAAATATTTTTTATCTCTTCTTGATTAATTAAAAAAGACAAGCAAAATGAGAAATCAAATTAGAAAATTTGGGACGGGTAATTTGAGACGGAGGGAGTATTTAATTTTCATTCTGTCTATTATATTCTCAACAAACATGTCAACTATTGGACGTAAGAAATAATTTTGAATCCAGTAGCAATAGCAAAACATATTGGTTATCTGTTGGGTTTGTGGCAGGGAATGATTTGTGTTGTTCTAAATAGATTAATCAGTCTGATGCAATAGATAATCAGTCTGATGCAACATATAATCTATCTGATGGAACAGATAATCAGTCTGATGCAACAGATAACTAGTCTGTTACAACAGATATATCTTTTGTTGCAACAGATTACTCATCTGATGCACCAGATAAGTGATCTGTTTAAATTGTGGGCACTTATGTTGGATTCATGATCGGATTCTATCCATTGTTGGAAAAAACAACAATAACTTTGTAACCCAGATGACAAATTCGACTAAAAATCATAATTTGACTTACCAAGGTCTCCTATGAAGTAATGTCAAAGTGAAAAGTGGTGATGTTCGAAACAAAATTTGACCTAAGAAATTGATAAAAAAGCAACAGTAGTGGTAACAACAACAACAATGGTCGACAAGAAAAAGATGAAGATGATAATAAAGTAGAAGATGATGATAATGAAACAAAAGATGATGAATAAAGCACCAGCAATAATGAACAACAATAATCGTGAAGCGAGAGAAAACAACAACGGATGAGAAGAGAGAGAAATGCGCCTTTTTTTCCCTCCATTTTCACTAATATTAACTAACATTTGAATCAAAGTGTAAATTTAAAAACTTGTGGGTTATTTTCAAACTTCTCTAACTTTCTTAATCCATAATAAAGTAATTGTCACCTCCACCTAATAATTAAGACTTATGTCACCTGCACCTCATTTTAAAACTCTTTTGTCACCTACAGCCCAAAGCTCTTACATAGATGGAGACACTTTATTTTTACAATGAAACAAAATGATGATGGAATAGGAACCATTCGAAAAAATATAGGTTTAAGTCATCGACAACCACTTAAAGTTGTCCCGAAAATTCACTTGGACCCCTCAACTAAGGTTTGTACCTATCAGACACCTCAACTACTTAAAATTGATACCTATCAGACACAAAATGCTGATTTGACAAGGAAAGTACGCGTTTTTGAATATAAACTAATATTTTGCTTTTATTTTTATTATAAAAATTACACTTCAATTATTTTATTAATTTAATTTTTAATAAATAATAATTTTTTAATTTAAAAAAAATAAAAAAGCGACCCCCCACCCCACCCCCACACCCAAAACCCGTCCCCTGCTCCTTCATCCCGTCAACCACGTCCCCCAACAAAAAAACTCAACCATTCAAAAAATTGATTTCAGATTCAACTAATTTGAGAACGAAAGTTCACCGATGTAACAACGATATCGTAACAGGGTAATAGTGACTCGATTTTATATCGGACTTTCATTGAAGAAAATCTTACAATTGTTTGCATTTTCAAAAATCAATTTCTTAATTGAAAATTTTAATTTCTGCTCAATTACTTTCTGGGTCAGTTTGAAATTTAAGGTTGTTCCGTAAAGTTAAAAAAGGGTGTTGGACATGACAACTTAAAGAAGAAAGGAAAGGATGGTTATTTAATTTGCCATGGCAACTTAAAAAAAGGGATGCAAAGATGATAGCTTTGTTAACAAAGGAAATTAGGAAGGAAAGAATGACTATTAAAAAAAGGATGTCGAACATAGCGGAAGGAAAGGATGGTTGTTAAAAAAGAGTGTCGAATAAGCTTAAGGATGGTAGGAGAAGAAGATGGGGGGGAACCTGTTTTTTATTTTTATTTTTAAAAAAAATTTATAATTATTTTTTAATAATTATTGGATCTCAATGCCACGTGCTTTTTCTTATTGGTCATTTTTGTCACATCATGCGAGTGTGTTACACACACTCTATACCTTTTGTTGATTGTCCAAAAAAAGTCTAAATGGATCAAATTTCAGGTGGGTGAGAAGCCTGATAGGTACAAGCCTTAGTTGTGGGGTCCAAGTGAATTTTTGGGACAACTTTAAGTGGTTGTCGATGACTTAAGCCAAAAATATAAAACATGATTTACATATATACATTGTATGTATAAATCTCGTATCAGATTCAAAAAATTCAAAATAAAAGGGATATAACAATAATGAGGGAAAAAGAAAGAAGAAATATTTGACACTAGCATATATATATATATATATATATATAGAGAGAGAGAGAGAGATGTATATATATATATATATATATATATACATATACATATACACTACCTTAAAAGCACCAACTCAAAAAAATAAAATGAATTTACATAAATACCCCTCTAAATAAGTTAACCCTACTTAAAAGAAAAAGGCGCATTAGTTTCTTTTAGGCCAAAGTCATCAATAGACACTCAAACTTGTTGCCAAAATTCACTTAGACACCTAAACTAAGGTCTGTTCCTATCAGGCCCCTGAACCCCCCATATTTTGTTCCAATTGGGCATTTTTTGCCCTATAAGCAAAAAGCTCAAGGTGTGTGTTACACACACGCGATGACGTGACAAAATGAGCTAATTGGAAGCTGACACGTGGCATTGTGGGTCCAATAATTATTAAAAATTAATTATAATTTTTTTAAAAAAAAGTATATACAAATGGCATTGAGGAAACTATTAAAAAATAGTTCTAAAATTATTTAAGAAATTAAAAAAAAAAACTGATTATTTAAAAAAAATTATAAATTTTTTTAAAAATGAAATAAATTATTAAAAAAGTATTAAAAAAAATTAATTATTAAGAACAATTATAATTTTTTTAAAAAAATGAAAATAAAAAATGGCGAGGATATAGCTTATGAAAAAATAATTATAAAATTATTTGAAAAATAAAAATAAAAAATTAATTATTTCAAAAAAATTATAATATTTTTTAAAAAATGAAATAAATTATTAAATAATTATCTAAAAAATAAAAAATTAATTATTAAAAAAATTATAAAACTTTTAAAAAAATGAAAATAAAAAATGGCATTGAGGATATAAATTATGAAAAAATAAATATAAAATTATTTGAAAAATAAAAATAAAAAACTGATGATTTAACAAAAAAAATTTTAAAAAATGAAATAAATTATTAAAAAACTATTTACAAAATAATTATTAAAAAAATATAAAATTTTTAAAAAAATGAAAATAATAAATGGCATTGAGGATCCAAATTATAAAAATGAAATTATAAAATTATTTAAAAAATAAAAACTAATTATTAAAAAGAAATTATAAAATTTTTTAAAAGATAAAAATAAAAATCTCCCACCTATCCCCAGCCCCCAGCGTATTGTTTTATTAAAAAAAAAAAATTGGGACCTCCTAATGTTTTTTTGCCTAATTATAAAAAAGAAATTATAAAATTATTTAAAAACTAAAAAACTAATTATTAAAAAGAAATTATAAAATTTTAAAAAAAATAAAAATAAAACTACTGTGTTGCTAACAGTAGGGATTTGACAATACTATGGAAAAGTGCATTTGGGTATCGCTGTAACAAGGTAATGAATTCCTCAGTCAATCACTTAATTTCAATCACATTGCATTGTGGGTGTTGCAAATATGGTCGGAAGAATACTAAGAGGCTGACATGAATTTTACTATTTGAAAATAAAATGTCCTTGTTTTTTAATGTGCCCGCTACCATTATGAATCAACTGTTGTGTAGCCAATGTGTTCTTAAAATTTTGAAAGTAATTTTCGAACAGCTTGTGCAAACGATTTCATGTCTTGTCGTACTGGAAGAAGAACAGTCACAGTGATGACTAAACTAGAAAGAGCCAAAAATAGACTTCTTATTTTTTTTAATCTAGTAACTCTTTGATTGTTTATCCTTGAAAATAATGTGAGATCATTTTCAAATTTATTAGGTGTTGATGAGAACATCCCTCATCGGACTAGGAAGGGAATCATGGACTCCTTATAAGGCTCGGACAATTCTCTTCTTTAGGCTAACTTTTGGGGCATGAGTTAGGTCTAAGGCCTAATTTGTCAGGTGTGTTAAACTTACGCTCATATTTGAAATGCTTTACAAATTATGAGAAAAGAAGAGTTTGTGGCCAGATACTAAACTCGTTGTGAAGTGTTATTCTGATATTTAATTTCCCAATAAAGATGTGCATTTTGATTCTTTTTAATTTCTAATTTCATGTGTGTTAGAAGAGATTGATACGTTATCACTTATGTTGTTGAACGAGGTGTTGAAGGATGATACCTTTCTTCACAGTGAAGAATAGAACTCCTTGAGGATTCATGAAAGTTATTACGTGCCCAGGCATTGGAAAGAGAACTAGCCAATGTGCAGATTTTCTTTTAATATCTCAAAAGCTTGAGATACTAAGGGGTCATTTCTGAGGTAGAAGGTATAATTGTCGGAAAATGCAAGATTAATTTATTTTGTATTTGGTAGGAAGTATTGGTTAGTACCGAGATTATTCATACGATAATTTATTCCATGGTCATGGATAAGTTATCACATATTTATGGTGGGATATAACTAATTATGCGATGAATTATGCGTGGATAACTTGTTCCCAATCAAACAATCCCTACGACTTTTAAATCAACGATTATTTATTTGAAGTTCCATGTTTGATTATATGTCCTGATTTTCTTGAACAAGAAGTTTGAACTTTTTCGCAACTATCTCATAGCTTATACTAGGTTTTGGACCAATTGCGAACACTATATAGTGATGCTGCATATGCAAGTATAAGAGGGAGGAACACTTTCTATGAATTTAATGGTGAATCTTGATACTTAAAAATTGTAAATACAAGATAGAGCGCAAGAACAAAACAGTCATGTCTATATATAAATTATGAATTATATATTCATATGCATTATAGCACAAAATATTCCTCGAAAATTTCTTTTTTCATCTTAGCTAACCCTATGTTTGTAGGGTTGTTGATAAACCAATTAATTACGTTTGCTACTTACAACTTTAGCCAGAGACTGTTCGACATTTTTTTTGGCGGAAAAACTTCTTAAGAAATGTGAAAATTCTTTGGTCAGCCTTTGGGAATAAGTTTCCTAGATCAGTCACGCAACTTTTTCTATTTGATTTGTGGCAGACTAAATATCCAAAATTGTTGTCCGTCGGTTTTTGATTCATATAACCCCAATCATCTTATGATGGGAACTGTGAAAAGAAAAATGTGCCAACATATATATGGAGGACAGACCAGATTATACAACAGAAATATCCAACGTCAAGTTTTATGTAAGATCAAAAGGGCTCTTAATAAAGCTTTCCCAATTGTGGTCTGATCAACACTAGCAATACATTATGCTACAGTGGAGAGACTTAAAAATTAAATTTAACACAGATGGACGCTGCGTTGGTAATGATGGCAAAACAGGAATGGTGGAATAGCTAAAGAAGAATTCAAAAAAAAAAAAAAAAAAAATTTGCCTTTGCCAGTTCTATTCAACAATGATAATAACATGGTTGAAACTCTATAGGTCAAGTATGTCGCCAGATGGTTGAGGCAGAATGACATACAACACTGCCCCATTGAACTCGATTCACTAATTTTAGCAGATATGTTGCGAAGCAAATTAAAACAATCACTAACTTGAATCCTAGGGCCAGCATTAAAGATATTATCGAGTTGGTGAAACACTTGGAGAAGATCTTTGGAAATTTTTATAGTGAGGCAATGAGCTAAGGTATCTTATTTCTTGATAAAACATGCTACATCTAGACATAATCCGTTGCTGGTTAATAACATAAATCAGATGCAAAGAGTTGTTACAGAGATATGCAAAATAAATTTCTTTTGTAAGTTATGCTTTATGTCTCCTCTTTAGAGAATGTTTAGTTCCTCCGAATTAATATTCTCTGTTTTTTTTTTTTTTATGTGTATCAGGTGCCCTCTCTTTTTGTTCTCTCATAAAAATGTTTTACAATGACCCATGTAATCAGATATTCAAATGAAGACAGGAAGTAATGGTTAAAGTTGTTATCATAAGGAGGTCATAGGTTCAAATGTAAGGTGGGTTGCACACAGGTTCAAATGTAAGGTGAGAGGCATACAATAGACCCTATTTGTCCAGCCCTTCGCTGAACTCTATGCATAGTAAAACTTTAATGCACCAGACTGTCTATTTTAATGAATTTTTTTAAAATTAAATGTTCGAATGAATTCTCAATTTTTAACGGGATTTCTATTGGATGCATGCCAATGAAACCTTATAACAAGTCTATTGAAATTAGCTATGTATCAATAGAATTTCATCATCTATACATTAAACTACCAAAGAAACTAGCCCTTGCTCAACTCACAATTGTAGTGATTGACATGAGCTTTTGAGATCATATAGTGTATGTCAATAAATTTTTTTATTCAAAATCATGATCTTTGGAAGAGATTTTCTTCAAGTACTACCAATTGTCATAAAATTTTCAGCAAACTGTTGTTTCAAGTTTAGCGAAAACATATCTGTGGCCTTTAATGAAGAAAATAATTTTAAAAAGAAAAAATCTAAGAGTAAAGCAGACTTGTATTTCAGAGACTTCTTTGTGTTGGTAACGAAAAAAAAAATCAATAAAAGACAACATGATACTTCTTCCAATAAAAATTGTCAAACACAACAATGATTAAATTTTGCTGAATATAATACCAATAATTATTACGGAGAAAAATACCTAAACACTTTAGCACCTAATAGTTTCCACCACACAGGAATATTGTCAATCCATTATATTAATTATGTTTTCTCTTATTCTTTCCTTTCTCTCTATTCACATGTATGTACAATTATTATATCATTTATGTATATGCTTATGAGTTTACAAATATCAACAATAAATATAGTTATACTAATATTTTCTTGAACAAGTATGTTTTGAAAGAAAATGCAGTTTCATCATATTTAATAATTGAGATTTGACAATTATGTCATATATTTAAAAACAAAAATAGATCCATCTATTACCAAACATGTCTTTTCAAGAATTTATTGAAAAGTGTACTTTTATATATATATTTTTAAAACTTATTTGAATAATAT
Organism: Capsicum baccatum var. pendulum; assembly: GCA_030864225.1. Lineage (NCBI taxonomy): Eukaryota > Viridiplantae > Streptophyta > Magnoliopsida > Solanales > Solanaceae > Capsicum > Capsicum baccatum. The sequence goes on along the minus strand of CM061552.1, from coordinate 279,033,868 downwards.
TAATGTTATTTACAACTTATGTACATGACTAAACATACACGTGCAACGCACGTGTCGAGAGGCTAGTATATATATATATATAAACCAAGAACTATGGATAGATAAGATTTTAAGAGACATGTATCTTTTTATTTAGCTTAATGAACACACCTCATAGAAATATAAAATCATTAGAAGAAATTCAGAATAATTTGTATAGCTTATACTTAAAATATAAAAGACTAAATAATACTAAGGAAGATCCGAGAAGACTAGATAATCTAATCACCATAATATCCGATTTAGAGTGCGAATTGATAAAGCATCTTAGGTCTAGAAATAATAATAAATGAAAAGACATCCTTTTGCTAACGATATACGATTCAGATATTGACTTTTAAACAAAGAAATAAAAAAGAGGACAGACAAAGTAGCAGAAGAATTAGTTTTGAGTAACTATCTAGACTTATTAGCAACTCTAGAAACATCACAATCAGAATTTTTCAAAGAATATTTAATTGAAATAACATGGGATTTACATGGACTTAGAATCGACATAACATATTACAATAGAAGGATAAGTTGTCTAAAGAAACAGTGTGACCTAGTAGATATTCCTTTAGGATAAAATTAAGTAAAAATATATGAAAACGCATCCTTTTGCGAGACAAATACAAGGAGAATATAATCGATTCTATAAAGAAATAGGACTAAGAAATGAAATTTTGCAAAAAGAACAAATATTAATAAATCAAAAAAAAATATTAGAAGTTATAGAATTATCAGAAGCCATTATAATCTCAAACCTTATAACATTAGTAAATTGTGTAGACCGTATAAATTTGTTTAAATATAAATTAGAAAGTATTAGATATTGTACAGACTACAGAAATTATAGAATAAAGACCATTAGAAACCACTATATTAGCGAAATACCTTTAGGCTAATAAATAGTAGTGTAAAAATTGATAATTTAAAGAAACTAGAATATTTAGATCTAACAATCCAAGCTGAAAAGAAATACAAACGTTTAAAAGGCAGTTCTTTTATTAAGTATAATTTTAACAACGGAGAGCATATATTACATGAAGATAATCTATAACTAAATACTATTACAGACTTTATAATAAACCTAGGAAAAAAAGTTCAAAAAGAAAATACAAAAATATTAGAAACTCTAGAGCTATTAAAAGACCTGCAAAACAAACAAAAGAATTTGTTAAGTAAAATAGAATTAAATTTTGATTTCTTAAAGAACCAACAAGCAGAATTAGACAAAAAATTCAAAGTTTTAATTAATAAAGATAAGGGTAACCTAGAAAATCCTGAAATAAAGCTAGTATTACAAGAAGTATGAAAAGAAATTAACCAAATAAGACATATAATACTCTCATGAATAATATACTTCAAGATAAACTTTATTTAGCAATATTACAAAAGGCTGCACAAATTCAACCAAATTTCGAAGGATTATCAGATCATCAACCCCAAGGAAAAAACACTCTTTAATCATAAAACAAAATAATATTATAATTTTATTACTATTAGAATTTAATAAAAACATAAAATAAGAAAAACAAAGAGACAGTCAAGATAAAACTATAGACAAACTAATAGAGCAACTAAAAAAGTTAGAAATAACCTCTCAAAAAGAATTAAAAGAAGCTAAAATAACTAAACCAAAATCATGGACCTTTTTTCAGCATCCCCAAGCAGATCAAGACCGAGTTTTACCCAAGAAAGATTAACAACAAACATGTTATCAAGAATCATAAATAGACCCAAAATGAATTCAAAACAACAACTAGAAGAAATAGTAAACGTAGATAAAGATATACAACTTTTTCAACAAAACAAATTAAAATTATTAAGTGCTAAGACTTTATACAATGAAGGAATGTTTTCAATGGTACAATTATATAAACATTATAGGGAAGAGCAATTATGCGTAATTGAAAATGATAGTGCTAGTGTAAATTTAATAAGTCTACAATCTTTAAGACAAATTGAAAAATCAAACACGAGCCTCATGCATATGGGACTCATAGTAGTAGGATTAAAAGTCCTAACTAGAAAAAATCTAGGAACTACGGTATTAGTTATAATATATGATAATAGATGGACAGACTTGAAAAGATCCATAATAGGAATAATAGAAGTAGACATGCCGACAAATGGAGGACTTTTTTATTGTAGTCCAGATTATATGATAAATTCTTTAGAATTTAAAAAATATATAAAGAGAGGTATTCAGACTAAAGGATACGAGGAAATGAATAATGAAAATAATTTATTAATCTGTGGAGGATTTATAGAAAAACTTGTCACTAATAGTAGTATAAAATTTAATCTAAAGATAGATGATGTAGTAAGTATAATGAGCAATAAAGGAATTACATTAATGAAGCTTTTAAAAATAAATCCAGAAGAATATGTAGGATTAGAATGAAATTTAGAAAATTTTAGTAAGAAAGAAATATTAAAACCCACAGATCATTTAATGTATATTAATAAGAAAGGAGACACCTCAGTAAGATTTACAGATTATACATATACAAATGAAAGAGAAACTGAGAAAGAAATTGAAGAAAGTGAGAACACTAATTTTATGAATATAGAAATAATAGAAGAAGATGGTTTTGAAGTAAATAAGGCTATAATGAAAGCAGAAGTCCTATACGAAATAAATAGCAATAGCGTATTTAAATGCACATGTTGTAAATTAAAGAACTTAAAACTTGAAGAAATGAAAGAACAATTTATAAAATGTGAATTAAGCACGAATAATTATGGTTATACACGTAACAAGGAACAAAAAGGTGGAGACTCAGAATTGATTTATAGTAAAGACGAAAGTATAAAAGAATTTATGGAAAGTGCAGCAAGCACTGCAAGCACTTTCCAGAGAACAATCGGTATGCAAAGAGTACCAGTAACAACAGAAAATTTACTAAGATATAGAGTATTCAGAACAAACCCAGACATTCAAGCAGAACAAGACATAAAATCTAGAGGGAGAAGAATGCCAATAGAAGAACCCATTAGATTACAAGAAGATGGTAGTAAAGAAAAAATTTTAAATTTATCAGTTCATGACACTCAGGCATGGAATAATGTAATAGACATATGAAAAAATATAGTTAGAGCAGACTACATACAATATATACAGGGTAATCAAGAACCAGATGCAGAAATTATGTATAGATATTTAGAAACATTTCTAGGAGAAAGTACTAAAGAACTTTGGGAAGCTTATAAGACAATATTCCCACAAGACTTTCAAGAATTTGTAGAACTAGGCTCAAATCTATACAATTTTGTAAACAAAGTACATACTCTACTAACAGGAGAAGATCCCAATAGTGGATTAGTGGTATTGAAGCAAAAAACTCTAATAAATTTAGAACAACTAAGTATTAATAATTGGTCAAGGATTAAAGAATTTCTAAATGATTACTTTTATTATTGCACAATTAGTGGAAACTCATTTGATCAGACTTTAGAAGCTAGATTATTTAATGAATTACCAGGGGCTCTAGGAAGAGAGATAGAAGAAAAATGGTCCAAGAGAAAAGGAGTAATACAAAATCCAAACAACCCATAGTCAATAGGACAAAGAATACAACATGTAATGGATGTATTACAAGAAAAATATACAAATATACAGATACAAAAATAATTAAAAAGAAGTGATACAGATTTTTGTAAAAACATATATACTACACAACATTATGACCAAGATTATAAAAAGAAGAAATATAGAAAGGCATATAAAAAAGACTATCGCCCTAAGAAGAAATATTATATAAGAAAATCAACTGCAAAGAAGCCATGCCTAGATAAGAATAAACATGTAAGAAAATATAATACCAGTAGAACCTACAAAAATAAATTAGAATGTTTTACCTGCGGTAGCATAGAGCACTTAGCAAATACTTGTCCAAAAAGAATCAATAATAGATCTAAGAATGCACAATTAATAGAAGATGTAAATGAAAATTTAATAAATGTAGACGAATATATGTCAGATAATGAATGTATATACTCTATTAGATGTATGGAAGTCTTTGAAGAAAAAATAAATAAATCTGATCCTTCAGATTCTGGAGAAGAGGAATTTATAAATGAAATAGGATTAAAAAAGACAAACTCAGACTATTATGATTTAGTAAATTTGATAAAAGAATATGAACATGAATTTGAGGAAGGAAAAGGATTAGACAGTAATCGGTGTTGTTTTTGTAAGTGGTTTTCAAGTAAAAATAAAATGGTAAAATGTAGGAAATGTTACAAGGAAGGATGCATAAAATATATATAGAAGGCATCAAAAATCTTAGAAACTCCAAAATTAACCCGTAATTTAAATAAATTTTCGAACAAAGAACTAATAACTAGAACAACAGAAGACATAATATTAGAATTAGAAGAAAGACTAAGAAAATTAGAGATAAGAGTGTACAACAAAGAGATAATTAGAGAAGAAGATTTAGTAGAGGTAGAATTATTAAATATATTTTGTTGAAAATAATAAAGTTAAACAGAAAAAATTAATAAATTCACCATTTGAAGGAATGGTATGTAATGAAGAAAAGAAGATAAGTACAGTCAAAGTTTTAGCAAGAATAAAAATTCAAGATTATGAGTTCCAGACATTAGCTATAGTTGATTCCGGATGTACAAAAAGCATTTTAAATAGTAGAATTTTACCATCAAAATTAATTAAAAAATTGTCAAAACCTCAACTATCGATGCAAATGGATGGAACCTATACTACCTATACAGACTATATACCAAGAGCAAAGATAAATTTATTAATACTTGTGAAAAATTCTACCAACCATCATATACACTCAGTGAAATACTAGTTAGAGATTTAAACATAAAAGCAGACTTTATCTTAGGATTAGATTTTATGATGCAAATAATGGCGGATATCTTATTACGAAAAATTGAGTAATATTCGCTAGTAATATCATCACTCACCAGTGCAGACACAACCCCTGCTAACTAAATATCGTTTCCTTAAAGATAAGACAGAAGAATTAATCGAAAGCTCAAATGATCAAATAAAATTGGAAAAAACCCTAGAATGTGATAAAGGAGAAAATTGTACTTGTAATGATAAGATAACAATGTATGAAGAATTACAAGATTTATTAGTAGTAGAAGAAATAGAAAAAGACTATACTTTAATAGAAATGGATACAGAATTATACAATTTTAGGAAGGGTATACAATAGATAGGAATAATAAAAGATCAAAAAGACTTAGAAAAAATAATACAAATTCTAGAAGCTAGAGATAATCGGAGGAAAACCCCTTCAATATTGGGACTCCAATCAAATTACTTTCAAATCAAAAATAATTAATCCAGAATATAATATAAAAAACAGCATCTATAGAGGCTACAAATGAAGACCTTAAAGACTTTGAAATACAAATAAAAAAGCTATTAGAATTAGGAATAATTAGAAGATCTACATCAAGACATTGGTCAACAACTTTCATCGTAAGAAACCATAGTGAAATAATAAGAGGAAAAGCTAAAATGGTAACAAATTACAAAAGATTAAATGATAATATTGTAATGGATGGGTATAAGTTACCAGACAAAACAGAATTAATAAATAGAATACAAGGAAGAAAAGTATTTAGTAAATTTGATTGTAAATCTAGATATTGACAGATTAAAATGCATGAAGATAGTATAGAATGAATAGCTTTCACATGTCCAGAAGGACATTTTGAATAGTTGGTCATGCCTTTCGGATTAAAGACGGTTCCTCCAATTTTTTAAAGAAAAACAGATAGTGTTTTTGGAGACTATAAAAAATTTGTATTAGTTTATGTAGATGATATTCTAGTTTTTAGTAATAATATGAGCGAACATTTAGGACATTTACAACAAGTTTTTAAATTATTTGTAGATAATGAAATAATAATAAGTAGAAAGAAAATGAATTATATAGAAATAGTATTAATTTTTTAGGAGTAGTTATTGGAGATGGTAGAGTAAAATTACAACCACACATAGTTAAAAAAGTCTTTAAAATGTCAGATAGATTAGATAAGACTAAAGATTTACAAATTTTTTTTGGACTTTTAAATTCTGCTAAAGTTTTTATTAAAGACTTAGGTAAAGTAGCAGGACCATTATATTATAAAACAGGATCAACAGGCCAAAAAATCTTTAATACTGAAGACATAAAACTAGTCCAACAACTTAAAAGCATGATACAAAATATCCCAGACTTAACGTTACCATTAGAAATGGATTATTTAATAGTTGAGACAGGCGGATGCCTTCAAGGATGCGGAGCAGTATTAAAAGCGAAGCCTAACAAATATATTGACAAAAAGGATGAGAAAATATGTGCTTATTCAAGTGGAAAATATAAAGAAAAGGGTAAAATAAATAGCATAGATGCAGAGACACTAGCAGTAATTTACGATTTGAATAGTTTTAAACTTTATATATTAAATAAACCAGAAATACTAGTAAGAACAGACTGTGAAGACATAGTAAAATTCTATCAGAAAATAAAAGAGAAGAATAGTAGTAAAAGGAGGTGGCTAAATTTCCTAGATGCCACTTCAATTTATAATATTATTCTAGAACATATTAAAGGTAAAGATAATAACCTAGCAGATCAGCTAAGTAGACTAATAAAAGAAGACAACTAACATTTTTTGTTTCAGTATGTATACAGGAAAAAACAAAGGAAAGACGGAGGTCTCATCCTCTCAAAACTACTTAAATAAATTACTAAGCAACACTCGTTACAGGCCACTAACAATGGTAGAACATCCGAAATTAGAAAGACTGATCTTCGGGCCTCATAATATAGCCAGTTATGAGCCATCCAATCTAACTTTCAAATTGAAACTAGATGTAAGGATGGACAAACGACAGATTTACCTGATCGACAACTTATGGATATCCTACAAAAAGACACCAAAAGACATTAGATACTTTATTTCAGTCCTGAATGTTTTAAGTTATTATTTTACTGAGAAAAATAGCACTAACAAATTTAAATTTTATGTTGTTCTTAGGAGAAAGACACAAGGAGTATTTCGAACATGGACAGAGGTAATGGATTCTGTAAAAGACTATATAACCCCTCTCTATAAAGGCTTTGATGATTTAACAGAGGCTTTAGATTATGCTCGTATAAATTTAGAGCTAAATTATTTTATTACCCCAGCTTTAAGACCAGAAACGCAAAAAATTCTTCAATATAATATTAAAAAAGACACAGAAAAAATTATATTTTGTGATCATTGTTCCTCTATGACTGAAGTTTTCAAAAGACTAAATCACGGCAATGAAATTTTAAGACAAGATAATGAAAACCTTGTAAATGAAAAAGGACAAATGTTAGAACATATAAAGTATTTTACAAGATCGTATAAAAAATCTTCATTTTGAACTTTTACAACAGACTCAGTCAATTTATGAGACTCAGAAAATTCTAAAGAATTCTCCATCTTCTTCAAAAATGGAAAAACCCACTTTATTAGGTAAAGATACAGCTAGTCCAGCTCAAACGGTAGCTGGTAAAGACTTATCAAATCCGTTAATGGGTATGCATTCCCCAACGAATGTAGAAAGACCTACTGTATCGGGTAATGCTACAACTAGTCCGGATCAAACGATGGCGAATAAAGACTTATCAAATTCATTGACGGCTGACACTTTGCCAAAAAGTGTAGGGAGAATTCTCCCAGCCAATTTCAAGAACACAGGTACTTAGACCACAGAAGAAAGAAGTCCTTCTCAAATTAAGAAAGGTTTCTTCTTGAGAAAAAAGAAAAAAGAAAAAAGAAATATAGAAAAAATAGTAGTAGACTCTATAAAAAAATTATTGGCAGAACAACTGCCCAAAGAAATAACAATGAATTCAGAACCGCCAGAGCCAAGACCTAGAATTTCCTTAATTCCAAGAGAAGAGACAAGATCACCCAGAATAGGAACAAGACTGGGACTATCAGACGGAGATAGTGACGAGCATGAACGAGACTATAACTCAGTCATGAACCAATTTGCACAAGACCCAAATGCCGATGAAGATTCAGGAATGGAGTTTAATTTAGAAGCATTACACAATCTGGATACGTAAGCAATGACAATATCCACAAAATACAAAATTACAGACGTATGCAATGATGTAGCAGATAAATAAATAGACGAATAAAGTAAAGACATAGCCATGTGATCGTGGGCCCCACCCAAGTTGCCAAAAGTCTTGCTAAAGTCTTATTATTATTAAAGGATTTGAAATCCATAAAGTATATTTGAAGTCCATAAATGCCTATAAATACCCTCTTTGGAAGACTTAAACATAAGTAGCTAGAGAGAAAAAATCAAGAGTGAGAAAGTTCTTAGTTCTTTATTTTTCGGTAGCTGTTAAGTTTTCAGGGGACTCCCGAAAAGGAAACCTCACTTCTTCCTTAAAACATGTAAGTAGTCGTTACATAGATTTTTGTATTTTTCTCCCAAGTTTGTAAATTATGTTTGAATTAATCAAGTTTATATTTTATTTTAGTTGTGTTTTTAATATTATAAGATCTGGATCGCCGGCGATTTACCGCCAGTTTTCCGATCTTGTAAAATTCATTACTTATTAATACATATTTAATTATTAGTAGATGTGTACATATTTAATTATTAGTAGATGTGTCTTTAATATTATAAGATCTGGATCGCCGGCGGTTCACCGCCAGTTTTTTAGTCTTCTAAAATTAGTAAATTACTTATAAACATACCCTCAGTATATGGTTATTCTCTCAGTGTTTTAAGCAATAACTATGGGTTAATCTGTAAATTCCTAGGGATTTGAAAAGTACGCAAAAATTTTTAAAAGGATTGTTGTTGCTCTCCCGGGGTGTGATTAAAGAAGATATTGCTAAAATACCTAAAACTGAAGAGAAAGAGATGAACAGGGTATAAATTAAAAAAAATTAAAAAATACAAAAATATTTTATTTTTGGGAGAAAATATACTTTGATCTTTATGACTTGTACACTTACATTGGACTAAGGACCACGAAGGAGAGAGTACTGAGTAAGATTTTACACCATATAAAAACACATCCACATTAACTCTGATTTATTTTCTCATAACGACTTAGCTGCTTTAATTACTTTGCTTAACTTGTTTATTTACTTTGCTTATAACATATACTAAAACCTGCTTATTAATTATTTGCTTTGTTTATATATATATATATGGTTCCTCAAAGTTTCACCAAAATTGATTTGCTTATACAAATACAAAAATATTAGATTTGTTGAATGTAATGTGGTACAGATTTTGATTGTTATGTTTGATGATAGCTTTGTTCAAAAGGGGAATAAGAAACAAGGAAAGCATGGCTATTAAAAATGGGTGTCAGACATGGCAGAAGGAAAAGGATTGTTGTTAAAAAGGGGTGTCGGACGTGGCAACTTAAAAAAAGGAATAAGGAATAAGGATGGCTGGAGAAGAAGATGGGGGAGGGGGGGAGGGGAGGGAGAGGGGAGGGACCTGTTTTTATTTTAATTTTTTTAAAAATTTTATTATTATTAAAAATAATTATTGGATCTTAATGCCACGTATTTTTTTTCTTATTGGTCATTTTTGCCACATCATGCTAGTGTGTTACACACACTCTATACCTTTTGTTGATCGTGTAAAAAAAACTAGATGGATCAAATTTCAGGTGGGTTAGAGTCCTGATAGGTACAAACCTTAGTTGGAGGTCTAAGTGAATTTTTGGGACAACTTTAAGTGGTTGTCGATGATGTAAGCCAAAAATATAAAGCATGATTTACATATATACATTGTGTGTGTATAGATCTTGTATCAGATTCAAAAAAAAAAAAGGGATGTAACAATAATGAGGGAAAAAGAAAGAAGAAATATTTGACACTAGCATATATATATATATATGTGTGTGCGCGCGCGCGCGAAGCACATTAGAAAAGTGATTTGAACTTTTTGTCCTTCATTAAAACATTCTGCAATAGACAAAATCGTCTTTTCATCCCTTTTCTTTAATTTATAATATAAATATTGACCGTAATAAATATATAAAATATTAAATGGTGAAAATCTTCTTTCACTTATAGTTAGTTGAATTCTAAATTTATGGTAATATTTTGTTGGATATTTTGTTATCAACGTGATTTTGATTTTTTTCTGAGAATATTTTTTAAGTTTATGGTAACAATTTTTTTTCCATGTTTATTGGTACACGTTGGGTACGTCACTTCTCAAAAAAAGGTTGTTATTTCGTTTGTGTTGTATAGGACTTTTTGAAAAAAAAAAAACTTTTCCCAAAAATATAGGACTTGGTTAATATAAATTCCACTTTAAAAATTTACTCACGGCTGGACAACCCAGTTGTCAATAATTCATATTGCTATGGAACTCATCCAAATAGTAATTATATAATTTTTAATTTTTTTTCTGTCAAATATCTATCATCCTAAAGTGATGGTCTTTTAATGCTTCTTTATTTTTCTTCTAAATTGTAATTGTGTTTTTTTTTTTTTTTTTATAGATATCACTTAATTATTCTTGTAATGTTTCATCTTTTAATGGATTCAGTATGCAATAAGAGTTGTCTTGGTTTTGATTCTATTTATTTTAAGCTTATACTTTTTAATGAATTGATATTATTTTCTTTTTCTTTTATCATTAGCAGGTTACATATATATGAAGAATTGGAGACATTAATTTAGGTATCAATGACTATATAATTGGTAACTTGTAGCTTTCAAGAATAGGACTTAATATGTTTAGGACTTAATAGGACTATATAATTTAGGTGTTTCTTTGTCTTAATATGTTTTTCTGTTTGGAATAGAACTACCGGAAGGTGCCATGTTACTGGAGCTTAACTTAGCATGATTCAGATTGTAGCACGATTTCTTCTATATATACACATATAAGGGCATAAGATAATTTGTTATAATAGAACTCGTAGATTATTAATATGTGGATTGATTATTCATGATCAGTATTATGCTAACATTTATATTTATTATCATTATCTATTATTGCTTTTAATTTTAAAGACTCAAGTACATCACATATTGAAGAATCTTAACGTTGTGCCAAGTCATATGTTGCTACAAAGGGAGCTGCCTCAGAGGTTTATGATTAATGAGTTTTTGTACTTAATTGAAAGTAGAAGAAAAAAGGTGAGTTGTTCTTTTTTTCTTCTCATATCAAAGAATTATTAATATGTAGATTTTTTGTTCTTATGAGCATGAGATCTTATCTTTTCTCATATTTTATATTTATTTTGCATAGAATTTTTTTTATGAAAAGCGAAATTGAGATGGTTTAGACATGTGAAAAAGAAAATGCATAGATGTCTTAATATGGAGATATTAAAGATTGGTGGTGGATAATTTTATGAGAGGTAAAGTTAGACCTAAAAGGTATTGGAGAGAGTTGATTAGACAATAAGTTAGTATAAACAAAATTCATAGTAATTAGTATTCCAATTTTGGATCATGAATGAAAAAAAAAAAGACCCAAAGAAGGAAAATTCCGTGAAATTAAAATTCTTCAAGGTTTAGGAGTTTTTATTACCATATCACATTAAGTAATTTTATGCACTTTGAGCTCTTTTTATTAGGGAAAAAAAATTATTTTTACTAAGTTGAATAATATACAAACTCCAAATATTTAGGAATCCACTAATGTAAATTCAGTACGTATAATATTAAATTAGAGTGAAAAGCGGACTCAGCTTGCCTTTATTGTCTTTTTCATTAATTATAATCTTTATATAAAATAAAAGGTGTAATTATAATTTACGCACTATTTTTTGTTATATTTACTATTTATCTATAATCTATAATATATTAAAAGTGTGAAGATCCTTCAAAAAGTGATTTGAATTTTTTGCCCTTCATTAAAAGACACTTACAAAACTGTCTTTTCACTATTTTCTTCAATTTATTATTTAATTATTATTTATTAATCAGACTCCTAAAATATATGAGAATCCTACAATATATGAAAAGAGAATCAATTAATACTTTTCTTTGTACTGATCCATTAAAAAAATACTTCTAAAATACGATAGAAAAATACTCCATAAAAATTTCTATATATTGACTTATTGTATTATTTTTTCTACACAAACTTTTCAATTAATTCCTTCCAATAATTTAGCCTCGAAGAATTTTCAAATTTCAAATGAAGACCAGCACCACTAATGTGCTTAAGCTAGATTTGCGCGGTGAAGAACATGCTAGAAAGGTTGAACAATCCATTCGTCAATTTAAAGGTAATTCATTTTAATTAATTAAACGTCATTATGTGTAGATTAGTTAACAAGAAAATTTTGGTAAAGATTAGGTTTAATCAAAAATGAATGTCGATCGGCTTAACAAATTTTTTGGTAAAGGTTAGTTTTAATTAAATAAATTCTCTAAAAAATGTTGAATTTAATTATTGTATTTATTTTTATTATTTAAACAAATATCCTATTTAGTGTAATATTTAAATTCAATAAAGTGAGATACACGCGCGAGACGCGTAGACCTAAACTAGTATTTAAAAAGGTAAAACACAAATTATGTAAGAAAGTTACCAGGCTTAACTTTGAAATTATTCGACATCATGCTATAATAGTACTGACAATAGTTTATTTTCGTTAGATAGTTTATATTAAAATTGTAAATAAGCTTGAACGTATTTGCCTATGTAAAGTTTTTAAAAGAGGATGAATGTTTAATCTTAAATTCTTATTCTCGACTTTAAAACATGTATACTCTAAAATTCATAACTAGAATATTAACAAAAATTACTTAATACCATATACAGACTTAATTTTTTTTGGGCAAACAATTAAATATTTAAAATTTGGGATGAATTAACATCACAAATTTAAATCTCTAATCTATATCTATATTTATATTATATTATTTGAAACTTCTGATGGTAAAATATATATGTGCTTGCAATAAAATATTTGTTATGTTTACATTATTATATTAAAGTGTGAAGGATTTTTGAAAAGTGATTTGAATTTTTTGCACTTTATTAAAAACTTTCGCAATAGACAAAATCATCTAATTTTAAATAATCAAAGGTTACACGTGCGACGCACGTGTGGTTATATATAATAATAATAATAATAATAATAATAATAATAATAATAATAATAATAATAATAATAATAATAATAATAATAATAATAATAATAATAATAAGTGGCAATAAGCAGGCATGTCGCTTGCTTCAGCTGCTTCAATTGTAATTTTACTATATTACCCCTAATTAATTACTATAAGTTATTTAAGTATTAAAAATTTTGTAATAATCGATGTGCCTACTTGTATTGCCTGCTTCGGTTGCTTCAATTGTAATTTTATTATATTACCCCAAATTAATTACTATAGGCTATTTAAGTATTTAAAAAATTATAATAATTAATAAAAAACATAAAATTGACAAAAAATAATAAATTAACTTTTGATTTTTTAAATTAACTTGATGCCTTATATTATGCCTATTACCACCTTTTTCACAACTATTTTTTATAGTAATTTTATTATTTCTAATTAGTTATTATAAGTCATTTAAGACATGAGTTCTCCGCTGCTTCAATCGTCATTTTATTATATCACCCCTAATTAATTATTATGATCGCATTAGAAAATTAATAATATTTCATAAAATAGACACAAAACGATATGTTAACATAAAACATTTGATTGACTATTGAAATTATATTACTGCCACATAAGTTAACTTTTGAAATTATATCAGTGTCACTTAAATTGAAATAGAATAAATAGTATTATAAATCACAATAATTAAAAATTAAAATTATTTTAATAATTAATTATCTAAATTACATTTGTATCACATAAATTGAGATTAAAAAAATAACATATATTCGAAGGTCTAGTATATATATAGCACGGACCCTTTAATGTCTAGTATATATATATATATATATACATGCGAATGGTTTCTAAAAGTTTCACCAAAATCGATTTGCTTATACAAATACAAAAATATTGAATTTGTTGTATGTATTGTGGTACAGATTTTGATTGTTACGTTCTCATTTCAACAATAAATAGCATAGGAAAGAGATAAGTGAGAAGAAAAATGTAAAAGTCATTGTAGATGCTGATGAAATATTGTGAGCACCCACTGTATATACATTTCCAGAGGTTTCATCTTTGACCTTAATGTTCGAAGAGCCTGAAAATTAACCAGCAAAACCATGAACATTGCATACACTAATGATTCTAACATGAATTTCTCAAATATCTTTTATCCTTTTCTTAATACTTTGTTCAACAAATAAAATTTATTGAGTACACTAGAGAAGAAATAAAAATTCATCCAAATAAGTGTGAAGGTATGTGTACTTACAGTCATATTGAGTCCAACCAATGGTCTTTTTTTCAAGATCATACTGAAAAAGATTATTTGATAAAAGCATATCTGCATAAAAAAAATTCACAAGTTATGCCACCAACATGTCTAGTAATTATGATAAGCTGCATATTTGATACATAATTCCTGTGCAGCTGAGCCGTGCTACTTTTACAAAAGAATGGAGGAATACTTACAATTATAATTAAAAAAGAATAAAATGTTAATAGTAAAATTTATAATTGAATTAATTTTTTTCCAGGCCTGGAAAGAATATCTCTGACTACTAATCTGCCTTGCAACATTACTCTTCAAAGGCTACAACATTTATTTCAAGCAAATCCTATTCAAATGAAAAAAACTATTGACACAAGGTTGAGTTTCATTAAATTCTTAACATAGTCAAAATTATTACTAGTATTCTTTTCTTATTTTAGCCAAGTTAAACTTGTAAGAAAATTTGAGTGGTTATTTATGTGAGGTAAAAAATTACGTGATTTCACTATCGTTCGCCTCATATTTATTTTCTTTTTAGAATCATTTGAGCTTAAATGTTAAGAAATACATTCATGTTTCATATTTTGTTTATGTAATAATATCTTGAGGTATTTGGAGCTTAAATAAGAAAAAAAAGCACCAAAGAAACAAAAGAAATTAAGGGATGATGAACGTTGCAACGCAACACAAAATGAGTGAAAAAGGCCAAAGAAGTGAAGCCTTGCGCCAATGCTGCAAAGCAAGAAATGCGGATTTGGAATGTTGACAGTGACGCTAGTGGGGACTTCACCTAACCCAATTTTGATTAGTTTTTGAAATTCCAAGGTATCTTAACCTCTAGAAATACCCCCATCACACGTTTCCTATGATAGACATTTGATTTGGGGAAGTCAAAGGCTAGGAAAAATCTTAAAACAAGGTCTAGTTTTATTCTTTTATTTTATTTTTGACTTTGCAGTTGTAAACTCATGAAATCTCTTTTAAAATTTATGAATAGCTAAACTTTTAAATTCCTAGCGGTGTAGTTAAATATGAGAATTGTGGCTTGAATATCATATTATCTATTTCAATTTTTATTTATTGAGTTGCTTATTCTTTTCTTGATTTCAATTATTTGTTTGTTTATCACCTTAAAAATACTATCTAGGACTTATTTGTTGGACTTGAAAAAAGAATCGACAAATGTAAAAAGAAAAAATGAGTCTAGTTCATGAACCTTATAGAGAAAGGGAATTGTTTCATCACTGAGCATAGAAATATATCCTATGACCTAATTTAGTTAATATAGACAACATCCCTATGTAGTTCACTATTAACTGATGACGATCAAAGAAATATAGACGTTAAGGATAGTCAAGTAAGCTTAGAGTTGTTGGAAAACATTCAACATAACTAAAATTAACCTGCAATTATTAACTCAGAAAATCAAACTAGGTGTATGATTAGATAGCTCAACTGGAACAATTAAAATATCATAACCCTAGATCTTTTTCCTCCTCTGAATCACTACACACAAATTCTCTGATTTATTTAGAATTGTTATATTTTAACTTATTAAAACTCAAAACACTCAATTACTTTTTACCTTTCGAATAGCTAAAATATGAATTTAGAATAGAACTTCATTTTGTCAAATCTCTGGGGGTACAATATATAGACTACATTCTTTATTAATTATTCGATCACGTACACTTGCGTGTGAAAGGACGCAACAGTTCGGGTCAAAGTAGAAGCGGGGTAAAGTGATACCTCCTAGTAGATAAGTGGCATCGTCATCTTTCATTACGTCCCCTCCGTCCTGCCAACTGAAACACCATTCATTTTTCTGCAAAATTGAAACAGAGGAAACCGAGATAATGATTAATGTCATCTAAGCTTCAAAAAAATACCCTTGCAGACTAATAGAAAAACTTGTCAACATTCAATTAGGATCTACCCCATCCTAGTTTTCGTACAGAAAACTCAAAACAAATAAGATAGAAATAAACCGCCAAGTAAGGAAAATCACAATGGTTAGACAAATACATGCAGAGAATGAACGTAGTAAGAAAAATTCATAACGTTTAGACAAACACATGCAGATATATATTGCCGGAGGTCAGCACACTAATGATTCAAGTGTGCCTTTATTGCATCTTGGTATTTTGTTTATTATGTTCATGCTTATATGGATAAATTACACAAACCCCCAAACTTGAGGATCCTTATTACATAAAATCTCTAACTTTTAAAAGAATTATATAAAATTCTAGATCTGTAGATTTGCGCTTAATACATATCAGTCGCCTCCCACAGATATATACATCTAATACGTATACATATCAGTCGCCTCCCACAACCACAAACTACTCCACCTTTGTCGCCCCAAATCGTGGGACACAATATTTCAAAATGTTTCAATATCTTTGGCGTTTCCCACTAGCTCACTTTGTGTAAGTTATCCTATTTTTAAAGTATAAAAGGGGAGTACATGTAAATCCAAGCAATCGAGTAGAAACAATATAATCCGTCCCTCACCTCCCTCACTCTCACCACACAATATTTACAAAAACAAAATCATGTGATTATCTTTTTTCTTCATTTTCTTGGATATAGGTAAAAAGTAATGTAATCAAATAGAGAGAGAGAATGCATAGATAGATTACAGTTTCAAAGAGATAATCATGGGGATAGGCTGTCAAAGAAAGATTTCCCTTAAACTTAAATGTTACAGCTGGGAAACCGTCATCAATCCTGCACCAGCGGATCAGTCAAAAATTAGCTAGGTTGATCAAAGTGGAAATAAATTTTGAAAGTGATCTACGTGAATTATCAGAAGCTTGCTTACTTTCCGCTGTACTTAAAGCAGTCGTGAACACCTTCAAACTGATGAATCTTCAACTCTGGTTGCTTTTCCCTAAGCTATAGGGGCACAGAATTAAAAAAAATGCAAGCAGTAAGGGAGAAAGAACCATGTATATATCCAATGCGCACCAACTTCACAGAATGAAATAAATGTACTTAATTAGTACTTTCTAGTTAGCTGAGTTTACCTTGTCAATGAGAGCCTTATAGACCTTGCTTGGAATATATGATAAGGTTGTTCCACTATCAAGTATCGCTACTTGACTGGACTTCGACTCAGATTTGTAAGTCGGAATGTTTAGAACTTGACCCCCGACCTCAATATGGTCGAGAGGTAAAGTGTAGTGTGACCTAAACAGGAGATAAGCATTTCAGATGCGTTACTGCTTGTGTAACCAAGTATAAAAACAATTCTACTTTTCTTGTCCAAATAGATATATCGACAACTCTTGTTGCTCTTTTAACCACCCACTTGCAGCAATTGCCATCTTTGATGTTATCTCCATTAGATGTGAATAACAGTCAAATCACATTTACAATGTCCCCTTCCCGCATTTCCCGCACTTTGAGAGCATGACTACTATATTACTGTATTGTAGTTATAGATATACTCTCTCCGTTAAAAAAAATAATGATCTACTTTCCTTTTTAATCTGTTTAAAAAGGAGTCATTTCTCTTTTTGCCAATACTTCAATTTCACTTCCACATGACATGTTTAAGGCCATAAAATTAAAGGGCATTTTGATACATTTCACGTAACTTTAATTTAAAACTACAAGATTCAAAAGTTTTTTTATTTTCTAAACCTCATGTCAAGTCAAACTAGATCATTCTTTGTGAAATGAAAGAAGTGTAAATAAAAAGTTTTAGCATAATTTATCTGAGAGTTATTGACCAAACAGAGGACTGAGGAGCATATGCTGTGACCATTGAACAATGGAAAGAGAAAAACTAAGACTATGTAGTGAACATTTAGGTTGTTGCTATTCTTGAAAAAGAACTTCGATCACCAAAAAGTCATATGTGAGGCAAACTGGCAAAGGTGGCTGAGTGATATTCAGTGGAATGTGCAGAAGAGGAAAAAAGAGAATTTGAGTTGCACAACAATGTTTGCTACGAATTATTTTCTGTCTACATGCATTACTGAGTAAAGTACGTACTTGTTTGAGAGTAATGGGACTGAGTTTACATGTGGCTCAACTACTTGTCCAATAGCAAATATGCCGCCTCCTTTAACTCCGTCGAGGCAATGTGCAAACTTTTTTTTCACAGTTCCAGAAGCAGCTAACTGTGAGATGAGGGACGAGTTTAATGATCCAAAACCAATTATCCCGTCAACTGCACTTTTAGATGAACCGGCAAGATCTCCAGATTGTTTAGACGCGCACCTATCTCGGATCAAAAACAAGTCACAAGATGAAGTATTTGTGTAGCGGGGGAATTCCAACATATATATATATATATATAAGGACTCAGGAGGTCTTACCCGAATGCTATGTTTCCCTGGAGGGGTGATGTTTTATAGTCTCCGGACACTTGATCTAAATTAACCCTATCCTTTACAAAGTTTCCTGCAACTTTGGTGCCATCTGCATATTTTACCTCAAATTCGCATGGCTTTCCCACCTTGCACTCTGAAGATTCTCCTTCGAACATAGCAGCACAAACATCTTGCTCACAGGTAATAGATTTCCCACTTGTTGACGCTTGTATGTTATATTGTGTCAGCTCTATCTATTATTCAAGAAAAAGTTCAAATAGCTATTCAGTATACATTGTTCTTTCTGAAAGCAAAGTATATTGGAAGAATAAAGGATCATATATATATATACACACACACATATACCCCTAGAGTGGTTTTTGTAGAACAATTGTTACAGCCCGCACAGTTTACCCAAAAAAGGTCACTTCCTGTATCGACCTGAACGTGATAGTCCTTGGAAGGTGTCCCAATTGAAATCCTAGCGAAATACAATCTGCATTCCCATATTGTATGACAAAAATAAATAATCACAAGAAAAAAATGCATACAAGATTCAAAGATTTTATTCTTTTCAATACAAACATAGCATTTTGTTTTCCAACATGAAAAAAAAGGAACGTAACTAACCCTGAACCAGTGGGATTGCCGTTGCCACCCAATTGGAAGTCCGCTGGGGCGAGCATTCTGCCATGACGACGGACGTCGTGCGCTTTGAGCTCCTTCAAAACAGCCCTTCCACGCCCACCAAATTTGTGTTCCACATTGAACACCACATTTCCCCCCACCACATGAACCAACAAAACCGACAAAAGAATAAAACACCCTTTTTTCCTCAGATTCATTATCTTGAACATTATATACAAATGCTAAAACTGCATACGTGTATATATATATATATCAAAAAAGTCTTTGTATGCTTCTGCATATAATGTATGAATGAATCTTTAGAGCGTAGGGATTAATTTCTTTATTCTTAAGTTGGTATATTTTCTTATTCTTTTGTGTGTGTGTGTGTGTAGGGTGGGGGGTGGGGGGGGAGGGGGAAACAAGGGAAAATGGAAGGCGGGAGAGGGGAAAAACTAACGAGAGACACACAGAGAAATCAGCAAGGAAATGACAAGTGGAGTGTTCAGATACCTTGTAGTTCCCCTAAATTTTTCTTGGAAATTTTCAAATGTCTTCTCTTGGTCTATACTTTATACCAATACCATGTCCTTCTCTCTCTCACCACAGAAATGGAGGGAAGGTGTAATAGAGGGGAGCCAAATCCAAATGTGTATACGCACTGCTCGGGGAGTTGTTGTCATGTTGTTGGCTTTTAATTCTTTTCTTAAGAAAACATTAAAAATAAAAAAAATCAAGTCAATTCCACATGTACTTCTCACATTCCACGCATGTACACTCACATGCATGTGGTCATAGGAGGTTTGACATGACTCCTATCTCGTTTGTTAGCATTCAAAAAATTTGCATAGGAATAAGGCCAAGTCATTTCTTGTTTCTCCCCTCTTTACAAAGGTTTCACAGGTTTATCTATCCTGAATTAGATCTACTAAGATGAAGAATTAGAGTAAGTAGTAGAAAACCTCCTAATAATCCTTGTTTTCTTAAAAGTTCCTGCTATGATTATACAATGGTCGGCTTAAACATATTGGTGACCTAGATAAAAGTTAAATTCAAGGCATTGAACTCAAAATAAACATATTATATATAAATATATATTTGAAATCTATTTTCTAGCTTTTTGAGATTCAAAGTCACTAATAATTTTAACAATTGATTTCTTCTAATAATAGTATTTTTCAATAGATAATATAACTAACCCACTTAATCTTTCTCGAGGCATTTTTTATTTTAAATAAGATTTTATCATCCTGATTTTAAAAAAAAAAATTCTGTTTGTTGAGAAGACTGTTACAATTTTTTTAATATTATTCTATAAGTAATATAAGCATTTCGAAATGAGTCAAATCTTTTAATTTGACTGAATATCTCAAATAAATAGAGAAGGAAGTAAGGAATAAAGACAGAGAAAAAGTAAAATCTAAGAAAAGTATCTCAAATAAATAGAGAAGGAAGTAAGGAATAAAGAGAGAGAAAAAGTAAAATCTAAGAAAAGTGAGGTTTAAAAAAGTGGTGACTTGAAAACTGAACAAAAATTACACATTTTTATCTTTTAAGCTAGTGAACTACCTATTTGTTTCTCATCTAAAAATATTGCTTCTCTTTTATTTGAAAAACATACTATTTTTTTTTAAAACAATTTTTTGATGAGACCCGTGAGCCTCTTTTATTATATAGAAATTCAAAACTATACAAGCAAATGAAGCAGGTCCAACTGGAAACCCGATCCAAAATAGAAAGGAACAAAAGCCAGAAAGCTAATCTAAAAAGCAAGAAAAAACAAAAGAACAGAGGAAAGTAAAGTTTAGTTGTTGTCTCGAAGCTTCCATGGCTTGTTGAGCTTCTCTTCTTCAATGCCCAGGTAATGAAACTCCAATGCGAAGATGTTGGCCTGATGCTTCAAGGTGAGTGTATCGATTCAACTCGCCAATATAATTTGTATAGTTGCAAACCAAAACTAGCTTAGAGCCAAACAAACCCTTTCCTTGGTCTGAGTTTTTACTATTAACATTCTACGCCTTTTTGGGTAGGTTCCACATCAAGACATCCGAATAAGCTCTAACCTGATGTTATGGTAATCGATCCCAAACATGAAAATTTCTTCAAAGTATAGATTTATACAGTCAAATCTATCAACTCAAGGTAAGGTTCCTGCCAGATCTGTACTAGATTCACAACTTTGAGATACTTTCGATGTTGGTCTATTCAACTAAACTTTTCTCCGTCGTTTAAGTAGGTTGACCCTCACAAAGAAGTTAATACCACTGTCTAACTTCAGGAGATGGAAATTCAGTCAAATAGGTTAGTATATAACTTACATATTCTAGTTCATTTGTATTGTGAACCTTGTTTTATGTATTGTAACAACCTGTCAAAGGCCTCTTATCTTTAGATTCCAGCCGCGTGATTTGTATGACTTGCATTCCTATGCATTGTGTCGTTTACCTTCTGAAAACATAGCCTTGAAACTCTTTGCTTATCTATGTTTAATAGATTTCTTGCTCTAATGGGTAGATTTGCAAAATGAGTATAGTTTATCGAACATGCAAAATGGGAAACAATGTTAACTAAAATATCTGCCACTTGGTTCCCAATAGTAATCCCTTCCGTTTCCTTCTATTCTTGAATCCTTATCATTTCCGTACTAATATTCCATGGAATCTTTCAATCATTTTCAATGATCCTTTTCATTGCCAAAGAATCAGTTTCCACCACTAAAGACAAATAGTTTTGAGGCAAAATTCTGTGCCCTGTTCAATTGCTTTAGCTTCAACATAGAGGCTTGTTGCATTGGAGATGCTATTAGTACTAGCATGAATACATTTCAAATGTGTCATTCCTGCCGCAAAAGGCCCATGATGCAAAACCAGAGTTTCCTTTTGAGGAGCCATCTGTGTTGCATTTAACAAAACCTTTAGGTGGAAATTGCCAATTAATAGGCTGACAGAATATATGAGATTAAAGATCTTTAAAATATTGCACAATAAGAATTTAGGCATTGGGAATTTTGGATAGCCAAGGATACATCACCACAGAATATTGGCGCCGATTAAGATCAATATCATAGAAGTCCCTAGCGGTAGACATTACCTCCATGTACCAAATTGTTTCTCCATCTTCAAATGTGCCACACTAGAGAAGAAATAAAATTCATCCAACTAAGTGTGAAGATATGTGTACTCACAGTCATATTGAGTCCAACCAATGGTCATTTTTTCAAGATCATACAGAAAAAGTTTGTTTGATAACATTATATCTGCATAAAAAATTTCACAAGTCATGCCACCAACATGTCTAGCAATTATGACAAGCTGCATATTTGATACATAATTCCTGTTCAGCTGAGCCGTACTACTTTCACAAATGAATGGAGGAATACTTACAATTATAATTACAAAAGAAGAAAATGTTAATAATAAAATTTATAATTGAATTTAATTTTTTTCCAGGTTTGGAAAGAATATCTCTGACTACTAAACTGCCTTGCAACATTACTCTTCAAAGGCTACAACATTTATTTCAAGCAAATCCGGTCCAAATGAAAAAAATTATTGACACAAGGTGTCTGACACAAGGTTGAGTTTCATTAATGTAACATCCCGTAGTTATAACACTCGAATAACGCATTCAAAACGAGCCTTAGAACCCCATTTTGATGGTAGACCATGTTTAGATGTTGCGGGTTGTCTTGGGGTGCTTTTAGGCCTAAAAAGCGGGTGTGTGTCGTGATTTTGACCCTCCACAAAGGCCTTGCATCGTGGAACAAACGCAAACAACCACTAGATGGAGTTGGCTTTTGGCGTGCGCTGCCAACCCTGAGGCTGACTTTGGCTATGTGCCGCCAATCCTAAGGTGGCTTTGGCTAGCAAGGCAAAAGCCAAGTATCATAAGTTGCTTAGTTTTCTTCTATTTTAAGGGCGTTGAAGTCTTTTCACACCCTATAACCATTCCTAATCTTATATGGACGAAATTAAGCTCTTAACATACGTTATTTTCACTTCTCAAATCTCTAATTATCACTCCATAAGCGAGAGAGGAAAGAATACCTAGGGTTGAGGATTGTGAGTTCAAGAGGGTAAATTACTCTACGTTTTTGTCCATTTCAAGGTATGTGGGACTATCCTAAAACTCATGGGCATAATCTTATCGTTTAAACAAATTTTAAAGGTGCATGATTACGTATATGAAACGGGTTTTTGAATTGTTGAAGAGTATGTATTGTAAATCCTGTTTTATGATGAAATCTTGTATAAACTATGAGTTTTTTTTTTTGGCTAAACTTGAATTGTTTTCATTTGTACATGGGTTATGAGTTTTGAAAATTGATATGAGAGCATACCTTACGAAATTCCCTCTCTTATTGTGAATTCCATTGCATTAGCATGTTGTGGGTTGTTCAATTGCATGATTAAATAGCTTGAGTTAAATGTTACATTACCAATTGTTGATTTGCAGTGCTTTATGATTCTATGAGAG
This sequence comes from Capsicum baccatum var. pendulum, assembly GCA_030864225.1. Classification (NCBI taxonomy): domain Eukaryota; kingdom Viridiplantae; phylum Streptophyta; class Magnoliopsida; order Solanales; family Solanaceae; genus Capsicum; species Capsicum baccatum. Next base: position 279,010,066 of record CM061552.1, on the reverse strand, counting down.
GGTATTTATGAATTTGTAAATGCTTTACATCCTAATGGGAAATTTCATGTGTTTGATGATAGAAATGACTACCCTATGTTGAGGTACTAAAAAGGGAGTATTTTGCATGAGTTTTACATGTTTTGAAATAAGAACTCTCTTACATTAATTAAATGTTTTGGTGGTCCAATAACATTCTTTTCGATTGAAAAGACTAAGATATGATATACTATGATATGGCATATATGACTTGCAAGTCTTGGTATGACGATACTAAAACAGATAAATCCTATGGAAGATTCAAAATAGAACAAACTCCAGACTTCAGATCAGAATTTCAGTAAGATGCATGTTTTAAAAGGCTAAAAATAGATTGTAAGAGAATTTAGATGGTTATCCGAAGAAGGCACGGGTTCAGCTGACTCATTTCCCAAAATCGTATTTTGCTGACGCGAGTCATTATATCCTGAAATATGGATATTATACGCTGGACATGTGTCTTTTGGCGTATCAGAATAAGAGACTCCAACCTTTGCGGCAAACTTAGGTTGGGGGTTTGGCCTCCGATTTAATGGTGGACCCATATAGCCCATGGGTAATTAGAGTTGTAGGGTGTACCATCTAGCTCAGAACTAAAGTAAAGACTTGAGTTGATGTTTTACAAGCACGAGTGGATGTTTTTCATTGATTATGCCCATATGTTTCTATATATATTATGATAAATTATTTTCAGAAGGTCTCACTTATTTTACATGAAGTATGTGTTATTTTTGGATTGTTATACATACTAGTACTTTCGAGTATTGACCCCCTATCTACAGGTTCAGAGGCTCAGTCCCGGGGTCCAGCTCAGTACTAGATTATTCCCATACTTTCAGAATTTAGTGAGCCTCCTTTACACCGAAAGACATTCTATTTAGATGTAATTTCAGTCAGTTTTATGGTCCTGCCGAGGGCTTTGTCTCGATTTAGTCAAAGTAGTGTTTATTCTTTCAATTCAGTAGAAGCTTTGTAGACTGGTGTAACATGGAATTTACATTGTGATAACAACTTCATTGATTGTATATTAGAGGGTACGTGTTATCAAATGCCTTATAATTTAAGATGTTTATTTGCTACTATATTAGTATATTGTAGCCCTGATAATCTAGATGAACGATTTAAAGATCCAATAGCTGAAGATGTTAAAAATATGGGAAATATTGTACCAAAAGATATCCACCTACCTATTGTGAACCATATAAATGATATATTACATTCTATGGGACATGATATCAAAAAGTTCAACCTTGTTTCAGAAACTATCACATCTTCGAAAAGTCACTGAAGCAAAAAAGTATATTTTGAAAGAAACATTATTGTAAGTGATGAAGAATTGTTGTTACACAAAATTAAATACAGAACAAAAAATAGCATATGACACAATACTTCAGAGAATATATACTAACAACTCGAGGGCATTATTTATAGATGGTCCCAGTGGAAGTGGTAAGACATTCTTATATTGTGTCTTGTTAGTAACTGTTGGATCCAATGGATTTATAGCATTAGTAACTGCAACTTCTGGTGTTGCCGCTTCCTTCCTTCCAGGAGGACGAACAACTCATTCACGTATTTTATGTTTACTTATGGAGTGATGTCCTGAATTTATTAAATTTGATTAAAAAGGATTGTTATGCTTACAGTTTACCTTCCACACATCCATTTCATATGACCTATGCTTATGATTACATGCTAATGGGTCTCTCGAGCCTTCATGGTTTAGGATGATCGTTGCGACCAAGTCCTCGATTTGGGTCATGACAAGCTTGGTATTAGAGCACGGTTCAGGGTCCCGGGGTGTCTACGAAGCCATGTCGAGTAGAGTTTTTTTTATGGGTGTGTAGCACACCACACTTATAAGGTGGAAGTTACGAGGCATTTAGGAATGTTTCTCTTTTCCTCATGTTCTAGTTCATGGTATAGAGTCTGAATGTTTCCTAACTCATGATTTCCTACATTTCAGACCATGCCTCCCCGTAGATCTAATGAGCAGAACACCTATGTTGATGATGTCCGCCCTACTCATGGGATGCGGATCCATTATATAGCTCGTACCCCAGAATTCACTGCTACTCTAGGGGTTTCTCCAATATAAACCAGCCCTCCTCGGGCTCCCTGGTCCAATGTTAATCGTACTTAATCCCCATAGAGAGAGGTCTCAACTGTTGAGTTCCACCAGTCTGTCCATATGATTTCTAAGCTTGCGACTTTCAATCTCGTTGGCCTGGAGATGGGAGTTCTATTCCTGGTCCTTCTAAAATTACTCGATTTGTCCATTTCATAAGGCTGAATGCACCCACCTTTACGGGCACCAAGGTTGAGGAGGCTCCTCAAGGGTTAGTGGATGAGATAAAGAAAATTTTTAGAGTCACGCATGCCAGTAATGTTGAGGGGGTAGAGCTTGTGACCTACCAGCTGAGAGATTTGTCTTACCAGTGGTACAATGAGTGGGAAGAGTTGAGGGGTGAGGATTCTGCACTTGCTGCATGGAGTGAGTTTGCAGAGTCTTTCCTAGATCGTTTTTTCCCCCAGGAATTGAGGAAAGCCAATAGTGAAGAATTTGTGAATCTAAAGTAGGGGAAGATGAGTGTCAAGGAGTATGCGCTAAAATTCACCCAGTTGTCCCATTACACTCCAGAGTTGGTGTGAAATATGAGGCCTGTATGAGGAAGTTCACATCCAGTCTCTTGAATGATTTGGTGTTAGAATGTAAAGGGACGATGGTGAACAATGACATGGATATGTCTAGGCTAACAATGTATATGCAGTAAGTAGAAGAAGAAAAGAAGAGACAGGAAGAGTTGGAGGAAAAAGAAAGGTAGGCTAAGAGGGGTAAGTCTGCGAATCAAAATGTCAGTCAGTAGCGAGATGGCAAATGGGGAAAACAATGGTCTAAGAAGAAATTATGGAATAGTGTTCAGTCAGCAACTAGTGCTTCTACACCCAGACCTACTGGTGAGTCAAAGTTCCATCCTAGTAGAGGACACCGAACTCAGGGTACTCAATCTCAAGGTAGTGTGGCCCAGTCGTGTAGGTCGCGCCCACGATGTAACTCTTGTGGCAAGCATTATATGAGGTACTACCCCTCAGCTAGAGAAAATTTTAGGGGTTCTAAGTCCCAAGCTAATTCCACAACTCCACCACCTAAGGGTACTGTTTTTGCTACTAGGGGTGGTCGCAACCGATTATATGCTTTGTCTACTCTCTAGGACTCAGATGCTTCACCAGATATTATTATGGGTATGTTATAGATTTTCTCTCATGATGTGTATGTGCTACTTGATCCGGGGTCTACCTTATCTTATAGGACCACTTATGTGGAGGTTAGTTTTGGTTTTGGGCTTGAAAATATTTCTAAACCCTTCTCTGTCTCTATTGAGGTTGGTGACTCTATTGTTGCTAGGCGATTTTATAAAAATTATGTGGTGTTTGTTTTCCATCGAGATACTATGGCTGATCTTGTAGAACTTGATATGATTGATTTTGATGCTATTCTGGGAATGGATTGGCTTCATTCATGTTATTCTACTTTATACTGTAGAACCAGAAAGGTCACCTTCTGTTTTCCTAATGAGCCAGTCATAGAATGAGAAGGGTATTCTCTTGCATCTAGGAGGAAATTCCTATCCTATCTTAGAGCCCATAAGCTGATAGCTAAGGGTTGTTTGTATCATTTTATCCGGGTCAAATATTCTAGCACTCAAAGTCCTTTCCTCTAGTCTGTTTCGGTAGTTAATAAATTCCCATAAGTCTTTTTTGATGACTTCCCTGGGATACCACCAGATAGGGAAATAGATTTTGGCATAGACTATTTGTCATACACTCGACCTATTTTTATTCCGCCATACAAAATGGCTCCTGCAGAATTAAAAGAGTTGAAAGAATAATTAAAAGATCTTCTTGACAAAGGATTTATTCATCCTAGTGTCTCTTCTTCGGGTTCTCCTATACTCTTCGTGCGCAAGAAAAATGGTTCTCTTCGCATGTGTATAGATTATCGATAGATGAACAACGTCAAAGTTAAGAACAAATACCCTCTTCCCAAAATTAATGATCTTTTTTACCAACTTCAGGTTGCCAAATGTTTCTCTAAGATAGACACTATTCGGGGTATCATCAGTTAAAGGTTAGGGAGGTTGATATTTCCAAAATCATTTTTCGAACCCGATATGGTCACTATGAATTCCTGGTAATGTCCTTCGGACTAACTAGTTCCCCTGCAATATTTATGGATCTTATTAATAGGGTGTTTCATTAGTTTCTAGACCTATTTGTCATAGTTTTATCGATGATATCTTGATTTAATCTAAGAGTGAGGAGAAGCATGACAATTACATCCGTGTCATCCTTCAGACTCTTATAAACCGTGAGTTGTATGCCAAATTTTCGAAAGTGTGAGTTTTGGCTTATTGCAATTGCTTTTCTAGGGCATATTATTTCTATCAAGGGAATAAAGGTTGATCCCCAAAAGTTTGAGGCAGTGAGAAAATCGCCCAGACCTACGACTCTAATCGATATTCGGAGCTTTTTGGGTTTGGCAGGGTATTACAGAAGATTTGTAGAGAGTTTTTCATCCATAGCTGTTCCACTTACCATATTGACTCAGAAGAAGGTGAAATTTTTGTGGTCTGACTCTTATGAGGATAGTTTTGAGAAATTGAAGGACAAGTTGACTACTGTACCTATTTTGACCCTTTCGAAGGGTGCCGAGGGTTTTGTTGTGTACTATAATGCATCCTGGGTAGGACTTAGGTGTGTACTTATGTGGCATGGTAAGGTAGTGGCTTATGCATCTAGATATTTGAAGGTGCATAAGAAGAACTATCCCACTTATGATTTAGAGTTAGCAGATGTGGTGATTGCACTATCTTTATGAAGTGTATGTTGACATCTTTACTAATCACAAAAGTTTGCAGTATGTGGTCACTCAAAAAGAGTTGAACCTCAGGCAGAGGCGATGATTGGAATTGTTGAAAGATTAAGACATGACCTTCACTATCATCCAGGTAAAGCCAATGTGGTGGCTGACGCCTACAGCAGGTTGTCCATGGGCAGTCTTTCTCATGTGGAGGAAGGAAAGAGGAACATGGTGAAGAATATTCACCAGCTTGCTAATTTGGGTGTTCGACTCCTAAATTTCGAGGATAAAAGGGTGATACAAAAACAACCCACCAAGATGCCAAAACAATCCACAAAACGTGAGAAGAACAAGCAACACAAAGGGATACAAGATGACAAACACAAAAACACACGAATTTGCAAAATAATAAAAGGATAGATAGTGAGACCAAGATTATTACAAGATTAAGAACCAAGTGTATTTCAACACTAACCCTAATGAATGTAATAATCAAAACCACACTCTTACGGTGACCGCAAGGAAATCAACTCACCTCAAAATCCACCGTTTCCAAGCAAAGGTCAATATTGGCTTTTCCAAGCCCTAACTAAGACTACACTAAGGTGGTCTACTCTCAAGAGAGAGGATTTTCAAGTGTTTCATATATTCATTATTCAAAAACTAACTAGCAAATGAACTAATAGAGCCTATTTATAATCTAACTTATTACATAACAAAATGACCATAATACCCTTAATGAAAAGGGGGTGGTCATAGAGTGTTACTTGGACAAGGCTAAGTGAACAAAATGCCCTTAATGAAGGCCCAAAATCGTGAGTCCTCAATTTTCATTGCTCTAAGCAGTCTTCCACACGTGGGATTGCTCTTTGGTATACTCAAATCGGCCCCTCCATGTAGGATCCTGTGTCCTCAATGCGACCAAAGCTTGAGGCCCCATGTACTGACTTCAAATGATGTCATCGAAAGCTAAGATGACCATTTGACTCGTATCATCCTCCCCTTCTTGAAAAGGATTCAACCTCGAATTCAAACCTTGCAAAACCAAAGAAAGGACACATAAATACAAACTCCTCATAGCATGAGGGTTAGGGTTAGCACGACAAATCACCTTAACAGGCCAAGGTTGCACATATTTAGAATATAACCAAGGATCCTTTAAACTAAATATTAAATAATTAATGAAAAATGCACAAAGGATTTGGCTATGGAATTCACCAAAAGTGATACTTTGCTTGTAATGTAAACCAAACAGCAAGTTGGGTGCACCATCATCATCAAATTTATATTTGGCACCGGGGTCAAACGGGATGAGTGGCCATAGACACGGGTCTAGACAATACTCCCCTTTCCCGTGGTCTCTACCCAAACTGAACGGCATACTCTCTACAATAACATACATATTATCCAAAGCAAGTAGAGAGTAGAGAAATGTATCACTCAAGTCGACTTCTACTAAGGTGCCCCTATGTGTGTACTCACTACTAGTTTCACAATCATCACCATGAGTACTCTCAAGAATAAAGTCACACAAAGTAGAAGGAGAATTAGTTTCCAAGACCACACATCCCTTACCCTTAAGAGTACTCTCATCTTCCAAGAAGAGATTTCCATCTTTAGGAGGAATGTTGCCACACCATAGTGGGTTAGCATATCGGCTATAGCTTCTAAGGCAAGCTATACCGTCATTTTCACCACTAGGTTCATTAGGAGTGGTTATATCATCTTCAAACAAGACATTATACCTAAAGAGAGCATAATCTACTTTACGGACAAATTCGGAACAAACACATTCATCACTCTCTAAAACATCAATATCAAGTTTCAAAGAGATTTCAAGTGCAAGATTATCCCAAGAATAGCTCTCGGGTTCACTCCTATTCCTTTGATCAACATTTTCAACATCATCACACACTTGAGGTTCATTAATCATATCATACACATCTTCAAGTGGTGGGTAATTTTCACACATAAGTTGATCAACACCAATTTCAGAAGATAATGTACTTTCATTCAACACAATGGTTTCAACACTAGGTGGACATAAATTGATCTTACAAGAATAGTCGATTCGGTCATTAATAGGATCAACTAGTGTATGCACACTCACAACATGTACATCATCATCAAGTGGAAAAGAAACAATAGACTCATATATAGGCAAGCTACAACTCACACTCAATGGGCTACTAGCCACACAATTATCATTCACATGCACGAAAGTGTAAGAGTTAGCTATTTTACCTTGAAGTCCTTGAGTAGATTCTTCTTTGTCATAGTGTGAAGGTCCTCCACAAGCTTGGGCAGTATCAGCATTGTTCGCCTTCGCTTGTCATGTTGGTACCTACACAAATGTCCTTAGAAATAGAAGGACAACCAATGTTAGCATGGTTTGGTGGTAATCCCCTAACTTTGCTCCACACAACCTCTCCTTTTTCCACTCTCGGATTACCACCTTGCACTCTTTTACTCCTCTCAATCTTTTGTCTCTCATAATAATTCGGATTGGAGTAGGTAGGCATTTCTCTTCGTAGCTTGGGTAGTAAGTAAGTCATGAGGCGATTCCCCCATTGGTCTTTTACAATATTTGACCAATTTTGCACGTTTGGAACTCTATGTTGTGCAAACCAATCGGAACCTAAGCATACATGACCGTATGTCAATGGAAGAATATCGCACCACACCTCCTTATGGTATTCAAATTGGGAGAAGACAACCTTGACCCTCTCGGTAACCTTAAACCCTTCCAAGAAGTATGGAACAAGTAAAGGCTCACGAAACAACCCCAAGTAGTCAACCATGGATGGAATGATGTAGTTACTATAGTACCTATCATTTAATACAATGAGGCAGCCCGGTATCCCACAAATGGTCACCTTTTTGGAGTGTACACTCCTTCTCGGATCAACATTGTAAAGCACATGAGTACCCCTCAGTTTTGGAGATGCATACCCTCTTCTTCTCGTTGGACAACCTCCACTAGAGCTAGTATAACCATTCACACTATATCGATCTTGATAAGAAGTACTACGAGGTGGAGAATATGAATCTTCACACTCCTCATGTGTACTCTCATCATAACTCTCGATTTGTGAACGAAAGGGTTATACCTAACACCAAAGTTTGGAGTGAGAATTGTAAGACTCCTCACATGCCCCAACGTCATCATAAGATCCATCATGTGGTCCTACATCATCTCCAAGTTCCCCATAAGTACTAGGCACTTCATTCACCTCATTTTCTTCCTCAAAACCATAACTCTCAAATCTGCCAAAGTTTTGATCATGACTATTTTCATAGCCTCCGTAATCTCTCTCAACTTCGTAGCCATAAAACCCTTCACTACAATCATAGTCTCCCATGTTGTAGTCACAATAATCCCCGGCTATCGAAGACATGTTCCCCTTATATCACCTTTGTACCTACATACTGAACAAACAAGATTAGTAGTAAAAGCTCCTCACCAACACTCGTATACACCCACTTTTGTGATTCTCACAATTGGAGCGGCAAATATTAAAAGTTGCTTATACTCCGGTAGTCAATAGGATTTCAATTCTACTTGGCGGCTGGAATGGATTCTTGTTTGATGTACTCAAGAAATGATGTTCGAACTTGGACCAAAGAAAATACTACGACTTATAAAAGATAAAGGCACACAATACAACGCTTAACATGAAAGAAAACGTACTCAAAAACTAATCTACAATCTAGTAGGTATTTACTAGTTTGCTAATTAGTATGAGAACCAACAAAATGGAAACCAATTGAATAAAAAAAATGAAACTAGGAATTCCAACGTTGTTAAGCTATTGATGATGTGGCACTCGACTATTGGTCGATGGATAAAAATATTGTTGAAGTTGAAAAATTTTGTTCCACAATTTTGGTTCAAATTTCACAAAGATAGGGGGAATTTCAGTTTTGGTAGGTTAACAAACAAGATTTTAAGTCCCTTTTTTTTTAAGAATTCAAACCTTGGCCAACTTTCACCTTTTTTGCAAGACAATCTTTTAGAGGTCTTGTCCCCCTTTCCTCTTTTGGCTTGTCTAGAAAAATGAACTTACTCCCTTTTGGTATGAAGACTTTTGGGAGGTCTTTTTGTTCTTTTTTCTCTTTGGTAATGTCTTGAAAGTTGTTTCAAGACTAACAAGAACCCACACTCTCTTCCCTTTGAATTTGGATCAAACAATAGCCTTTTACAAGACTTCTTCAACACAACACAAGAACTTCAACAACAACAACAAAACCATCCACTCTTCCCATAACAACTTGCAATTTTTTTTTTAGCTCAAGAACTTGGGTTAGACTCAAGTAGTGTTAGAGAGAAAGAAAACCAACACAAGAAACAACAAAGACAATCAAAACAACACCTAAATCTAGACACAAATTTGGCCAGACAATAACAACACTTCGGCCAAGACACCAAACCCGTAGAATAACTTCTTTTTGTGAGATTTTCGACCTTGGGCACCTCTTCTAATGTTAGTAAACAAAGATCTAACACTAGAACACACAAAACACACAAAAATCACAAGAAAAATAGGCTTCAAATTTTGGCCTAAACATAAAAACGTGGACAAATTACTATTTTTTGTTTTTTTTTCCAGCTTTTCAACACCTTTTCTTTTATTTTTGAGTGAACAAACCCAAGATTGATCTTGTGGGAATGAAATCAATGATGGCTTTGATACCAAATGATACAAAAACAGCCCACAAAGATGCCAAAATAGTCCACAAAACGTGACGAGAACAAGCAACACAAAGGGATACAAGATGACAAACATAAAAACACACGGATTTGCAAAATAATGAAAGTATAGATAGTGAGACCAAGATTATTACAAAATTAATAACCAAGTGTATTTCAACACTAACCCTAATGAATGTAATAATCAAAACCACACTCTTACGGTGACCGCCAAGGAAATCAACTCACCTCAAGATCCACCGTTTCCAAGCAAAGGTCAATATTGGCTTTTCCAAGCCCTATACTAAGGATGGCTTTTCCAAGCCCTAAGTAAGACTACACTAAGGTGGTTTACTCTCAAGAGAGAGGATTTTCAAGTGTTTCATACATTCATTATTCAAAAACTAACTAGCAAATGAACTAATAGAACCTATTTATAGTCTAACTTATTACATAACAAAATGACCATAATACCCTTAATGAAAAGGGGGTGGTCATGGAGTGTTACTTGGACAAGGCTAAGTGAACAAAATGCCTTTAATGAAGGCCCAAAACCGTGAGTCCTCAATTTTCAATGCTCTAAGCAATCTTCCACACGTGGGATTGCTCTTTGGTGTACTCAAATCGGCCCCTCCATGTAGGATCCTGTGTCCTCAATGCGACCAAAGCTTGATGCCCCATGTACTGACTTCAAATGATGTCATCGAAAGCTAAGGTGACCATTTGACTCGTATCAAAGGGTGTTCGTACAAGAGGTATCTAAATTATCCCTATGTGCTGAGGTTGAGGAAAATCAAACAAAAGACCTCATTTTGATGAAGATTAAGAAAAATCCTGGCCAATAAAAGGTCATGGTATTTGAAATTAGAGGTGATGGGGTTTTGAGGTACCAAGGTAGGTTATGTGTGCCAAATGTGGATGGGTTGCGAGAAAGGATTCTTGACGAAACTCATACTTCCTGGTGTGTTGTTCACCCTGTCTCTACTAAAATGTAGCATGATCTCAGGGAGATAGATTTACTGGTAGAATAACATGAAAAGAGATGTTGCTAACATTGTGACTAAGTGTTTGAATTGTCAACAAGTTAAGGTGGAACATTTGAGACTAGGTGGCACTTCCCAAGATATAGCCTTGCCTTTATGGAAATAGGAGATGATCATCATGGACTTTATTGCAGGACTTTCGAGGTCCTGAAATCAATACGACTTTATTTGGGTGATTGTAGACAAGATGACCAAGTGAAACTCATTTTCTGCTAGTGAGGACTAATTATTTGGGAGATGATTAGGCTAAGATGTACATTCAGGAGATAGTTCGTTTGCATGGGGCTATAGTATCTATTATATTTGATAAAGGTACGCAATTCTCTTATCAGTTTTGGCAGTCTTTTTAAAGGGGTTTACGTACCCAAGTAAGCCTTAGCAGCGTCTTCCACCCTCAAACGGATGGGCAAGTAGACCTTAGAGGATGTATTGAGGGCTTGTGTGATTGACTTTAAGGGTAGTGGGTGGATCACTTGCCATTGATAGAATTCTCCTATAACAATAGCTACCACTTTAACATCCATATGGCTCCTTTTGAGGCTCTATATGAGAGAAGGTATAGGTCATCGATTGGTTTGTATGAGGTGGGTGAAACCCATTTTTTCAGACCTAACCTTGTTCATTAGGCGATAGAGAAGGTGAAAGTCATTAGAGAGCGACTTAAGATAGCTCAAAGTTGCCAGAAGTCTTACGCCGATATTAGGAAAAGACTTTATAATCCAGAAAATACAAAAATATGTCCTTGATAATTGGGTGTTTCTAAAGGTCTCCCATATGAAGGGAGTCATAAGATTCGGGAAGAAAGAGAAACTCAGTCCTTACCACATAGGCCCCTACCAGATTACGAGGAGGATAGGTGAAGTTGCTTATGAGTTGGATTTTCCACAACTTTAGCTTCTATTCATCCTGTATTTTCTGTATCGATGCTGAAGAAATGTATTGGAGGTCATTCATTTGTATTGTATGTTGAGGAGATTGATGTGAATGATTCGTTATCGTATGAAGAAGAACCCATAGCTATTTTAAATTGTCAAATTAGGAAGTTGAGTGAAGAGATAACTTCGGTTAAAGTGTTATGAAGAATCATAAAACTGAGGAAGCTACTTGGGAGTAAGAGAGTGACATGCATGCTAGATATCCAACTCTTTTTGAATCCACTGATGACGATATAGAAGGTATGAATCTTATCTTACTCATTTTATTCTATGTGATGCTTGAAATCATGCTTTACGTGACTCGAATTTTCATGCAGGGAAGAAGGATCCTAAGGTGGGATAATGTAACATCACGTAGTTGTAATGCTCAAATAACACATTCAAAATGAGCCTTAGGACCCCTATTTCGATGGTAGACCATGTTTAGATGTTGTGGGTTGTGTTGGGGATGCTTCTAGGCCTTAAAAGTGGGTGTGCGTTGCGATTTGGACCCTTTGCAAAGGCCTTACGTTATAGAACAAACGCAAATAGTCACTGGATAGAGTTGGCTTTGGTGTACGCCGCCAACCCTGAGATTGGCTTTGGTTTTGCGCCTCCAACCCTAAGCCTGGCTTTGAATGTGTGCCGCAAGGCAAAAGCCAAGCATCATAATTTGCTCCATTTTGTTCTATTTTAAGGGCATTGGGGTCTTTTCACACCCTATAACTGTTCCTAATATTATAGGGACAAAATTAAGGTCTTAAGATACATTATTTTTACTTCTCAAATCGCTATTATCACTCCATATGTAAGAGAGGAAAGAATACCTAGGGTTGAGGATTTTGAGTTTAAGAGGGAAAATTACTCTATGTTTTTGTCAATTCAAGGTATATGGGACTATCCTAAATCTCATGGGCATACTCTTATCATTTGAACAAGTTTTAAAGGTGCATGATTACCTATATGAAATGAGTTTTTGAATTATGGAAGAGTATGTATTGTAAACCATGTTTTATGATGAAATCTTGTGTAAACTATGAGTTTTTTTCCCCCTAAACTTGAATTGTTTTCATTTGTACATAGGTTATAAGTTTTGAAAATTGACATGAGAGCATATCTTACGAAATTTCCTCTCTTATTGTGAAATCCATTGTCATAACATGTTGTAGGTTGTTAATTGCATGATTAACAACTTGAGTTAAATATTACATTATCAATTGTTGATTTGCATTGCTTTATGATACTATGAGAGGGTGTTTTATCAATTTGTAAATGCTTTACGTCCTAATGGGAACTTTCATGTGTTTGATAATAGAGATGACCACCCTATGTTGAGGTACTAAAAAGGGAGTATTTTGCATGAGTTTTACATGTTTTGAAATAAGAACTCTCTTACATTGATTAAATTGTTTTGGTGGTCCAATAACATGCTTTTCGGTTGAAAAGACTAAGATATGATATGATATGGCTTATACGACTTGCAAGTCTTTGTATGACGATATCAACATAGATAAATGCCATGGCAGATTCAGAATAGAACAAACTTCAGATTTTTAAGAATTCACATCAGAATTTCAGTGAGATGCATGTTTTAAAAGGCTAAAAATGGGTTGTAAGAGAAGTTAGATGGTTACCCGAAAAAGGCACGAGTTCAGCTAACTCATTGCCCAAAATCTTGCTTAGCCAACGCGGATCATTATATCATAAAATATGGATATTATACGTCGGTCGTGTGCCTTTTGGTGTATCAGAATCAGAGACTCCAGCCCTTGCGGAAAACTTAGGTTGGGGGCTTGGCCTCCAAGTTAATGGCGGACCCATATAGTCCGTGGATAATCAGAGTTATGAGGTGTACCATCTAGCTCAAAACTAAATTAAAGACTTGAGTAAATGTTTTACAAGAGCTTTTCATTGATTATGCCCAAGTGTTTCTATATATATTATGATAAATTATTTTTAATAATGCTCTCACTTATTTTACATGAAGTACGTGTTATTTTTGGAATGTTCAGAGGCTCAGTTCTGGGGTCCATCTCAGTATTAGATTATTCCCAGACTTCCAGAATTTCGTGAGCCTCCCTTACACCGGAAGACATTCTTCCTAGATGTAATCTCATTCAGTTTTATGGTTCGATTGGGGGCTTTGTCCCGATTTAGTCAGACGCGTTTTTTGTAGTTCGGTAGAAGCTTTGTAGATTGGTGTAGCATGAAATTGTGTTTACTTATGGAGTGATGTCTTGAATTTATTAAATTTGATTAAGGGATTGTTATGCTTTCAGTTAACCTTCTGCACTTTCATTTCATATGACTTATGCTTATAATTACATGCTAAGGGGTCTCTAGGGCCTTCATGGTTCGGGATGCCCTTCACGGTCAAGGCCTCGTCTCGGATCGTGACACTTAAATTCTTAACATAGTTAAAATTATTACTAGTATTCTTTGCTTCTTATTTAAGCCAAGTTAAACTTGTAAGATTATTTGAGTAGTTATTTATGTGAGACAAAAAATCACGTGATTTTACTATCATTCGTCTCATATTTATTTTCTTTTTAGAATCATTTGAGCTTAAATATTAAGAAATACACTCGTGTTTTATGTTTTGCTTATGTAAAAGTATCTTGAGATATGTGGAGCTTAAGCAAGAAAAAAAAAGCACCAGAGGACCAAAAGGAATCAAGGGATGATCAATGTTGCAACTCAATCCAAAATGAGTGAAAAGGGCCAAAGAAGTGAAGCCTTGCGCCACTCCTCCAAAGCAAGAAGTGATGCTAGTGGTGACTTCACCTAACCCAATTTTGATTAGTTTTTGAAATTCCAAGGATTCTTAACCTCTAGAAATACCCCCATCACACGTTTTCTATGATAGACATTTGATTTGGGAAGTCAAAGGCTAGAAAAAATCTTAAAACAAGGTATAGTTTTATTCTCTTATTTTATTTTTGACTTTCAGTTGTAAACTCATGAAATCTCTTCTAAAATTTATGAGTAGCTAAACCTTTTAATTTCTAGAGGTGTAGTTAAACATGAAAGTTGTGGCTTGAGTATCATACTATGTATTTCAATTTTCATTATTGAGTTGCTTATTCTTTTCTTGATTTCAATTTTTCGTTTGTTTGATCACCTTAAAAATACTATCTTGAACTTGTTTGTTGGACTTGAAAAAAAAATCGACAAATGTAAAAAGAAAAAATGGGTCTAGTTCATGAACCTTATAAGGGAAGGGAATTGTTTCATCACTGAGGATAGAAATATATCCTGTGATCTAATTTAGTTGATATAGACAACATCTCTATGTAGTTCACTATTAACTGATGACTAAAGAAATATAAGCGTTAAGGATAGTCAAGTAAGCTTAGTATTGTTGGAAAACACTCAACATAGCTAAACTTGACCTACAACTATTAATTTAGGCAATCAAATTAGATGTATGATTAGATAGTTCAACTGGACTGTTAAAATACCACAATCCTAGATCTTTTTCCTCCTCTGAACCACAACACACAAATTCTCCAATTTATTCACAATTGTTATATTTTACCTTATTAAAACTCAAAACACTCTCAATTACTTTTTACCTACTGAATAGCTAAAATAATAAATTAGAATAGAACTTCAATTTGTCAAATCTCTGGGGGTACAATATATAGACTACATTCTTTATTAATTGTCTAATCATGTACAATTGCGTGTGCAAAAGGACGCAACAGTTCGGGTCAAAGTAGAAGCGGGGTAGAGTGATACCTCCTAGTAGATAAGTATAATCTGCATCCTTCAATACCTCCGCTCCGTTCTGCCAACCAAAACACCATTGACCTTCCTGCAAATTGAAACAGTGGAAACCGAGATAACGATTAATGTCATCTAAGCTACAAAAAAATACCCTTGCAGACTCATATAAAAACTTGTCAACTTCATTTAGGATCTACCCCATCCTAGTTTTAGTACAGAAAGCTCAAAACAAATAAGATAGAAATAAATCGTCAAGTAAGGAAAATCACAGTGGTTAGACAAATACATGCAGAGAATGAACGTAGTAAGAAAAATTCATAACGTTTAGACAAAGACATGCAGATATATACTGCTGGAGGTAAACACACTAATGATTCAAGTGTGCCATTATTGCATCTCGGTATTTTGTTTATTATGTTCTTGCTTATATGGATAAATTACATAGACCCCCAAACTTGAGGGTCCTTATTGCATAAAATCTCAAACCTTTATAAGAATTATATAAAATTTTAGATTAGATTTGCATTTAATACATATCAGTTGCCTCCCACAGATATATACATCTAATACATATATATATTAGTCACCTCCCACAACCCCAGACTACTCCACCTTTGTCGCCCCAAATCGTGCGACACAATATTTCAAAATGTTTCAATATCTTTGGCGTTTCCCACTAGCTCACTTTGTGTAAGTTATCCTATTTTTAAAGTATAAAAGGGGAGTACATGTAAATCCAAGCAATCGAGTAGAAACAATATAATCCGTCCCTCACCGCACACACATATTTACAAAAACAAAATCATGTGATTGTCTTTTTTTCTTCATTTTCTTGGATATAGGTAAAAAGTAATGTAATCAAATAGAGAGAGAAAATGCATAGTTAGATTACATTTTCATGAAGATAATCATGGGGATAGGCTGTCAAAGAAAGATTTCCCTTAAACTTAAATGTTACAGCTGGGAAACCGCCATCAATCCTGCACCAGCGGATCAGTCAAAAATTAGCTAGGTTGATCAAAGTGGAAATAAATTTTGTAAGTGATCTACGTGAATTATCAGAAGCTTGCTTACTTTCCGCTGTACTTAAAGCAGTCGTGAACACCTTCAAACTGATGAATTTTCAACTCTGGTTGCTTTTCCCTAAGCTATAGGGGCACAGAATTAAAAAAAATGCAAGCAGTAAGGGAGAAAGAACCATGTATATATCCAATGCGCACCAACTTCACAGAATGAAATAAATGTACTTAATTAGTACTTTCTAGTTAGCTGAGTTTACCTTGTCAATGAGAGCCTTATAGACCTTGCTTGGAATATATGATAAGGTTGTTCCACTATCAAGTATCGCTACTTGACTGGACTTCGACTCAGATTTGTAAGTCGGAATGTTTAGAACTTGACCCCCGACCTCAATATGGTCGAGAGGTAAAGTGTAGTGTGACCTAAACAGGAGATAAGCATTTCAGATGCGTTACTGCTTGTGTAACCAAGTATAAAAACAATTCTACTTTTCTTGTCCAAATAGATATATCGACAACTCTTGTTGCTCTTTTAACCACCCACTTGCAGCAATTGCCATCTTTGATGTTATCTCCATTAGATGTGAATAACAGTCAAATCACATTTACAATGTCCCCTTCCCGCATTTCCCGCACTTTGAGACCATGACTTGTACTGTAGTGGAAAGGTACTCCTTTAATTAGTAATTAAAGATATACTCTCTCGTTTTAAAAACAGTGACCTACTTTCCTTTTTAATCTGTTTCGAAAAGAATGAGTAATTTTTCTTTTTGGCAATACTTTAATTTCACTTTCCATATGACATGTTTAAGACCATATAATTAAATGACATTTTGGTACATTTCATATAACTTTAATTTAAAACTACAAGATTCAAAAGTTTTCTTTTATTTTCTAAACCTCATGCCAAATCAATCTAGATTATTCTTTTTGAAACGAAAGAAGTGTAAAAAAAGTTTTAGCACAATTTATCTGAGAGTTATTGACCAAACAGAGGACTGAGGAGCATATGCTGTGACCATTGAACAATGGAAAGAGAAAAACTAAGACTATATAGTGAACATTTAGGTTGTTGCTATTCTTGAAAAAGAACTTCGATCACCAAAAAGTCATATGTGAGGCAAAGGTAGCAGAGTGATATTCAGTGGAATGTGCAGAAGAGGAAAAAAGAGAATTTGAGTTGCACAACAATGTTTGCTACGAATTATTTTCTGTCTACATGCATTACTGATTAAAAGTACATACATGTTTGCGAGTAATGAGACTGAGTTTACATTTGGCTCAACTACTTGTCCAATAGCAAATATACCCCCTCCTTTACCTCCGTTGAGGCAATGTGCAAACTTTTTTTTCACGGTTCCAGAATTAGCTAACTGTGAGATGAGGGTCGAGTTTAATGGTCCAAAACCAATTAACCCGTCAACTGCATTAGTAGATATCCCGGCAAGACCTCCAGATTGTTTAGACGCACAACTATCTCGGATCAAAGACAAGTCACAAGATGAAGTATTTGTGTAGCGGGGGAGTTCCAACACACACATATATATATATGTAAGAAAACAGGAGGACTTACCCAAATGCTATGTTTCCCTGGAGGGGTGATGTTTTATAGTCTCCGGACACTTGATCTAAATTAACCCTATCCTGCACAAGGTTTCCTTCAACTGCCGTGCCATCTACATATTTAACCTCAAATTTACATGGCTTTCCCACCTTGCACTCTGAGGATTCTCCTTCGAACGTAGCAGCACAAACATCTTGCTCACAGGTAATAGATTTCCCACTTGTTGACGCGTATATGTTATATTGCGTCAGCTCTATCTATTATTCAAGAAAAAGTTCAAATTGCAAAATATATTGGAAGAATAAGGGATCATATATATATATATATATATATACATATACCCCGAGACTGGTTTTTGTAGAACAATTGTTACAGCCCGCACAGTTTACCCAAAAAAGGTCACTTCCTGTATCGACCTGAACGTGATAGTCCTTGGAAGGTGTCCCAATTGAAATCCTAGCGAAATACAATCTGCATTCCCATATTGTATGACAAAAATAAATAATCACAAGAAAAAAATGCATACAAGATTCGAAGATTTTATTCTTTTCAATACAAACATAGCATTTTGTTTTCCAACATGAAAAAAAAGGAACTAACCCTGAACCAGTGGGATTGCCATTGCCACCCAATTGGAAGTCCGCTGGGGCGAGCATTCTGCCGTGACGACGGACGTCGTGGGCTTTGAGCTCCTTCAAAACAGCCTTTCCACGCCCACCAAATTTGTGTTCCACATTGAACACCACATTTCCCCCCACCACATGAACCAACAAAACCAGCAAAAGAATAAAGCACCCTTTTTTCCTCAGATCCATTATCTTCAACATTATATACAAATGCTAGAACTGCGTATGTCTATTATTTTCTATATATAAATATATATATCAAAAAAGCCTGTGTATGCTTCTGTATATAATGTATGAATGAATCTTTAGAGCGTAGGGATTAATTTCTTTATTCTTAAGTTGGTATATTTTCTGATACCTTGTTTCATGCTTTATTACGAATCTGTTTACTTTTCTCTGTTTTCTATTACTTGTGGGTGTCGTATTTATGTTATGCCATCTTATTCCATGCTTTACTATGAATTTGTTTAGTATGCCGTGTCTCGAGCCAGGGGTCTATCTGAAACAGCCTTTCTACTTCTTTAGAGGTAGAGGTATGGACTGCGTACATCTTACCCTCCTCAGACCTCACTATGTGGAAATACACTGGGTTTGTTGTTGTTGATTCTTAAGTTGGTATATTTTCTTATTCTTTTGTGTGTGGGGGTGGGGGAAACAAGGGAAAATGGAAGCGCGAGAGGGGAAAAAAATAACGAGAGACACAAAAATCAACAAGGAAATGACAAGTGGAGTGTTCAGATAGATACTCCATAGTTCCCCTAAATTTTTCTTGGAAATTTTCAAATGCCTTCTCTTGGTCTATAATACCCATGTCGTTCTCTCTCTTGGTCTAAGTAATTTCTTGTTTCTCTCTTCTTTCCAAGGTATCAAAAAATTCCTAATAGTTCTTGTTTTTCTTAAAAGTTCCTACAATGATTAATATCATGGGTAGCTTCAGCACATTGGTGATTTAAGACAAAAATTCATATACAAAAACATCTTTACTTCATAATGTTAATAACATATTGTTAAAATCTATATTCATGTTATTAATCTAAATACATACTTTTTAGATACTAAGTAGGACTTTGAACTAAAAGTGACAAAAGAGTTTTAAAATGAAGTGTAGGTGACTTAAATTTTAATAATTGATTATAGGTGACAATTACTTTATTAAGAATTAAGAAAGTAAGGAAAGTTTGAAAATAACCCACAAGTTTTTTAATTTATACTTTGATCCAACGTAAAACCTAATATAACTAGAAACGGAAGAAAAAAAAGGCGTGTTTCTCTCTGTTCTCATTTATTGGAGTTTTCTCTCTCTTTGCGATTTTTGTTGTTTATTGTTGTTGTTCCATTCATCATCATCTTCTTCTTCATTATCATCATCTTGTTCTTTATTATCATCTTTTCTTGTTCATCATCATCATCATCTTCTTGCTGTTGAACATTATTGCTGTTACCGCTAGTGTTGCTACTTGATAAAAAAAATTTAGGACATTATTGCTGTTACCGCTAGTGTTGCTACTTGATAAAAAAAATTTAGGTCAAATTTTATTCGTATATAATTTGGCATTACTTTATAGGTGATTTTAGTAAGTAAAATTATAAATTTTAGCTGAATTTCTCATCTGGTGTATCTACTATTGCTGTTTTTTCAACAATGGATAAAACATGTAACGTGAATCAAACAGATGAGTAATCTGTTGCAACCTATATGAATAATCTGTTACAACAGATGAGTCATATATTGCAACATATGGGTAATTTGTTGCAACAGATGCGTCATATATTGCAACAGATTACTCATATGTTGGAATAGAAGAGTCATATGTTGCAACAACATGTGGGTAATCTGTTGCAACAGATCCGTCATATGTTGCAATAGATTACTCATCTATTGGATTCGTATTATAGTGTTGTAACATGAATCCAACATATGGGTCATATGTTGCAACAGATTAGTCATATTTCAATCACTACCAGAAATTACCCCTATGACAACGGTTCAAAAATCGTTATGATAGGTACAAAAACCGTTGTCATAGAGCTACCGCAACGGTTTTATATGCGCTGCATATGTGGGAGTTGGGATAGGCCTATCGCAATGACATTTGCAATGGTTACAACAACCGTTGCAATTGGTCTATCTATTGCAACGGTTTTTGCAACTCCTATTGAGACGGTTCAAATTATCTATTGCAACGGTTGAGAGATGTTGCAATAGACTCTTTTGCAATGGTGTAGAACTGTTGCAATAGATTCTATTGCAACGATAAAAAAGCGTTGCAATAACCCTATTGAAATAATTATTGATCTTTTGTAATGATTTTTCACTACCTATGGCAACGGTTTGACACCTATTGCAATAATTTTTGAATGTTTTGCAGTATTTTTTTGCCACCTATTATTGCAACTAGTTTAAATACCAATTGATATATATATATATATAGAGAGAGAGAGAATTATATTAATACACAATTATATATACACACATCACAACAAAATCTTTCATTAAATCTTTCATTAATAATTCAAATTAAAATATCCAATAAACTAGTAATCTAAATCCAAAAGTAAAATGTTAAAGTCAAACGGTCATTAGTTTTCCCATAAAGTATCAAGTTCGAGTAGCGATAAGTTTCACAAAATTCAATATCAAAAAGATTGATACTAAAATATTTATCAATAATATAAAAATTTTCTCAAGTAAGGTCAATTTCTTCATCACTTTCTTCATCTCTTCCTTCATTTTGAACATCTATAAAAAGAGAAAAAATAATCTCAATTAGTACTTAAATGACAACATATTTAATTTTCAATTAGAACATAGAAAAACACGTATAAATAGAGCATAAACAATCTTAATAGCAAATGAATAAATTATTTATACAAATTAGTAAAAGAAATATAATTCACGAAAATGAGAAAGAATGAACATACAAATGAGAAAGAATCAAAGAATCAACTCACTCTTTCCACACCACCTGTGCCTCTAAATTTGTCCGGCTTCACTAAAATCATCCCATCCTTTAATAATGCCCTTTCATAAACCTCATTAACATAGAAGAAGAGATAGATCTACTATCTTACAATTCAGAACAAGAGCTAGATCTACTATGTTATCACTCTTTGCTGTTAAATCATACAATGTGGCTGTAATTATTGCTCAAAAATGGAATTAGAACTTATGATACCAAAACTCCCCAAGAACACAACAACACAAACACCAAAATCAGTCCACTAGTTCAAGAACAATGGACCCTTTTGATGACCTATCTCGGATTCGCAAGAAGAATAAGAAAGGACGTGATATAAACACACTAAAAAAACAGCAACACCACGTGATGAACAAGATGACAAGAACACAAGTTTCGAATTCAACAAGACACAAAAACAGTCCACTACAAATATACAAAGTGCAATAAGATAAAGATAGATAGATAGATAGATAGACAAATGAAGATGTAATATTAACAAATCCAAAGATTATTCCACTTTTAGACCTTTAATATCACACACAACTTAAACCTATCTTTTACGTGACCTCAAGGAAACCGGAATCCCCAAGCAATCTCCGTTTCTAAGCGATTCATCAACATAAGGATTCCACCTTGCCCAAGGATTCTACCTTGCTAAGAGGCTCTCAAAAGAGGCTACAAATATCATAAAAAATCTTCCCCAAAATGACCTAATAAGGTTATATTTATAGCTAGGGAAACTTATTACAAATGACCAAAAAATCCTTGCAAAGGTCCGGATGAACAGTGACGGATGAACAGTAACAGTTTTGGAGTGTGGGACTTGTTCTCTACACTTCAAATCTTGTTCCTTGGATGGGAAGCCACAAAAGCTCGGGTCTTCACTCACGTCTTCATGTCCTTGAGTGCTAAGATGCCTCTTTTACCCGTATCATCCTCCCCTCCTTAGAAAGGATTCGTCCTCGAATACGAACCTTGCAAGACGATAGAAAGGACAAACAAATACAGGTTCCTCAAGGTATGAGGGTTAGGGTTAGTGTAATAAATCATAACATTATGCCAAGGTGGCTCAAACTTCACGTATACCCAAACATCCCTCGGGTTCTCAAAAATGATACACCAATCACGGGAAACCCGAATTACATACAAGACATGCTTAGCATCAACATAATCATGCTCACACAATGCATACGTCATTCCCGAATATGGTTTGAAATAAATCAATATCATACCTCAAGTGATCAATGAGATCAAAGGGGTAGGGTATCCATGGACATGGGTGGAGGATATGCTTGCTTTACCCGAGACTACCACTAATACAATCACATATCCCCTCTATGCTAGGATGATCTACAACAAAAACAACTAGAGGGTCATCTTTAGTCAATCGGCCAACTTGTTCAACATCACCATTTTCACATATAAGTTAGTTGTCATGACTTCCATAAGATAATGTACTATCACTTTCCACAATGGATTCAACACTAGGTGGATCAACTAGTATATCCACAATTTCAAGTTGTACATTATCATCACAAAATAAAGGCATATTCGGCTCACTTAAAGACAAACTATCATTCACACTTAGTTGGCT
The DNA here is from genome assembly GCA_030864225.1 of Capsicum baccatum var. pendulum. Lineage (NCBI taxonomy): Eukaryota > Viridiplantae > Streptophyta > Magnoliopsida > Solanales > Solanaceae > Capsicum > Capsicum baccatum. Next base: position 278,987,048 of record CM061552.1, on the reverse strand, counting down.
ATTATCATCATTCACTAGAGTGCAAAAGTTAGTTTGATTACCTTGTAACTCATGTGGAGCATGGACACTCACGGAAATTTGATTAGGAAGGATTTGATGCTCCATCAAGCTATCCAACTTCTTGCAAAGAGAGCCTTCCGTCCTTACAATCTCCCTTTCATTCTGTCTATTATTTGACTATCAATGGCATTAAGCCTTGCCATGATGGATTTAACCCAACTAGGCATTTCAGTTTCATTCTCCATTGTACCTATCAAGAGCTACTAAACAAACAACACAAAAACATCAAACACACTAAAGGTTAGCAAAATTTAGTCTGCACGACGTATCAAAACAGTCCGCACACTCTCAAGCTCACACTTTTGAAGTTTTCACTCTATTAGCCTCACAAGTGTTGATAACTCGCTTGTACTCCAATGAGGTCACTTGGTTCCAATTGTGGCTAGAGGACGGATTAGATTCTTGTTTTAAACGACTCAAAAAGTAATGTACGAACTTGAACCAAAAAGAATACTACGACTCAAAAATGAGAAAAGCACACAATAAAAACTAAACACGAATGAATGAACACAAAGACTAACTAACAATCTAGTAGACGAGTACTAGTTTGCCAATTAGTATTGGAACCAATGAAATTGAAACTAAGGAACAACAAAAGGAAACTACAAAATGTGAAATTTGAGCTTAAGTATGCTGCGTGAATAGTAAAACGTAATGAACCTAGCAGCCACGTATTGGTCTCAGTCCCACACTACTTTTGTTGTCCAATATCAAGTCTTGGTTAATTTTTTTTTTCAATTTGGACTTTGGTGGACTTGGTTTTAGGAGAGAAATATAAGTTTTGTAATCCTTTTTTTAAAATTCAAAAGTGGAAGACTTGACTTTCTTTACCATTTCCCTAAAACATGGTCCTTAAATCATGGAAGGTTGTTGGAAAAGTGGTTGTTAAAGTCCTTTGAGTGGTTGGAATTGGTTGTAAAAGTCTTGAGAGATCTTAAATTTTGGAAATTTGTCTTTCAAGACTAACAAAATACACTCTCTTTCTTCAACTTCCAAGATCAAACATCCACTTTTTCTTCAACAATAGATGAAGATGTGAAGAGCATAATTTTTGAATCTTGAAGTTCTAAGGTTCAAGTTGGACCCCAAACATCAACAACACCTTTCCAAGCTTAAAAATACAACACAATAACCACCATACGCGTTCAAACCTTGAACCAACAACACATCACACGTTCAAGTCTCAAACTCGCAACAATAATCGGTCACAATTTAGTTCATAACAACAACATCAACATTTCTAACTCAGATCTAGATCTAGACTCAAGAGTGTTAGTGATGAAGAAACTAACACTAGAAACAACAAAACAAATAAATGACTTTTAGATCTAGACAAGAAAATAAAATTTTCGGCCAAGACAACGACAAAATCTAGATTCGGCCAAGAACTAGAACAAGATTTCAATTTTCTGGATTTTTTCAGTTTTCAGTATTTTTTTATATTTTTTTTTTGAATTTTCATCTAAGTGAACCCAATATTGGTAGTGCAGGACCAAATGATACCAAAACTCCCCAAGAACACAACAACACAAACACCAAAATCAGTCCACTAGTTCAAGAACTATGGACCCTTTTGATGACCTATCTCAGATTTGCAAGAAGAATAAGAAAGGAAGTGATATCAAGAGTAAAACACACAAAAAAATAGCAAAAACACGTGATGAGCAAGATGAACACAAGAACACAACTTTCGGATTCAACAAGACACAAAAATAGTCCATTACAAATATACAAAGTGCAATAAGATAAAGATAGATAGATAGATAGATTGACAAATGAAGATGTAATATTAACAACCCCAAAGCTTATTCAACTTTTAGACCTTTAATATAACACACAACTTAAACCTATCTCTTACGTGACCTCAAGGGAACCGGAATCCCCAAGCAATCTCCGTTTCTAAGCGATTCATCAACACAAGGATTCCACCTTGCCCAAGGATTCCACCTTGCTAAGAGGCTCTCAAAAGAGGCTATAAATATCATCAAAAATCTTCCCCAAAATGACCTAATAAGGTTATATTTATAGCTAGGGAAACTTATTACAAATGACCAAAATACCCTTGCAAAGGGGCGGATGAACAGTAACAGCTTTGGAGTGTGGGACTTGTTCTCTACACTTCAAAGCTTATTCCTTGGATGGGAAGCCCTACAAGGTCGGGTATTCACTCATGTATTCATATTCTCGAGTCCTAAGATGCCTCTTTGACCCGTATCAACTTAGACCCTCCACCGGTTTGCAAAATGTGATACCGATTTTCAAAGGCAAACCCAAGCAATTATTTTCTTAAAATGTCCTAGTATTTTCAAAGCTTATAATTAAAGTAGTCCAAAAAAATAGTTTTAGAAAAATTTTGCAAGTATATCACAACATATTCCCCTGTTTCTAGTTGCTCATTAGCAGTGAAGCTTCATCTTTGAATAGAATTAAGCATACCTGTTTTGTTCCAGGCTGTGAGACCCAACCAAGCCAATTACTAACACAATGCACGTGGGTATCTACACAAATACCTTCAACTTTGTTCCAGGCCATAATCATAACCTAAGCACAAAATTATAAAATAAATTAAAACATGCAGGGAAAGAAACGAGAGAAGTATAATTTCCTACCAGGTGAGCTATCTTCGTACCAACACTTGGAAGTAGAAGAAAATTATCCAATGTACTAGTAATGTCTCCATCATATTTATAAAGACAAATCTTTGCAACTTGTTTAAGGTGTCGAGCCTTTCTTGTGTAAAATCCAACCTGACAATAAAAGGTTGTTTAAGTATTTCAGAGTGAGGGCAAATGACAATTTTATATGGGACAAGCATGAATATAGTATTATCATAAACCGATATTATTGAACACATATCGGGTAAATCAAGCTCTTTATGGTGGCTTCATCAGCTTTATCCATTGTCTCAGCACTCAGCAGACTATTTTTGAGGAGCCGTTATATCGCTTCTGCAGATTCAGAAGACTTTATTAAATACCAACAAGAAGTCAGACAAAAATATCAACGCCTTATAAAATTATGGAGTATGTTCAATGAAAAAAGTAATATCTGACTTCAGGTTATCATCTCCTCAGAAGGTGGATGTGGAGGTCGGGGGGAGCAATTTTGCAAATCAAATATTGGTATTTTCCTAGCTATACCATTTTGACTTCATTTTTTTAAGACAAGTTAGTATATGAGGATGAGGGAGATGATCATGATGACAATAAATAGAACTTAGTTAGTAACATGAAATAACGGTAGTTTTAGTGCACCGTGCTGCCCTTTTTTTCAGTAACATGACAGAGATATCAGAGTAACCTCTGAAACTGCCAACACTTGCCATGTGTAACATGACCCTTGGTCTGGCTTGATAACTATGAACCAACAAGTTCAACAAATCTTCTTTCCTGATGAGATTGCGAACAAAAAAAGTGAAATGAAAGTAGTAATCAACATCAGCATCACGCCCTTCCAGCAACTACAAAATAACTAAGTTGATACGATCAACAATGAATAACATCCTAGCAGGAAATGTTAAAACATTATACAAGCGTACTCATAAAAATGATTTAAATTGCTTCATTTAATTTTCAATTTCACTTGTTGGATGCTACACCTAGCCTTTCTATTATTTATATGTTAAAAATGTCGTTCCCATAAGGCCATCTTGTTAAGCAAAAGCCTAAAGAGCAACAAGTTGAGTTTGTTCCTAAAAGGAGTCTAGAGGAGTTTGATGCCAGAATATTTCTACAAACCAGGAATCAAGTCCGCAAAGATGTATGCACCTTAGGTTAAAGGGAATTCATCCCTTCATCTGTGTCAATAGAGTCCACAGGTGCATGTTCTGCCGATCTCATTCTGCGTATCCCTTCAATGACCCTTTCCCAGTTGGCAGGAGATTGTAATGAATCAAATTTGCCAAATTTTAGTCTTACTATTCATAAAGAACAATTACAAATAATTTAGAGATTAAAGTCCTTTTTATTTCAAAAATAGAATCAAGCTTTCTAAATGGAGATATAGCTAATAAATAAATGTACAACATTCAATATTTATCTGAAAACTAGAACAACAGAAAAAATAAGAAAACAAAAATTGTCTTGGAACTCACTTGACTGAGAATAAATATGGTCATTTTTCCTAACAAAATCTTCAATTTCTGGATGCTTGAGAAACTGCAACAAGTTTGAAAAAAGACATGATTTGTTTCGTCTCTTTCAATGTTTTAGGGTTGAGCGGTAGCTAAATATGCTGAGGGTCCATCAAAAACAACCTCTCTACCCATAAAGGCAGGGGTAAAATCTGCGTACACTCAACTGTAGGACTCCCTATACCCAAGGTGCGTTGATTTTGGGTAGAGTATAATGGAGTATATGCTTAAAGTCTAACATAATGTGACACACTTGACCAAATAATACTATCTATTCTCCTACATTACAAACAAATGAAAAGTTCCATATGATCTTAGTTTCACATGATATATGAATACCTGGATCATATAGTTCCAGCATATTAGTTCCAAAATTTTTGACATAAATTCTATGTGATCGAATCACCCTTATACGTAACTGAAACATTAATACATGTTGCAGGAAGAAAGAAAAATCTAAATGGAACCCATAGGCTTCTTGTTCCTCTCAGTTTGGCCAATTATTAACATCAGACTTAGATACCAAACTAAAGGAAAAGAATACCCTTTTGGCATTCCAACACATACCTCTGTGCTTCTTGACATCAAAATTGTAACTACAAATGCATACCATTTTTGTTTTCTTTTCTAAAACTAAAAACTAGAATGAATGAATCTAATAATTGAATGAATCCTTCAACTTAGTTAGTCCTCCTTGCTTACAAGAATGAAGTACCATTCCCCTTTAATTTTACCCCAATACTAGAGTTTTAATCATCAGATTTAGGTAAAAATATGACTTCCAGTTACGTGTTAAAAGCTAACTCCACTAGCTCACCAAACTTTTGCCGATCATACAGCTATTAGTACCGAAACTACAAATCACATTACATTCGATTTCATTTTACATCTAATAGAGGATTGACTAATGTTATTAAGACTTTAAAACTCTCACTACCAAATCTCAATTGAAATATCCTTTTTGTGTAGGATCACTGAAGAAAATTACTTGTACTTTCTTTTGAATATTTCTATATGTGAAGTGTTAGATTGATATACATTCCAAGACAATGCTTACTTTAATTGACCATAAGTAAGAAATTGAAATGGAAAGAGGAAAAAAGAGCAAGCAGAACATCTTCAATGAGCATTTCTACCGAAAAATAGAACCCTAACAATGGCAAGCTATTAGCCATAAATTCATGGGATTTAATACTACCCAATAGATAATGCAGAAAAGTACCACTTACTACTACGATTCAGCTACTAGATCTAGTTGCTCTGCTAATTTCTATCTGTCCTCTATTGTAAATTGAAGCGGTGGTGGAGCAGCGGTCAAAGCAGCAGTCGGAGCACCGGTCGAAGCATCAGTCGGAGCGTAGGTCAGAGTGTCGGTCAGAGAATCAGTGGGCAATCGGCGCAAATGGCACTCACAGTGGGTGTTAACAACTGATGATCTGAGAGTGATGAGTAAAGTTGAGGGTGAAATGTTTTGTATATAAAATATTTTTTATTTTTTTAATTATATTTATAAAATTTTTGGCAGATTTTGTGAAAAAATAGGGAGGGAAATTGAAAATCGATGCAATAGTTTTTTCTTTCTAAAAACGTGTTGCCATAGGTGACTTTATGACAACGGTTCACGTAAAATTTGCTATAAGACACCCTATTGCAACGGTTATCCATCAATAGCAATGGTTATAGAATTACTAGAACAAAATTCTTGTGCAACGATTGGAACCGTTGCAATAGACCATCTATCGCAACGCTTCTGGAACCTTTGCCAAAAGATTCGTTGCAATAGGGGTAATTTCTAGTAGTGTATATTATAGAAGAGGTGGTTTCAACATGGTAGTTTTTTGTCTTTAAATTCATACTTAAGGGTATTAAAGTCATTACAATAAATTATAAGCTCAATTCAATTATTTTTTGTGCTTTGATTTTGGAACCTTATCAAAAGTTTGAATAAAAGCCCATTTTTTCTCTTTAATTACAAGCAATACCATGTAAGAAATTTACCATAATGCCATTACACATGGCCTTGCATATATTTTCACACATGTGGGCCCTCTATCTTCCATTTATTTTTCAATCTTATTTATCCTTTTTATGTATAAAATTGATTCAAATATATTTAAGTAAATTGATTAGTAGGATGATAATTTATTGTAAAAATTAATTATAATTGATGCAATCAAATAAATTTTATTATTTATTTAATTTCATATCAAACATATAATTTACTTTCTTTCTTATTTGTTACTACAATTTCACATAATTTAATCTTTTCCTAATATATTCAATCGTGATTTTACTATATCACCTCTAATTAATTATTCTGGTCATCTAAGTATCATGTCACTTAAATTGAAGTAGAAAAAGTTTTACACAATAATTAAAAATTTAAATTATTTAAAAAAATATAATTGACTATCAATGACACAAAACTTTGGACAAGAAAAGTAGCATATATTTTTAAACAATTACATAAAAAATATTATAAATTACAACAATTAAAAACTTGAAATATCTAAAAATAATTTGATCTATTATATATTTTTAAAAAATACTATAAATCACAATAATTAACAACTTAAAAATTTAAACTATATAAATATTTGGTTGATTCTCGATCCCAGATGAATCTTAGGATGTATATGCAATCCATCTTTTTTTAAAAACTTTTGTTTATCAAAATTGAAAATGCAAGTTCTAATACAGTACATCAAACAATGTATCAGAAATAATGTAAGCATAAATAATACCAGTATTATTAACACAAACATTATTAATGCAAACATTATTAATACATTCTATCAACATTATTTTTATACACTCTAACAAACGACTCCACGTTTGAATGGAAGGAGAATATACAAAAGCAAAGTTCAATAAAATATCTACATAAGTATGTTTTATCGTGTTCTCAAAGTCAAATAATTGAAATTAATATGAAAGATAGTTCTATATAATTTTGAAGCACTTAAAATTTGAATTTAAAAAATTAATTTAGTTTAACTTCAAAGAACAAGTTGACAAATAAAAAAGAAGGATAAAATGAAAGAAAATGATATTTATGGCGGCTTAGTAAGGGAATACAATGCGGGTTATTAATTGCAACCCACATGTGATGTAATATGCAATGACTAGATAACCCTTTATCTTTTTCAACAATTATTCTCTATTTTATACAACAAGTGTCAAGTCTTATGTATCAATTTTAATCTCATATTTTCTACTTAATGTAGCAAATCTTAATCATATGATTAAATATATAGACTTGTATATGCGTCGAATTTTGTTATTTATATGAGTAAGTTATACATAATTATCTTGTAAGACTTGACTCCTTGAAAAATACTACCAAGCAGTTAATATGTTTTGTTTATTCATATTTTATAATTCATAATTCGAAGTAATATCAATTTAACTTACGATACATAGTAAAAATATCTTAACATTGGGTCTGTGCTGACACGGGTCATGCTCCTCTAGTGTTGCAATAGATTAGTCATATGTTGCAACAGATTACTCACTTGTTGTAACAGATAACCCATATGTTGGATTCATGTTGCAAGTTCTATCAATTGTAGCAGTAACAGATACACCAAAATTTGATATAAAAATAAAAATAATAATTTTATTTATAAAATCACCTATGAAGTAATGTCCAAGTGATATACGAACAAAATTTGATCTAAAAAAATTTCAAAATTTCAACAAGGGTACAACGAATAAGTGAAACGCATGAAAAATTTCATGAAACAGGTAAAGAAGACAAAAATAGTATATCATACATCAAATGCAAAAGGATCAATGGGACAAACGTTTGAGTTCTCCTAAATATGTTTAAGTTCTATAGCATTTTAATTGCTTTCTAATAGATGATCCATCTGTTACAACAAATTTTCTATTTGTTTGATAATTTCCAACAGATGAATCATCTGATGCAACATGTTAGTCATCTGTTGATTCAAATTAAGAAATTATTAGTATTAACTAAAATGATTGAGCTAAAATTAAAGACGTTTTTTCACATAATGGGACAAACATTTGAATACTCCTAAAAATGTTTGAGTTTTCTCGTATTTTTATTATTTTCCAACAGATGACCTATTTGTTGCAACAAGTTAGTCATCTGTTGCAACACATATTTATAACAGGTTAGTCATTTGTTGATTCAAATTAATTAATTATTAATAATCACTAAATTAATATAATTAAAATCGAAGACAAGTCTTTAAGACAAGACCTTAGACAAGGGGACAAACGTTTGAGTTCCACTAAAAAAATTTGAGCTTTAGTATTTTAAATTACTTTTCAACATATATTTTGTCTATTTAATAATTTCCAACAGATGAGTCATATGTTGCAACAACTTAGTCATCTGTTGCAACAAATGTCTATATTTTTTTGATAATTTTCAATAGATGGGTTAGTTGTTGCAACAAGTTAGTCTGTCTATACCTGTTTGGTCATTTTCAACAGATGTCTATATCTGTTTGGTCATTTTCATTAGATGTCTTTATCTGTTTGGTCATTTCCAACAGATTACTTATCTGTTGTTGATTCAAATTAAGCCATTATTAGTAATAACTAAATTGATTTAACTAAAATAAAATTTGAATTAATAAGTTCAATTACAATTTCAATTAATCTCATGGTAATTACACGATCAACTAAGTGTGTTCAACCTGAGTAGAGTGATCAATTGATCAATTTTATTTGAAATAATCCAAACTAAGTCATCATTAGAAATGACTATATTGATTTAACTAAAATTAAAGATGAATTAGTAAGTTCAATTACGATTTCAATTAATCTCATAGTAATTACATGATCAATTAAGTATTTCGTCCTAAATAGAATGATTAATTGATCAATTTTATTTAAAATGATTCAAATTAAGCCATTATTAGAAATAACTATATTGATTTAACTAAAATTAAAGATGAATTAGTAAGTTCAATTACGATTTCAATTAATCTCATAGTAATTACATGGTCAATTAAGTGTTTCATCCTTAGTAGAATAATTAATTGATCAATTTTATTTGAAATGATTCAAATTAAACCATTATTAGTAATAACTATGTTGATTTAACTAAAATTAAACATGAATTGATGAGTTCACTTAGCATTTCAATTAATCTCATAGTAATTACATGATTAACTAAGTGTATTCATCCCGAGTAGAATGATCAACTGACCAATTTTATTTGAAATGATTCAAATTAAGTCATTATTAGTAATAACTAAATTAATTTAACTAAAATTAAAGATGAACTTACAATTTCAATTAATCTCAAAGTAATTAAATGATCAACTAAGTGTACTCGTCATGAATAGAGTGATCAATTAACCAATTTTATTTTAAATGAATCAAATTGAGCCATTATTCGTAATAACTAAATTGATATAACTAAAATTAAATATGAATTGATAAGTTCACTTACAATTTCAATTAATCTCATAGTAATTACATGGTCAATGTAACGTTCTGAGTCTGTACCCCGAAAGCTACACGGTGCTCATAATTCTGAAGGACCACAAGCTAACCCATGACTGGTACCTGCTGCAATAACTGAATAATAATGCTATAAATATGCAGAAATTAAGCGAAAACTTGCCATAAGGTTCAATACTGAAATAGAACTGAATACGGTATAACAATACCAAAACTGAAAAATCTGTCTGAAAATACTCTATTGAAAATTATCAAACAAATATAGACATTTGTTGCAACAGATGACTAAGTTGTTGCAACATATGACTCATCTGTTTGAAATTATTAAATAGACAAAATATATGTTGAAAAATAATTTAAAATACTAAAGCTCAAATATTTTTAGGAGAACTCAAACATTTATCTCCTTGTCTAAGGTCTTGTATTAAAGACTTGTCTTCAATTTTAATTAAATTAATTTAGTTATTATTAATAATTGCTTAATTTGAATAAAAAAAATGACTAACCTGTTATAAGCATCTGTTGCAACCGATGACTAACTTGTTGCAACAAATAGGTCATCTGTTGAAACATAATTAAAATACTAGAAAACTCAAACATTTTTAGGACAACTCAAATATTTGTCCCATTGTCTTAAAGACGTCTTTAATTTTAGCTAAATCAATTTAGTTAATACTAATAATTGCTTAATTTGAATCAACAGATGACTAACATGTTGCATCGGATGATTCCTCTGTTAGATATTATCAAACAGATAGAAAATTTATTGTAACAAATGGGTCATCTATTAGAAAACAATTAAAAAATTAGTAAACTTAAACATTTTTAGGAGAACTCAAACGTTTGTCCCCTTGATCCTTTTGCATTTGATATATGATATACTATTTTTGTTTTCTTTACCTGTTTCATGAAATTTTTCATGTGTTTCACTTATTCGTTGTGCCCTTGTTGAAATTTTTGAAATTTTTTTAGGTCAAATTTTATTCGAATATCACTTGGACATTACTTCATAGGTGATTTTGTAAGTAAAATTATTATTTTTGTTTAATTTCTTATTTGGTGTATCTACTACTGCCAATAGGTAGAACCTGCAACATGCATCCAACATATGAGTTATTTGTTGCAATAAATGAGTAATCTATTGCAACATATGACTAATCTGTTGCAACAGATGGCACATATGTTGGATTCATATTTCAACACTATAATATGAATCCAACAGATGAGTAATCTGTTATAATATAAGACTCATCTGTTGCAACATATGACACATCTGTTGTAACAGATTGCCCACATATTGTTGCAACATATGACTCATCTTTTGTAATAGATTAGTCATATATGTTACAACAGATTACTCATCTGTTGGATTCACATTACATGTTTTATCCATTGTTGAGAAAACAAGAGAAAACAACAGTAGTAGATTCACCCAGATGAGAAACTCAACTAAAAATTATAATTTTACTTACTAAAATCACCTAAGTAACACACACTAAGAACATCAATATTTACCAACAACTTCAATATTGTACAAACACAAATAATAAAAAACATAAAAAAAACAAACATCAATAAATCAACAGTTATTTGTTAGATTTGGTCACAAAGATGTCTCTAAAAAAATTAAAATTCAACTCTTTGTATTTTTACAACAATGTTCAACAACAAGAATTATAGTAATAATAAAAAATCATATTTCACTCCGAAGAGAGAAGAAAAAAATACCACAAATTAGGGTATTCTCGAGTCCCCATTGTAAATTTAAACAATAAATATTGAAATTGTTAACTCATACTAGAAGAAAAGTTAACTAAAGTTCCTCGTTTTCTTCATAACTAAAAAGCCCTAATTTTTTACCTGTGAAAATCGAAAAGAAATGATGAACTCAGTTGTTATCGCCGGAGAATGTTGTCATGTCGATTGGCAGTTGAAAGTTAAAAAGGAATAGGGCAAGAACTCAAAATTATTTATTGCCAGAGGTTGAAGTTGCAGAAGGTTGAAGGGAGAAATTTGGAAAGTTGTTGGATGAGAGAAGTTAGAGAGAGAAACTATCGAGAGAAAGAGGGAAGAGACGATTGATTTACACAGAAAGGGGAGTTTTGTGGATGTGGGTTGATTTGTATTTTTAAAAAGATTAGAAATTTTAAAAAATATTAATCGAGTCCCCAATTAACCTAATCAAGTTTGTTAATTATGTTTGACCCTTTAAGTTGGTCAATGTCACCAATCCTTCATTCATGACTTAAATAACACATTTCCTTTAATTTTCTCTACTAAATACCTATAGGAAATCTATCATCTTGGTTAATCATACTGTATATCATTGTGCATAAACACTGTCTTAATACTGTAAGTATAAATGATAAAAGATGATGAATGGAGCCCAATATCATCTAAAGATAGCCCGAAAAAGGTTATGAAAATATATAATAACCTTGAATAAACTTGATGGATCTATCAATGAATTGGACAAAGCCTACGAAACTGTAGATCAATATAATATCTGTATAGGAAGGATTATACATGAAATACAAAAGGATTAGAGCCCAAGAATATTTCATGTATTTACAAACAAAATTATTATTGATAAAAATATTCTCTACACCGCTTAAATGAACAGTATAAATCACTTTTCACATAATTACCCTGTTTGTTTACAAATTTGTAAATAGACAACATAACCCCCTATTGGTATCAGAGACAATGACAACAGAAAATTCCAGTTTTTTAATAAACAAACAAAAATGATTAAAATTAATTTTTGATAATCAGTAAGAATTGATTTTTAAACAAAATCAATATTTTTATAATGTATTTACAGTATTGCACAAAGATTCTGTAAGACCCTGCAAATATTCCTAGTCGTTAAAGCTCTTTAAAGCATGTCAAGGGAAGCTTCACACTTAGAAAATTTCGGCTAAGTGTTAAGACTTAGTTTATTTTAGACTTCGAAGGTTGGAATTCTCATTTCATAACCTTTACATCCATAAATTATTGATATTTAAGTTAATCTATGCTTAAGAATGTCAATAGGGGTTTCCCGACGAGTTTCAAATTTTTTGGATCTCGTTTAGACCAAGTTTTAGTGCACAAAATAGTGGACCAATGCGATCTTGGCGCGCCGCATCGTCTATCGTGTTGTCCAACATTTTTCCAGGACTGCTAGTCAAAAGTACTGAGGCTCGATGCGATCATGGCGCGACGCGTCGGGTGTCGCGTCGACCAACACGTCGGCACCCAATTTTCCAGTCATTAAAATAGCCGTGACCCCAGGGTTATTTCAGTCCTTTTTCCACTCTTATATAACCCTAAAATATGTGATTCAGTCATATTTCACCCAAACTATAGTGGTTTCTCTCAATTTCTCTCAAGAACAAGTTAGGGTTTTCCAATTGAAGATCCAAATTCAAGAGTCTCTCCACTAATTTTCCTAAAATCAAGAACTAAGGTATGTTGGATGTTGATTCTTGGGTTTCTTCCACCCAAGAAGTTCAAGAATCCTTTTCTAAACTTAAATATTTGATATTTATGAGTTTTCATGATTTATGTGTATTGAAAATTCATGTTTATAATGTTGTTGAGTGAAATACTAATGGTTACCATCAGTGTTCAGATAGTTGTTTATAATGTTGTATTAGTGTTCAGATAGTTGTTTATAATGTATTCAGACAACACAACTAATGGTTACCATTAGGTTTAAGGTAACCATCACGATTTATGTGAATTGAAAATTCATGTTTATGATATTGTTGAGTCTTAATTCATGTTTTGATTACAAAGTTTCAATCTTTGGTTCTAGTATGAGGTGAATTTTATGATATTCATAATAAACCCTACAAGATGCATGTTGATTGATGTAACCATGTTAATTAGATGTATTGAATATTGTATGACCAAAGTATGCTCCCCATATGTTTGATAAAATGCTTATGTGAAGGAAATAGAGTCATTATAGCATGTTGACGAGAAACCCCCAATTGTGTATAAGTAAATGCATGCCAAGTGTTTGTTGAAAGGCCTTAGTGAATGAATTATGATATGTTGCGTGCATTCCTATTCATATACATTCCAATTGAATGAATTATGAGATATTAGTATGCATTCACTATACATTTACATGTTTAAGACTTCCAAATGCTTGAAGAGATGGATCATTGATTGTGTTGTGAATGATAGCCTATTGTCATATTATGTACGAGCTGTCCTGTCTTGTATCATTTATGTTATTAAGTCCTGGGGGTATTTAATATCCAACAATTTAGTTGATTTTCTAGAGCCAATGTTTGTTTCCAAGATAATCTCAGTCAAGCCACAATCCATAGAACTCAGCCAGTTACAGCACTTAGGAAATCTCAGTAATCTCAGTATTAGTAGCATTCCAGCTTCAGCTCAGTAGTCAATTTAGAACTCAGTAATATTCCATCAATCAAACGAACTCAGTGAATTCAAGTTAGATCAGTCAAACAAGTATGATCCGTAATAGTTCAGTCAAGCCTAGTATGATCTAAGAAATCAGTTCAGTGTCTTTAAGTTGGGAGTATAATTCAGCACCGAGTGAGCCTAGGGATGGGGGCTCATCTGCTAGATAGGAATAATATCCCTAGAAGCAATCCCTAAGTTCTAGAACTATGTAGCCAACATAGGCATGACATATCACCTGTTAGATAGGACTGACCTACTCCGGGATCACCCGCTAGTACAGGACTGATCTCAGGGGTCACCCACTAGATTAGGACTGACTCTATAGCAGTTGTCTTTACCCGTGACACGATACTGACACCTTTCTAGCTGGGGTTATAGGTTGGACCCCACTAATTCAGATTTGGGGCATATCGGTTAGATAAGTATCTCCCACAGTCTCAGCTTCAGAATTAGTCTCAGTAAAAAAACTCAGCTCAGTAGAACAGATTTAGGACTGTTAGATACAGTCACTCATTAGTATTATCAATGGATTTAGAGATCATTTGCTAGATAGGACTGATCTCAGATTTAGTCAAGTAGTATCAGTATCAGTACCAAAAGATTTAGAGATCACCCATTAGATAGGACTGATCTCAAATACAATCAATTAGTATCAAGTACCATTAGGTTTAGAGATCACCCGCTTGATAGGACTGATCTCAGATTTAGTTAATCATCTTCATTATCAGTATATTTAGAGATCACCCGCTAGATAGGACTGATCTCAACCTCATTCAACCAGATATCAGTATTAGTAGACCCAGTTATCAGTAATCCAGTCATTAGAACTCAGTACTCAGTGCTACTACGATTTCAGTTATAGTTTATGCATTCATGCATGTATCCTCATTCAACATACTCGTGTATTCAGTCAGCATTATTCATGGATATGAACCCTTGAATTTAGCCTTACCTCATATAGCATATCATTATATTCTCACATACTGACGCATACTTTTATGTGCTATGGTGTTTTATAGCATAGGTTCAGAAACACGAGCTCCAGAGCACCCTTAGTTGTTCAAATTCAGCCAACAGCAGTAGACTTAGTAGTGAGTCCTCATCATTTGAGGATGTTCTATTATTTCATTACATTTCTAGGTTTAGTATTTTAGTAGACGGAGTTAGTTGGGGGATTTTCCCATTCAACTCCTTATTCAGATAGTTAGAAGCTTTCAGACTAGAGTTTTTTAGACTAGATGTTCAGACAGTTGTATTAGCATTCAGTTTTCAGTCTTATTTCAGATGTTTGAGCCTTATGGCAAGTTTTCTGTCAATTTTTTGCATTTTTACAGTGTATTATTTAGTGCTCAGTTACATATATTAGTCAAGGGTTAGCTTGTGGTCATTTGAGATTATGAGCACCGTGTAGCGTTCGGAGTACCCGAATCGGGGCGTTACAGATTCTTTAAGATCTTAAAAGAAAGAAATCTTCAAATTAGAATTTTTAATACAAAAATTAGAATTTAAGTATCAACATAATCTATTTCAAATTAAACATAAAGATGAATGAAGTGATTCAAAAGCTTGATGATCTTATAGAGATACATAAACATTTGACTGTTAGGCTCAAGGTTATTGAGTTAGAAATAAAGATCATTAAAGAAAGACTACCTGGTAGAAATACTGACCTTATTGAAAAAACTGATAAATTTGATAAAGGAGTAGAACATAAATTTAGGGACGAAATCTTTCTAGAAAGATTCTCTAATAATACTCCATACCAAAAAAAAGACTTGATGAAAAAATTATCTCAGAAATTTGAAAAAGACAAAGAGATATAGAAGATAAAGAAAAATCAAAAATTAAAAAAAATGAAAGAGACACCTAACCTCCAAATTAAGGAATCCTCCATAGAAAGAAAAGGAACGATCTAGACAAACTTGTCTATGCCTTATAAGACCTTGATTATCTATCAGATAAAAAATTAAACGTTCTTATGAACAAAGAAGATACAGGAGGACCACAAGGGAACTTTAGTTCTAAAATTTCTTCAATCTCAGGAGTAAAGTGTGAAAAAAATAATTTTTCAGAAAAAGAACTAAGAAAAAAATTTCTCTAAAGAAAGAAAGCACTTCATGTTTCATTATTACAATGACAGTAATATAAAATATATGTCAAATAAACTCCTATTAGGAGATGCAGAATCAACACAGTTTTTAGGTTTAGGTTATAAAAGAGAATCGGGATTGATTTTAAATATTTGGGCACAAAATCTAGGATTATTCTTCTTACTATGAAAAGGGATTACCTTTACAGATGAAGCAAAATTTATGATAGCCATCAACATTTTTACTAAAATAGTAAACAATTGGTATAAGGACTATCTGAAGAATCTTAAGGAATCCTAAAAATTGGTGTTATAGAAGGCTTTAAAATTTTCATAAAAGAAGGAATAAATCGTCTATTACAATTCATAGGATATGAATTCATGAAAAATTAAGGAGATTTCACGTCTAGTAGAGAAACTAAAAACTATAGCTAGAGAGTTATTAGAAAAACTTCAACTCTGTAAAATGAAGTCCATCCAAAAATACACATGCGAATTTGAGAAATACTATTATAATATCTTCGATAGCAAGATAGACATGAAACCTTACAAGAATAAATATTTTCAGAAATTACCAGGTTTTTGGCTAGTTATTTCAGAGAAGATTGTTCTAAAGAATCCTCAGAAAATAATTCACTTGGAAAAAGACATCATTCCTAAATCAAAGGCTTAGTCAATTTTTTATGCTGCACAACTTACAAAGAAAGACTAAATGAATTAACACCCAAATTTGTTGTAAAGACACGGAGGTTGCAATGGAAATATGAATAAAGAAAATCTGCCAAAAGAAAAGGAAAAAAATTAGAAAAGGGGTTTAATAAAAAGAAGAAACCTTTTCAAGAAAAACTGTATACCTATAAAAGGGTATTATAAAAAGAAAAAGGACTTCAAAAGAAAAATAACAGAAAAATGTAAATGTTACAACTGTGAGGAAGAAGGTCATAAGAGTTACGAATATAACAAGACAAAGATCAAAATCTCAAAATTAAATAGAGAAGAGATAGATTCAGATCTAGAATCAATAGTATCCATAGAAAGTAACTATATCTATATAGAACTTTACAAAGAATTCTCTAATTCAAGCTCTGATTCAGAATAATGAATCAAGAAATAGAAGAAAGAGAAGAAAGAGAAAAAATGAAGCTATTCGGATTATTAAAATTGAAGAAGATCAACGAGGATATGCACTAAAAGCAACATTTAATGGAGAAATGTTAAAAAAAAAATCAAGGTTTAAGGCTTGATTTTAAAATCAAAGATAACATATTCAATAGAATGCAAAGAATATTTTCTAGAAATAAAATATCTTTTCATGAGTATCCAGAGGTAGAGAAGGTCACCCAAACAACTGAAAGACATAAGTTGAATCTTTTGGTAAAATCCATGATCGATCAGATATTAAGAAATTTTGTTGAAGAAAAATAAAAGATGAATTACATTTATCTAGGAGAAATTCAAGTTTTAATCAAATCGATATTCAAAGAAGGAATGGGTTGCCTAATAGTTATCAACCTTTCAAATGAAAGATTCATAAATGGTAGAGAAAAAAATTTAGGAATAATAGAAGAAAATTTGATATATACTAAACTATTATTTACCTACCATCCCAGATATTGTATATAATTAAAAGACGTTGATCTTATTGATGTCTTAAGTCTGCATTTTCAAGTAAAAAGAAAGGATTTGTTCAAATCAGGTAACCATATTATGAGAATCTCTTACAAAACTTTATATACAATTATCAATTTAAATTATGGCAATGTCTATAATAGTAAAAGTATGATTGACATTGACCAAAAATGTGCAAAATTGTCAGATTGTTGAAGCAAAAATTCAACAAGAAGATATACCAGATGAATATGAAATTTATTTTAGAAAAACACAGAAAATAGAAAGCTCAAGCGCCAATGCTAGACTTTCTCTTGATTATGGAAGAAATTCTATAAGAAAAAATATATCACCAAAGTATTCCCAAAAGAAAATAAAAACTAATGACACTAAAGTTGTAGGTAGATTCTTTAATGAAAGAGATTGGTGTAAACAAAACATCCAGATACAAATAGGAGCAATAATAAATCATGTAAAAAAAACATCTTGGATGAATTAACCATAAATAATCATACGCCATACACCTACAAAATCTTTGATGGTAACGATTATAGCTGTATACAAATGGTCAAGCTACCTATATTGTTTAGATTCTAACAAAATTATTATTACATGTTATGTCACTAATCACTAAAATGATTATAACATAATATTGGGAGGCTTGTTTCTCAATAGTCTAGATGACTATAATGTGTAGCGAAACCTCTTTTCGAGTATAAGTTTTCATAAAAATTACTGCCTATGATAGAAAATTGACTACTTGTGGTCAAATTAATAATGAATCTAAAGTCAATTTGGCAAAATCATTCTTTTTACAAATTGGGATACCAATACCACTAATGTTTCAGTTGTGGGTATAATAACTGATAGAGAAAAGCCGACACATTCAAAGGAAAATGTAGAAATAATTTTGGGATTAAAAATTCTTTCTATAAAGAAAGTTTATGATTATGATAAAGTCAAAAAATGCCTGCTTCTGGGTAATGATTTTATTCAGTAATTTCAAGATTATCACCAAACAATTTACACGTTTAGTATTAACACTCCATGCAATCATTTTATTAAAATTCCAAAAAAACATAAGTCATATATTTTGGAAAAATAAAAAGGAATATTCAAACAAAAAAGTTTAGAACATTCAAAAAATTATTCTTGCAAATGTCTTAATCTTGAACGGATAAAAAATCACTTGCAAAAATCTTATGGTGAAAATTCTTCAGAAAAATGAGAAAATAATCAATAAGAAGCAATTTTAATCCTCCAAGATCCAATTAGCATTATAAGAGTAATACCCATGCTCTACAATGAGTAAGATAAAGCTGAATTTAAAATTCAGATTCAAAAGGTAGTTAAAGTTAATTAGACCCAATAGAAGTCCACATAACAGCCCCGCATTCATGGTAAGAAATCACGCAGAGCAAAAATTAGGTAAAGCTCAAATGGTTATTAACTATAAATATCTTAAAGAAACTATGTTTTGATGAATATTTTATTCCAAATAAAAACAATCTCATTAATCTTGCTAGAGGAAAAACTTACTTTTCAAAATTTGATTGCAAAAGTGATTTTTGGCAAATAAAATTAGAAAAGAAGTCAACCCCTTTAACAACATTTAGTACTCTTAATGTCCATTACGAATGGATAGTAATGTCGTTCAGACCAAAAAATGCCCCACAAAATTTTCAAAGAATTATAAATAAAATATTTTTTAGAAAAGATTTTTTAATTTCTATATTGACGATATATTGATATGTTCCAAAAAATATCAAGAACATCTAACACATTTAAAAATATTCTCTGAAATATGTGTTAAAAATGATGTTATTTTAAATCAGAAAAAGGCTGAAATAAATAAAAATGAAATAGAATTCTTAGGAATGATTATTTCAAAAAATGAAATAGAATTGCAGACTCATATTTTCATAAAGCTAATAAATTTTTCGAATAAATTAACAACAAAATAAGAAATACAAATGTTTCTTGGTTATTTGAATTATGCATGAGATTTTATCCTAGATCTTGCAAAGAAAAGAAACCTTCTTCAAAAACTCATTAGAAAGTCTAATAGACTAGAATGGACCGAGAAACACAAATGAGTCAAAAATCTAAAAGAAGAATGTTCTAAGTTGCCAAAACATAGATTATCAGAGGTAGAGAATAATTTGATTCTCCAAATCGATGCGTTTGATTATCACTTGGAAGCGTTACTACAAACAAATTTAAATAAAATCTGTAGATATACTAGTGAAACATTTAATGAAACAGAAGTTAAATATTCTACTAACTAAAAAGAACTATTAGCAATTGTTAATGGAATTAGAAAGTTTTCAGCCTTCTTATTACCCTACTAATTTATTATCAGGATTGAATAATACACAGGTATAAGTTTTGATTTTTAATAAACTCCATTCCAAACCTCAATACAAAGGTTATATAGATGGCAGGTATTATAGTCATTTTATTTCTTCAAAATTGAAAATATTAATAGATTCAATTTTTTTTTTGTAGATTTTCTCTCAAGAAATGTCCAATATGAACAATAGAACTCAAATTCTGGTTAGCAGAATCTTCAAAAACATGATTACAATTCAAGAAAATATTAGTGACGAAAGTCAAAGGCTCTTTAACATTCAAGACAAAATAACTGGATTGTCTGAAAAGATAAGAAAATTATAATATTAGCTTAATCAGTTTAATTCTGATCAACATGAAATTATAGAGGAATTTCAACTTCTTTGTGAACATTTGGATACATGTCCAAAAGGGAATATCAATTCCATTAAGGTTGCAGGAGATGTCCCATTAGCACCTAGTGCCAAAAACTTTTCATAGGTAAGCCCAAATATGCCAAATCTTAAATCATCTAATCAAGGTAAAAGCCAGGTAAACGGAAGTCACCGTATTGACATCAAATCAGCTAAGACTAAAATTATCTCTAGAAAATCAGAAAAAAACCAACAAAACCTCTAATAGAGGACAATAGTTTGATTCTTTTCAGGTTGGAGCTTGCCTCCAAAAGAAGAATATCTGGGTTTCACAAGGATCACTGACTGAGAGTGGAGAAACATTCAAACTTCTAGAAACAAAAAATTTACATCCATGAATTTCTATATTTTCGAGAGGATCTCCTGAATTTACCTCCAAATTATTCGAATTCCCCTATTTGGATAGAATTTACAGCAGTCCAAATTTAGCAGAAGTGATAAAACTACCACCTAATTTGGCAACAACTCTTAAAAAATTACGCTGAAGAAGAAAGCATATATTGCAGATTCTTTAGAATCTCACTGAAATTTCAGGATGAACAATTTTATTTTTCTACTATTAGTTATATAGAAGTGGAAAAATTAAAAACATTCAATGTTAGAGCAACAAGCGTTGACAAAAATCTTTCTTATTTAAACAAAAATAAATTAAGACCCGTAGGGACTTGGGAATGAAAGTTCTATATAACATTTTCAAGAAATTTTTTTGCGATAATTATATAGTCCTTGATGGAGACACAAATTAGACCTTAATCAACAATGAAAAAGCCAAATTCAAAATCCTAAAGAAAAAAATTCTGGACTTTGAACCACCAATTTTAGCCACAAAAGAAACTTGAAAACTTGATTATAAATTCCTAGGTCAAAGACACAAAGCTTCCAAAAATGAAGAAACTTGTGAAGAAGAAAACTCTGACAACATGTCAGAAAATTAAAAAAGAATCAGAATCAGATAGCTGGATGGCTAAAATGTAGACAAATAAGACGTAAGCACTTACCTCATCAAATAAAAAATCTTATCTTCAAAAATCTTCAGAGATAAAAAATATTATCCTATCAACTATTATAGAGGACCGAAAGAAAAATATGCAATTTTATAGAAATACCCCATGAAAAAGCATAATTGTAATTTTTACTCATCCTTCCATCAATTAAATGAGAGAAAAATTCTTAGAAGATAAACTAGACTTTTCACAATCATTCTTAGAGAAAAAACGTTAGGTATCTTAGAGAGAAAATAAAATCACTTCTCCCTCTCGAGAAAGGTATCTAGAGTGATATTGTAAATATGTAAAAGAAAAATTTGAATATAGAATTTTACTTTATGTATTAATATTATGAAATAAAGAAATTTATTTTGTACCCTCTTTCAAAGTTTTAAAATAGTTTCGAAAGAAGGTTGCGATCTTTAGCTAGACGGAGAAACAGTAACAGTGAAACTACTGCTCATTGTCCAACGCAGAACTGCAGCTATAGTTATAAGTCTATTTTAAGGAGGAAAGGAAGTATATACAAAAACATATTTAATTGATAATTTTAATGGCATATCGTTAAAATCTATATTCATGTTATTAATCTACATATTACATGCTACTTTAGATACTAAGTACCTGTAGGGAATCTATCATCTTGATTAATCATACAATATATGAGTGTGCATAAATATTGTTTTTATAATGTAAGTATAATGATAAAAGATGATGATTGAAGTCAAATATCATCTAAAGATAGCCCGAAAAAGGATATGAACATATAATAGCTTTGAATAATCTTTGATAAATCGATCTATGAATTGATAAAGCTTACAAAACTGTATATCATCATCTTACATATATAGAAAGGATTATTCATGAAATTAAAATGATTAGAGCTCAAGAATATTTAATGTATTTACAAGCTAAAAATATTATTGATAAAAATATTCTCTACACCGCTTAAATGAATAGTATAAATTGCTTTTATCATAATTATCCCGTTTATTTAGAAATTTATATATATATATATATATATATATATATATATATATATATATATATATAATTCAAAATCTATTTTCTAGATTTTTGAGATCCAAAGCCACTAATATTTTTTAAAAATCCATTTCTTATAATAATAATGTTTTTCAATTGATAATTAACCAATTCATTTAATTTTTCTTGAGACATTTTTTATCTTAAATAAGGTTATATCATTCTGATTTAGAAAGAACCTTATTTTTGTTGAGAAAACTATTACAAATTTTTTTAACATTATTCTATAGTAATATAAGCATTTCGAAATGAATCAAATTTTTTAAGCATAAATTATATAATACTACACCTTAACTTATCATTATTACTTAAAATCTCAACCCCTAACATAATTACAAAATTCCCTGATTTCTCTTTCTCTTTCTAAAAGGGTCGGATACGCTTCCCTAAATCCCATATCCAAAAATATCACAAAGGAAAAATATCTCGTTTCTTAACATATTTGACCCCTCTTCTCCTCACCGGTGATCACCAACACCCAAAACCACTGCTCAACTCATCTACTCAACTACCATTAGAATCTTCATCCACCTCTCCCATCTATTCAACTCATAGCTTCAGCTACCGTGGTTGAGCTATCTGGTTTATAGGTTGCTAAAATGGTTGGCACAATTTTCAAGGCCATAAGAAAGTTTTGGGTGAGTTGAGGTTAATTTGAAGCTTTAAGAGCTAATAGTTAACTTTGGTCAATATATTAAGATTTGAGTGTCGGATGAAAAATCAAACTACACTAGTAGAACTGAAATATCGAATTTGGGTTAGTAACAAAGTTGGTTTGATTTTATGGTTTTTAGATTCCATTTCGACTCTTGGTTCGAAAGTAGTGTAAATAGGGTTCTGGGGGTCAATTTTATGATAATGATATTTTTCATAAATTTTATAATTTTATTGGATCTACAACGTGTTTACAATCAATTTACACTATTGGATCATGTTCGTAGGGTTCCAAATGAGTTCCTAGGGTCAAAAATAAATTTTTGAAATTGTCGATGTTGGTATGGTTACGAAAGCAAAGTTTTGACTGCATTCACAATACCTTGACCATTTTACCACGCCGTGAAAGTGAACTTTGTTCCTTATTCGCGATCATCACTGATGTTTAAGATCTAAAATGAACTCATTTCATATTTTTGACATTTTTGGAGTTAGGAAGCTCTGATTTTGATGATTCTCGAAGAAGTTTTTCATATAATTATTGACTATCAAATTATATCTCTATTTCTTCCATTTACCAAGAAATTCTAACTTATTTTTCATGATTTCTATCTAAGTTGAGAATCAAAGACCTATTTTCACCATTTTGGGGGCTTGGGATCTCAAATTTGGGTAATTCCAAAGGGGTTTTCGAGATGTTTTTCATGGATAAGTTTTCTAATCTTATATTATTATTATCCCTCTATTTTTTTTCAAAACAACTTCAAATTTTTAATTTTAAAATAGTTTTTTTTTTGGGGGGGGGGGGAGTGGAGGGGGGGGGGGGGGTTCCGGTAAAGGCTGAAAATGATTTTTATTTGATTTGAACTTTATTTTAATTTATTTTTGCATGGGTGTAGACATCTATGAGTATGAAGAAAATATTTCCTCCATACTTCTAAAATAAAATTATGATTTTACCCTTTTTATTTTCGAATCCATTTTCGGGGCCCGTTCTTAGACTCGTCTTGAATATAGTTAATATAGGCATCATTGGATTTCTTTTGGTGTATAGATATTATATTTGAAATTTTGGTCATGGTTGGATATGTTTCAAAGGTTTTGAGCTTCTGGTTGGGGATTTGTACAGTATTTAGATTTGCGAATCTTCGGTTAAGGCAAGTTAAGATGTATCTTGATCGTTTTCCAAAGTATTTATGTGTTATTTGCTTGATTATTGGTATGTTTTCATTAATTTAAGTTGGATGTCCTACTTATATGACATGGCGATCATCTCCACGGGTACTAGAGTCTTAATAATGGATTGTAGTTTGTGTATTGCCTTAAAGTCTTAATAATGGATTGTAGTTAGTGTATTGCCTTACTTACTTAGTATTATTGCTTTAATATAACCTTAGAATATATTATAATTAATAACTCATATTTGGATTATCAATATTGGATGCTTATTTTGGGGCGTTAGAACTTGTATAACGGCCTTTATTGTGATGATTAGGTTTTAGCAAACTCTAGGAGAAAATTATTTTATTATTGAAATGATAGAATGATCGAGCCTTAGATAATGCCTAGAGTATAAATGAGCTTATATTTATTGTTCAGTCTTAAGGTATGAATGAGATAGGTTTGGGTAATTTCGCAGTATTTTGTCATTGAATTTTATATTTATTCTGTGTTGCCATTTGGAAATTATGTGAAATACCTACGAACTTGAGTAATTAATTTGGTTCGTATGTCGTGTGCGGTATTAATAATCTATTATTTTTATTGTGACATTATCTGGGGGATTGTATTATTGTGGTTGGTTACTTGAGATGATATTTGTCATGTGTTGCTCATGTGAGGGCTTTATTTGATATTACTGGCCTTGTAGTTGCATTTTGTGCTTGGTAGTTGACATAATGTCTGAGTGGAGGCTTAAAATGAAATTAATGATGCCTTAATTGCATGATTGTTCCAATGGTGCATTACTTATATTAAATCATTGATGGTTTACATATTGAGTGAATTCTGAGCTCACATGTCTATGTGATGAATAGATTTGATATCTTTAAATTGGTTTGATTGTGAGAATTACATTCTCATATCATACATACATTTATGAGACATTGGTACCATTATGGAAATGCTGATTTTTCTGATAGAAATATGACAATATCAAAAATCCTTTATCAAAGTTCACGAATCGAAAAGGCGATATGGATATTGAGACTAAATTGATTATTAAGATTGTATATGGAATATGAACCCCTGATGGGTCCTATCTTGAAAGTAGTTCTCGATAGATGTATACAGAGGTTATGCGATAAAACCGAACATATCACACCATCATCATCATCATCATCATCATTACTATCACTACATTGCATTATATCATTTGTATTACACTATCCTTCTTGGTATGGTTGATATTGTGTTAGTGTTTACTCTTGTACTATATTATTGTATTAGAAACTTATTTGAGATATTGGGTTTTGAGCATCCATTTCACTTTATTACATTACTTTACATTGTCTTATATGGATTTGGGTTCTAGATATTATGAGACTTAGAGTAAGGCTATGGCTTAATCTGAGAGATCGTTGGATTGCACCTTCGCTGGCATATTATTGAATCTTTATCTAATCTCTCGTTATTTTATACCATATTTATTGGTTGATATAATATTATTAAGCCTAAAATATATATATTATGTAGTGAGTCTTCTGTATAAATGTTTCTCTCTAATTACGAATCATGAAGTGTCTAGTGTTGACTCATTTAGATTATAGTGCCTACCCTATTCTGGTTATAGTTGTTGACCATTGTTTTAGATTACCGTAGTAGGATTAAGTATTATGATTTGGTGGGTTGTGGATTAATTTGATACCTTGGGTAGCCGGTGTTGCAGTTCTCATCATCATTTTGGATTAGGGCAGGTTATCGATGATGCTTTCTGAGTACACGTGCATTTTCGTAGTCACCCTTATTTTTTGTTATCATCATTAGGGCTGGTTATTAATGATGCTTTTTGAGTAAACATGTATTTTCGTACTCACCCTTTCTTTTTTTGGATCATGAATATTATTTCTTTTATTTATATTTTGGGTTTATATCTCTTGTCTTTCATTTTTTATTCTTAAATTATTTTTTTGGATTGTTATAGGCTTACTTGTACTAGAGGGTGCACAGGTTCCATCATGTGCCTATTTTGGGTCGTGAAAATTGATATTAGAGTGTAACGCTCCGATTCTGGTAATCAAAACGCTACATGGTGCCCATGACCCCGAAGGACCACTAGCTAACCCATGACTGATATCTGTACCTGTACACTGCATAATATATTGAATAAATACGGAATGCGTAAAAGTTGTAAGGCCATAAGGTTCACATCTAGTGAAGTCATAACATCTGAAATACGGTATCACAATACCACAGCTGAAAATACTAAAGTCTGAATCAAATCTAAAAGCCTCTACATATGTCTG
The DNA here is from genome assembly GCA_030864225.1 of Capsicum baccatum var. pendulum. Lineage (NCBI taxonomy): Eukaryota > Viridiplantae > Streptophyta > Magnoliopsida > Solanales > Solanaceae > Capsicum > Capsicum baccatum. Next base: position 278,960,376 of record CM061552.1, on the reverse strand, counting down.
AATAAGGAGTTGAGGGGACATATTCCCAACTAACTCCATATACTGAAAGCAACTGAAATAAATAATGATAGCATAATAGTCCTCGAAGTATGAGGACTCACTGCGACTCTGCTGCTGAAACTGAAATGCTACTGGTGCTCTAGAGCTCGTGCTGGCGAACCTATGGTATAAAATAAAACACCATAGTGTGAATGCGTCAGTACAATTGAATGTACTGAATATGCAAGTGAGGTAAGCTAATGCATTGGGTTCATATGCATGAACAATACTGACTAACATGAACGTGAGAATACATGCATGAATACATAATAACTATAACTGAGATCATGATACATGATTACTGAATTTGGGTACTGATATCATGAGTTTACTGATAACTGATAACATGAGTGACTGTATCTGACAATCCTAATATTCTGAGGAACTATCTGAGTTCTTTTACTGAGACTGATACTGAGACTGTGGGAAGTAGTTATCTAACCGACATGCCCCATATATTGCTATTATAGCTAAGCTGGGGTCCAATCCATACCCTGACTGGAAGGGTGTCAATACCGCACCACTGGTAAGGACAAACTGTGAGTGACCCTCATTTGGCAGGTACTCTAATAAGAACGGTGGGAACCCCCATTTGACAGGTTAAGCCACCTCATCTACCCTCAACTGACAGGTATTAATGTCTTAACGTACGCTGGCTATGTAGTTCTGGAACACAAGGATTGCTTCTAAGAATCATACCCTCTACTGGCAGGTGAGTTCCCATCCTTGGGTTCACTCGGTGCTAATTACTACTCCCATCTGAACAGACACTGAACATAATAAACTAAACCGTACATGGACTAAATTTACTGAATTCCGTTGTCTGATGGAATGTTATTGAATTCTTTTTACTGACTGAGTGTAACGCCCCAAAAACGGGTTCCAGAGCGTAACACGGTGCTTGAGGCTACGAGTATCCCCAAGCTAACCCTTTGAGCCATTTTCATTCAGTTCAACACGAATCAATGGGGTTTCCATAAATAACCCTCAAATATCAACAGAGTAATCATCATCCAAGAATAAAAGAATTTCAAAAAGATAACAAAATACGACTTATTAGTCAACTCCCAACATCTATACTAGTCTGACAAGCCTCTAAGAAAATCAATAAAACCAGCGAGCCATTGAGACATGCCCCAACTGACTCATACTCAGTTATCAAATGTAAACAATTCAGTGAAACCAACATCAGACATCACGTCCTCGGAACATGAGGACTCACCATGACAGAGGATGTAGAACAGTGTGCCCGAAGAATTATTGTCGAACCTGGAACTGAGCACCTGAACCTACATTTTGGGAAAATGCAACCCACATCCGAAGATGTGGGTCAGTACCATAGAAAGGAACCGAGTATATGGGGGTGTATGCAGTTTTATAAACATCATCATCATAAATATTTATAATAAATATGCAGGATGTATGAAAGACTCACATAGCCCGAAGAAAATCACCATAATCATGAGAGGATGAAATAAGTATAATAACACATGTGAGTCATCATATAATTTGTCAATCACTTTAAGTTCATCAAGAATATCAATTCTCATAATGTAAATATCATTTAAATCTTTCAAAAGAGTAACTTTCACAATTCCACTTTCAAATCACTTCACGGTTCACCATAGACACAAGGAAACACACAGACACTGGGAGATCCTCTAACCGACATAAACCATGTGAGCTACATGGAGTCTAACGTACAACCCACATTGGGGAGAGCCGTCTTATCCTTGCCATCGGAGTAGGACTATCGATATCAAATCCACACAAACTAGTGATCACTATATAAATTAGCCTTAGGCTCACTCCTACAAGGGCACGTAGTTTTAGGAAAGTAAGGTCGCTTTATACCTCCCACTCGGTGCTAAAGATTTGTCCCGGACATAGCTCAGATCATTTCAAAGACAATCCAGAACAAAACAATTTCAGTAATATATAAATATACATCGGGAGCCATCATGCTTCCCATCTATCAAAATCAATCACGTTGTGGATTTTTTTCACACTCGAGTTCAAAACAACTCCATTAGGACCAAAGGGTCAAATCATTAAAAATATCTCAAATATTCAACATCAACGTGCTTATAACACACACTTTCTCAAAAAAATACAATTTCCAATGGGGATTCACGACCCAAATATCAAAATCATGATAAATATCATTCAAGATTCATGCTTTATATCTCCACACATGTAAATTCATCTTTCAAAATCATAAAAATCAAGATTTCATAATAATCATCGTAAGATATGGGTTCATGCTTCAAATTCGTAAAAATCAAATAAAAATCTTGCCTTTGTAAAGAAAATTACTTTTGGGCACAAGAACGAAAGAGAGTTCTTGTTGAAAAATCCCACATACCTTGAATGATGAACTTTAGCTAGATACTCGTTTTTGAGATGTTAATCGTGCCTTTGAATGATGGTTCTTGGAGTTCTTGAACTAGAAACTTGGAGTCTTGAATAAATTTGCAGAATTAATGGTGAACTTTGGAGGTTCTTGAAGTTGGATGTAGGAGCTTAGGGTTTTCTTTTTGAGGAAATTTGATGAAATATAACATATAATGCTTCTAATAGGCTTTAATATAGGGTTTGGACGGATTTTGGGTAAGGGGAATGACTAAAACGCCCCTAAAAATCAAATAATTTTCGAATATGTCCTTTGGTGGACTTTTTTGATAGTTTAAAGTAGATCAACTATAACGTTTTACTCTGATATCCAAATTGGATGAAATAAATTTCATTGGAAAGAGAACTCTCATATATTTCTATTGATATATAATATCTCACCCAGATCATTGTGTACGAGGAGTTATGATCATTTGAATTTGACCCAAAAATTCGCTTTTGATAGGCTGAAGTAGATCGACCATAACTTTTTGCTCCGATAGACAAATTGGATGAAACCAATTTCATTGGAAAGAGGATTCGCAGATCTTTCTGTTGATATATAGTAGATCACTCATATCATTATGTACAAGGAGTTATGATCATTTAAAGTTTGAGAAAAAATACGTCAGGCCTCAGTACTTTTTCCTGGACGTTTTACTGTTCACCTCTATTCACGGTTCGATCGGAATATTCATAACTCGTCTCTTGGGTGTCCGTTTTGGATATGGCTGTCTAACGGGCCAGGCCGGGTCAACCCGGAACCAGCTCTCTCAATCTTACCGGGTTCCGGGCTGGTTACGGGCGGAGTTTGGCCTTAACCGGTCCGGGCCGGGCCGGGCCGGGCCGCACAGTAAAAAATTTAAAACCCACCCGGAACCGGCCCACTTAACCCAATCCGTTCAAACCCGCTTAAACCCGGTCAAACCCGGTTAAAAACCGGTCAAACCCATCAAAAAAATAAATAAAAAATCAAATATACACTATATATACACTCGAATATACACTATATACACTCCAATATACAATATATATTTTTAAAAAAATATATAAAGTATAAACAATTACACATATATACGTACCATTCAATATATAATTATATATGACTATACGTACTACTTTAAATAAAACATATGCTATAATAGTATAATATATTTATATACACTACAATATGTATATACACTAATTTATAAAGCATATATACACATGTATACATTAATATACACTTTTATATAAGATATATAAACATATACACATGTATACATTAAATATACACTTGTATAGAAGATATTAAAATTTTAAATCGTTAAATAAAAAAAAATAAAAAACAATGACTAAGGAGTGAATGAATTTGTGGAATTTTATTGATTGCAAAATGATCCAAAATTTATAATTTACATGAATGAAAAATCTATAAATTATGCATCATTTTTTCCAACTCATTCATGTTAATATTAATTGGAACTTGCATAGGATAGTCGAAGTCAACTGGGGCAAAACCATGCATTAGACTTGATTCTGCTGAGTTCTCCCGTGAAGTCATAATTTCTTCAAGTTTGAGGTCGTCGTTGGGCTCTGGTTCCATTCCTTGGTTTCTTCTTTCTGCTCTAATCCAATCTCTCAGGCAAACTAAAACATTCATTGCGTTGCTTCCCAATGAGTGTCGGTTGTCTCCAAGCTGCTGTCGTCCCTGACTGAAGGCGCTCTCTGATGCAACGGTTGACATTGGAACATTCAAGATATCTCTGGCTAATCTTGAAAGTACAGGATATTGTGATTCATTATTCCTCCACCAATCCAGCGTGTTGATCCGTCGTCTGCGATCCTCTGGTGGCGTCCGCAGATAATATTTCAGCTCTTCCCGATAAGTTGATATGTAAGCTCTCTCATCCACACTGTTCCAACAAGTTAAATCATAAAACGAATCAGGAAAACCACTATGTGCCGGCCTTTTAGAAGATGATGGCTCCTCGGGAGGATGAGGAGCGACAGCTGGACTGATATTTGTAGGTACGGCTGAATCAAATAAATCAGCATAGTGATTATATAATTTTTCTATATAATCCTTTGCATCAGCCGTAGCCGTCCACAAATCAGGCTGTACTTGTTCAGACTCATGGTTAGTATTTATTTCTAAGTTAGCATAAATAAGAGTACTAAAGTGACACATATGATTATATTTCATGCACGGATTTAACATAGCACCAACCAAGTAAATAGGGGGAATCGGGAAGAAATATTTTTTAAATTTCGTAAACATAGCGCCAACAGCTTCTTTATAACCTTCTTTATTTTTATATTGTTGGAGCAAACCAGAAATATCGGCTATATATGCCAAAATATTATAAACAGTAGGATAGTAAGCACCGGAAAATTCAATCGTAGCTACATAAAATTTTTCTAAAAACTTAATAAGATCATTAATTACAACCCAATCAGAATTATGTAGCATGCAATCAGCAGAATCAGCAAATGAACCACAATGTTGGTTAAAAGCTAGTGTAATAGGAATTCTATATTTATAACAAGTTTTTAAAAATTCATACGTAGAATTCCATCTAGTATCAACTTCCTCAGGCATTAAAATCAGTGTAAGTCCATTTTCTTGACATTTAACTTTAAATTCTTTAATTCTCGATCTACGATTATTTCCTTGAATAAAACCAACGGCAAGACGAATTTTTTCAATATAAAGCTCAAAAAAGTCAAGACCATCTTTTACAATTAAATTATATATATGACATGCACACTTAATATGAAAAATTTCAGGAAAGGGCGGAGATAGCGTAGATTTTATTTTTGTTATAGCAGTCTTGTTGTTAGAAGCATTATCAAAAGCAATACATAAAATTTTATTTTCTATACCATAATATCCGGTAATTTTAATAATAGAATCAACAATAAATTGTCCAGTATGTTTACGATCTTCATCATATAAAAAAGCAAGAATACGTTTTTGCATTATGAAATTACTATCCATCCAATGACAAGTAACGGTTAAATAATCATTTTTATTCACAGCACGACCAAGATCAGAAGTTAGGGACAATCTACATTGAATATTTTTTAACAATGTTGATAAATAAAAACAATATTGTGAATGGAGTCTAAAAATATCAGACCGACAAGTAGTTCTAGGAATACCATTAAACATAGGATTATAAATTGCTTGTATATAACGAATAAAAGCATCAGAAGAAGGAAAACTAAAAGGCAAACAACCCACAGCTACCATTTTAGCTATTTCTTCCCTGTCCCTCAATTTATTATACTTTTTCGCTACTTGACCGGTTGTTGGGTCCATTCTAGTTTGCGTTGACCCACCAACATCCCCACCACCTTTTGCAATATTTAACTCTCTTTTGTGATCTTCAGCTATATGTCTCATTAACGTACCCGTACCCCCTTGCTTACCGCCACTTCTATGCTTATATATTTGTTGACAAATATTGCACTGCACCTCAATATCTGATATACGTTCAAAAAATTGCCATGCAATACTAGTTCTTTTACGGGGTTTTGGGGCACTGGGAGGACGGGAAGGGAGATTAACTGATTCAGATCTAACGTTAGCATCTCCTACTGCGGGTGTTTCAGCAATATTTTCATCATCTTCGTCTACATTAACTGCATCGACTTTATTTTCTTCTTCTATATCGTAATTTTCCTGAAATTCTACATAATCCATATCGTGAGCACCTACACCTATTTCTTCCTCAAAAGGTGTACCAAGCGGTACCGGAGGCGAAGTCACACGGGTATATCTATTACTTGAACTACCTCTACCGCTAATAATTCGCTTTTTACTACCACTACCGCTTCCGGGACAAAATTTTTTAACACCTTTAGCAGCGAGGTTTTTTAATTTATCCATAATATAAATTAAATTAAACTAAAAATATTCAAAATACACAAATATAATAAAATTAAATATTAAACAATTAATACAATAAATAAAAATTAAACGTAAGAGATGGAACGACAATACCAAATTTTGGAAGTATCCAAAGCTTGAGACTTTAGAAACTTCCGCTCGTACTTTGTAAACGAAAAATTAAAAAATTAAAGTGAACACTTTAAGAAATTAAATATATTGAATATTTGAGAATTGAGAATTGAGATTTGAGAGAGAATGAGATTTGAGAGAGTGAAAAATTGTGTGAGAAATGATTTGAAGTTGTAGGGTATTTATAGATTTATTTTGGGGATTAAAAAATATATATATATTTTTTAATTAAATGGGCCCAAACTAGCCGTTTGGACCCAAAAACGGTAATATAGCCGTTGGGCTAACGGCTAGTTTGGCCCAAAAAATTAAAATTTATTTATTTTTTTTTTTTTGCTTACCGGGCCGGGCCGGGTTAACCGGGCCCAGTTTTAAAAAAAAACCGGACCGGGACCCGGACCACTAAAGCCCTCGGGCTTACCGGGCTGGGTCAAACCGGTCCGGTTGCTACGTCGGGCCGGGTCAGCCCGGCCCGTTTGACACTCTTAGTTTTGGATGATCCACATATCATTGGAAATATTATTCGATATTCTACGCAATGGTGGGTGATAATCTAAGACATTCCTCACGGAAAATTTATAATTCATTCTAGAGAATAGAACCCAACACGTTTAAGCACAAAATTTCAATAAAAAATTTCCAAGGGTATTACATCATCCCCCTTGGAAACATTCGTCCTCGAATGACGCGAGACATGCCATGATTAAATAGGGAATAGAGCATACAGATGAAACCATTTGTTAGACTCATAACCACATCATTTCTCACTCCAAATGCAACATTGAATGCATAAATTCAAGAAACTACAGCTGAACACATAATAAATGACAGCTGAACTGCTGCAACTTTTATCAAAAGTACATGATTTAGGAAAGAACAGTACCTTCGACTTGATCGGAGTTCATGGAAAATAGGTACGGGTACTTGGATCGCATATCCGCCTCAGCTTCCCAAGTTTCACCCTCAACAGATTGGTTTCGCCACAACTCCTTGACCAAGGGAACTTCTTTGTTCCTTAGTCTTCGGACACTGAAATCAAGAATCTCAACAAGAATCTCATCAAAAGAAAGATTTTCTTGAATGTCAGCACTCACAGAGGAATCCACTACCACAACATCGCTAATATGCTTTCTAAGCATGGAGACATGGAATATTGGATGAACAGAGGACAACTCGGAAGGCAACTCAACCTCATAAGCTACCTTACCAACACGGCTAAGAATTTTGTAAGGACCAACATAACGGGGACTAAGCTTCTCCTTCTTTTCGAATCTCTTCACCCCCCTCATGGGTGAAATTTTCAGATACACTAGGTCACCAACTTCAAATTCAAGGTCTCTCCTTCTAACATCCGCATATGACTTCTGACGACTCTACACAGTTTTCAACCTTTTCCTAATCAACTTAACTTTTTCCATAGCCTCAAATACCGAATCAAGACCACTCACAGCCGCTTCACCCACCTCGAACCAACCTATGGGTGATCTACACTTCCTCCCATATAAGGCTTCAAATGGAGCCATGCCAATACTAGAGTGGAAACTGTTATTGTAAGCAAACTCTATCAACGGTAAGTGATCATCCCAACTTCCCTTAAAGTCAAGTGCACAAGCTCTCAACATATCCTCTAAGGTATGGATGGTCCGCTCAGCCTGACCATCGGTCTGCGGATGAAAAATAGAACTCAAAAGAACTTGGGTACCAAGCCCCTTCTGAAAAGCTTTCCAAAATTGCGAAGTGAACTGAGTGCCCCTATCCGAAATAATAGACAAGGGAACTCCATACAATCTGACTAGCTCTTGGTTATACAATCTAGTGTAATCCTCAGCAGTATATGAAGTATGAACAGACAAGAAATGAGCAAACTTAGTCAACCTATAAACCACAACCCAAATGGAATCATGATGGCGTCGGGAAGGAGGTAAATAAATCACGAAGTCCATATTTATCTCTTCCCACTTCTAGGTGGGAATACTAAACTCTTGCATCATACCACCAGGTCTTTGGTGTTCAACCTTAACCTGTTGGCATGTTGCACACTTAGCTACAAACACTGCTATATCTTTCTTCATGCCACTGCACCAATAGATTTCCAGCAAGTCTCGGTACATCTTGGTGGCACCAGGATGAATAGAATATTGCGCCGCGTGCGCTTCAGCCATAATCCTCTGTCTCAGATCATCAACATTCGAGACACACAATCTACCCTGCAATCTCAACACACCATCTCCCCCTTGGGAGAAAACCTCTACTTTTTGGTTCTTGACTGACTCCTTCAGTCTGGCCAAACTAGAATCTAAGTATTGATTTGCCTTCACTTCCGAAACCAAGGAGGATTCGGAACTACTCTGAACCCCTATACTACCTTCAGCAGAGTCAAACAACCTAACCCCCAATCTAGCCAAACGATGTACATCACGCGCGAACTCTTTCTTAACTTCTACCACATGCGAAACACTACCCATGGACACAGTACTTAGGGCATCTGCCACAACATTGCCCTTTTTGGATGGTACAACACACACATATCATAGTCCTTTTGTAATTCTAACAATCGTCTCTGCCTAAGATTCAATTCTCTCTGGGTAAACACATACTGCAGACTCTTATGATCAGTGAAAACATCAACATGGACACCTTACAAATAGTGTCTCTGGATTTTCAAAGAAAACACAACAACAGCCAACTTAAGGTCATGGGTGGGGTAATTTTTATCATGGGGTTTCAATTGTCTAGAAACATAAGCTATCACCTTACCCTTCTGCATCAATATGCAACCCAACCCAACTCTCAAAGCATCTCAGTACACCATAAAACCATCAATACCATCAGGTAAAGTCAAAACAGGGGCTAAAATGAGTCGAGTCTTCAATTCCTGAAAACTCTTCTCACAAGATTCGAACCACAAGAACTTCACTTTCTTTTGGGTCAACCGAGTCATAGGAGACGCTATAGAGGAGAAAACCTTAACAAAAAGGCGGTAATAGCCAGCTAAACCAAAGAAACTTTGGATATCAGTCGGAGAAATAGGTCTAGGCTAATTTCTAACAGCTTCGGTCTTTTGGGGATCAACTCTTATACCCTCAGAAGAAATGATATGACCCAGAAAAACAACTAACCTTAGCCAAAACTCATACTTACTGAACTTGGCAAACAACTTGTGATCTCTAAGGGTTTGCAAGACAGTTCGAAGATGATCAAAATGTTCATCCTCACTACGGGAGTACACCAGTATATCATGGATGAACACTGTGACAAACATATCTAGATATGGTCTGAACACTCGATTCACGAGGTCCATGAAAGCTTCTGGGGCATTAGTTAACCCGAAAGACATAACAAGAAACTCAAAATGGCCATAACTAGTTCGAAAAACAGTTTTCGAGATGTCACACTCCCTAACTTTGAGTTGATGATAGCCGGAACGAAGGTCTATCTTTGAGAAATAACTTGCACCTTGTAATTGGTCAAACAAATCATCTATTCTCGAAAGGGGGTACTTATTTTTTACGGTGACTTTATTCAGTTGGCGGTAATCAATGCACATACGCAAAGAGCCATCTTTCTTTCTCACAAACAACACAAGAGCACCCCAAGGAGAAACACTGGGCCTTATGAAACCCTTATCTAGTAGATCTTTGAGTTGCTCTTTCAACTCCTTAAGTTCTGCAGGGGCCATACGGTAAGGAAGAGTAAAAATGGGCTGAGTATCGGGAAATATCAGTAAGGAGGCATATTTCTGAAAGAGGAGAGCACGAATCAATAGTAGAGAGAGACATTTTAAGCACGATAGACTTCTAAAAGAAAGAATCACGCTTTTTTCTAAAACGTCTTGTATCCTCTTGCTCATAGATGTGGCGCGTTACACACCGATGATCAAGACTCTTCTTAACGCGGCTTGTCAGACTCCCTAGGACACCTTAAAACCTTAGGCTCTGATACCAAATTTTTAACGCCCTGAAAACAGGTTCCGGAGCGTCACACGGTGCTTGAGGCTACGAGTAGCCCCAAGCTAACCCTTTGAGCCATTTTCATTCAGTTCAACACGAATCAATGGGGTTTTCATAAATGACCCCCAAATATCAACAGAATAATCATCATCCAAGAATAAATTTTTTTTAGAAAGATAACAAAATACGACTTATTAGTCAACTCCCAACATCTATACTAGTCTGACAAGCCTTTAAAAAAATCAGTAAAACCATCGAGCCATTGAGACATGCACCAACTGACTCATACTCAGTTATCAAATGTAAACAATTCCATGAAACCAACATCAAACATCACGTTCTTGGAACATAAGGACTCACCACGACAGAGGATGTAGAACAGCGTGCCCGAAGAATCACTGTCGAACCTGGAACTGAGCACCTAAACCTATATTCTGGGAAAATGCAGCCCACATTCGAAGATGTGGGTCAGTAACATGGAAAGGAACTGAGTATATGGGGATGTTTGCGGTTTTATAAACATCATCATCACAAATATTTATATGAAATATGTAGGATGTATGAAAGACTCACATAGCCCGAAGAAAATCATCATAATCATGAGAGGATGAAATAAGTATAATAACACATGTGAGTCATCATATAATTTGTCAATCACTTTAAGTTCATCAAGAATATCAATTCTCATAATGTAAATATCATTTAAATCTTTTGAAAGAGTAACTTTCACAATTCCACTTTCAAATCACTTCACCGTTCACCATAGACACAAGGAAACACACACACTGGGAGATCCTATAACCGACATAAACCATGTGAGCTACATGGAGTCCAACGTACAACCAACATTGGGGAGAGCCATCTTATTCTTTCCTTCAGATTAGGACTATCAATATCAAATACACACAAACTAATGATCACTATATAAATCAGCCTCAGGCTCACTCCTATGGGGGCACGTAGTTCTAGGGAAGTAAGGTCGCTTTATACCTCCCACTCAGTGCTAAAGATTTCTCCCGGACTTAGCTCAGATCATTTCAAAGACAATTCACTACAGAATAATATCAGTAATATATAAATATACATTGGGAGCCATCACGCTCCCCATCTATCAAAATCAACCATGTTGTGAATTTATTTCACACTCGAGTTCAAAACAACTCTATTAAGACCAAAAGGTCAAATCATTCAAAATATCTCAAATATTCAACATCAACGTGCTTATAACACACACTTTCTAAAAAAAATAATTTCCAATGGGTATTCACGACCCAAATATCAAAATCATGATAAATATCGTTAAAGATTCATGCTTTATATCTCCACACATGTAAATTCATCTTTCAAAATCATAAATATAGAGATTTCATAATAATCATCATAAGATATGGGTTCATGCTTCAAATTCATAAAAATCAAACAAAAATCATGCCTTTGTAAAGAAAATTACTTTTGGGCACAAGAACGAAAGAGAGTTCTTGTTGAAAAACCCCACATACCTTTAATAATGAACTTTAGATAGATACTCATTTTTGAAATGTTAATCGTGCCTTTGAATGATGGTTCTTGGAGTTCTTGAACTAGGAACTTGGAATCTTGAATAAATTTGCAGAATTAATGGTGAACTTTGGAGGTTCTTGAAGTTGAATGTAGGAGCTTAGGGTTTTTTTTTGAGGAAATTTGATGAAATATAACATATAATGCTTCTAATAGGCTTTAATATAGGGTTTGGATGGATTTTGGGTAAGGGGGAATGACTAAAACGCCCCTAAAAATCAAATAATTCTCGAATCTATTCTTTGGTGGACTGTTTTGATAGTTTGAAGTAGATCAACCATAACGGTTTACTCCGATATTCAAATTGGATGAAACCAATTTCATTAGAAAGAGGACTCTCATATCTTTCCATTGATATATAGTATCTCAGCCAGATCATTGTGTACGAGGAGTTATGATCGTTTGAAGTTGACCCAAAAATTCGCATTTGATAGGCTGAAGTAGATCGACCATAACGTTTTGCTACGATAGACAAATTGGATGAAACCAATTTCTTTGGAAAGAGAACTCGCAGAGCTTTCTGTTGATATATAGTAGATCACCCATATCATTATGTACAAGGATTTATGATCATTTAAAGCTGGAGAAAAAAATATTCCAGGCCTCAGTACTTTTTCCTGCACGTTTTATTGTTCATTACTATTCACGGTTTGATCGGAATGTTCATAACTCGTCGCTCGGGTGTCCGTTTTGGATGATCCATATATCGTTGGAAATATTATTCGATACTCTACGCAATGGTGGGTCATAATCTATGACATTCTGCACGAAAAATTTATAATTCATTCTAGAAAATAGAACCCAACACGTTTACGCACAAAATTTCAACGAAAAATTTCCCGGGGTATTACATCATCCCCCCTTGGAAGCATTTGTCCTCGAATGACACTAGACATGCCAGGATTAGATAGGGAATAGATCATACAGATGCAACTATTCGTTAGACTCATCACCACATCATTTCTCACTCCGAATGCAACATAGAATGCATAAATTCAAGAAACTACAGCTGAACACATAATAAACGACAGCTAAACTGCTGCAACTTTTATCAAAAGTGCATGATTCAGGAAAGAACGGTACCTTCAACTTGATTGGAGTTCACAAAAAATAGGTACGGGTACTTGGATCGCATATCTGCCTCAGTTTCCCAAGTTGCACCCTCAACAGATTGGTTTCGCCACAACACCTTGACCAAGGGAACTTCTTTGTTCCTTAGTCTTCGGACACTGAAATCAAGAATCTCAACAAGAATCTCATCAAAAGAAAGATTTTCTTGAATGTCAGCACTCACAGAGGAATCCACTACTACATCATCACTAATATGCTTTCTAAGCATGGAGACATGGAATATTGGATGAACAGAGGACAACTCGGAAGGCAACTCGACCTCATAAGCTACCTTACCAACACGGCTAAGAATTTTGTAAGGACCAACATAACGGGGACTAAGCTTCCCCTTCTTTCCGAATCTCTTCACCCCCCTCATGGGTGAAATTTTCAAATACACTAGGTCGCCAACTTCAAACTCAAGGTCTCTCCTTCTAACATCCGCATATGACTTCTGACGACGCTGCACAGTTTTCAACCTTTTCCTAATCAACTTAACTTTTTCCATAGCCTCAAATACTGAATCAGGACCACTCACAGCCGCTTCACCCACCTCGAACCAACCTATGGATGATCTACACTTCCTCCCATATAAGGCTTCAAACGGAGCCATGCCAATACTAGAGTGGAAACTGTTATTGTAAGAAAACTCTATCAACGGTAACTGATCATCCCAACTTCCCTTAAAGTCAAGTGCACAAGCTCTCAATATATCCTCTAAGGTCTGGATGGTCCGCTCAGCCTGACCATTGGTCTGCGAATGAAAAGCAGAACTCAAAAGCACTTGGGTACCAAGACCCTTCTGAAAAGCTTTCCAAAATTGCAAAGTGAACTGAGTGCCCCTATAAGAAATGATAGACAAGGGAATTCCATGCAGTCTGGCTAGCTCTCGGATATACAATCTAGCATAATCCTCAGCAGTATATGAAGTATGAACAGAGAAGAAACGAGTAGACTTAGTCAACCTATAAACCACAACCCAAATGGAATCATGATGGCGTCAGAAAGGAGGTAAACCAATCACGAAGTCCATATTTATCTCTTCCCCATTCCAGGTGGGAATACTAAACTCTTGCATCATACCACCAGGTCTTTGGTGTTCAACCTTAACCTGTTGGCATGTTGCACACTTAGCTACAAACGCTGCTATATCGTTCTTCATGCCACTCCACCAATAGATTTCCCATAAGTCTCGGTACATCATGGTGGCACCAGGATGAATAGAATATCGCACCCCGTGTGCTTCAGCTATCATCCTCTGTCTCAGATCATCAACATTCGGGACACACAATCTACCCTGCAATCTCAACACACCATCTCCCCTTTGAGAGAAAACCTCTACTTTTTGGTCCTTGACTGACTCCTTTATTCTGACCAAACTAAAATCTAAGTAATGCTTTTCCTTCACTTTCAAAACCAAGGAGGACTCGAAACTACTCTGAACCCCTATACTACCTTCGAGCCAAGCTAACCCTTTGAGACATTTTCATTCAGTTTAACATGATTAAATGAGGTTTCCATAAATAACCCTCAAATATCAACAGAGTAATCATCATCTAAGAATAAAAGAATTTCAAAAAGATAACAAAATACGACTTATTAGTCAACTCCCAACATCTATACTAGTCTGAAAAGTATCTAAGAAAATCAATAAAACCAGCCAGCCATTGAGAGATGCCCCAACTAACTCATACTCAGTTATCAAATGTCAATAATTCTGTGAAACCAACATCAAACATCACATCCTCGGAACATAAGGACTCACCACGACAGAGGATGTAGAACAGTGTTTCCGAAGAATCACCTGGAACTGAGCACCTGAACCTACATTTTAGGAAAATGTAGCCCACATCCGAAGATGTGGGTCAGTACCATAGAAAGGAACTGAGTATATGGGGGTGTATGCATTTTTATAAACATCATCATCACAAATATTTATAATAAATATGCAGGATGTATGAAAGATTCACATAGACCAAAGAAAATCATCATAATCATGAGAGGATGAAATAAGTATAATAACACATGCGAGACATTATATAATTTGTCAATCACTTTCAGTCCATCAAGAATATCAATTCTCATAATGTAGATATCATTTAAATCTTTTGAAAGAGTAACTTTCACAATTCCACTTTTAAATCACTTCACCGTTCACCATAGACACAACGAAACACACACACACACAGGGAGATCCTATAACCGATATAAACCATGTGTGCTACATGGAGTCCAACGTACAACCCACGTTGGGGAGAGCCGTCCTATCCTTGCCATCAGAGTAGGACTATCGATATCAAATGCACACAAACTAGTGATCACTATATAAATCAGCCTCAGGCTCACTCCTACGGGGACACGTAGTTCTAGGAAAGTAATGTCTCTTTATACCTCCCACTTACTGCTGAATATGTTTCCTGGACTTAGCTCAAATCATTTCAAAGACAGTCCACAACAAAACAATTTCAGTAATATATAAATATACATCGGGAGACATCATGTTTCCCATATATCAAAATCAACCACGTTGTGGATTTCTTTCTTACTCGAGTTCAAAACAACTCTATTAAGACCAAAAGCTCAAATCATTCAAAATATCTCAAATACTCAACATCAACATGCTTATAACACACACTTTCTAAAAAAACACAATTTCCAATGGGGATTCACAACCCAAATATCAAAATCATGATAAATATTGTTCAAGATTCATGCTTTATATCTCCACACATGTAAATTCATCTTTCAAAATCATAAACTTCAAGATTTTATAATCATCATCATAAGATATGGGTTCATACTTCAAATTCATAAAAATCAAATAAAAATCATACCTTTGTAAAGAAAATTACTTTTGGGCATAAGAATGAAAGAGAATTCTTGTTGAAAAAATCCACATACCTTGAATGATGAACTTTAGATCGATACTCATTTTGGAGATGTTAATCGTGTCTTTGAATGATGGTTCTTGGAGTTCTTGAACTAGGAACTTGGAATCTTGAATAAATTTGCAGAATTAATGGTGAACTTTGGAGGTTCTTGAAGTTGGATGTCGGAGCTTAGGGTTTTTTTTGAGGTAATTTGATGAAATATAATATATAATGCTTCTAATAGGCTTTAATATAGGGTTTGGATGGATTTTGGGTAAGGAGGAATGACCAAAATGCCCCTAAAAATCAAATAATTCTCGAATCTGTCCTTTGGTGGACTATTTTGATTATTTGAAGTAGATCAACCATAATGTTTTACTCCGAAATCCAAATTGGATGAAACTAATTTCATTAGAAAGAGGACTCTCATATCTTTCCGTTGATATATAGTATCTCATCCAGATCATTGTGTACGATGAGTTATGATCATTTGAAGTTGATCCAAAAATTGGCTTTTGATAGGCTGAAGTAGATCGACCATAACGTTTTGCTTCGATAGACAAATTGGATGAAACCAATTTCATTCTAAAGAGGACTCACAGAGCTTTCTGTTGATATATAGTAGATCATATTGATCATTATGTACAAGGAGTTATGATCATTTAAAGTTGGAGAAAAAAATACGCCAGGCCTCAGTACTTTTTCCTGCACGTTTTACTGTTTACTACTATTCACGATTCGATCGGAATGTCCATAACTCGTCGCTCGGGTGTCCGTTTTGGATGATCCACATATATTTGTAAATCTTATTTGATACTCTACACAATGGTGGGTCATAATCTAAGACATTACGCATAGAAAATTTATAATTCATTCTAGAAGATAGAACCCAACACGTTTACGCACAAAATTTCAACGAAAAATTTCCTGGGGTATTACACTGAGTTCATAAGATTACTGAGATTTTTTTTCCTTAGTCACATGACTGACTAAATTATACTGAACGTGGCTTGACTAAGGATATCCTAAAAATATGACATGGCTCTAGGCACACAACTATATTTTTCGGGTACAAGTACCCCCAGGACTCGATTGAAGGAAAATGACAAAGCATGACTTTCTTGAATACATGACCAACATCAACAATCCACAATACCATGACTTGAGGAATTTCATAACATACATGGTTATCATAATCTTATACATAAATGGGATTGAAAATAGACATGGCATAAATTCATAGAGCTAGTTCATGAACAACCCAACAAGGTTTACAAGACACCTTCATAGCATGGAAACCATTTGGACATAGAGGTGTATCATGAATCCATTATTTGGTCACAATTTAGCTATATTACATGATTTCTAGTTTCTTAGGCATACTATCAAACACCTTACATGTACAATTTTAGACATAGGTAAAATCATCAATTCAACAAATCTTAAACCACCAAATTTATGGATTTCAACTTATATACTAACATGTTTCATAAAATCACTTAAAGATTCCAACTTGGGAATCATCCAACACCAACAACATGATCATCAACGTCCAACTTGAAATTTCAAGAACTTAACATAAAGTTCATATGAATAATACTACAAAATAAATTAGTTTTCATGATTTCTTGAGATAACTCATGGAATTAAAATTTAATTTACATCAACAACATGGTTATAATCAACCCACAACATAAATATCATTATTTATAAATTTTAAAGAGGGTTTTTGAGATTCATGGATGAAAGGAATCCATGAATCAACACTATACATACCTTAGATGAAAGATTCTTGAAGATTAACGGTGAAATTCCTTGATTCTTGAAGCTCTTATGAAAACCCTATACTTGTTCTTGATGAATTTTGAGATAAAACAAGCATATGTTACTAAATTATGACTGATTCTAGTGTTTTTGTGTATATATATAGAGGTGGGAAAGACTAAAATACCCCTGGATAAAGAGAGAAAGACTCAGCTGTCCTCTGTTGTTTTTAGGCTTATAGGCTGAAGTAAATTGATCATAAATCTTTACTCAGATATTCAAATCGATTGAAACCAATTACATTGGAAAGAGGAATCAAATATATTTTGATTTATATATAGCATCTCTCCCAGTTCAAAATATTCAAGAAGTTATGATTGTTTGAAGTTGACCCTGAAATGCTGAAAAATGGGCAAGCAGTGGAGTTGCTAGGCGACGCGGGCCTTATCGCCTGTAGCTACTGTTTTTGGCACCCAGAAGTGCCCTTACACTACTTCAAAAATTTCGAAACTCACCCGGGGTATACTACGACCTTTCCCCATCGCAACTCAACTTGAAAATCCAAAAATAAAGGTTGGGAAGGTCGTCAAATAAATCCCCAAAGTTCGGAGGTATAAAATGAAACTAAGTGTTTTTAACACTTAGCAAAATTTCTTCTAAGTGTTGGATTTTCTTATTAAGCCTCAAGGAGCTAAGATAGGCTTAGAATTTTATGGGGTATTACAATATCTCCCCCTTGGGAACATTCGTCCTCGAATGAGACTGACTGAGAGGGATAAAATTAACAAGCTGAACATGAACTGAACATGAATGACTGAAACGTGATTTCATTACTATTAAGCTGAATTTAAATTATACTGGACATGCATATCTGATGCATGTGTAACTGATTCATGAGTGCATGACTGAGTGTTCTGATGAACTGAATTTCTCACAATGAGAATGCATATCTGATGTATGATTATATAACTAAACTGATACATGAATGCATGAATGAATATGTATTGGTACTTGATACCAATTTTTGTGATAGATACTGAACATGAAACTGAATAAGCTTAGGAAAGACTATTACCTTAAGCTAGATCTGAATTAGCTGAGAAGAGGTGAGGATACTTGGTCTGCATATCTGCTTCTGCTTCCCAAGTAGCTCTCTCCACGGAATCATTCCGCCAAAGAACTTTGACTAGAGGGACCTCTTTGTTCCTCAGTCTACGAGTTTGATAGTCAAGAATTTTGATTAGAATCTCTTCATAAAAGAGGTTGTTCTGAACATCTATGCTTTGAATAGGGACTACGACTGTTGGGTCACCTATGCACTTCTTGAGCAAAGAGACATGGAAGACTTAATGAACTAAGGCTAGATCTGAAGGCAACTCGAGCTCATAAGCTACCTTGCCAAAGTGACTGAGAATCTAGAAGGGACCGACGTATCGGGGACTGATCTTTCCCTTCTTGCTGAATGTCTTCACTCCCTTCATGGGAGAGATTTTCAAATAGACATAATCCCTAATCTCTAACTCGAGATCCTTTCTGCGTACATTTGCATAAGACTTCTATCGTCTCTTAGCTGCCTGAAGTTTCTCTCTGATCAACTGAACTTTTTTTAAGGCATCGAATACTAATTCAGGCCCTATGACTGCGACCTTACTAACTTTGAACCAGCCAACTGGAGATCTGCATCTCCTACCATAGAGAGCTTTGAATGAAGCCATCTGAATGCTGGAATGATAGCTATTATTGTATGCAAACTCAATCAAAGGAAAGTGGTCATCCCAACTTTCCTTGAAATCAATTGCACACACCCTTAAAATATCTTTTAAAGTCTGAATGGTCCTTTTAGCTTGACCATCTTTCTGAGGATAAAAGGTTGTACTGAGATAGAGTTGGGTACCAAGACCCTTTTAGAATGCTTTCCAGAAATGAAAGGTGAACTGGGTACCTCCGTCTGAGATAATAGATGATGGAACACCATGCAATATGAATGACTCGTTGATGTAGAGTTTGGCGTAATCCTCGGATGAATAAGAGGTATGAATTGGAAGGAAATGAGCTGACTTGGTCATTCTGTCTAGAATGACCCAAACTAAATCATGTTGACGATGAGTACGAGGCAAATCCATCACGAAGTCCATGTTCACAACTTCCCACTTCCAAGTAGGGATAGAGAACTCCTGCATGGAACCACTAGGCTTCTGATGCTCTATTTTAACCTGCTGATATGTAGAGCACTTAGCCACAAACTCTGCAATATCTCTTTTCATCCCACTCCACCAATAGATCTCCCGTAAGTCACGGTACGTCTTTATGGCCCCTGGATGAATAGAGTAGAGCGCACCATGCGCTTCTACAAGAATTCGCTGCCTCAAGTCATCTACACCTAGAACACAGAGACAACCTTGAAAACGCAAGACACCATCTCCCCCTTGGGATAAAACCTCTACTTTCTGATCTCTGACTAACTCCTTTAGCTTGACAAGGATGGAATCTTTACCTTTCTTTTCCTTCACCTCAGAAACTAGGGATGATTCTGAAATGCTATGGACACATACCCCACCTTCTGAAGAATCAACTAGGCGGACACCTAGTCGGGCAAGCTGATGGACTTCCTGAGTTAGCTTCTTCTTATCTTCCTCAATATAAGCAACACTACCTATAGAAAGTCTACTAAGAGCATCGGCCACTACATTGGCCTTGCCCGGATGGTAAAGGACACTCATGTCGTAATATTTCAAAAGCTCTAACCACCTTCTCTGATGATGATTAAGATCTTTTTGAGAGAATACGTACTAAAGGATTTTATGATCTATGAAGACATCTATATGAAAACCGTACAAATAATGCCTCCAAATCTTTAAGGCGAACACTACCGCTGCTAACTCAAGATCATGAGTAGGGTAGTTTTTCTCATAGGGTTTAAGTTGTCTGGAGGCATAGGCTATGACCTTACCATGCTGCATGAGGACACAACCTAAACCCACTCTGGATGCATCACAATATACTACGAACCCATATGGACCATCTGGAAGAGTCAAAACTGGAGCTAAGGTTAGTTGAGTTTTCAACTCTTGAAAACTCTTCTCGCAAGGATCTGACCACTGAAACTTGACTTTCTTCTGAGTCAATTCAGTCTTGGGGATGCAATAGAAGAAAATCCCTCAACAAACCACCTGTAATAGCCAGCCAAACCCAAGAAACTACTGATATCTGATGGAGATAGAGGTCTGGGCCAGTTTCTTACTGCTTCGGTCTTTTTAGTATCTACTCTAATGCCATCACTGGAAATAATATGACCAAGGAATGCTATTGACCTTAGCAAAACTCAAACTAACTGAATTTGGCAAACAACTGATGATCTTTAAGAGTCTGGAGTACTGTTCTGAGATGTTCTGCATGATCACTTTCACTACTAGAATAGATAAGAATATCATCTATGAAGACTATGACGAACATGTCCAAGTACTGGCTGTACACTCGATTCATCAAGTCCATGAAAGCTGCTGATGCATTGGTAAGACCAAAGGACATGACTAGGAATTCGAAGTAACCATACCGAGTATCAAAAGCTGTCTTTGGAATGTCACATTCTCTAACTCTGAGCTGATGATAGCCGGACCTGAGGTCTATCTTAGAGAAATAGCTGGCACCCCGAAGCTGGTCAAACAAGTGATCAATTCTGGGGAGATGATACTTGTTCTTAATCGTGACTTTATTGAGCTGACGGTAATCAATGCACATTCTGAGTGAACCGTCTTTCTTGCGCACGAATAGGACTGGTGCACCCCATGGGGATATGCTAGGTATAATGAATCCCTTATCTAAGAGATCTTTCAACTGTTCTTTCAGTTCTCTAAGTTCTGCAGGTGCCATTCTATATGGAAGAATAGATATATGCTGTGTATTTAGAAGAAGATCAATGCCAAAGTCTATTTCCCTTTTAGGAGGAATGCCCAAAAGATCTTTTGGAAAGATATCTAAATATTCATTCACCACTGGAACTGATTCAAGACTGGGAGATTTAGAACTAGAGTCCTTGACATGAACGATATGGTAGACACATCCCTTAGATATCATTTTCCTTACCCGAAAGTAGGAAACAAGCTGACCTTTAAAAGCTGAAGTACTACCCCTCCACTCTAGGATGGGTTCATTCGGAAACTGAAATTGAACTGTTCTGTTTTTTAGTTGATTGTGGCATAGCAGGAATAAAGCCAATCCATGCCAATAATTACATTAAAATCAGTTATATCTAATTCAACTAAGTCTGCTGAAGTGACTTTTGGAAATATCATAATCGAGCAGTTTCTGTATACTCGTCGGGCTATTATGGTTTTACCCATCGGTTGTGTCCTAGCTTGCCACAACCAAAATAGACATCGCTACCAGATCTGTAAACACCCTTATTGTTCTTACCACTAGTATGACAAAGGGGATTAGTACGGCCACTGCTAATACTGCCCTGAGACTGAGTGTCTGGTGCCCTATCTCTGAATTTAGGAGCTGGAGTACTGGCTGAAGAAAGAGCTGGGACTGAGGGTTTTGGAATAAACTGAGAACGGTTTCCTCCTTCTGATTTGGGCTGAGAAAAGTTAAAACTACCTATCCTTGCTCTTTTGTTCTGCTTCTCCCTTATTTTAATTTTCTTTTCCTCTATCTACTGAGCATAAGTCATAAGCCTGGCTAAAGTTATGTCATTGTTCAGCATGGCGGTTCTGCACTCATTCACCACACTATCATTTACCCCAGAAATAAACTTACTCATTTTGGCCCTGTTATCTGCAACCATATGAGGGGCATATCTGGATAGTTGAGTAAACCTAAGGGAATACTCTTTTATCATCATGTTGCTGCCTGAGGTTAGTAAGTTCTAACACCTTAGCTTCCCGAAGTTCAAGGGGAAAGAACCTATCTAGGAATGCATCAGCAAACTCCTCCCACTCGACTAACCCTGCATCATTGAACCTTTTTGCTAACCACTGCTTGTACCAAGTATGAGCCACATTTTGGAACTGATATACAGATAACTCAGGACTCTGACAAAAAGTAATCCCCATGATATCCGTGACTTTCTGAACTTGGTAAAGGAACTCCATAGGATCTTTATCTGAGTTAGACCCAAAGAAGGATGGAGAATTCATTCGAGTGAAGTCTCGAATCCTAGATGTAGTTGAATTGGCTACTGGGTTGGCCGGAATTACTGCTGGTCGTGCATTCTGTGCAGCAACCAACTGAGCGAGAGTGGTAAATGTAGCTCTGAACTCTGCATGAGAAACATACTCATCCAGAGGGTCTACCTGAATGGGTTGAGGTGCTGGCCGTTTTCTATCTCCTCTTCTTTAAGATCTCTTGGGAGGCATTTCTGTAAACGAAAGAGAAAAGGATTAGACGGAGAATTAAATTCAAGTTTATGCTCACTGGCATGACATGAATACTGAAAGAAGAGAAACTATTCCTAAAACATATTATAGCCTCCTGTACATAAATGTAGCGCGCAACACACTCATACACAAGACTCTACTAGATGCAGCTTTCAGACTTCCTGGGACACTGTTGAACCTTAGGCTTTGATAGTAAGTTTGTAACGCCCTAATTCTGGTAATCAAAATGCTACATGGTGCCCATGACCCCGAAGGACCACTAACTAACCCATGACTGATATCTGTACCTGTACACTGCATAATATATTGAATAAATATGGAATACGTAAAAGCTGTAAGCCCATAAGGTTCACATCTGGTGAAGTCATAACATCTGAAATACAGTATCACAATACCACAGCTGAAAATACTAAAGTTTGAATCAAATCTGAAAGCCTCTACATATGTCTAAATAAGTAGTTGAGGGGACATATTCCCAACTAACTCCATATACTGAAAGCAACTGAAATAAATAATGATAGAATAATAGTCCTCGAAGTATGAAGACTCACTGTGACTCTGCTGCTGAAAATGAAATGCTACTGGTGCTCTGGAGCTCGTGCTGGCGAACCTATGGTATAAAATAAAACACCATAGCGTGAATGCGTCAGTACAATTGAATGTACT
Organism: Capsicum baccatum var. pendulum; assembly: GCA_030864225.1. NCBI lineage: Eukaryota > Viridiplantae > Streptophyta > Magnoliopsida > Solanales > Solanaceae > Capsicum > Capsicum baccatum. The sequence continues at coordinate 278,936,645 of CM061552.1, read as the reverse complement.
AAATATGCAAGTGAGGTTAGCTAATGCATGGGGTTCATATGCATGAACAATACTGACTAACATGAACATGAGAATACATGCATGAATACATAATAACTGTAACTGAGATCATGATACATGATTACTGAATTTGGGTACTGATATCATGAGTCTATTGATAACTGATAACATGAGTGACTGTATCTGACAATCTTGATATTCTGAGAAACTATCTAAGTTCTTTTACTGAGACTGATACTGAGACTATGGGAAGTATTTATCTAACCGACATGCCCCATATATTGCTATTATAGATAAGCTGGGGTCCAATCTGTACCCTAACTGGAAGGGTGTCAATACCGCGCCACTGGTAAGGACAAACTGTGAGTGACCCTCATTTGGCAGGTAATCTAATAAGAACGGTGGGAACCCTCATCTGATAGGTTAAGCCACCTCATCTACCATCAACTGACAGGTATTGATGTCTCAACCTACGTGGCTACGTAGTTCTGAAAAGCAAGGATTGCTTCTAAGAATCACACTCTCTACTGGCAGGTGAGTTCCAATCCTTGGGTTCACCGGTGCTAATTACTACTCCCATATGAACAAACACTGAACATAATAAGCTGAACCGTACATGGACTGAGTTTACTGAATTTTGTTATCTGACGGAATGTTATTAAATTCTTTTTACTGTCAAGTTCGTGAGATTACTCAGATTTTTTTTCCTAAGTCACATGACTGACTAAATTCTACTGAACGTGGCTTGACTGAGGATATCGTAGAAATATGACATGGCTCTAGGAACACAACTATATTTTTTGGGTACAAGTACCCCCAGGACTCAATAGAAGGAAACTGACAAAGCATGACTTTCTTGAATGCATGACCAACATCAACAATCCACAATACCATGACTTGGGGAATTTCATAACATACATGGTTATCATAATCTTGTACATAAATGGAATTGCAAATAGACATGGCATAAATTCATAGAGCTGGTTCATGAACAACCCAACAAGGTTTACAAGACACCTTCATAGCATGGAAACCATTTGGACATAGAGGTGTATCATGAATCCATCATTTAGTCATAATTTAGCTATATTACATGATTTCTAATTTCTTAGGCATATTATCAAACACCTTACATGTATAATTTTAGACATAGATAAAATCATCAATTACTCAAATCTTAAACCACCAAATTTATGGATTTCAACTTATATACTAACATGTTTCATAAAATCACTTAAAGATTCCAACTTGGGAATCATCCAACACCAACAACATGATCATCAACGTCCAACTTGAAATTTCAAGAACTCAACATAAAGTTCATATGAATAATACTACAAAATAAATTAATTTTCATGATTTCTTGAGATAACTCATGGAATTAAAATTTAATTTACATCAACAACATGGTTATAATCAACCCAAAATCTAAATATCATTATTTATAAATTTGAAAGAGGGTTTTTGAGCTTCATGGATGAAAGGAATCCATGAACTAACACTATACATACCTTAGATGAAAGATTCTTGAAGATTAACGGTGAAATTTCTTGATTCTTGAAGCTCCTATGAAAACCCTATACTTGTTCTTGACGAATTTTGAGAGAAAACAAGCATATGTTTCTAAATTATGACTGATTCTTGTGTTTTTGTGTATATATATAGAGGTGGGAAAGACTAAAATACCCCTGGAGAAAGAGAGAAAGATGCAGCTGTCCTCTGTTGTTTTCAGACTAATAGGCTGAAGTAAATTGATCATAAATCTTTACTCAGATATTCAAATTGAATGAAACCAATTACATTGGAAAGAGGACTCAAATATATTTTGATTTATATATAGCATCTCTCCCAGTTCAAAATATTAAAGAAGTTATGGTCATTTGAAGTTGACCCTAAAATGCTGAAAACTGGGCAAGCAGTGGAGTTGCCAGGCGACGCGGGCCTTATCGCCCGTACCTACTATTTTGGGCACCCAAAACAGCCTTTACACTACTCCAAAAATTCCAAAACTCACCCGGGGTATACTACGGCCTTTCCCCATCGCAACGTAACTTGAAAATCCAAAAACGGAGGTCGGGAAGGTCGTCAAATAAATCCCCAAAGTTTGGAGGTATAAAATGAAACTAAGTGTTTTCAACACTTAGCAAAAATTCTTCTAAGTGTCGGATTTTCTTATTAAGCCTCAAGGAGCTGAGTTAGGCTTAGAATTTTATGGGGTATTACATAGAGCCCCTGATTTATTGGTCTTAATAGTACAAGTCGACTCTAGTAGAGTCTTGTGTATTTGTATGAAGACGTCATTATATATTTTTGAGAGGCTACATGACTTTAGGAGATGTTCACTTCTTCATTCTATTTTGTACCTTGATATTTTTGTGTAAATTAAAAAATCTTAGCCACTCTGTCACAGATGGTTAGCACACACTCATCCAGGTCTAGAGATTCAAAGTTTTTCCCTTCGATGTGTGGTAGGAGTAGGGTTCAGGTGGTGGTCAGATCAAGATTTTCAAAATAGATAGACATTAGGTTAGAGTTGCCTCTTTAGGTTCTTGAGTTGTTAGTGGATGCAAGTCTAGTGAGTTAGAGGAGACAAGTCCAGTTCAGTCACCACCTGTAACCATACCTATGCTTGAGTATTTCCTTTGGTTCAAGTGTTAGGTTTCATTCAGAGGGTTGCTTCTATTCTTGTCACGAACCGAGGCGACCCCCTAATCGTAACATGGTTCTTAAAACCACAAGTGATCCCAACTAATCCATGTAATGGAATACTACTTGAGCAATTGATTTAAATTGCATATAAAAGCTAATTTTACTGAGTGGAAGCATAGTCATGAGAAAACCTGAATAAATAAGATATGGTAATAGTTTACATCATGATAAATCTAAAGAAAGAACTTGAATTACATGAATGACTCCGAATGACTATCTATGAAGCCTAACTATACTAACTACAGATGGCTGGGACATGCCTCCAAATACCACTAATCAATACATATCAATAATAAAAGTACAACATATGAACTATAATGGACAGGAGTCCCCGAAATAAAGAACTCATCACCTACTGGCTGAATATTGAGAACTGTCTGATCCTAGTGTGTGGACTGCATCTGGTACCTACATCATGAAGGAATGTATCCACAAATGCATATATGTGGTCAGCACTTTGGAATGTGCTGAGTATATAGAGACATGCACTAAATCATGAAAATATTTAAAACATTCTTTCAAACTGAGGTCATAAATTATTTGCTGAAACATGCATTTAAAACATGGTTATATGTAAAAACAGTAGGGCATACTAAAATTCATAAATCATGAGCGGAAAACATTTTGGTCAGCTGATAAGCAATAAAAAACATGAATGCCATATGTAAATCTCAAGTAAAGCTGAATAGGCTGTAAACAATATTGAGGATCATGTATGAATATTGAACATGAAAATATGAACATGTAAAATAAGTACAAGACTAAGCATAAACATGTACTAAAAATGTAAAACTAAGTGACTGAATAACTAATAAACTGAATAACTGAATAATAGAGATCTGTACCCTTGGTCATGCAAACCTCAACTGATATAGATTGAGTACTAACTTAAACAGTGGGAGTTATCATGTAACCGACATGCCCTAATCTGAGCTAATAAGGGTCCAACCTATAACCCAGTTGGAAGGGTGTCAATGCATTTCTATAGGTACTAACACTGGTTGACGATATGGATCTACAAGGCTGATGTCCTAAAGGACTAGGGAGTCACCCTCTACCGGCAGGGGACCATAAAAGAGTGTCAACTCTCTATTGGTAGGAAGACCTCTTATACCTACGTTGGCTATATAATTTTGGAACTCACGAACTGCTACTAAAGGTCACACCCTCTACTGGAAAGTGATCCCCCATCCTTAGGTTCACTCACTGCTAAATCCTACTCCCAACTGAACTGACACAAAACATAGCTGATATATGCACTGATAATTAATTTGCTCATAAATGATATTCTGAAACTAACAGTGGATACCTAATCTAAAGTAATCATGAACATGTAAACTGATGTATTTAGCATAAAATAATACTGGTGATTTCCTTAAAAAAATGAGGATCTGAATATGGTGATAAAATCATGATTTTGACTAACTTAGAACTTGAAAATCTAAAAACATGAGTAAACACATAGGTATCGGGTGTTCAAATCCCACCATCGTTGAATGATACTTTAAATACAATACAAAATTTAAAACATTGTAATAAAATTCATTATTCAAAGACCCAAAATATAGTACATGTCACTAAACTGATAAAGTCCATGAATTAGAATATGGGAATGAGTTAAACTTGGGAGGATAACATGATCACATAATTTTAGTTCATAACTTGATAATTTAACATGGGAACAATTAAATATAACATAAGTAATTGAAATTTAACGCATGAAGTAACCTAATTCACATAGGAAAAACATGTTGACATGGCTTGAATTCAAATTACTAAGAAAAGCAAGGATTAAGTTCATAAATAACATAGATAATTTCACAAAAAGGGAAATTTCATACTTTAATAAAAAGGGGATTTTTGGTCTCAATGGGCGGAAGGAGCCCATTGATAAATACCCCACATACCTAAATATAAAAGCCTTGGATAAATTTCTTGGGATTGAACTTGAACTTGAAGAATTGTAATTGGTTTTGGGAAGAACGAAATCGTATCTTTTTGTTTTGTGATGAGTTATTTCTGAGTTATGATAGGTTATGGTAATATTTACGCTTGATAACTGTAGTTTTGAGGGTGGAGTGACGTAGTTTTGGGGTTAAAAGAGTGGGAAAAGACCCAAAAACCCCTTAGCAGTCTTCTAAAAATGTCTAGAAGTCGTCCCAATGACTGAGAACATGACTCATAAGGTTTGTCTATGATTCATGGATTGAGTTGTAGTCAAAAACCCATTTTCATCCTTTACTTCCCAGATTACGACTCCCTCATAACGACCCGTATGAGACATTTTGAGTCGTAGTTTGGGCAGTTTTGACAGTGCTTCAGTATTTTGGCCATAACTTTTCACGCTGATATCGGATTAAGGCTAAATTGGTATAATTGGAAAGATAATTCAATTATCTATATGTTGGTGTTTCTTGAAATAAAAAATTCTAAGGACACCAAAATTTATGCTTGTTAAAAGATGACTATAGTTATATTCTTCACAAGAACTTAATCGTTAAGGGATGTTTTCACTTGCCTATAAGCTTGGAGATATTTGTGACCATAATATGCATCTAAATCACTAATAAAATTACTAAAACATGAGGTTTTATCCTGCATGAACTTAATGCATGGTTCTAATATTGGGTTGAATTTTTGGGGTGTCACAATATCTCCCCCTTTGGATCATTCGTCCTCAAATGAAGACTGACTTGGTTGAAAGAATAGAAAAAGAGATATAATCCCTGACAAAGAATTCCAAGAGCTGAATATAGATGTGATTACTAAATTTCCAACTAAATTTAACTATCTTGAAAATTTGAGAACTCACTAGTACAGTCTGACCAAATTTTGAAGTTTGATAACTAACATGATACTGATTTCTGAATTTGGAAATCTGTCATGGTTGGAACTGATGTATACTTGGAGTAAGAACTCAACTGAGTTCACAATTAGCATTAATGTAAATAAATCACCCCATTTAAAAGGCAAATTCATGAAATTTCAAATAGTAAGACTAGATAAAAAGATGAAAATCGATAGGAGCTTGTCTAATTTCTAAACTAAATTGTTGGCTATACAGACTCACTTATACTGAAAGATTATAACTTGATTGAAATATCCCTTTAACTCTACTTGTCAGAAGTTCTAATAACATTAGGGGGCAAAGGATTTTTTTCGAGAATGATCTGAGTAAGATATCTGAATAAGGAATCACAACATGGCTACAACTCGATAACATAGAATATAGGCACATAAAACATAAGTTAGGATAGAATTACTATGCCTTGGTCAATGTAACTGCTAACTTTCAAGCTTAACCACACTTCTCAAATACTCCCTCAACTATACTTTAATAACTAACTTCAACCTCTTACTTGGAATTCACCAGCGCACAATGCATTTATCCACGTATATACCAACATGACATTCTAACCTATCATTATAACCACATATAAGCTTCTAGGAAACCAATCCATCAAATAATCTTCACCATATTCTCTAATACTTCAATCAATAACAACTTCCACGCACTATCCCTAAGAATAGACAAATGAAATTTTCAACTAACCATGACATATACCAAAAGCTTCACCTCAATATTCCTTCACACTTATATCCTTGGAATAAACACGCATACCAGATAGTAGTAATCCATCAAAATAGTCATGGAAAACATGCAAGTCAATATTAAAAGATAAGGAAGGCAAGTCAAAGTGAAAAGAAAGCCTTAGCCGGAGCAGTAGCCAGAGAAGCAAGAGCAGCAAGGCTAAAAGTGGTCTCGGGAAATCTTATCCTATTAAGGAATATTTACTCTCTCCCATCTAAGACATTGTTCATTTATTTTCATCACCACTATCTTTTCATAAGGAGAGATCATTGAAAGGTTAGCACATAAGTTCCTGAAGCATGAAACATACTATGCATAACCTTAGCACTAACTGAGGCTTGAAGAATAGAGTATCAAAGGAATGAATTCATTAAAGAGATCAAAACTAAAGACATACATGACATAATATAAAGTTTTTCTGATGATTATGAGTGTAGCATAAGTATCTGGAATACAACATACTGTAAATCATGAGTACATGAGTCATGAGCTGCATGACCTGAGTTTTGAGTTCATAACTTCATGGAGTATGATTTGTATTGTTGAGTGAACTGGGACTTCTCATATGAGGATCTAGAAGAGTACATGATTCTATAGGGAATGCATAAATATAAGCTATGATCATGGATATGACTTGTAAGGCATGAGTAGATGTCGTTATAATTGTAGTACAAAAATTTTCACTGAGATAAGAATGGGTTGGGAATTATCCTCCCTTACTGTTGTTCTATAACTTACTGGCATCACTACTAGAATCTGAGAGCCTGACTTGGTTACTTGTTCTATCATCTCTCTCTTAGCTTAAAAATATCATTCTAAGTTTGTGGACCTCTTAAATAAACTTTAAACTGGACTGCAACTACCCTACTCTATAGTCTAAGATATAACAATACACATGACTACTAAACTCACCCTAAAAGACTGTACCTGAAAGTGTACAACCCTCTGCTAGCACTTTCTTCTGAGATATAATTCTTAACATTCTATAGCCCAAGAGTAATCATATAGTAACATACAAACTTATTATCTTAGAATCTTCGGGAGTATCACCATATCCTGAATTCACACCATCTAGAATTTTATCTTTTTTTTCTATTAGCTCATTTAACCAAGATTTAAACTTAAATTCTAACACTTAAGTTGGATATCCCCAAACTTTTAATGAGACACACTAACTTTTTTCATAGCCTACTAATATCACACCTCTAAACTTATATTTTTCCTAAATCATGAGAATTACCATTTCACCAAAATACTTGACATCAACACCCTATAGCCCAAAACTTAGCTAGTAAGAACATCACAAACAAAATTTTGAATCAACAAACTTAAATTTTTGCATGCAATATTTCAAGCCTATTCGTTCACCTTTCATACAACTATATTCATGGATACATAATCTACCAAATTCAGATAACATTATTCCCACTTTACTACTGCTAAACTTTAGGGCTTAAGCTTCTAACTCTAAATCACATGCTATCATAGGATTCTGAGAAGGGATTTGAAAGTACATCTGACTTTGTCTTCGTGCATGATTTTCATGAACATGAATGAAATCTTTCAAACTTTGAAACATAAAGACACTAATGGGACCATTTTGAGCCTGCATGCAATCTCATAACTATCTACAAATATATTATCTGAGAAAATTCTATCTGTGGGAATTAAAGCTTGGCTATTTATGTTGCCTCAAGAATAAGGCAGAGTTATCAAGAATAGAGTAATGTAAGAATATGTATAAGTTCCATAGAGAACACTTCTACTACACTATCTGAGACATGAAAGAAGGAAAATATTTCTTAAATACCCTGTGGCCTCTCAAAGAAAAGTACAAACGTCTCCGTACCATTTCACAAGACCCTACTAGACACGAATTCATAGACACCCTAGGTCACTTGAACTTTGTTCTTTGATACTAAGCTTGTCACTACGAGGCTACCCCCTAGTCGTAAGATGGTGAATGAAAGCACATGTGATCCCAGGCCAACCCATGAACTGGCATACTGCTTGAGCAACTAATTTAATATGTGTTAAATAGCTAATTATGTTATGCAAAAACATAAGCATAATGAAATCTGATTAAGTATATAACAGATAAATTTTATAATCTAATTAATCTAAAGAGAGAAACTAAAATTACATAACTGACTATGACTAACATCTATGAAGCCCCTACTATACTGACTATAGATAGTTGGGATATGCCTCCAGCTACCACTAATCAATACATATAAATAATAATAAAATAAATTACATGATAAATATTTGACTAGAATCCCCAAAATAAGATAACTCATCACCAACTGGTTGGAAACTGGAACCGTCTAATCATGATGTGTGGGCTACAACTGGTACCTACATTATGAAAAATATCTAGCCACGTAGACGTATATATGGATCAGTACTTCTGGAATATACTGAGTAAGTAGGGTTTAATACAATAAGTAAAACTGAGTTTATGCAAAATCTTAAACATGCATGTTAAGTGTAAGTAAACTCACCAAGAGACTAAAATAAATGAAAAGCTAATATATCTTAAAACATGATTAACAAACAAAATTTGATAAGCTGGTGAATCACTAAACTTAGTTTCTTAAAAACTATACTTTTGTAACATAAGTAGAACTGAAGCTGGAAAAAAGTAAAACATGGATACTGTATGAGTATTGGGTATGAAACTGCGTGATGGAAATTTACATAACTCGAGGATTTGAATATACAACTATACTAAGAATGAATTCATAATCATATATACTAAGCTGATCTGATTAACTGAATGTAATACCCATGCTTTTTCTTAGCTTGAAAATCATCTCAATAATATTAGAACTTGCTTTATCATAATAATTCATTCTTATAAATGTGGTATTTCCATAAATTTTACTTCCTATAAAGTGGGAAATTGAATAAGCTTTCCATCGATATATAATTCGTCCAAATCCAATACCCGGGCAAAGAGTTTGAGCCTTTTTAGTGAAACAGTGTTTGACCTGAACCTTCAGCGCGTTGCGAAGATAGCTCAAATGACAATTGTCAAATTTTAGTGTTGCTCCATGATACTGGTGCATTGTTCCAATCGTAAATATCATATACAAGGTGACAACGCGATAGCTTCGCGTAGTGCCACCGTGCAGTTTTCCAATTGTCAAATTCTTGTGACACGGCGTGATAATGCTGCGTCGCGCCAAGGGCCCAATTCAGGAAATTTTACTGAAAATTAAATTATGTGTCCAGGGTTAAAAGGGTCAATTTATCCCCCTATATAAGCTTCACACACGAGATTTAGCCCTTATTCATCCAAAATATTGATGTTTTTCTCAAATACTTTCAAGAACTAAAGCTAGGGTTTTCATAGAAGGTCCAATTTCAAAAAGGTTTCACCATCAATCTTCACAAAATCACGATCTACGGTATGCATTGTGTTCATTCATAGACTCTTTTTATCCATGAAGTCCAAGAATTCTTTTTAACTACAAGTTATGAATTTTCTTCATGTTTTCATGCTTTGTATGTTCTCTTTCATGTTGAAAAATGAGAAATTGATTTCTTTTCCATGATTTAATGATAAATTCCATGTGGGTTGATTAGTATAGATAAAGATTTGTGAAATCTCACGACTAAAACCTTGTATGATGGAATTAGAATTAAAGCATGATGTTTAATTGTTGTATGATGTGCTTTACATGTACTATGCCTACAATATGTTTGATTAAATGCCTAGATGAAGGAAAATTGTCTAACTAGCATGATATCATGAAATCCCCATGTATTTACAAGTTCATCCCTATTGCATGTTTGATGAAGTGCTCCTATGAATGTAGTATGTATTATGATGTTAGTCAAGTCTTCAAGTAAATCATGCTATGTCAGTTTCCTTCTATCGAGTCCTGGGGGTACTTGTACCTGAAATATTAGCTGTGTGACTAGATCTATTTTATGTTTTCATGTTACTCTCAGTCAAGCTATGAACTCTTAGACTTTAGATAGTTTTATGACTTAGGAAAAATCTTCATGATCTCATGACTCAGTTAGTTGTCAGATATCAGTGTATTTCGTCAGCCACGAAAATTCAGTAACTCAGTACATGCTCAGTTGAGTTCAATAAATCATGTTTAGCATTTATTCAGATGGGAGTAGGAATTAGCACCGAGTGAACCCAAGGATGGAGACTCACCTGTTATATGAGGGTGTATTCCTAGAAGTAATCCTTGCATTCCAGAATTATGTAGCTAGTATAGGTTGAGACATCGTAGCCTGCTATATGAGGGTAGATAAGGTGGCTTAACCTGTTATGTGAGGATTCCCACCATTATCGCTAGATTTACCTATTATATGAGGGTTACTCACATGTTGTCCTTACCAGTGGTACAGTATTGACACCCTTCCAATCAGTGTATAGATTGGACCCCAGCTCAACTATTATAGCATATTTGGGGTATGTCGGTTAGATACTAATTCCCACAATTTCATGTTACAGAATCAGGACTATCAGATGCAGTAATCAGTCTTAGTAATATAACTCAGATAGTTCTTCAGATTTCAGGACTATCAGATACAATCAACTCAGATACAGTATGAAACTTAGATAGTTCCATCAGATTCAGGATTGTCAGCTATAGTCACCCATATTGTCAGTTATACTCAGATACATTCACCCATGTTATCAGCATTATTCAGATATAGTCCTTCATGTTATCAACCATATCAGTTACTAGCTTGTCACGTTATCAGTATACAGACTCAGAAATCACAAAATCACATTGTCAGTTATAGTTACATATTTATGCATGTATTCTCACGTTCATGTTAGATAGTTAGTTAGCATTATTTATGTATACAAACCCTTCCATATAGACTACCTCACTTATATACTCGATATATATGTACTGATCCATTTGCGCTATGGTACTGTCTTTCTATGTTACAACATAGGTTCACAGACACGAGTTCCAGATCAGTAGTAGATCCCAAATTTAGCAGTCAGAGTAGAAGTGAGCCCTCATCCTTCGAGGACATAATGATTTTCTAGTATCTCATTGATTAGCTTATTAGTTGGAGTTAGTTGGGGACATGTCCTATCTACTCCTTTTTCAGATTCTTCAGACAGTAGAGGCTTCTAGACGAGATGCAGACTAGATACAGACTATCATGTTTGAGACTTTAGTTTTGTTTTTGGTATTCTATTACCCCATACAAATGTTACATTATTCAGTTATGTTTATGATCGAACCTTATGGTCTTTCAGTGTACTTTTCCATATTATTATGTTATCTTATGCAGTATACAGGTACAACTATCAGTCATGGGTTAGCTTGTGGTCCTTCAGGATCATAAGCACTGTGTAGCATTTTGGTTCAGCAAATTGGGTCATTACAAACTTGGTATCAAAGCCAGGTTCAATAGAGTCCTAGGTAGTCTAAAAGCTGCATCTAGTAGAGTCTTTTACACGGGTGTATTACGTGCCATATTTATGTGCAAGAGTCTATGAAATGTTTAAGAATAGTTTCCCTTCTTTCAGTATTCATGTCATGCTAGTGAGCATAATCGCAAGTCAGTCTCTCAGTTTAATCCGCTTCTTCTCTTTATTTTAGAATATGCCTGCTAAGAGAAGAAATCAGTCAGCCCCTCAGCCCGAAGAATCTTTGGGAAATCATGTTTCTCATGCGGAGTTTAGGACCACATTTACCACTCTTGATCAATCATTCATTGCTTATAATAAATGGCCAACAGTCATTCCAGCCAACCCAATGGCCAACTCAACTGCAGCTAGAATTTGGGACTTCACCTGAATAAATTCTCCAACTTTCCTTGGGTCTAAGGTAGATGAAGACCCTCAGGATTTCTTAGATCAAGTTCAAAAAGTAACAGACGCCATGGGGTTGACTACTATTGAGAGTGCTGAGCTAGCTGCATACCAGTTGCAGAATGTGGCTCATGCTTGGTTCAAATAGTGGAAGTCCGAAAGATCAGATGATGCAGTTCCTATAGAGTGGAAGGAGTTTGTCACTACATTCTTAGACAGATTCTTTCCTCAAGATCTTAGATAAGCCAAGGTGCTAGAGTTCATCAACCTCAAGCAGGGCAATATGATAGTGAAAGAGTATTTTTTTAAGTTTACTCAATTAGCTAGGTATGCCCCTCATGTGGTTACAGATAGTAGATCTAAGATCATTAAGTTTACTTAAGGGGTGAACAACAGCGTGGTTAATGAGTGCAGATCCGCCATGCTGAATAGTGACATGGCCTTATGTAATACCTCATATTTTTGTACTAGAATTCTAACCACCGTTCCTGCGCGTCTAAGCTCTAATCCAAGTGATTCTCATATGAATAAAAGTTGCATGATCATTATCCTAATCTATGGAGTAGTTTAGAGGTGAAAAATGTTCATAACAATGACCTAGAACAAAGTTGAGCTAATACCAATTGATTCATCCAAAGTTTGATATTCAATTCTACAAGGGTCAACTTCAAACATGTATATCTCTTAATATACATGGTATTTTTCATCCCAAGACCAATTAAATTATATATAATTGAATTAGCTTTCCAACGATACCAATTTCGCAAAAATCTGATACCCGAACGAAGAGTTATGCCCATTTTCATGAGAGGCAGTAAGGGTGTGCGATGGGCAATGCGCCGCCCATTCAAATGTGTGAGATTGGGAGTGCGAGGCACACTTAAATTTCTACCATAAGGTGTGTGACGCACACCTTAAGGTCTGCCATGGGTTGTGCGCCGTATACCTCACTTCCAAGTGCCAAAAACACCCCTATATATGTCTAGAACACGGGATTAAACTCCCATAACACCAAAATAAGTTTACTTTCTCTCAAAATCACCAAGAAAATTCATTAGGGTTTCAACCTAAAAATTCAAATATCTCAAGATTCAACCATGAGTTTTCAATAATTCTTTGAGATTCGGAATCCCCATTCTGAGGGCTACTAGAAACACTCATTATTTTCACTAATAGAGTCCCAAGGTCAAGAGTTCATTCAAAGCTTAAAGTTTAAGGTATGTGAGGTTTTCAACAAGAACATGCTTTCATTCTTGTTCCCAAAAATTTGTATTATTTTACGAAGATACATGATTTTACTTGTTTTAATTATGAATTTGAGATGGAAACTATTATCCTATATTCTTGTTCAAGAAACTATGATATTTTTGTGATGTCTTAAAGATAAATTCCTTGAGTTTTGATGTTAATATCATGTTTCAAGTTGAATTTCCAGATTTTCATATGAGTTATACTTGTTTGCTATATAAAGTATAAATCTTGAAATGTTTTGGTCAAGTGTTGATATATGGGATTTAAACCCTCTTTGAGATTATGATCTTTGGTGAAGTAATGTGTTAAACACACCTTGATATTTGAATGATTTGAACTTTTGGTCTTGAAAGAGTTATTTTTGAACTAGAATGAGAAAAGAAATCCACATGTTGATTTATTATGAAAAAGGGGTAGCGTGATGGCTCCCGATATGAATTATTGAATTGCGTTGTTGTGAATTTTCTTTTAAAATGATTTGAGCTTAGTCCGAGAGTAGTATTTAGCACTGAGTGGGAGGTATAGCTGTGATTGGTACTTCCCTAGAACTATGTGACCCCGTAGGATGTGAGCCTAATGCCGATTGATATAGTGATCACTAGTGAACACGAGATTAAGGTCCTACTCCGATGGCAAGGATAGGACAGCTCTCCCCAATGTGGGTTGGACTCCATGTAGCTAACATGGATTATGTCGGTTGTAAGAGACTCCTAATGTGTGTTTGTGTATTCTCCTATCTAATATGAAAAGTCTTATTCTTCTATCCGAGATGAAAACATATTTGTTTGAAAGAGTGAGTTTGAGAAAGTCATTGTTTTCGAAACATTTAATAAGAATATATTTCAAAGAGAATTGTTATAAGATTTTATTGCCTTGATGATTTGGAATCGAGATGGAAGTGAATTGAGATTTATTATGACGACTCACATGTTTCACCCGATATATTTTACTCTCTTATGATTATGATGATTTTAATTCGAGCTTAGTCAGTCATTTATATCAGCATGCATAATTTTATAAACTTTGATGATATTAAGATATTATTTTATATATGCATTGCACCCCCATATTATTCTCGGTACGTTTCCATGGTACTGACCCACATATTCGTATGTGGGATATATTTTCTCGGAATGTAGGTACAAGGTATAGTGTACATCTTCAGATCCAGTCAGTTCGCGGCATCCAGTCAGCACGTGATGAGTCCTTTTGATTCAAGGGCTTGAGTTAGTTATATAGTTCGAGAAGTGTTGTATTTTCTTTATCCATCCGTATTGAGTTGGGATAGTAAGAAGTCATGACCCAGCTACCTACAGTCAGTACTAGTAGAGCCTTCATAGACAGTCAGTAGAAGTTCATGTATTCCGTTTCAGTTTTGGTGGTAAAAGCAGAGTTGTAATCTTATAAATTTAGTTTTGTATCTATCATATTTAGAAAAGAGTTATTTTCCATAGATTTGTATAGATTTATACTTTTTGTTCAATTTCTTATGAGTTATGCCAGTAGAAGGGTTAGCTTGGGGTCACTTGTGATCCTAAGCATCGTGTGACGTCCCTGGACCCAATTTCAGGGCGTTACACCTTAGCTAGACTTATGACCCATGCTCAGCAGATAGAAGAGTAGAAAATTAAACAGAGGGAAAAACAGAATAAGAAAGCTAGGACAGATAGCTTTAATTTTAGTCATCCTAAATTAGAAGGAGGAAACCATTCTCAATTTCATCCTAAGTCATCAGTTCCAGATCCATCTACATCCAGTGCTCCAGTTCCAAAGTTTAGAGAGGGTGAAATAGATAGAGCACCAGGCTCAAAGACCCAGAGCAGTGTTAGTAGTGCTCGCACCTATCCTCTTTGCCTGACTTACGGAAAGCACCATCAGGGTATGTGTAGAGCAGGTAGTTGCATTTGTTTTGGTTATGGCAAGCCATGCCCTAGAGTTAGATACTACCCTTAGCCAGGTCCTCAGGGTCAATAGAATCGCTCTTCAGCTCAGTTCGGTTTCCCAAATCAGTAGGGTGCCACTTCCAGTACTTTTAGCGGGCAACGCCCAAATTACCTCTATGCTCTTCAGACTCGACAAGATCAAGAAAGTTCTCTTGAGGAAGTTATCGGTATGTTACATATATTTCATGTGCATGTTTACACTTTGCTAGATCTAGGAGCTTCCTTGTATTTTGTTACCTATTATATAGTAGTTGATTTCAGAATCAATCCCAAAATTCTAGTAGCTCCTTTCTCAATCTCTACCTCAGTGGGTAAAACCATCATATCTCGGTGGGTATATAGGAACTTCCCGGTTATGGTATTTCAGAAAGTCACTTAAGCAAACTTAGTCGAATTAGAGATGACTAATTTTGATGTCATTCTTGGCATGGATTGGCTTCATTCCGGCTATGCCACAGTCGACTACAGAAATAGAATAGTTCTGTTTCAGTTCCCAAATGAACCCATCCTAGAGTGGAAGGGTTGTGTATCCGCTTTCAGGGGTCAACTTTTTTCCCACCTTCGGGCAAGGAAATTAATATCTAAGGGATGTGTTTATCATTTAGTTCATGTTAGAGATTCCAGTTTTGAGGCTCCCAGTCTCGAATCAGTCCCAGTAGTGAATGAATATTCAGATGTCTTTCCCAAAGATCTTCCAAGAATTCCTCCTGAAAGGGAAATAGACTTCGCTATTGATCTTCTTTTAGACACTCACCCTATCTCTATTCTGCCATACAGAATGGCACCAACAAAACTCAAGGAACTGAAAGAACATTTGAAGGATCTCTTAGATAAGGGATTCATCAGACCCGACATTTCCCCGTGAGGCGCACCAGTCTTATTCATGCTCAAGAAAGATGGTTCTCTCAGAATGTGTATAGATTACCGTCAACTCAATAAGGTTACGATCAAGAACAAGTATCCTCTTCCCAAAATTGATGACTTGTTTGACAAAATTTAGGGTGCTAGTTATTTCTCTAAGATAGACCTCAGATCCGACTATCATCAGCTCAGATTTAGAGAATGTGACATCCCAAAGACAGCTTTTCGTACGCGGTATGGTCACTTTGAATTTCTAGTCATGTCATTTGGTCTTACCAATTCCCCAGCTGCTTTCATGGACATGATAAAACGTGTGTTCAAGCAGTACTTGGACATGTTCATCATAGTCTTCATAGATGATATTCTGGTCTATTTCCACACTAAGCGTGATCATGCAGACCATCTCAGGATAGTACTTCAGACTCACAGAGATTATCAGTTATTCACCAAATTTAGTAAGTGAAAATTTTGGCTAAGATCAGTAGCATTCCTTGGCCATATTATTTTTGGTGATGGCATTAGAGTAGATTCTCAAAAGACCGAAGCAGTAAGAAACTGGCCTCCCCCTATTTCTCCATCAGATATCAGGAGTTTCTTTGGTTTGGCTGGCTATTACAGACGGTTTGTTGAGAGATTTTCTTCTATTACATCCCCTATGTCCAGATTGACTCAGAATAAAGTCAAGTTTCTTTGGTCAGATCTATGCGAGAAGAGTTTTCAAGAATTAAAGACTCAACTCACCTCTGCTCCAGTTCTAGCTCTTCCAGATGGTTCAGACGGTTTTGTAATTTATTGTGACACTTCTAGAGTGGGTTTAGGTTGTGTCCTCATGTAGCATGGTAAGGTCATAGCCTACGCCTCCAGACAGCTTAAACTCCATGAGAAGAATTATCCTACTCATGACCTTGAGTGAGAAGCTGTAGTATTTGCCTTAAAGATTTGGAGGCATTATCTCTATGAAATTCATGTAGACGTCTTCACAGATCATAAGAGCCTTCAATCTGTCTTTTCTCAAAAAGATCTCAATCTTTGTCAGAGAAGGTAGTTAGAGCTCTTAAAAAATTATGACATGAGTGTCCTCTATCATCCGAGCAAGGCCAATGTTGTGGCCGACGCTCTCAGTAGACTGTCCATGGGTAGTATTTCTCATGTTAATGATAGTAAAAAGAAGTTAGCACAGGAAGTCCACCAGCTTGCCAGACTACATTCGCTTAGTCGACTCTTCAGAGAACGTTGTATGTGTTCAGAGTAGTTCAGAATCATCTCTAGTTTCTGAGGTAAAAGAAAAGCAAGATAAGGATCCAAGCCTTGTCAAGCTAAAAGAGTTAGTTCAGAATCAGAAATAGAGGTTTTCTCCTAAGGGGGAGATGGTGTTTTTCGTTGTCAAGGTCGTCTTTGTGTTCCAGATGTACATGACATAAGGCAACGAATTCTTGCAAAAGTGGATGGTGTGTGCTGCTCTATTCATCCAGGGGCCACAAAGATGTATCGTGACTTGCGGGAGATCTATTGGTGGAGCGGGATGAAGAGAGATATTGCAAAATTTATGGCCAAGTGCTCTACATGTCAGCAGGTTAAGATAGAGCAACAGAAGCCTAGTGGGTCCATGCAGGAGTTCAGTATTTCTACCTAGAAGTGGGAAGTTGTGAACATGGACTTCGTGATGGTTTTTTCTCGAACTCATCATCATCATGATTCAGTCTGGATTATTGTAGATAGAATAACCAAATCATCTCTTTCCCTTCCAGTTCATCCCTTTTATTCAGCCGAGGATTACGCCAAGCTCTACATTAAGGAGTTGGTCAGATTGCAAGGTGGTCCGTTATCTGTTATCTCAGGCAGAGGTACCTAGTTCACCTCTCATTTCTAGAAAGCATTCCAAAAGGGACTTGGTACCCAAATTCATCTCAGTGCAACCTTTCATCCTCAGACAGATGGTTAAGCAGAAAGGACCATTTAGACATTAGAAGATATGCTAAGGGCGTGTGCAATTGATTTTAAGGGAAGTCGGGATAACCACTTGCCTTTTATTGAGTTTGCATTCAACAACAACTATCATTCCAATATTCAGATGGCTCTATTCGAAGCTCTCTATGGTAGGAGATGTAGATCTCCAATTAGTTGGTTCGAAGTTAATGAGGCCTTAGTCATAGGTCCTGACTTAGTATTTGACACCTTAGAGAAAGTTCAGTTAATTAGAGAAAGACTCCGGGATGCTTAGAGCCGACAGAAGTCTTATACAGATATTCGTATAAAGGATCTCGAGTTCAAGATTAGTGACTATGTCTACCTCAAGATCTCTCCTATGAAAGGAGTGAAGAGATTTGGTAAGAAGGGAAAACTCAGTCCCCGATATGTCGGTCCCTTCAAGATTCTCAGTCATTTCGGCAAAGTAGCTTATGAGCTCGAATTACCTTTAGATTTAGCCTCAGTTCATCAAGTCTTTCATGTCTCTATGCTCAAGAAGTGCATAGGTGACCCATTAGTCGTAATCCCTATTCAGAGCATCGATGTTCAGAACAACCTCTCTTATGAAGAGATTCCAGTCAAAATCCTAGACTATCATACTCGTAGATTGAGGAACAAAGAAGTCCCTCTAGTTACAGTTCTTTGGTGAAATTAGTCCATCGAGGGAGGTACTTAGGAAGCAGAAGCAGATATGCGTACCAAGTACCCTCAACTCTTCCCTACCAACTCAGATCACTAACTTAGTATTCAGTCACATACTCATGTTCCCATGATAAGATTGGTATCAAGTATCACCGCATATTTAGTCATGCATTCATGTATCAGATCAGTTATATAGTTATGCATCAGACATGCATTCTCATTGTGAGAAAACTTAGTTCTTCAAAACATACAGTTATGCATTTATGAATCAGTTATGCATGCATCAGATATGCATGTTCAGTATGTTATGTTCAACTTGTCAATCACGTCCTTCATGAGATCATATTCCAGTTATTCATGTTCAGTTCATTGTTTCCCCTCTCAGTCAGTCTCATTTGAGGACGAATGTTCATAAGGGTCGTGCTTTTTCTTATCTTGAAAATTATCTCAAGGATGTTAAAACTTGATTTGAAATAAGAATTCATTCTTATACCCATGGTATATCCATAATTTTCACTTTCTATTATGTGGGAAATTGAATAAGCTTTCATTCGATATATAATTTGCCCAAATCTGACACCCGAGCAAAGAGTTAGAGCCTTTTTAGTGAAACAGTGTTTGACCTGAGCCTTCAGCGCGTCGTAGAGATAGCTCAAATGAAAATTGTCAAATTCCAGTGTTGCTTCATGATACTGGCGTGTCATGCCAAACTTTCAGGTCGTAGACAAGGTGGCAACATGATAGCTCCACATTGCGCCACTGTGCAGTTTCCCAATTGTCAAATTCCAGTGACACGATACGATAACACCGCGTTGCGCCAAGGGCCCAATTTGAGAAATTTTACTAAAAATTAAATTATGTGTCCAGGTTTAAAAGGGTCAATTTATCCCCCTATATAATCTTCACACACGAGATTTAGCCCTTATTCATCCAAAATATTGATGTTTTTCTCAAATACTTTCAAGAACTAAAGCTAGGGTTTTCATAGAAGGTCCAATTTCAAAAAGGTTTCACCATCAATCTTCACAAAATCACGATCTACGGTATGCGTTGTGTTCATTCATAGACTCTTTTTATCCATGAAGTCCAAGAATTCTTTTTAACTACAAGTTATGAATTTTCTTCATGTTTTCATGCTTTGTATGTTCTCTTTCATGTTGATAAATGAGAAATTGATTTCTTTTCCATGATTTAATGATAAATTCCATGTGGGTTGATTAGTATAGATAAAGATTTGTGAAATCTCACGACTAAAACCTTGTATGATGGAATTGGAATTAAAGCATGATGTTTAATTGTTGTATGATGTGCTTTACATGTACTATGCCTACAATATGTTTGATTAAATGCCTAGATGAAGGAAAATTGTCTAACTAGCATGATATCATGAAATCCCCATGTATGTACAAGTTCATGCCTATTACATGTTTGATGAAGTGCTCCTATGAATGTAGTATGTATTATGATGTTATTCAAGTCTTCAAGTAAATCATGCTATGTCAGTTTCCTTCTATCGAGTCCAAGGGGTACTTGTACCCAAAATATTAGCTGTGTGATTAGAGCCATGTCATGTTTTCACGATACTCTCAATAAAGCTATGAACTCTTAGACTTCAGAGAGTATTATGACTCAGGAAAAATCTTCATGATCTCATGACTCAGTTAGTTGTCAGATATCAGTAGTATTCCGTCAGCTATAGAAATTCAGTAACTCAGTCAATGCTCAGTTCAGTTCCATAAATCATATTTAACGTCTATTCAGATGGGAGTAAGAATTAGAACTGAGTGAATCCAAGGATGGAGACTCACCTATTATATGAGGGTATGATTCCTAGAAGCAATCCTTGGGTTCCAGAACTATGTAGCCAACATAGGTTGAGACATCGTAGCCTGCTATATGAGGGTAGATGAGGTGGCTTAACTTATTATGTGAGGGTTCCCACCGTTCTCACTAGAGTTACCTATTATATGAGGGTTACTCACATGTTGTACTTACTAGTGGTGCGGTGTTGACACCCCTCCAATCAAGGTATAGATTGGACCCCAGCTCAGCTATTATAGCATATTTGGGGCATGTCGGTTATATACTACTTCCCACATTTTCATGTAGCAGAATTGGGACTGTCAGATACAGTAATCAGTTTCAGTAATAGAACTCAGATAGTTCTTCAGATTTTAGACTGTCAGATACAGTCAACTCAAATACAGTATGAAACTCAGGTAGTTCCATCAGATTCAGGATTGTCAGCTACAGTCACCCACGTTATCAGTTATACTCAAATATAGTCACCCATGTTATCAGCATTATTCAGATATAGTCCTTCATGTTATCAGTCATATCAGTTACTATCATATCACGTTATCAGTATACAGACTCAAAAATTATGAAATCACATTGTCAGTTATAGTTACGTATTTATGCATGTATTCTCATGTTCATGTTAGACAGTCAGTTAACATTATTCATGCATGCAAACACTTGCATATAGCCTACCTCACATGTATACTCGATACATATGTACTGACGCATTCATGCTATGGTGCTTTCTTTTTATGTTACACCATTGGTTTAGAGACACGAGTTCCAGATCAACAGTAGATCCCAGATTTAGCAGTCAGAGTAGAAGTGTGCCCTCATCCTTAGAGGACATAATGATTTTCTAGTATCTCATTAATTAGCTTATAAGTTGGAGTTAGTTGGGGACATATCCTATCAACTTCTTATTTAGATTCTTCAGATAGTAGAGGCTTCCAGACAAGATACAGACTAGATACAGACTATCATGTTTGAGACTTCAATTTTTTTGGGGTATTCTATTACCCCACACAAATGTTACGTTATTTAGTTATGTTCATGATCGAACCTTATGGCCTTTCAGTGCATGTTTCCACATTATTGTGTTATCTTATACAGTATGCAGGTACAGATATCAGTCATGGGTTAGCTTGTGGTCCTTTGGGGTCATGAGAATTGTGTAGCATTTCGGTTCGGCAAATCGGGTCATTACACTGAATGACTGATAGCTGAATAATGAAAAACTGATGTCTGACTACTGAATATATAGTATCTGGATACTGATTGGATGGTATTTATATACTGATTTACTAATAATTATATACTAATTAACTAATAACTGAATACTAGTCATGTAAAACTGAACTATACTTAGTTTGAATAACTAGACTGGAGCTATGGGGTACTATGCATATGAGATAAGGACTAAATTAACAACATGAGATAACTGAGCATGAATACGTGAAAACTGTAATATCTAAGAATGTAAGACTAAGTGTATATCTATTATGTCACTGAGACAATCTATAGATCTAAAAGACTGAAATATGTATAACTGAATATCTGAAAGTCCGTACAATTTGTCAAGCAAACCTAAACTGAAAATACACTGACTACTGACTGAAACTGTAGAAGGTATCATGTAACCAACATGACCCAATCTAAGATGACTGGGGTCCAACCTGTAACCCTAATTGGAATGGTGTCAGTACCGTACCACGGGTTCTAACACTGGCTGACAATGTGGATCCACAAGGTTGATCTCCCATAGGACTAGGCAGTCAATCCTAACTAGTGTGTGACCCCTAAGAGAGTGTCAGTCCTAAACTGGTAGGTGATATCTCATAAATCCTATGCTGGCTATGTAGTTCTAGAACTTAGAGACTATTACTAAGGACCCAATGCTAACTGGCAGGTGATCTCCATCCCTAGGTTCGCTCGGTGCTAAATCCTACTCCCAACTAAACTGACACTGAAATCATGAACTAGTGCATGTACTAAAGCTGATAAGATAAGCTCGGGTCATGATGTTTTGAAAACATCAGTTATACAGAGTCTGAAGTAATCATAAGTATGTAAATTGATGATGCTCGACATGAGCATAACCACTAAGTATAATGATAAGACATGGTTTAACTGACTTATTACTTAAAAATCTGATATCATGTAAAACACTAAAGTATCAGGTGTTCATAACCTACCAGCACAAAATGAATATAAAATACGGTATCAAACTTGAAATATTGTAATGTGTTATAATTCAAAGACCCAACCATAGGTATTTCATCAAACATGTGAAGATCATAAACTTATACATGAGAATATCTTAAACATAAGGAAAACAATAAGATTTCATGGCTAAAATCATAACATGGGAATTTATCCTGAATCAACTAAACATGACATAGAAATTACAACATTCAAAACATTATATGACTCATTCCACTTGAAACCACTTATAATCATAACTTGAAATTGAATAAACGAGAGATTCATGGAGATAATTCAACTTAAACATGTAAAACTCATAATTTAAAACCAAAAAGGGCTCTTGGGCTCTATGGGTGAAACGGGACCCATGGATGAACTCCCACATACCTTAAAACATGATTTCTTAAAGATTTGTTGAGGGTTTCTTGAACTTGAAGCTTGAATTCCTTGATTTTTTGTGAAAGGGTTAGGGTTTGTTCTTTTGGAAAGAGAGGGATTTTCTTGAGAGAATTTGTGAGAAAAAAGATCAATAATGCTCCTTAGGAGACCCAATTTGTGTTTATGGATGAGTTAGGTGAGGGAAATGACCCAAATACCCTTAAATTATTAAGAGAAAAAGCTAGACGAAATAGGGATTGGGCAACATGGGCTCTAGACCGGCGGACTACCCCAAGCGATGCCCGTCTTAAAGCGGTGAACTGGACGGGGTGGCGCCTGCTTATCCCAATTGTGCTACTATTTTGGTTTTTCAAAAATACCCCTACACTTATCTAAAAATGCCGAAACTCACCCGAGACATTCTTTGAATAACCCCAATCATGAATCAACTCAAAAATCAACATCTCGGGGTCAGGAAGACCAAAATAAAAATCATCAAAGTCTAGGAGTCTTAAAAATTACTAAGTCCTCCACACTTAGTGAAATGTTCAAGTTTTGGACCCCTTAAACATGAAACTGAGAGCTGAAATGAGCTAAGAACATTACGGGTTATTACTCCTACTCCCAACTAAATTGACATAGAAACATAGCTGATACATGCACTAATAACAGATTTTCTCATAGATGATATTCTAAAACTAAAATTGCATGCCTAATATGAAGTAATCATGAACATGTAAATTGGCGTATTTAACATGAAATAATACTGGCGATTTCTTTAAAAAACTACTGATCTGAATATGGTGATAAATCATGATTCTGACTAACTTAGTACTTGAAAATCTTAAAATATGAGTAAGCACATAGGTATCCGGTGTTCATAATCCACTAATGCTGAATGTTATTTTAAATACAATACAAAATTTAAAGCATTGTAATTAAATTCATGATTCAATGACCCAAAATATAGTACATGTCACTAAACTAACAAAGTCTATAAATTTGAATATGGGAATGAGTTAAACTTAGGAGGATAACATGATCGCATGATTTTAGTACATAACTTAATAATCTAACATGGATCAATTGAATATAACATGATTAATTAAAATTTAAAGCATGAAGTAACCTAATTCACATGAAAAAACATGTTGACATGGCTTGACTTAAGATTACTAAGAAAAGCAAGGATTAAGTTCATAAGTAACATGGATAATTTCATAAAAAGGAAAAATTTCATACATTAATCAAAAAGGGAATTTTTAGGCTCAATGGGTGGAAGTAACACATTGATGAATACCCCACATACCTAAATGTAGAAGCCTTGGATAAATTTCTTGGGATTGAACTTGAACTTGAAGATCCAAATAGGTTTGGGAAGAATAGAATCACCTCTTTTTATTTTATGATAAATGATTTCAAAGTTATGATAGGTTAGGGTAATATTCATGCTTGATAATTGTTTTTTGTAGGGTGAAATGATGTAGTTTTGGGGTTAAAAGAGTGAGAAAAGACCAAAAACCCTTTAGGAATTATCTGGAAAACATCTGGAACCGTCCCAATGACTTAGGTCATGACTCATAAGGTAAGTCTACGAGACGTGGCTTGAGTTATAGTGAAAACCCCATTTTTAGCCTATAATTCCCAGATTATGACTCCCTCTTAATGACCCGTAATGAGACATTATGAGTCGTAGTTTGGGCAGCTTTGACAGTACTTCAGTATTTTGGCCATAACTTTTTACCCCGATGTCGAATTAAGGCAAAATTTGAATCGTTGGCAAGATAATTCAATTATATCTATATTGGTGGGTCTTGTCATCAAAGATTCTAAGTACACCAAACATTATTCTTGTTTAAAGATGACTATATTTATATTCTTCACAAGATCTTAATCGCTAAGGGATGTTTCGCTTTCCTTTAAGCTAGGATCTATTTGTGAAATTAATATTCATCTATATCACTAATAAAATTACCAAAACATGAGGTTTAATATTGAATGAACTTAAAACATGGTTCTAACATTGGCTTGGATTTTTGGGGTATCACAATTCTGGTTTAGCATGCTACGATAGGGCTTCAGACTCTAAATGCATTTTTGACTCCTACTAGTTCTCCAAGTGTTAATGAGATATTACAAAGGGATTTCTTCATATTCAGTAGATTTACGTTTATGTACATGGAAGGAAAAATGATATATGTAGAGTTCATGAGGACAAACCCTCCTCGGTTAGATAGAGATCATAGGGCCGATGCTTATATGTTCTTGCTTGACTGTCGTGAGAGTTATCACAGGTTGTACTTTGTGGATTCTAATGGATTAGACTTCACTCCCATTCAATTTTTTTAGGTTGACTAGATAGTGGTAGAGGACTTGTGTAAAGAGTAGGTATGTCAGGTCACTTTTTCTTTCATGGGATCAGTTTACTCGAGTGCTTTTAAAGGAGTTCGTGTGGAAATATAAGAGGTTTGCTAGTCATAGAGCCAAGAGATATGGTGATCATAGTGATACCTGTTAGAGGCCCGAATCTTCATGATTATGCTTGGAGAGTATTAGATCAAACTAGTCATTCGAGTTCTTCAAGCCTATGTTAGCGGGTTCCTACTTCCTTAGGCTATTTATTATATAGTAATTTCTAATGCTATATAAGGCATTTCCCATAACTTAGATAGAGAGGTACTTCACTGATTTCTCCAGGAGATTTTTTATCTCAATAAACCATTTTGCATGATGGACTTGAGATAGGAGTTTCTGGTATGATAGCCATAGGTATGGTTCTTTGTACACCTTTTTTATGAATTTGTAACGCCTCAAGTCTGCACCTCGGATGCCACATAATGCTTATGACCCCAAAGGACCACAAGCTAACCCATGACTGGTACCTACTATGAGCACTGAATAATAACACTAAAATAATGTAGAAATTAGGTTGAAATGCCAAAAGGTTCAAAATTTGAATACTGATAAATATAGTACTAAAATAACATTTGAAAACTGAATACTATCTGAACTAGTCTAGTTTGAAAAGCCTCAAACTGAACTATTTGAAAGTGGAGTTGATGGGATAAGCCCCCCACTAACTTCGATTACTGAAATACTGAAACTACTAAAATAAAAGCATATCCTCGATAGATAAGGACTCACTATTGAATCTGTGACTGCTGACTGAATTTGTCTACGCACGGTTAGGAACTTGAGCGTCCGAACCTATCATATAAGACATTATAGCACAAAGAAAGAGTACGAGTTAGTGCATGGAATGTACTGGTATGCTAGATGAGGTAAGGCTAAATGCAATGGTTCATATGCATGAACAGTAACTGACTGAATGATATAGAGTAACGGAATAAGAGTACATGAATAACTAAGACTACTGTAAAATGTTGAGTATGCAATACTGTGTATATGCACGTATATTGTATCTGAGATTTTACTTAGCTGAGTACTGATTTCTGATACTGAGTAACTGATATCTGAGATTACTATTAATTGAATCACTGATACTGAGTGAATATATCTGAATATCCTGATTATGTAGAACTGAAATGAGTTCTATATTGAGACTGAAACTGAAACTATGGGAGGTAATTATCTAACCAACATGCCCCAAATAAGATAACTGGGGTCCAACCTGTAACCCTGTTGGAAGGGTGTCAGTACCGTACCACGGGTACAGACAAGTTGAAGAGTCACCCTCATCTGCCAGGTACCCTGAATGAGAATAGTGGTACCCTAAAATGGCAGGTAAGACACCTTATCAACAATCAACTGGCAGGTTAATATCTCAACCTACGCAGGCTACATACTTCTGGAACACAAGGACTATTTCTAAGAATCACACCCTCTACTAGCAAGTGAGCCCCCATCCTTGGGTTCACTCGGTGCTTAATCCTACTCCCAACTTAATGACATTGATTATTATACTGAGCTAAACTAGACTGATACTGAGTTTCACTGAGTTTTGTTACTGACTGAGTTCTAATGATCGTGATATTTCTAACACTATTCTGTAACTACTATAGCTCTAGGTAAGTAGCTAGATTTTTAGGTACTGAATACCCCCAGGACTTGATAGCATAGAAAGTAAAGCATGACATGATCTTGAAAAGAATAACAATACTTACTTGTTAACAATGCATTCATTTAGTCATTTTGTCAAACACTTGAGATACACGAACTTGTACATGAATGGGACCACATGATGACATGTCATGATTTCACTATTTAATTCACATAGGCATTCTATCAAACACTTGGGGAGCATGGTTATATCACATAATAATAAACATATAAAATCATCATGGCTAGAATCTTTTACTTGTAATTTCAAAGGGGTTTAACATAAGAATCACATAATTCACCATACATACTATTTAAATTTCATGGAACTTGTAATTAATCATGGATTGAAACCCAAATAATATCATGGACATGAATACAATCTATTTTAAGTATTTAATTTGTAAATCTGATTTCTTGTATGTTTAAAAGGGTTTATGACTCCATGGGTGAAAGGAACCTATGAATAAACACCTAACATACCTGAGAAGATTAATTCTTGAAGGTTCTTAGAGGGATTCTTGAGAATTGTCCTTGATTCTTGACGCTAGGGTTTTGCCCTTTTAAGAGATAATGATTTAGTCCTTGAGTAAATAATGAAATAATGAGCAATTAGTGCTCTTTTAGGGCTTAATTTCATGTTTAGGACTGATTAGGGCCATGGAAAAATACCAATTTACCCCTAGAAAGTTAATAAAATTCGTCACTGAAAATCTCAATTTCGAGCTTCACCGCGACGCGGTGGCATCGCGGTGAGCCACTGGAATATGGCTGTGATTGTTAAAAAAGGGACGAATGTGAGATGGGCTTGTTGAGCGATGTGGTACCACCATGGAGTCTCACTAGATTTTGACAATTGGGTAAATGGCCCTTGGCGTGATGCGGTGGGATCGCCGTCCCTCACTGGAAAATGATAGTTGTGAATTGAAACATTGGTACAATGCACCATTATCGTGAAGCTTCACCGGAAATTGATGAATACAATTTGAAATAGCTCCATGATGCGGTGCTGCACCAAGTGGCATACTGTTTTACTAAAACTGTTATAACTCTTCACCAGGGTATCGAATTTGGGAAAATTTTATATCATTGAAAAAGTGATTGAATTTCCTATGCAATGGCAGATATTAAACTTAAAAATTTTGAGTATTTTTAAAATTTTATATAGAAATACTCATGTATTGAGATTTAAACTGAGTTAGGGAAATATGGGGTATTACAATATCTTCCCCTTGGGAACATTTGTCCTCGAATAAGACTAATTAAGCTGAGAAGTACTGCTAGACTGAGTTTACATACTGAACATGCACAACTGAAGCATTGAATACATGACTGAAGCTACCAATAAGCTGAGTTTTGATATTGAACATGCATATCTGATGCATGAGTACATGACTGAACTGATTCATGAATACATGACTGTCATGAAAATGATATGCAACGATAACTGAAGTTTGTAACTACAACTGAACATGGAACTGAGTAAATCTAAGGAAGACTATCACCTCAAGCTTGGTTTGAGTTTTCAGAGAAGAGGCGAGGATACTTAGTCCGCATATCTGCTTCTGCTTCCCAAGTAGCTCCCTCAACGGACTAGTTCTACCAAAGAACTTTGACCAAGGAAACTTCTTTGTTTTTGATTCTACGAATCTGATGATCGAGGATTTGGACTGGGACCTCTTCAAAAGAGATATCATTCTTAATATCTACACCCTCTAAGGGAACTATGACTGCTAGGTTACCAATGCATTTCCTTAGCAAGGAGATGTGGAATACTGGGTGTACTAAAGCTAGATTTGAAGGCAACTCAAGCTCGTAATCTACCTTTTCAAAATGATTGAGAATTTTGTAAGGACCAATATATCAGGGACTAAGCTTTCCCTTCTTTCTGAACCTCTTCACTCTCTTCATGGGAGAGATTTTCAAGAATACAAAATAACCAATCTCAAACTTGAGATCCTTTTTTCTCACATCTTTATACAAATTTTTTCGGCTCTGTGTTGCCCTAAGCCTTTGTCTGATCGATTGAACCTTCTCTAAGGCATTAAACAGTAAATTAGGCCTTACTACTACAGCCTCACCTACCTCAAACCAACCAAGTGTAGACCTATATCTCCTATCATAAAGAGCCTCAAACGGAGCCATCTGAATACTAAAATGATAGCTATTATTATATGCGAATTTGATCAAAGGTAAATGGTCATCCCAACTACCTTTAAAATCAACAACACAGGATCTTAACATATCTTCTAGAGTTTTAATGGTCCTTTCTTCTAGACCATTTGTCTGAGGTGAAAAGTTATACTAAGGTGATCTTGGGTACCAAGACCTGATGATAGGCGGATTTACGTGCCTATATCAATATATTTTGCCCATATTTTAGCCTAGTTTTGAGAACTAATTATCTATTTCATGCACTTTTAGTCCTTTTTCCTATAAATGAGCTAACAAACATGATTAGTAAAGTTTCAGGTATAAATGATGCAAAATACAGCATTTTACGGCTTACTTGACGCAAAAGAAAGCTCACAAACGAAGTAAAAGGGAGCTGGACGCCTAAAGGACCAAATCTGCTGCATGGAAAATCTGTCCCGGGCTAAAACAGCAATTCTGAAGACTTTGGGGACTTACAGACACAAAGCTGGATTTTTTCCAAGATACATTAACCTAGTGCAATTAGGTTATGTGTTTCACTAATCTATTTGGATTATGATATTGTAACCTTACCCTAGTACATTTGGGTCAAGGATTTCATTAGTATATTAGGATTTGGTTATTTATTTCATTAGTTTAGTAGGAGTAGGATAGGAGTATTATAAATACCCTATCATGCTAGAGATTTTTATTGATCTTCTAACATTCTTAATTCTTCAATTCTTAAACTATTAATTTTCTTCCATCCCTCTCATCTTCCACTACAAACACTTCTAATCTACTCTTCTATTCTTAAATTCCACAACAAGAGAATCGTTACTTGCTTCGGAATCACAAAAACCACACGCCTAAACACCTACTTTTCACGCCATCCACCATGCAAAACGTGATATCCTTCGCATTCATGGGTAACTAAACCCCTTAGTTGGGGTTATGGAAGCCGAATGAGTTACTATCTATAGCTGTGAGTTTGTGAGTTCAAGACATGTATATTGCTTATATCATTACGCTCTTCATCTTAATCTACATTCTTTGCGGTTGCAAATGCAAGAATACGCCAGTCTAACATTTAACTTGTTCGAGAGAAAGGTTATTTGTCTGGAAAAGAGATAATGTCAAGGTAGTAGGACACCCTTTCCTATTAAAAAGCTAGTGCCGTAACTGGACTAACCTCTTGGAGAATTCGTACCGCTAGACACGCTTTAAGCTCGAGAGAGTTAAAGTGAAATAGTCCTTGTTTAGGTCGAGAGACGCTTGGATTTACCATCGACTACAATTCTCTATAAGCAATTGCATGTCAAGACTCTACACACTCATAGCCAATAGAGACGTATACCTCTGAAGGTGAACATAACCCCAACGCTTCAATTCTCATTGTTTACAACCAACGTAACAATCTCTTTCTCTTTTTACTTTGCTATTTTCAGCTTTTATTTCATTACTTTGGTTACTTATTATAATCCCCCCTTCTTACGAGACTTGCACCAAAAGTCTATTAATTTTACTTACTTGTTGGCCAACCTATTCCCTGTGGGATCGACACCCAACCCAGGTTGGGTTCTATATTTGCTAACGACTGCTTTACACTCAAACGAGAGCTATAGATTGAGCGTTATCAAGACCCTTTTAGAATACTTTCTAGAAGTGAGAGGTAAACTAGGTACCTCTATCTAAGATAATGGATACTAGGACTCTATGTAACTTGATTGACTCTCTGATATAGAGTTTGGTGTAATCGTCGGTTGAATAGGAAGTATGGACTGGTAAGAAATGACCGTATTTGGTCATCACATCTATGATAACTCAAATCAAATCATGCTAACGACGAGTACGAGGCAAACCCATCACAAAGTCCATTCTCACTTCTTCTCATTTCCATGTAGGAATACTAAACTCCTGTATAGACTCATTAGGCTTATGGTGCTCAATCTTAACCTGCTGGCATGCAGAGCACTTAGCTACCAACTCTGTGATATCCCTTTTCATCCTACTCTACCAATAGATCTCCCGTAAATTGTGGTACATCTTACTGACCCCTAGATGAATCAATTAACGTGCACTATGCACTTTTGCAAAAATTCATTGCCTCAAGTCATCTACACCTGGAACCCATAGCCGATCCTGGTAATTAAATACGCCATCTCCTCCTTGGAATAAAACCTCTACTTTCTGATCTCTGACTGACTCTTTCAACTTAACAAGGCTGGGATTTCTATCTTGCTTTTCCTTTACTTCAGAAACCAGAGATAATTCTGAACTATTCTGCACCGATACACTACCCTCTACTAAATCGACTAAGCGGACATCTAGTCATTCAAGCTGATAAACTTCCTGAACTAAATTCTTCTTACCATTCTCAACATAAGCAACACTACCTATAGACAACCTACTAAGAGCATCTGTCACTATATTGGCCTTTCTTGAATGATACAAAATACTTATATCATAATCTTTCGAAAACTCTAACCACCTTCTCCGAATTCAAATCTTTCTAAGAGAACACCTACTGCAAGCTTTTATGATCTGTAAGAACATCAACATGCATCCCATACAAATAATGCCTCCAAATATTTAAGGCAAACACAACAGCTTCTAACTCAAGGTCATGGGTTGGGTAATTATTTTCATGGGGCTTAAGCTATCTAGAGTTATAGGCAATGACCTTACCCCTCTACATAAGGACACAACCCAAACCTACTCTGGATACATCACAATACACAAAAAACCCATCTGAACCATCTGGTACCGCTAGAACTGGGGCTGAGGTAAGTCATATCTTCAACTCCTGAAATCTCTTCTCACAAGTATCGGATCACTGAAACTTAGCTTTCTTCTGAGTCAATCTAGATATGGGGAATGCAATATATGAAAGCCCTTCAACAAACTGACGGTAATAGCTAGCTAAACCCAAGAAACTCCTGATATTTGATGGAGAAATGGGTCTAGGCTAGTTTCTTACTGATTCAGTCTTTTGAGGATCAACTCCAATGCCATCACCGAAAACAACATAACTAAGGAATGCTACTAAACTTATCCAAAAGTCTCACTTAATAAATTTGGTGAACAATTGATGGGCTTTGGGAGTCTGAAGTACGATTCTGAGGTGATCTACGTGATCATTCTCTCTATGGGAGTAGACAAGAATGTCATCGCTGAAGACTATAATGAACATGTCCAAGTACTACTGGAAAACATGATTCATTAAGTCCATGAAGGCTGCTAGGGCATTAGTGAGACCAAAGGACATGATTAGAAACTTGAAGTGACCATAGTGGGTTTGAAAATCTATTTTTGAAATGTCACATTCTTTGACTCTAAGCTGATGATAGCCTGATCTGAGGTCTATCTTATAGAAATAACTGGCACCTTGAAGTTAGTCAAACAAGTCATCTATTCTAGAAAGTGGATGCTTATTCTCCACTATAACTTTATTCAACTAATGATAGTCAATACATATTCTGAGAGAACAGTCTTTCTTACGTACGAATAAAACTAGTGCATCCCATGGGGAAATATTGGGTCTGATGAAACCCTTGTCTAAAAGGTCCTTTAACTATTTTTAACTCTCTGAGTTAAGCTGGAGTCATTCTACATGGCAGAATTGATATAGGTTGAGTATTTGGAAGAAGGTCTATCCCGAAGTTGATTTCCCTATCGGGAGGAACTCTCGGAAGATCTTCGAGAAACACATCTGAGCATTCTTTTACTAATGGAACTGACTCAAGACTAGGAGTCTCTGAACTAGATTCTTTGACTCGCATGAGATGATAGACACATCCCATAGATATCATTCTTCTCACTCTAAGGTATGAAATCCACCTACCTTTAAGTGTTGTAGTACTACCCCTCCATTCAAGAACTGGTTCATTTGGAAATTGAAATAAACAATTTTGTTTCTATAATAAATTGAAGCATAGAATGAATGGAGCTAATCCATCTCGAGAACGACATCAAAATTTGTTATCTCTAACTCTACTAAGTCTAGTGAAGTGACTTTATGAGATATCATAATTGGACAGTTCATGTATACCCATCGAGATATGATAGACTGACCCACTGGAGTAGAGGCTGAGAACGTTTCTGCTAAGATTTCTGGTTTGACCTTAAAGTTGACTACTATATAAGGAGTTACAAAAGGTAGAGAAGCTTCTGGATCTAATAAGGCATAAATATTTAAATGGAAGATTTGTAGTGTACCAGTGACCATATCAGAAGAACTTTCCTGATCTTATCGAGACTGAAGTACATAGAGCTTGTTTGGGCGTTGACCACTGGTGGCACTGGAAGCGGCACCCTGCTAGTTCGGGCGACCTAACTGAGTTGAATGATGACTGTACTGACCCTGAGAACCTGACCGAGGACAATCTTTGATCTTATGGCCTAGTTTGCCACACCAAAAACAAACATCACTTCCAGCTCTACAGACACCCTAATGGTTTTTGCCATATTTTTGACAAAAAGGACTTGTTCAAGCACTGCTGACACTACCCTGAGATTTGGAGCCTGGTTCCCTATCTTTGTTACCATTTCTAAACTTGAGGACTGGAGAACTGGCTAAGGACGAAGCTAGAACTAAAGATTTTTGGCAAAACTAAGAATGATTATTGCCTTCTGACTTAGGCTGAGTGAAATTGAAGCTACCTATTCTAGCTTTCTTATTTTTCCTTCTCTCTCTCATTAATCTTAGCCTCTTCTATCTGCTGAGCATGGAACATGAGCCTGGATATGTCAATCTCCTTGATTAACATTGTAGTTTTTCACTCCTTAACCACACTCTCGATACCCCAGACACAAACTTTCTCATTCTAGACCTATTGTCTGCTACTACATGGGGAGCATACCTGTCTAACTGAGTAAACTTGAGGGAATACTCTTTCATCCTCATTCTACCTTGCCTGAGATTGATGAACTCTAACAACTTAGTTTCTCTCAGCTCTAAGGGAAAGAATCTATCTAGAAAAGCAGTAGCAAATTCTTACAACTCTATGGGCTCTGCATTTGTGCCCTTGTCTGCCTTCCACTGCTTAAAACATATATGGGCTAGATCCTATAGCTAATAGGTAGCTAACTCAGCACTCTTACTGAAAGTCACTCCCATAATA
The DNA here is from genome assembly GCA_030864225.1 of Capsicum baccatum var. pendulum. Lineage (NCBI taxonomy): Eukaryota > Viridiplantae > Streptophyta > Magnoliopsida > Solanales > Solanaceae > Capsicum > Capsicum baccatum. The sequence continues at coordinate 278,902,175 of CM061552.1, read as the reverse complement.
TCTGTGACTTTTTGAACCTAATGAGGAACTCCTATGGATCTTCTTCAAACTTAGATCCTAAAAATAGAAGATGATTCATTCAGGTGAAGTCCCAAATCCTGATTGTAGTAGTATTGGCCACTGGGTTAGCCTAACCAATAGCTGGCCATTCATTCTAAGCTACTAAAAAATAGGCTAGAGTGGTGAATGTGGCTTTGAATTCTGCATGAGAGATATGCTCGTCCAGGGGATCTGCCTAAACGGGCTGAGGTGCTGACTGGTTTTCTGTTTTTCTTTTGTTGTTCTTTTTTGGAGGCATGTTCTATAAATGGAAGTAAGAAAAGAATTATATGAAGAGTTTAACTTGATCTCATGCTCACTCACATGACATGGATACTGAAAGAAGTGAAACTTTCCTAAAAATACCTCAAAGCCTCCTATCAATAAGTGTGGTGCGCGATATACCCATGCACAAGACTCTACTTGACGCGTATTTTAGATTACCTAGGACTCTGTTGAACCTTAGCCTCTGATACTAAGTTTGTACCGCCTCGAGTCTGCACCCTGAATGGCATATGGTGCTTACGACCTCAAAGGACCATAAGCTAACCCATGACTGGTACCTGATGTGAGCACTGAATAATAAAACTAATATAATGCAAAAATTAGGCTGAAATTCCATAAGGTTCAAAATCTGAATACTGATAAATATAGTACTAAAATAACATCTAAAAACTTAATATTGTCTGAACTAGTTTAGTCTGAAAAGCCTCTAACTGAACTTTCTGATAATGGAGTTGATGGGGAAAGCTCCCAACTAACTCCGACTACTAAAATATTAAAACTATTAAAATAAAAACATATCCTCAATAGATGAGGACTCACAACTGAATATGCGACTGCTGACTAAATCGGTCTAAGCACGGTCAGGAACCTGAGCATCCGAACCTATGATATAAGATATCATAGCGCAAATAAAGAGTATGCATCAATACGTGAAATGTACTGGTATGCTAGATAAGGTAAGGCTGAATGCAATAGTTCATATGCATGAACAGTAATTGACTAAATGATATAGAGTAACAAAATAACAGTACGTGAATAACTAAGACTGTTGTAAAATGCTGAGTATACAATACTTTGCATAGGTATGTTACTGTATCTGAGTTTTTATTGAAGCGGAGTACTGATTTCTGATACTGAGTAAATGATATCTGAGATTACTGTTAATTTAATCACTGATATTGAGTGATTGTATCTGACAGCCCTAATTCTGTAGAATAGAACTGAGTTATATATTGAGACTAAAATTGAAACTATGGGAGGTAATCATCTAATCGACATGCCCCAAATAAGATAACTGGGGTCCAACATATAACCCTAATTAGAAGGGTGTCAGTACCATGCCACGGATAAAGACAAGTTGAAGAGTCATCCTCACCTGGTAGGTGCCCTAAATGAGAATGGTGGTACCCTCAACTGGCAGGTAAAATACCTTATCAACCCTCAACTGGTAGGTTGATATCTCAACCTACGCTGGCGACGTAGTTCTGGAACACAAGGACTATTTCTAAGGAACATACCCTCTACTGGCAGGTGAGCCCCCATCCCTGGGTTCACATGGTGCTAAATCCTACTCCTAATTTAATGACACTGATTATTATACTGAGCTAAACTAGACTGATACTGAGTTTCACTGAGTTCTGTAACTAATTAAGTACTACTGATCATGACATTTCTGAGACTATTTTAGAACTGCTATAGCTCTAGGTAAATAGCTAATTTTTTGGTACTGAATACCCCTAGGACTCGATAGCATGGAAAGTAAAGCATGACATGATCTTGAAAAGAATAACAATACTTGCTTGTTAACAATGCATTCATTTAGTCATTTTGTCAAACACTTGAGATACATGAACTTATACATGAATGGGACCACATAATGACATGTCATGATTTCACTATTTAATTCACATAGGTATTCTATCAAACACTAGGGGAGCATGATTATTTCACATAATAAAAAACATATAAAATCATCATGACTTTAATCTTTAACTTATAATTTCAAAGGGGTTTAACATAAGAATCACACTATTTACCATACATACTATTTTAATTTCATGGAACTTGTAATTAATCATGGATTGAAATCCAAATAATATCATGGACATGAATACAATCAATTTCAAGCATTTAATTTGTAAATCTGATTTCTTGTATGTTTAAAAGGGTTTATGACTCCATGGGTGAAAGGAACCTATGACTGAACACCTAACATACCTAGAAGATTAATTCTTGAAGGTTCTTTGAGGGATTATTGAGAATTGTCCTTGATTCTTGAAGCTAGGGTTTTGCCCTTTAGAGAGAGAATGATTTAATCCTTGAGTAAATAATGAAATAATGAGCAATTAGTGCACTTTTAGGGCTTAATTTCATTTTTAGGACTAATTAGGTCCATTGAAAAACATCAATTTACCCCTAGAAAGTTATTAAAATTTGTCACTGAAAATCTTAATTTTGGGCTTCACTGCGATGCGGTGGCATCGCGGTGAGCCACTGGAATATAACTGAGACTGTTCAAAAACGGACAAACATGTGATGGGCTTGTGACATGATGCAGAACCATCGTGGAGTCTCACTAGATTTTGACAATTGGGAAAATGGCCCTTGGCTCGATAAGGCTGGACCGCGGTCCCTCACTAAAAAATGATAATTGTGAACTAGAACATTGGTGCAATGCACCATTATCGCATGGCTTCATTTGAAACTGGCGAATTTCATTTGAACTGACTTCGCGATGCGGTGCTGCTCCAGGTGGCACACTGTTTTACAAAAACTACTATAACTCTTCACCTGGGAATCAGATTTAGGCGAATTTTATATCATTGGAAAGATGATTAGATTTCCTATGTAATGGCAGGTATTAATCTGAGAAATTATGAGTATTTTGTAAATTTTATATAGAAATACTTATGTATTGAGAGTTAAACTGAGTTAGGGAAATATAGGGTATTACAGCCTTAATGGGGTTTGACTTTGGTTCTATATTATCTAATATGCATATTTGATTTTCTTTGAGTCTTTTTATGATTAATGGATTTTTATAATAGTTGTTGATGTTTTTTACCCAGAGATGTTTCCTTAATGGTGGATTGGTTGTGCAGATCCTATATTGGAAACCCGTTCAGAGTATATCACTAAGTTTGGTGGAATGTTTTTAAGAATTGTGAATTTTGGTTTTTTGAGTATTGTGTTCTTGGTGGTTATGTTATGAAGTAGCAATGGATCAATTCTAAGGTTTTGGTATACTTTTAGAGTACGAAATGGATCGGTCTTATGGTTTTGACATCTCGGATTGTAGTGTGCCTAGTGGTACTCATTAGTTGTAGATCCATTAATATCCTACACTTGTGGTGTTAGTGATTTGAAAGGACGGTGAGTAAAGAAATTTTGTTGGTTAAGGAAATATTTCAAGCATTTAGGCCTTGCATTTGCTACTTCCTTAGTATTTAGATTTTCCTAGCTTGGATAAGCTATTTGGTAATGAGACACTCTTTGATCAGAGTTGAAGGATATTTGCTTTTTACTTGAAAATATTTTTGAATAGAAATGGGTACCTAGTGTATAGCATTCATTACTCTCGCAACTAAGTGGATTGGTGGAATATTTTGTTCAAAATCTTTGATTTGAATGCATGTTATTCTTTGTGGACGTTGTGTCAAGAAATGTTGAACGGGAATTGAAAAAGTTTAATTTCTATATTATCAGTCTATGACTTTTTTTATTAAGAAAAACTGAATGGAAAGAGAGTTAAGGAAAAGATAAGGATCCTTATGCTTAAAGAAAATTGGTTAGGTTCGGAGTTAAACTATAAGTGTGAGATAGAAATTTGGGGTTCTGTGTTGCGATTCATTAGTAGCTATGAAAAGTCTATCAGTGATTCCTCCCAATTTACAATTGAGATTTGGGCATTCATCAAAAAAATATATTGGTTATTTTACTTCCTCCATGGATTGATTGTCTCTATGATGACAGGTTTCTTTTGAGTATGTAGTTATAGAGGATTTTTATTCAACCAAATTATTGAGGACTTTGGGTAATTAATGTCCTTTGAGCATTGATGATTGCATCGGACATTATAATGAGTTGCTTTAGAATTTTGTGTATTTTTATTGATTTTGTGTCCATGATATATAGGTATCAAATTTTTGAGGACTTTGGGTTGTGTGATGGTTTTCGGATATTGAGAATTGCACGTACCACCATGTCGATTTCTTTTTCTTGATGTCTTTTAGGGATTTCTTATCATTGGTATAGAGATTTTTATTAGTGTTTCTCTTCTGCCTTAAGGGTTGAGCATAAGGGTGTGATGGTGGATTAGTGGCCTATGAGTGCTAAGTGTGGTGTTTTGAGTTTTGGTATAGTTTTGAGATTGGATTCCATCTTTGTGGTTTTAGCCTATAGCTATAGCATTATGTAAGTCGATAGTTATAGCATTGGGATTAGGTAGGTTGAGTTAGTGTTTTGGTTGGTAGTTTCGTGTTTTATGGATTCCTTGAGTTTTTTGGATTCGAGGATGATTTTTGATCTTGTGGTTGTAGCTAATGTCTAGTGGTTCCTTTATTAGGTTTAAAATTTGTTGTGAATGTCTAGACTTCTATTGTGTTGGACTCAATCATTGATATAGAGAAAGTTCAGAAATTAGACATTCAGCTTTATTTAAGATTTAACCAGTCAATGTTTGTGTATAACCTGGTGAGTCCTTATAAGATATATTTTTGGTTTCATGGTGTGTCTGGTAGCTCTATGATGGTAAATCCGCATTGGAGTGCTTGTTTGATGTTTCTCGAGAATATTTTTCCACCCTTTACTTGTTTTTGACTTTCATGCTTGTACGTTCAAGGACAAACGTGAATCTTAATAGTTGATATTATAATAACCTAAATTTGGATGATTTTACCTTTTATGAGTTTAGATCATTTTACCCTTCCTTGTTGTTATGTTATTTGGTTTACAGGTTGGGGGAATGGTTGGCATGATTCCCAAGGCATACGAGGAGGTTTCGGGTGAGTTGAGGTCATTTTGAAACATTACAGCTAATAGTTGACTTTGGTCAAAATATCGAGATCCAAGTATCGGATAGCAAAACGGACTATGCCAGCAGATCCAAAATATCAAATTTGGGTTAATAGTGGGGTTGGTTTGATTTTGTGGCTTTTACATCCAATTTCGACCCTAGATTCAAAATAGTGTAAATAGGGTCCTGGGGGTCAATTTTGTGATTATAACCTTTTGTAAATTTGATGATTCCATTGGATCTAGAACATGTTTAACAATTAATTTGCACTATTCATGTTCATATGGTTCTGAATGAGTTCTGGGGGTCAAAAATAAGTTTCTGAAATTACTAGTGCTCGTGTCATCACAAAAGAAAACATTTGATCACACTCATGACACCTTGACCACTTGACCATCATTGATGTTTAAGATCCAAAACGAATCTATTTTGGATTTTTGACATTTTTGGAGCTAGGAAGCTCCGATTTTGACAGTTCTTGATGCGCTTTTCCTCATATAATCAATGTATATCCAATTATAACTCTATTTCTTACATTTTTTTTTATGATTTATATCCAAGTTGAAAATCAAAATCCTATTTTCACTATTTTGGGGCATGGGTGCTCTGATTTGTGCAATTCCAAAGGGGTTTTTGAGATTCCATTAATTGGTAAGTTTTCTAATCTTATACTTATCATTTACCTTTGATTTCATTTTCAAAACAACTTCAAATTCTTGATTTCAAAATAGGTTTTGGGGCTTTTTGCCGGTAAAGATTGAAAATAATTTTTTCTTTTATTTGAATCTCGTTTTAAACTCATTTTTGCATGAATTTTCAGCTATTGTCTCCTATGAGTATGATAACATATTTCTAAAATAAAATTATAGTTTTAATTCTTTATTTTTGAGTCCATTTTTGGAGTTCATTTTTAGACCCATCTTGGATATAGTCAATATGGATGTCGTTGGCTTTCTTTTAATGTGTAGATATATATTTTAAGGTTTGGTCGTGGTTGGAGATGTTTTGAAGGTTTTGAGATTCCTGTTGGGGATTTGTGCAATATTTGGATTTGTTGATCTTAACTCAAGTTGAGATGTACCTTGATCTTCTTCCAAAGTGTGTATGTGTTATTTGCTTGATTGTCGGTATGTTCTGATTTATTTAGATTGAAGTCCAGCTTAGATGATAATGCGAGTATCTCCACGGGTATCGGAGTCTTAATAATGGATTTTAGTTAGTGTATTTCCTTAGTTAGTTAGTATATTGCTTGTAGATGACCTTAGAATAGATTGTAGTTAATTACTCAAGCTTGGATTATCATTTTTAGTGCTTACTTTGGGAATTAAACTTGTATGGCGACCTTAATTGTTATGATTGGGGTTTAGCAAACACTAGGGGACAATTATATTATTATTGAAATGATAAAATAATTGAGCCTTAGATAATGCCTAGAGTATAAATGCGATTGTATTGGTTGTTGAGGCTTAATGTGTGAACAATCTAGGTTTGGGTAGTTTTGTAGTATTTTATCAATAGGTTTTGTATTTATTTTGTGTTACCATGTGGAACTTATGTTAAATACCTATGAACATGAGTAATTGATTAGATTCATATGCCATGTGGGGGTTAATTATCTATTATAGTTGCCGTGACATGTGTGGGGGTTTGTATTATTGTGGTTGGTGACTTGAGATGATATTTGTTGTGTGTTGCCCGTGTAGGGACTTTATCTGGTATTATTGGCCTTGTAGTTGCATTTTGTGCCTTGTTAGTTGACATAATGCCTGATTTTTGGCTTGAAATGACATTAATGATGCCTTAATTGCATGATTGTTCAAATAGCACATTACTTATATTAAATCATGGATGGTAGACATATTGATTGGATTCTGAGATATGATGAATGGATTCGAGATCTTCATACAGATTTGGTTGTGGCATTATATCCCCATATCATACTTACATTTATGAGACATTGATACCATTGTGGAAATACTAGTATTTCCAAACAGAAATATGACATCTTCAAAAACCCACTGCCAAAGCTCACGAGATGAACATGAGATACGGATATTGAGATTGGATTAGTTATTGAGATTGTATATGGGTTGCGAACCCCCATGGTTCCTACCTTGGGAGTAGTGCTCGATAGGTTCATACAAAGATTATGTGATCACCTCGATCATATCACACCATCATCATCATCATTACATTGAATTGCATCACTTGCATTATATTATAATTCTTGGTATTGTTGATACTTTGTTAGTGTTTACTCTTCTACTGTATTATCGTGTTAGAAACTTGTTTGTGATATTGTGTTTTGAGCATCAATTTCATTTCCTGCATTACTTTACATCATCTTATATGGATTTGGGGTTGAGATATCATGAGATGGGGTATGTTTATGGCTTAATTTGAGAGATCATCGGATTGCACCTTCGATGGAATGTTATTGGATTTTTTTATAATCTCACCTTATTTGATCCCATAATTGTTGGTCGATATCATGTGATTAAGCCTTCAATGTAAATGTTGTGTAGTGATTCTTCTGTATAAGTGTTTCTCTCTAATTGTGGATCCTGAAGTGGCTAGTGTTGGTTCACCTAGTTTATAGTGCCTACCCTGCTCTGGCTATGGTTGTTGACCGTTGTTTTAGGTTACCCTTGTAGGATTAAGTATTATGATTTGGCAGGTTGTGGATTAATTTGATACATTGGGTAGCTAGTGTGGTTCTCGCCATTGCTTTGGATTAGGGTCAGTTATCAGCGATGCTTGATGAGTACACGTGGAAATTTGTACTCTCCCTTTCATTTTTTTTTCTTATTTTCTACACTCCGTGCATGTATTGGATCAAAGTAGAAGTTTTAGATCATTTCTAACTGCATTGGCATTGCGGAGATCAAGTTAATGGCAGACAGACTTCAAGCTTACCGAGATTTCTTCCTAATTATCTTGTGTCTACTTTCACATACTAGATATCTTTGTATACTTATTACAAATCTGTATTAGAGTCTTTTACTAGTGACAACCAAACCCATAGATGTGTCGTGAATATTATTTCTTCATTATTTATATTTTGAATTTATAGTTCTTGTCTTCCACTTCTTTTTTCTTAAACTGTGTTTTTTGGATTGAGATAGGCTTACCTATATAGGATGGTGACAGGTGCCATCACATGCCTATTTTGGGTCATGACTGTCACGACCCGAGGCTATCCCCTAGTCATAACAATGGTGCTTAAAGCCACAAGTTACCCCAAGCCAACCCATGGTCTGGTACCTGTTGTGAGCATTACACAAACTAATAATAAAACAACATTTGTGGAGAATAAACCGATAAGATACTATCAACTGAAGTACTAAAATATAGTTCAACATTTCTGAAACAACTAAATAGACTAGAAATAAATTGACTGTCTAAACAATCTGAAGGTCTCTAAAACATGAGAAGTTAAAAGGACAAACCCCAAACTATCTTCAATTGACAGAATAAAAGTAATGTAAATAAAGGAAAATCATAACGTCCTCGATAGATGAGGACTCACCACTACTCCTGCTGAGACTTGTGCTGGACTGGCTAAGTGCAGTCGAGAAACTGTGCATCTAAATGTATGTTATAAGAAAATATAGCCCAAAATAAAGTATGCGGTAAGTACTTTGAATGTACTTGTATAAAGGGTAGGGACTAGCTGGGATCATGTAAGTACTAGACATGTATGCTTGAACTCATAATGTGGAATGCATAATTGAACACAAGCATGAACTGAACTGATATGATTAACTGAATGACTGATAATTGTATAGCTGATTTCTGATTTAATGAATACTGATTAGCTGATGTCTGAAATACTGATTTACTGGTAACTGTATACTGATCATGTAAAACTTAACTGTATTGCATCTAATTAACTGAACTGAAACAGTGAGAGGTATCATGCAATTGACATTCCCCAATCTGAGCTAATCGAGATCCAACCTGTAACCCCAGTTGAAAGGGTGTCATTACTATGCCTTGGGTACTAACACTGGTTTTGTAGATCCACTAAACTGGAGTCTCAAAGGACTAGGGAGTCACCCTTTACAGACAGATGCTCCAATGAGATATATGTAAACCCTCAACTGGCAGAAGAACTCTTAAACCTATGCTGCCTACGTAGCTTTAGAATATGGGAATTGTTGCTAAGGGTCACACCCTCTACTAGCACGTGTACCCCCATACCTGGGTTCGATCGATGCTAAATCCTACTCCCAACTGAACTGACACTGGTACTGACTTAATTTCAACTGAACATCATAACTGATAGTGCTCAACATGATCATAATAACTGAGTAGAATGATGAGAATCATGGTTTAACTGACTTATAACTTGAAATTCTAAAACATGAGTAAACACATAGGTATCGGGTGTTCATAATCCAGAAGCACTGAATGACACTTTAAATATGATAACATCATCTAAAAACTCTGGAAGGAAGTCATAATTTGGGGAAAACCAAAGCATACTACATTTAAATAACTAATACTCTTGTGAATTTCAATAGGGGGATAGGCTAAACTTAAGGGGATATCATGTTTACATGATATGTTACATGAAGTTGACAACTTGACATGGAATTTGCCAAGCATGACATGGAAGTTTGGAATTTAATTCATATAGAATCATAATTTACATAGGAATATTAATAATATGACTTGAATGTAAACTCCATAAAGAAACATGGGAAATATTATGTTTTTTACTGAATTAAATCATAGTAAAGAGTAAAATACATACTCAAACCAAAAAGAGGATTTTTGGGACACAATGGGTGAAAGGAACCCATTGATGAATACCCCACATACCTTAAGTAAAAGCTTTGGGAAAAATCTTTGAAGTTGTTCTTGTTCTTGTGAAAATCCTAACTGCTGAGGAAGAAAGAGAAACTGCTCATTTAACTTGTTTTTAATGAAATTGGAGATTATTATATGAATTGGGGCTTTGGGGTATTTTATACCACCCCTATTGAATCCAAAAAGACATGGGTTTGGATTTTAAGGGAGTGGGAAAAGACACAAAGGCCCCTAAAAACGTGTAGGAAATTACGTTTGCAATATTATGAGTCAATCATACGACTCGTATGATGGGATACGACTGGGTCTCTGTATCATAAACTGAGCAGAATCGGAATGGTATACACTGGTCATCATACGATTGGAACTTATGACTTGTATCTCAGCCTACGACTAGTATCCATGACTCGTATCTTTGATAGAATCTCAAGGAGTCTACACTGATGTCCTTACCACTTTGGTCCATACGACACATACCCCTCTTAACGACTAGTATTCACCCTCTCGTACCCCATACAGAATCCATCTCACCTCACACTAATTTGGGTAAGACTTACCACGTACGACTCGTACCTTACTTGACAACTCCTAGGGTCAACTTGTACCTAGAACAGAATGTCAACTCAAACACACTGTCTTGGCTAAGACTATAACATACGACACGTATGAGTCTATACAACTTGAAGGATGAGTCATAAGTTGTCCAGAGACTAGGAAGACTACAGGGTATTATAATATCTCCCCCTTAGGGACATTCTTCCTCGAATGAGACTGGGTAAGCTGAGATACTAGGAAAACTGAAAGCGTACGCTAAATACTCATGAAACATGATTAAGCAGCTGAGACTAAAACATGATATATGGACTGAACTAATTTCGTGAACACATGCAACGACATGAGAATGGTTACATAGATAAAATAGAGAAAAAAAAAGAGTCAATCTAAGGAAAATCATTACCTCAAGCTGAGTCTAAATTTGTGGAGAAAAGATAAAGGTACTTGGCTCGCATATCTACTTTTTCTGCCCAAGTAGCTACCTCAACAGACTGATTTCGCCATAGAACGTTAACTAAGGGGACTTTCCTATTCCTCAACCTAAAAACCTAATAGTCAAAGACCTTAATAGGGACTTCTTCATAAGAGAGACTATCTCCCACATCCACAATCTCTAAGGGCACAACTAAAGCTGGGTCACAAATATATTTCTTTAGCAAGGAGACATGAAACACTGTGTGTACCAACGCCAAATCTACAGGTAACTCTAATTCATATGCCACCATCCCACAACAACTCAAAATTCTATATGGGACAACATAACGGGGACTTAATTTCCCCTTCCTACCAAACCTCTTCACCCCTTTTATAGGTGAATTTCTCAAATAAACGAAGTCACCAACATCAAACTCAAGATCTCTTCTCCTCACATTTGCATATGATTTCTGATTACTCTGGGTTCTCTTCAGCCTCTCTCAAATTAACTGAACCTTCTCCATTGCTTTAAATACTTAATTTGGCCCTATTAAAGTATCTTACCTACTTCAAACCAACCCATAGTGGATCTACACCTTTTCCTATGGAGAGCTTAAAATAGAGCCATCTAGATACTGGGGTGATAACTATTATTATAGGCATACTCAATCAACGGTAGGTGGTCATCCCAACTACCCTTAAAGTCAATGGCATAAGCTCTATACATGTATTCTAAGGTTTTATTAGAGGATGAAAAGTTGTACTGATATAAACTAGGGTTCAAAGACCCTTCTAAAAATCCTTCCAAAAGAGAGAGGTAAACTAAGTACCTCTATATGAAATGATACACAATGAAATTCCATGCAACTTAACCAACTCTTTGATATAGAGCGTAGCATAATCCTCGGCTGAATACGAAGTATGAACTGGCAATAAATGGGTTGACTTGTTCATTCTATCTATAATGACCCATATCAAATCATATCGGCAGCACGTATGAGGAACCCCTATCACAAGATCCATGTTCACCACCTCTCACTTCTATGTAGGTATACTAAACTCCTGAAGTGTATCACTAGGACTTTGATGCTTAACCTTAACCTGCCAATAGTTTGAACACCTAGCCATAAGCTCTGTAATATCTTTCTTCATACTACCCCACCAATAGATCAACCGCAAATCACGGTACATGGAACACAGAATCTGCCCTGACAACAGAGCACACTATCTTCTCCTTGGGAGAAAACCTCTACCTTCTGATCTCTAACTACCCCCTTCAACTTAACCAAACTAGGATCCCTATATTTTTTGTCTTTTATTTTAGCAACCAATGAAGATTACAAACTACTTTGAACCCATATACTACCTTCAGTCGAATCAAACAAGCAAACTCCTAATCTAGCAAGCTGATGAACCTCACGGACTAACTCCTTATTATCCTCCTTAATATGAGCAACACTACCTATAAACAATCTACTAAGAGCATTCACCATTACATTAGCCTTGACTAGATGATACAACACACTCATGTCATAATCTTTTAACAACTCAAGCCACCTCTCTAACCAATATTCAGGTTTTTTTGTATAAATACATACTATAAACTCGTGTGATCCATGAACAAATCAACATAAAGCCGATAAAGATAATGTATCCAAATTCTTAAGCCAAAAACCATGGCTACCATCTCAAAATCACGGGTTGGGTAGTTCTTTTTGTGGAATTTAACCTGCCTTGAGGAATAATTTATGACCTTACCTCTCTACATTAGCAAGTAACCAAGGCTAACTCTAGAAGTATTATAGTACACTACAAATCCATTTGAACCATCTGGCAAAGTCAAGACTAGGTAGAAGTGAGTCAAATCTTCAACTCTTGAAAACTCTTCTTGCAGGAATCTAACCATTGAATTTGACCTTCTTCTGGATTATTCTAGACATGGGGGAAGCAATAGAAGAAAACCCTTCAACGAACCATCTATAATAGCTATTTAAAACTAACAAACTCCTAATATCTGATAGAGATATAGGTCTAGGCCAGTTTCTCACTGCTTCGGTCTCTTGAGGTTAACTTGGATGGCATCACTGTAAACTATATGTCCAAGAAAACTTATGGATCTCAACCAAAATTCACGCTAACTAAACTTAGTCTATTACTAATGATCTCTAAGGGTTTGCAACACAATTCTCAGATGGTCTGCATGATCATTTTCACTACGACAGTAAACTAGGATATCATCAATGAAGACTACAACGAATATGTCCAATACTATTTGAATACCTTGTTCATCAAGTCTATAAAATATGCAGGGGAATTTGTTAGTCCAAAAGACATAACGAGAAATTAAAAGTGACCATACTAAGTTCTAAAATCTATCTTCAAATGTCATATTCTCTAACTCTAAGCTGATGATAGCCGAATCTGAGGTCTATCTTAGAGAAATAACTGATACCCTAAAGCGGGTTGAACAAGTCATCAATTCTAGAGATAGGATACTTATTCTTGATTGTCACTTCATTCAACTAACGATAGTAGATACACATTCTGAGAGAACAGTCCTTTTTACGCACAAAAAGGACTGGAGCACCCCATAGGGAAATGCTAGGCCTAATGAAACCCTTATTTAAGAGATCTTTTAACTGCTCTTTTAGTTTCTTAAGATCAAATGGATCCATTATATAAAAAGGAATAGAGATAGGTTGGGTGTTTGGAAGGAGATCTATTCCAAAGTCTATTTCCCTTTTGGGAGGAACTCCAAAAAAACCTATGGAAATATATCTGTGAATTTTCTTACCACAGAGACTGGATCAAGACTTGGAGTTTTACAATCTGAGTCTTCGACTCAAACAAGATGGTATATACACCCTTTGGATATCATTTTTTTTGCCTTAAGATAGGAAACAAACTGACCCTTAGGCACTGCTGCACTACCCCTCCATTTAAAGACTAGTTCATTAGAAAACTAGAACTAAACAACTTTGTTTCTATAGTAAAATAAGACATAGCATGAGTGGATCCAATCCATGCCGATAACAACATTAAAATTAGTCATCTTTAATTCCATAAGATCAACAGAAGTGACTTTCTGAGACACTATGACCGGACAGTTTCTGTATACCCACCTAGCTATAATAAACTGACTCATTAGGGTAGTCACTAAGAAAGGCTCTACTAGTATTTTAGGACTGACATCAAATTCTACTTCTATATAGGGATTCACAAAAGAAAATGAAGCCCCCAAGTCTAACAAAGAATACACATGCAGATGGAAAACTTTCAACATACCCATAACCATATCATGAGAACTCTCTTGCTCATGTCGGTCTGAAGAGCATAGAGCTTGTTATGGTGCTACCCACTGGTGGCATTGAAGGTGGTTCCCTACTGAGTCAGGAGACTTGCTGGAGCTGATGAAAAGTTAGATTGACCCTGTTAATGAAATTCTTTTCCCTTCTGGCCAATGACTAGTCAATCCCTGATCCCGTGTCCTAGTTTGCCATAATCAAAACATCCATCACTTCTTGATTTGTACTCTTCCTGATGATTCTTACCATATTTCCTGTAAATCAAATTTGTATGACCACTATTTATCTTCCTCTAAGTCTGGGAGCCTGGTACTCTATCTCAGTTATATTGTCTAAACTTGGGCACCGGTGCATTGGCTAAAGATAGAGCTGGAGATGAAAACTTTTGGCAAAACTAAGAATGGTTTCTGCCTTCTGACTTTGGATACTACCTATTCCAACCTACTTATTCCTCCTTTCCCTCTCCTTGAAATTTTCTTTCTCAATCTGCTAAACATAGACCATAAGTCTAGAAAGGTCCATCTCCTTAATCAACATGGTGGTCCTACACTCCTTGACAATACTATTGTAAGACCCCACAAATCCTGAACTCAATACAATCTTTTAAGCTTGCTAAGGGGTCCCAAACATAGAAAATTTTAGCTAAGTATTCAAACTTAGGGTCATTTTGACCTTCGTAAGTTGGCAACTCTATTTCATGACCTCTATGACTTTAAAAAGTCAATCGTTAGGTTAATTCATGATCAAGAATGTCAGTAGGTGTTCCTGGATGAGTTTCGTATTTTTCGAACCTCATTTAAACTATGTTTGGGAATCCAAAATAGTGTATCGACAAAATCTCAGTGCGGCGCGGCAATGAATATTTTACTTGGCTACCAGTGACAATTTCCAGTGAACCGACACAGACTCAACATAGAGCGTTGGTTATCGCATTGATGCCAATGACGCGGTGCATCGGTTTGCGTATCAATAGTTCAGTTTTCAGTCATTAAAAAGTCCCATCCTTAGGGGTAATAGGGTTTTTTTTCACATTTTTCAGCCCCCAAAACACGAGATTAAGCCCTTTTAGTGGCTAAATTCATTCATTATTCTCAAATTTATCAAGAACATAAACCCTAGGGGGGATCAATTTCAAATCAAGAACTCAAGAAACCACCACCAATCTTTCAAAATTCAGGCACTAAGGTATGCGAAGTGTTCATCCTAGGGTATCCTTTCATCCTTGGAGTCCAAGAAACTTTTTAAAATTCAAGTTAATTGATTTTATGGATTTCTTGTTGGATCTTGAATGTATTCATGATTATGATGTTAATGGTCATCTAACTCTATGATTCATCCCAAGTTTCATGCAAACTAATTAATTGTGAATTGAACTTTGTGAACTTCATATTAAATTCTTGAGTTGCAAGTTGAATGTAGAATTCATGATAATACTACATGTGTATTGATATGTGAAATACCCATGCTTCTCAAGTGTTTGTCAAAATGCCTATTTGAATTGACTAGACCAAGCATACCATGCTATTATGTGAATTTAATCTTGCACAAGCCCAGTGTATATCAAGTATTTGACAAAAATGCCTAAGTGAATGTATTGTTAGTAAGCTAGTACCATTATGCTACTAAATTCATGCGGTGATTTTATTTTTATGCTATTGAGTCCTGGGGGTATTTAATACCAGATAATTTAGTTATATTCCTAGAGCCAGTGTCAGTTATAAAATAGTATTTAGCCATGTTACAATTAGTAGAATTCAGTCAATTATAGAACTCAGGAAAACTCAGTAGTACTCAGTTAGTAAACAGATTTAAGTAGTATTCCGTCAGTCCATGAAACTCATAGAACTTAGTTCAGTTTAGTTAAACAGTATGATTAGTAACAATTTAGTCCAACTTAGAATAGTTTAGAAATCAGTCTAGTATCTATTCAGTTGGGAGTAGGGTTCAGCACCAAGTGAACCCAAGGATGGGGACTCACCTGTCAGTAGAGGGTATGATCCTTAGAAGCAGTCCTTGTATTCCAAAACTACGTAGCCAGCATAGGTTGAGATATCAACCTGCCAGTTGAGGGTTGATGAGGTGATCTAACTGCTAGTTGAGGGTACCACCGTTCTCGTTCAGAGCACTTAACATATAAGGATGACTCAGTTTATCTTTACCATTGCACGATATTGACAACCTTCTAACTGGAGTTACAGGTTGGACCCCAATTAGTTCAAAGAGGGGCATGTCGATTAGATGATTACCTCCCACAGTCTCAGTTTCAGTTCCAATCTCAGTATAGAACTTAGTTCAATTCTACAAATTTAGGTCTGTCAGATACAATCACTCAGCTCAATACAAAACTAAGCAGATGTCCATATTCAGGACTATCAGATACAGTCACTCAGTTATCAGTAATTCAGTATCAATAGACTCAAATATCAGTTAATCAGTATCCAGTGTTATCACAATCTCAGATACAGTTTACCTATTCATGGATGTACTTTTATTCAGTTATATTCATATTATTCAGTCAGTATCATTTATGCATATGAACCCATACATTTTAGCCTACCTCACTTTGCATACCAGTACATTCAAAGTACTAATGCATACCTTTCTTTTGCACTATGATGTTTTATATCATAGGTTTAGACGCACGGGATCCCGATCATCCCTAGTAGTTACAGATTTTCAACAGTCAGAGTTAGGAGTTAGTCCTCATAGTTTGAGGACATGATTATTATTTCAGTATTTCAATTTATTTTAGTAGTCAGAGTTAGTTGGAGACTTGTCCCATCAAATCCATATTTCACATAATTTAGAGGCTTTTTCAGACTAGAGTATTTTCAGACAAATGTTTCATTTTTGGTATTGTTATACCTTATTTAGTTTTAATTCAGTATTGAACCTTATGTCAAGTTTTTGCCAAATTTTGGCATATTGCAGTATTATTATTCAGTTATTATAGCAGGTACTAGTCAAGGGTTAGCTTATGGTCCCTTGGTATTTTGAGCACTGTGTAGCTTCGGGGTACAGACTCGGGGTGTTACAAAATTGGTATCTGAGATTAAGGTTCAATAGAGTCCTAGGAAGTATGAAAGCCACATCTAGTAGAGCCTTGTGCATGGGTGTATAGTGTGCCATACTTATAGAGAGGAGGCTGCAAGGTGTTTTAGGAAAAGTTTCCCTTCTTTCAATATTCATGTTGTGTGAGTAAGTATGAACTCCAGTTAAACTCTCTGTCTAATCCAATTTTCTCTTCCATTTATAGAATATGCCTCTAAAGAGGACTAAGGAAAGAGGAATGGAAGACCAGGCAGAGCCTCAGCCCATCCAGCCAGAACCTCTGAACGAACATGTCTCCCACACTAAGTTCAAAGCAGCTTTCACCACCCTAACTCATTCAATGGCAGCCCAGAATAAATGTCCAGCTACTGTTCCAGCCAACCCAGTGGCTAATACTACTACTTACAGGATTTAATAGTTCACCTGAATGAACCCTCCATCTTTTACTGGGTCTAAATCAGATGAGGACCCTCAGGAATTTCTTGACCAAGTGTAGAAATTTATTGATATTATGGGGGTGACCATTGTTAAGAGTGCTAAGTTGGTTGCATATCAGTTTTAAGATGTGTCCCACTCATGGTTCAAATAGTGAAAAGCAGAGAGGGCCACCGAAGAAGGGCCCATAGAATGGGAGGAGTTTGCCACTGGTTTTCTTGATAGGTTCTTTCCATTGGAGTTGAGGGGAGTGAAGGTTTTGGAGTTTATAAATCTGAAGTAGGGAAACATGACAGTGAAAGAGTATTCTCTTAAGTTTACTCAATTAGCTAGATATGTTCCTCATGTGGTGGCAGATAGTAAGCAGATCTAGGATGAGTAAGTTTGTGATAGGGTTATCTAGCAGTGTGGTCAAGGAATGTAGGACCGTAATGCTGATTAAATAAATGGACATATCCAGGATCATGGTCCATGCTTAACAGATAGAGGAGGCTAAGAATAGGGAGAAGGAGAGGTAGAATAAGAGAGCAAGAACAGGTAGTTTTAGCTTTGCTCAACCTAGTAAGAGGGAGGTAATCATTCTCAATTCTGCCTGAAATCCTTAGCTCCATATCCATCCTTAGCCAATGCTTCGGTGTAAAAATTCAGAGACGATAATAGGGATAGGGCACTAGGCCCTAAACCTTAGGGTAGTGTCAGCAGCGCTAGAACCAATCCTCTTTGTTAAAAATATGGCAGAAACCACCAAGGTATCTATAGAGTGGGCAGTGATATGTGTTTTAGGTATGGCAAGCCAGGACATAGAATCAGAGATTGTCCCCAGTCAAGTTCTCAGGGTCAGTATAACCATCTCCCAGCTTAGTCCGATCGCCCGAATTAGCAGGGTACCGAATCCAGTGCCACCAGTGGGAAGCACCCAAATAGACTCTATGCTCTTCAGTCCTGACAGGATCATGAAAGCTCTCCTGATGTGGTCATTGGTACGTTACAAGTTTTCTATTTACATGTCTATACTTTTCTAGATCCAGGAGCTTTATTGTCCTTTGTTACTCTATATATAGCAGTTGATTTTGGAGTCAGTCTTAAAATTTTAGCAGAGCCTTTCTCAGTCTCTACCCAAGTAGGTAAATCTATCATAGGCTGGCGGGTATACAGGAACTGTTCAGTTATGATATCTCAGAAAGTCACTTCAGCAAACTTAGTTGAATTAGAGATGACTGATTTTGATTT
Organism: Capsicum baccatum var. pendulum; assembly: GCA_030864225.1. Taxonomy (NCBI): domain Eukaryota; kingdom Viridiplantae; phylum Streptophyta; class Magnoliopsida; order Solanales; family Solanaceae; genus Capsicum; species Capsicum baccatum. Next base: position 278,883,311 of record CM061552.1, on the reverse strand, counting down.
CATTCTCGGCATGGATTAGCTTCATTCCTGCTATGCCTCATCGACTGCAGAAACAGAATTGTGTAATTTCAGTTTTTGAATGAGCCCATCCTAGAGTAGAGGGGTAGTACTTTAGCACTTAGGGGTTAGCTTGTTTCTCACCTTCGGGCAAGGAAAATAATATCTAAGGGATATGTCTACCATCTCATTTGAGTCTAGAACTCTAGTTCAGAAACCTCTAATCTTGGATCAGTGTTAGTAGCATGTGAATTCCCAGATGTGTTTCCTGAAGATCTTCCTAGAGTTCCTCTTAAAAGGGAAAATGACTTCGAAATAGTCCTTCTTCTAGATACACAACCTATATTTATTCCTCTATACAAAATGACACTTGTAGAACTTAGAGAATTAAAAAAACAGTTAAAAGATCTCCTAGATAAGGGATTCATCAGACCTAGTGTGTCACCTTGGCATTCACCAATTTTATTCATGCATAAGAAAGACGGTTCTCTCATAATGTGTATTGACTATCGTTAGCTAAATAAAGTCATGGTCAAGAACAAGTATCCCCTTCCCAGAATCGATGACTTATTTGACCAACTTCAGGGTGCCATTTACTTCTCCAAGAAATACCTCAAATCAGGCTATTATCAACTCAGGGTCAGGGAATATGAAACCCAAAGACTGCCTTTACAACTCGGTATGGTAACTTCGAATTCTTAGTCATGTCATTTGGTCTTACCAGTGCTCAAGAAGCTTTCATGGACTTGATGAATCATGTGTTCAAGCATTACTTGGACATATTCATCATAGTCTTCATAGATGACATTCTTGTCTACTCCCACAGTGAGCATGATCATACAGACAATCTTAGAATAGTACTACAGATACTCAAAAACCATCAGTTATTTTCCAAATTCAGTAAGTGGAAATTTTGGCTAAGGTCAGTAGCTTTTCTTGGCCATATAGTTTCCAGTGATAGCATTAGATTTGATCACCAAAGAATCGAAGTAGTAAAAAATTGGCCTAGACCCATCTCTCTATCATATATCAAGAGTTTTTTGGGGTTGGCCGGCTATTACCGATGGTCTATTAAGGGATTTTCATCTATTACATCCCCTATGTCCAGATTGACTCAGAAGAAAGTCAAATTCTAGTGGTTAGATTCTTGTAAGATGAGTTTTTAGGAGTTGAAGACTCGACTCACTACAGCTCCAATTTTGACCCTGCCAGATGGTTAAGACGACTTTGTTGTGTATTGTGATGCTTCTAGAGTTGATTTGGGGTGTGTTTTAATACAGAGAGGTAAGGTCATAGCCTACGCCTCTAGACAGCTTAAACCCCATGAGAAGAACTATCCTACTTATGATCTTGAGTTAGCAGCAGTAGTGTTTGTCTTAAATATTTGAAGGCACTATTTGTATGGGGTGCACGCTGATGTGTTCATAGACCATAAGAGTCTTCAGTATGTGTTCTCTCAGAAAGATTTAAACCTCCGTCAGAGAAAGTGGTTGGAGTTATTGAATGACTACGACATGAGCATCCTGTATCATCCGGGTAAATCTAATATAGTGGTTGATCCTCTCATTAGGATGTTTATGGGTAGTGTTGCTCATGTGGAGTATGGTAAGAAGAAGTTAGTTCAAGAAGTTCATCAGCTTTCTCGACTAGGTATGCGCTTAGTCGATTCAGCAAAAGGTAGTGTATGGGTGCAGAGTAGTTCAGAATCATCCCTGGTTTCCGAGGTAAAGGAAAAGTGGGATAGGGATCCTATTCTAGTCAAGTTGAAGGAATCAGTCAGAGATCAAAAAGTAGAGGTTTTCTCCCAAGGAGGATATGGTGTGTTACGCTGCCAGGGTCAGGTATGTGCTCCAGGTATAGATGACTTGAGACAATGAATTCTTATAGAAGTGCATGGTGTGCACTACTCTATTCATCCAGGGTCCACTAAGATGTACCATGATTTATGGGAGATCTATTGGTGGAGTGGGATGAAGAGAAATATTGTAGAGTTTGTGGCTAAGTGTTCAATATGTCAGTAGGTTTAGATTGAGCATCAGAAGCCTAGTAGGTCCATGCAGCAGTTTAGTATTCCCACTTGGAAGTGGGAAGAAGTGAATATGTACTTTCTGATGAGTTTGCCTCGTACTCGTTGCCAGCATGATTTAGTTTGGGTCATCTTAGACAACATAACCAAATTAGCTCATTTCCTACCAGTCCATTTCTTTTATTTAGACGACGATTACGCCAAACTCTATATTTGGGAGTTGGTCAGATTGCACGGTGTTCCATTGTCCATTATATCCGATAGAGGTCCGCAATTTGCCTCTCATTTCTAGAAGGCATTCCAAAAGGGTCTTGGTACCCGATTTCACCTCAGGATAGGCTTTTATCCCCAAATAGATGGTTAAGAAGAAAGGACCATTCAGACTTTAGAAGATATGCTACGAGCATGTGCGACAGACTTTAAAGATAGTTGGGATGACCACTTGCCTTTGATTGAATTCGCATGTAATAACAGCTACCATTCCATTATTCAGATGGCTCCGTTTGAGGTGCTTTATGGGAGGAGGTGTAGATCTCCCATTGGTTGGTTTGAAGTGGGTGAGGCCGTAGTGGTAGGGCCTGACCTTGTATTTGATACCTTAGAGAAAGTTCAGTTGATCAGGGAAAGACTTAAGACAACTCAGAGCCGACAAAAATCGTATGCAGATGTACGCAGAAATGATCTCGAGTTTGAGATTAGTGATTTTGTGTATTTGAAAATCTTTCCTATGAAAGGAGTGAAGAGGTTTGGCAAAAAGGGGAAGCTCAGTCCCCGATATGTTGGGCCTTCCCGAATCCTCAGCCATTTTAGAAAGGTAGCTTACGATCTTGAGTTGTCTTCATATAAATAAAATGAAAGATGAGTTAGAAAAGGAAATTTCAATAGACCTCATGCTCCTTCGCACGATATGAATACTGCAAGAAGGTAAACTTTCCTAAAACTGTCTCGTATCCTATTATCCATAAGTGTGGCAAGCTTTACACCCATGCACAAGACTCTACTCGACACAACTTTTAGACTCCCTAGGAGACTTTTAAAAAATTAGGCTCTGATACCAAGTTTTTTCACAACCTGAGCCTGCCCCCTGGTCTCAACAAAGGTACATAAGGACACAAGTGAGCCCAAGATAACCCATGGTTTGGTACTTGCTGTGATCACTAAACAAACTAATAATAAAATAACATGTGCGGAGAATAAACTGATAAGATACTATCAGCTCAAGTACTAAAATATAGTTCAATATGTTCGAAATAACTAAATATATTGAAAATAAATTGACTGTCTAAACATTTAGTCTAAACAATCTGAAAGCCTCTAAAACATGAGGAGTTTAAGGGACAAGCCCCCAACTAAAGCTATCAAACACTCTAGTCGCTGGACCTTATAAAATTTCCTAGAATTCTAATCTCTGGACCTAATATAACTCATGGGTATGAGTCATATATTGGGGTATAGATGGTATGGTCTAGTCGTATGATAACCAGTGTTGGTTGGTTCAATGGATTTGGTCACTGGAATAGATATGACTTGGGTGTTATGAGCCATATCTATGGATACAAATCATTAAGTTCTTTTACTTAATCTTAAACTTGGTAACTTAACTTGTATCTGAGTACGAGTGTCTCACCTGGAGTTGTAAGCCAGGGTACGAGTCATACCATGAACTCGTATGGGGAACAATGTTCAATTCCCTTGGAATTTCTTTCTATCAAAGGTACAGATCATGGGTACGAATCATACACTTGGAAATAACATTGTTGATAAAATCATACCTTTGACAGTGCTGGGTTCGGTATAGGGAGGGTACGACTCGTAGGGGTTAGTTGTACACCTGTGATGGGATTTTTGGAGAGTTTAAGTAAGGGTAACATGGATATTTTCTCACTTATCCTAATAAGGTCCCATGACTTATATTTCATTTGGGAGGTTATTTTCCCTGTTATTTTATTCTTAAACACTTAGTAAACACTCTTAAATCCTCTCTAAAGTTCTTGGGAAAATGAGGCTAGGGTTTCAACTAGAGTACTAACGTGGGGATCTTGTTGTTGGTTTCTCTCCATCTACCCTTTTTAATTAAGGCATGTTCTCTCCCCTCATTGTTATTTCAAATTAAAGGCATGATTTTGTACAATGTTTGCATGGTTTAAATGTTGTATGGTTTGGGTTTTCAAATATGATTTAGGGGTTTTATTTATAAATGCTTGGTTTTGGTTTTCCTATGCTTTAATTATGCTTTTATATGCTTTTGTGGTTGTTTTGGATTATTTTATTGCTTGGGAATGGTTAATCGGTAACGGATTTTGGTTTTGGAAATATTGTGCCCCCAATGTGTTTGATAAAATGCCTATAACAATTTTTTCACTATATAATTGGATTTTTAATGGAACTTATGCATGGTTTAAACATGGTAATGGAACCCTAAATGATTAAATGGTTTTGGAATGATTTAAAGGAATGGTTTGGCTTAATAAACTTGTGGGGTACATGGGAATCCCCCAAATAAACTGGATTATATAATCAATGGGTATACGGGAATCCCTTGATCACAAAAAGGTTTGGCTATGGATAATTCTTTCAAAAATTAGTCGGTATGACGATACCACTATTAATGGCCTTGGTTAATAAATGGATAATGATTTGGTTACTTGGAAAATTGTTTTAATTGGGCTTAAAAGTGGAGGTGTAGCAAATTTGTGGAAGGTGGAGGTCCTTGGGGGGGGGGACCGATACTAGAAACTTATATTTGCTGATGTGAGGTTTGGTACTTGGTGATCATGTAAATGATGTCACACTTTACATTGGGGGATGTACTATTCAGCCCAGGGTCCCTTCCCTGGTTATGCGACAACACGTACAAGGGCCCTTTTAGAGGGGGAGCTGAACCCATATAACCCATGGATGGTTTAGGATGGCAAATCTACACTACCCAAGTAAAGGTTTTAAATGTATGCTAAACCCGATTCCTTATCCCTGCATAGTTATATATATATATATATATATATATATATATGGTTGTGTGCATTATAAATGATTTTACTTGGTTTTATAAATGGCATTATTTTATACTTATCCTGAGATGATGCTAGTGTTCACCCGTTAACCCGTCTTCGGGCGGCTGTATACCCACGTTATGAAGGACTCAGTAGTTCTACTCCTCTTACATAGTGATTTACTCAGGGACAGCTGTTGGATTGAAGTGGTGAGCTTCCATCTTTCTGGAAGGCTCTTTTTCATGGATGTTATTTCATACTTTGGATTTCTTTTGGATTTTGGTTTTGGCTATAGTTGGGGGCATGTCCCAATCAGATTTTATTACTCCTTTTGTTTGAGGTTTTGTGATACTGCTATGCATTGGTATGGGCGATATCAATATGGGTGTCAACCTTAATATTGGTATTGGTATTGAAACTGACATTACTGGACATAATTTTTCACTATTCTATCATATTCCCTTTTTGGATTAATTATATTATATCTTGGAATCCATGTGGTCATGGCCTGGTTTATGGCCTTTGATTTTAGTAATGGTTGGTTCGGTCGGTAAGGTAGGTCTGATGATTGGACTCTGTTGGATCGGTCATGGTCGTGATACTATCCCAGATTTTTAACATGAACAATAATGTTATATTGTTATATGTTCGAAATTCATCCAACTCAGGTCAGGCGGTTGTAGGTTGGGTTAGGTAACGAGGGTGATATCTGGTCCCGGTTGGACCTGGGACGCCCATTATAACAAGGCCTCGGGTTGGGTCACTCTAACTGACTGACTGAATAAAAGTATTGTAAATAAACTAAAATATTACATCCTTGATAGATAAGGACTCACCACTGCTACTGCTGAGATGTGTGTTAGACAGGCTAAGAGCAGTCGGGAAACTGTGCGTCTGAACCTATGTTAAGACAACATAGCACAAAAAAAAGTATGCGGTCAGTACTTTGAATGTACTGGTATAAGGGGCAAGGACTATCTAGGATCAGGCAAGTACTGAACATGAATGCCTGAACACAAAATCATGAATGCATGACTGAACACAAGCATTAACTAAACTGATATTATTAACTAAATGACTGATAACTGTATGGATGATTTCTGATTTACTGAATACTGATTAGTTGATGTCTGAAATACTACTTTACTGGTAACTGTACACTGATAATGTAAAATTGAACTATACTGTGTATGATTGACTAGACTAAAACTATGAAAGATATCATGTACGATATGCCCCAATCTAAGATAATCGGGGTCCAACCTGTAACCCCAGTTTGAAGGGTGTTAGTACCATGCCATGGGTACTAACACTGGCTGTATAGATTCACTAAATCGTTGTCCCAAAGGACTAGGGAGTCACCCTCTAATGGCAGGTGCTCCTATGAGATATATGTAAACCCTCAACTGGCTGGAAGACTCTCAAACCTATGTTGGCTATGTAGTTTGGAAACTCTGAGATTGATACTAAGGGTCACACCCTCTACTAGCAGGTGAGCCCTTATCCCTTGGGTTGCTCGGTGCTAAATCCTACTCCCAATAAATTGACACTGGTACTAACTTAAGTTCAACTGAACATCAGAACTGATAGTGATCAACATGATCATAATAATTGAGTATGATGATGAGAGTCATGGTTTAACTGACTTATCATTTGAAAATCCAAAACATGAGTAAGCACATAGGTATCGGGTGTTCATAACCCGCCAGCACTAAATGACACTTTAAATATGATAAAATCATCTAAAAACTCTGGTAGAAAGTCATAATTAGGGGAAAACCAAAGCATCCTGCATTTAAATAACTAATAATCTTATGAATTTCAACAGAGGGACAGGCTAAACTTAAGGGGATATCATGTTTACATAATATATTACATGAAGTTGACAACTTGACATGGTATTTGCCAAATATGACATGGAAGTTTGGAATTTAATTCATTTAGAATCATAATTTACATGGAAAATTAATAACATGACTTGAATGTAAACTCCATAATGAAACATGGGAAATATCATGATTTTCATAGAATTAAATCATAGTAAAGAGTAAAGTACATACTCAAACCAAAAAGAGAATTTTTAGGACTTAATGGGTGAAAGGAACCTATTGATGAATACCCCACATACCTTAAGTATAAGCTTTGGGAAAAATCTTGGAAATTGCTCTTGTTCTTGAGAAAAACCTAACTACTTGAGAAAGAAGGAGAAACCGCTCTTTTAACTTGTTTCTGATGAAATTGGATATTATGATGTGAATTGGGTCCTTGGGGTATTTTATACCACCCTTTGTGAAGCCAAAACGACATGGTTTTGGCTTTTAAGGGAATGGGAAAAGACACAAAGGCCCCTTGAAAAATGTTCAAGAAATCATGTTCCCAGTCATTATGAGTCAATCATATGACTCTATGATGGGATAGGACTGGGTCTCTAACTCATAAACTGAGTAGAATTAGAATGGTATACACTGGACATCATATGATTGGAACTTAAAACTCGTATCTCAGCATACGACTAGTATCCATGACTCGTATCTTGGATAAAATATCAAGGAGTCTACACTGATGTCCTTACGACTTGGGTCCATACAACTCGTACCCCTCTTAACGACTAGTATTCACCCTCTCGTACCCCTGACAAAATGCACCTCACCTCACACTGATGTGGGTACGACTTACCATGTACGACTCGTACCTTACTTGACGACTCCTAGGTTCAACTTTTACCTAGAATAGAATGTCAACCAAAACACTTTCTTGGATACGACTACAATATATGACTCTTATGAATCTATACGACTTGAAGGATAAGTCATAACCTATCCAGAGACCAGGAAGAATACGAGGTATTACATGACAGGCAGTGAACAAGATAGTTCTAGCCATGAGAAATTCTGAAGTTTGGAGATTCGCCAATGGAGGTTGAAGATGATGATGTTAATGAAGCTACATAAGAAGGATGTATCTATTAAGAGAGTTCATAGATACATAAGAATGATGTATCTAGTAGAAAAGGACAAAAAGATACATCACGTGATCTTTCACTAAATGTACAAACACTATGTATCTTACTGAATATTAGATTACAGATACATATGAAAGATGTATTTTCTTGAAAATTTACAAAAATATTGTACCGAAAAATGGAATATTAGATTACAGATACATAAGAAAGATGTGTTCCTCAGTGTTACTTAAGATTTATGTATCGATACTTATCAGATGGTGATGTATCGTGAGTCTTAGCTATGTATCGCGATAATAATGAAAATTAGTATGTAATTTACGGACTACACTATTGAGATTTATGAAAATTGTCTATCTTTTAATTGAATTGAATATCTCAAATAAATATAGAAGGGATAAGGAAGAAGAGAGAGAGAGACAGAGTAAAATCAGAGAAAAATGGGGTTAGAAAAATCGGAGACTTGAAAAACTAAACATAAATTACACATTATTATCTTACTTTAAGCTAGTCAACAACTAGTTTTATTTTTCATTTAAAAGGATTTTTTTTTTCTCTTTTACTTGAAAAACATACTATATTTTTTTAAAACAAATTTTTGGTGAGACCCATGAGCCTCTTTTATTATAGAAAAATTTCATAAGTAGCAAACATAACCCCATAATTAGAAGCATGACAACAATTTCATAATTATCTGAAATAGCAACTTGTATTTTAGACATTTTTTGCTATTAAAATACATATATAATACGATTTACTACCCTTCTTTTTACTCAAATCGGTTGAGTTAAATAAGAAATAATTACCCCATGTATTTAAAGTAGTAGATTTCTTTCTCATAAATTTCTCTTATTCAAGGCAGTAGATTCCTTTTTTATAAATTACTCTTATTTAAATCAATAGATTTCTTTTCCAAATCAAACTAAAGTCAACTGAAAATTATTATCTTTATGATTTTTAAAATTTTAAAATAAAGCATCAGTATTGTTACATGTATTGAATCATAAAATTAATTTCATATATGAATTTCAGCAAATTAAGACGACTTAATCATGACGATCATGTTATTCGAAATTTCAAATCATGTTGTGTGAAATCGTTTTTTATATTTGATCATTTTTTCAACAAATCATTTTTCATCTGAAATTATATTTTGAATATTTGATCGAACTCAATGTTGATCAAAGTGAGAGAGTTATTCTTTGATCAAACTCAATTTTTCGACGTACTAAATAAATAGTATCAGTTTTATATTCAGACTGTAATTGTATAGGCGGTGAGTGTATTTATATATTATGAAGAGTGAAATAGTATTTTGTTCTAGTTTTATTTATATATTTTGATTGTATTTGTATATTTAGAGTTTAATTTGTATATGTAAATTATAATTATATATTATTAGTTTATTTGTATGTTATAAGTGTATTTGTATATTTTATGTCCAATTATGGCTTTGAGAATGTAATTATATATTATTTCTGCATTTGTATAATTAGAGTTACTTTGTATATTTTGACTACAGTTTTGTCGGTATGATTCTATTTGTATATTCTCAATATAGTTGTATATATTTATAACTAATTTAATATACTGTCTTTATTAATTTGTATTCTTTGGTAAAGTTTTTATGTACTGGAGATTGGCAATGGGAAGCATTCCTGTTCGAATTAAGTACTCTAGGAGATGAACATATGAAGAAAATTATGAAGAATACATAACTGATGCTATATTATTAAATATAAATGCATCATACAATTAACTATACACTCTTCTGGCATCTCATATTATTTGTACTTGCATTCGTACCGGCTAATGCGCGATAAACTAATTATAATAATTTATTAATTTTATATATAAAATACGTAAAACTAACTTATCAAAGTTAAAGTCTTCGAACTCAAGTATACGCTTATATTTGATTAAAAAATAAATATTTTCTATTAATTAGAACTTATATTGCCAAGTATAGGTGCAATAAAAAAATACTAATTATATATTGAATTGTGATTTGGCCCTTTTGGGTTCTCTACATATTCTGACATTAAAAATAACATTTATAAGTAAATGAAACATGAAATATCTCATATATTTTGTAAGTGCAGATATCATCTAGGGCTGCATATCGGTCGGTTCGGTTCGATTTTAAAAATTATCAGTTTTACTTATTCATTATTGGTTTGTATATATGCTAAACCGTTAAAGAACCATTAAGATATCGGTTTATTGATTTTTTATTGTTATCGGTTCGATTATCGGATTAACTATTAACATTGAACATATATAATTTGAAATCCAAAGCTAGTAAGTAAGCTACTTCGGACTGCCAGGCTATTGCTTAGTGCTTAGTGCTCACTGCCTACTACTTAGGCCTTAGTACTTATTGCTCTTTCCATGCACAAAGCCACAAATAAAGTAACAAAACATTCAAACAAAAGTCATAATTCACAAATTTAAAATTGTCTAGTGAGTAGTGTCTATTGGTCTAGCACAAATATAGTAGAAAAAATTTAAAGTAACAGTCACACAATTTAAAAATTAAGTTCAAATTTCAAACACAGTAATAATACTAATTACCACTCAATTCTTATACTAGGGGTAACCCATTGAATGGGCATTTCAGTCTACATATTTCACCGCAAACCCAATAACAACGACGATTAAGGAATTTTGTTCTATCTAATTGGCTTACTATCTTTGGGAATTTATTATAAAATTATCCGTTACTACTTGTTGTTCAAATATATTCAATGAATAAGTTAAAAACAATATGAGTCAGTGGCCACATTTTTTAACTATAAGGTTGTAACCCATTATTGTTAACTTATCAATATTTATTTTGACTTAATCTTAAAGACATACAGAATCTAGAGGCAGAGTCTGCTTTTCTTAGATATGAATTAACCAATAAATTATTATTAGTTTAGGTTTAGGTCTAAATATATAGGCCGTCTTTGTATGGATCAAGCCAAACTTTGTATAAGCATATATTATGGGTTAGAAATTTAACAGAATTAGAATTGAAGATGAAGCAAAAAAATTTTAGATGATAAGTCTTTAAAGTAAGATTGAGCATTAAGAAGAGCAAAAATTATTACTTGTGAGCGCAACAACAAAAGCCGAGCATCAAATCGTCATTGGCAGTCTCTAATCTCTTGAGTTTTCATCAAATGTTGAGCTTGAAGCCTTAAAATCTTGAATATCGACTTTTGGGTGTACTGACATTTTTGGTTTGAGAGACAGAGAGAGTGAGAGAGAAAGAGGTGCAGTGAAATCAGAAATGAAATGTGAATTGTGAGATGAGAATAAACCTAAGTCTAGGGTAAGTAATGACTAATGACGGTGGGCTTGGGAAATGGGATTATTGGGCTAGGCGGTGGATAATGAAAATTAATTAGGTAAAAATTCACATATAGGCAAAGTATAAGACCTATAACTAACTTCCTAGTGAAAGTTTCAATAATTACAAATCATAGGCAAAAGTAGTTAATAGTTATTTGTATATATGTAAGAATTATACAAATCAGAAGAAACATAACCTAATTGAAATAAAAGATTAAAAAGGAAACTTGAAAGCAGTAAATTACCTTAAATTACTCCAACTTCCCACTAATTGATCATCCATTAATGAGCATTAAAGCTCATTATCTATAAAAATGGTTGTATTAAAGATAAAAACATTTATTTTGGGAAGATTTGAGAGAAGAAAGAGGAGTTATTCAACAATAAATTTAACAGGTATTTTCTCAGTTCAGTTTCATTTAAAAATTCTTGAAAGATGATTTTTTTTGAAAATCAAAATTCTGTATTTGAGCTTATATTTGTGTATTTGTTATTTTCAACTAAATTATATGAGTTTTAATATATTTTGATTCATTATATTTCATTAATGTATACATGATCTATATTGCAATTTCAATTTGTGGTCTAACACACGAAATTTTATAATTTTTGAAACCTTATAATTGTTAATTTATTTTGAATTCATAGTTACTGACAATTTGCATACTATATTTATTTATAGAATTTAAAAAAAAAAGATGGGGCAATTACCAATTGTTCTGAAGCATTTAGGTGTATGAAACTGTTATAATGAGTATGAACGGTACGAGTTGGACTCGATTGCAATTGAAGAAATAGAAAAATACGATGGTTTGATTCAATTGATTGGTAAGCAACTTTGTATTGAGTTGAATTTAAAATCATTGAAAGTTGAATTTAGCAGTAAAAGAATTCAATATGATACAATCAAATGCACTCAGGTAAGTGTATTTATCGTATTAAAGCATTTGTATTTTTATTCTGTACATGATTTTGTCTTATGATAAAAATGTATTTATGTATTTATGTATATATAATATGAATAAGTTTATTAAGTTTATTCATATTATTGTCTAACTAAATACATAAATTTGTTATTATATGTTTCTATTCATATAGAATTTGATAAACAAAATTGTATACATTAGCAATTTGTTTTGAAGTTTTTTAAAATACAAATTATTTTTGTATAAATTGCTAATAGATAACTTTTACATCACAGGTATAATTTGGTGTGTAAATCGAAGGGATGTGATTAGTTGCTAATGACATCTAGAAATAAAAAGACTGACTTCTTTAAGACTCGTCAATTTTGTCAGGAGCATACTTTTCCTTTAAAGGATCGGGTGTACGAGCAGAAACATGTTAATAGTGCATTGATTGGCGGCATTGTGAAGCAGAAGTTATCCAACCATAAAAGAGTGTATACGGCGAAACACATACAGAATTTTGTTATGACTTGTGACTGATTGTAGTTCGAATAATGATCAATAACATGACGCATTTTGTTATATACTTTGTTTGCATATTAAATTAAAATTGTAAGTTTTCACGCTATATACTTTGTTATATACTTTGTTTTTATGTTATATACTGACTGTAAGTTTGCATATATATTTCACTTTGCATTATAACTGTGTCAATATGCAACCTAATGTAATAATTTGTCAGTTCTAACTATCCTGATGTTTAACATATTCTATGCATATTTATTTTTATTTACTTAAAATGTGTATATACATATATTTATACCTATACAATTTTCAGATTGTATAAGTTTCAAATTAAATTATATAAAACGTAATTGTTTAATAATATGAGTAATACATTTATGTGAATATATGTATTTTCAGTTAAATTAACGTATACCAAAAAATGTCAATTGATATATATGTATGAATATATGTGGGAATGTCAGTTGATATGTATATATGTATATAAATATATTTATATAACTGTATATATTTTAATTTATTTATGCTTAACTTTTATTTGAATAACTCCAAATGTATAAATAAAATAGCAGTAATGCGGTTGTTAGTCATATATGCGGTTTAATGTAATATGCAGTTAGTTTTAACGCTCATTTAATCTATCATATGTATATATGTATATTTATGTATGTATACCATATTCTACAAGATAGTATATGTGTCAAAATAAATGTCAGTCACAACTTAACAGATTGAATTTGTGCATTTAAAAATATGGTGTTAACCTATAGATAGATAACAATTGAAAAGATTGAAAATATACCATCATGACTTGTTTTATTAACCTATAGATATACAAAGTTTTATATAAAAAAAATTGTAATAAATGTATAATTATAAACAAACACTAATTAGTCAATAGAGATTTCAATTGCTAAAACGGCAAAGACTATTGTAAATACGTATTATATGACCCATCTATGAGACATATTCAATTACCTAATACATACACATTATTATGTGTACTATTAGTATTCTTTAGACAACACACTTATAACAAAGACTAGTTTAGCATTGAAAAAAATATGTCACTGGACAATTTCCAACAAAATGAAATATCATATTTGATATTAGAATTAAATAAAAAAAAAAACTGAAGATCAGTTTGTATTTTCAACTAAAACCAATAAAATGGAGGAACATATGTATTGTCTAAGGGATAATTATCATGTCACTACTCTCACACTCAAATTGAGGCCTCACTGACTTATCTAGACTCTTATCATCACTAACTGCGTCAATCTCATTCTTCTGAGTCCCATGCTTCCATAGAAGAGCAACATAATGGGTACGAAAAGCTTCTGCATCAAATATCCAGGTGGTATACCTTTTTCATGACTAAGATAGTCTGCATATGCAACAATGAAGACTCTACATAACACGCAACATGTAGGGACTTCTTAGGAAGATCTATGATGAAAAAATTACTATCCTGTTAAATAAAAAAAAACACAAATGATCAATCAAAAAAAATTACAAATGATCAAGAAAAAAAATTATAAAATGCATATAAACTAGTTTTCAACTCAAAGGATATAGCGCACCTAAACAATTGGGATTGAACCCATGATTCTGACATAGTGGCGTATTGATCAAAGCATGTCCCCATAAATCTTCTAAGCTGAACACCGAATAACTTTTGTTTTAAAGTATCAAATATCTTCATCTCCACATAACACGAAACATGCGGGGACTTCTTAGGAAGATATGTGATGACAAAACTACTATCCTATTTAACCCAAAAAAACACAAATGATCAACCACAAAAATACAAATGATAACAAAAAAATTATGAAATATATTTAAAGCCTCATTCATAAGTTAATTGTATACAACTACATATCATAAAACAAAAAACATTTTTATATGCTAACCGAATTGAATATATGTATAACTATATATTTACATACATAGTTATATTTACATAAGTATAACAGTATGATGTAGATATATGTATATATCTTTACACCAAATACAATATTCTTCTTCTAAACTTTAATTCAAATAGTTGCAATTAAAAGTAGTAGTTGATATAAAAAGAGTAAAATAAAAATGATTTACTATGTGACTGTTTGTTTACATATTTATCTGTCATTCGTTTAACTTTTGTGAATCTACAGTTTCTTGTGAATTATTTTTAATTTAGTTTTAATTTAATTAACATATTTCTAAAATATAAAATAGTAATTTTTTATTTTTAATTAGGTTTAGATATTCATCTCTAGATGGGAATGATTTGAATTATACAGTTATTTTTTATTTTTCATTTTTTTATTTAAAATCTAAATAGAAATTTAAAAGGAAGTTGGTCAGTTTTTGATTTTGTAGGGTTTGCCTTTTTTAATTAGTAATTATTTTGACTATTTTTTTATTATTTTTAAAATTGTAATTAGTTTAGATTTTTTAAAAATACTAAATTGATAAGATTTTCAAAAATATATTATTAATGTGCATGTTAAGAATTTTTACAGTCAATTCTGAACTGTACGAAACTCAGCTAGTTCTATCAGATTCAGGACTGTCAGATACAGTCACTCATATTATCAGTCATCAGAACTCAGTTACCAGTCATGTTAGTTATCAGTAAATTCATGTTATCACGATCTCAG
This sequence comes from Capsicum baccatum var. pendulum, assembly GCA_030864225.1. Taxonomy (NCBI): domain Eukaryota; kingdom Viridiplantae; phylum Streptophyta; class Magnoliopsida; order Solanales; family Solanaceae; genus Capsicum; species Capsicum baccatum. Next base: position 278,867,916 of record CM061552.1, on the reverse strand, counting down.
TTATAGTTACTATGTATTCATGCATGTATTCTCGCGTTCATATTAGTCAGTTAGTCAATATTGTTCATGCATATGAACCCCATGCATTTATCCTACCTCACATGCATACTAGTACATTCAAAGTACTGACGCATTTGCGCTATGGTGTCTTAGCTCCAGAGCATCCGTAGATTCCAGTCTCAGCAGTCAGAGTTAGCAGTGAGTTCTCATCTTTCGAGGACATGATCATTACTTTATTAGCTCATTAATTTATTTATTCGATGGAGTTAGTTGGGGACATGTCCCATCAAATCCTTATCCAGACAGTTCATTCATGATTTAGAGGCTTTTCAGACTACAGTATGTTCAGTTAGTTTATTTCAGTTATTTTGGGTATTTATACCCCACTCGGATATTATATTTTTATCAGATATTATACCTCAGTGTTGAACCTTATGGCCTTTCAGTTCATTTTTCCGCATTATACAGTATATTATGCAGTATACAGGTACAAATATTAGTCATGGGTTAATTTGTGGTCCTACAAGGTCATGAGCTCCGTGTAGCGTTTTAGGCACCAGATTCAGGGTGTTACATATAAATATCTTTATATATATATATATATATATATATATATATATATATATAAAGATAGATAGATAGATAGATAGATATATGTATACACATATGTATACATGTGTATATGTATATTGTAATACCCGTACTTCTACTTAGCTTGAAATCGGCCCAAGCATATTAGAAACTTACTTTGAAAGATGAATCCATTTTTGTACACATGGAATTTTTAAGATTTTCATTTTTAATCATGTGAGAAATTGAATTATCTTTCCAACGATACCAAATTCATCCAAATTCGATATCGGGTTAGAAAGTTATGACCATTTTACAGAAAGCAGTCAAAACTGCCCAGGTGCGATGGTGAAAGCCAATGGACCATCGAACTAGCAACGGACCATCGCCTAAGACATCGCAGCGGAGGAAATAAGACCACCTTCTTCTTAACGGCGATGGCTCAGGCCAATGGACCGTCGAGCTAGCGACGGATCATCACCCAAGACGTCGCAGCAGAGGCAGTGAACCTCTATTCTGCCCAGGTGCAACGGTCAGGATCGACGGACCGTCAACCCAGTGATGGACCATAGCACCCACCATCGCATAGTTCGTTCAGTTATTTTAAAGTCAATTTTAAAAGGGTATTTGGGCCTTTTCCACCCGTTTTAACCTCTAATTATATCAGATCAATGCTTATAAGTTCATTATCCATCTATAACATCAAATTAGGGTTTTCTCTTAAAGATAATCCCTAAGAATAAGAAACCCTAGGTGTTTAATTTCAAGTCAATAATTCATGTTTTCCTCCATCAATCTTCAAGAAATCATCCACCCAGGTATGTCAGTGTTGATTCATGGGCCCCTTTCACCCATGAAGCTCAAGAATCTCTTTTCAAAATCCAAGATTTATGTATTTATGATTGTTCATGATTTAAATTGAATTGAAATTCATGTTCATGACGTTTTGGGGTTTTGATTCATGTTTGAAATTACATATTCTAATGATTGACCCTAGGATATGGTGATTTGTATAATAATCATGATAAACCCTTAAATTTATATGCTGATTGATGTATCCATGATTATTAGATATGTTCATGATTGTATAACCAAAACATGCTCCCCATGTGTTCGGTTAAATGCCTATGAGAAGGAAAAGTGCCATACTAGTATAATAATATGAAATTCCCACTCATGTACAAGTTCATGATGTCAAGTGTTTGATGAAATGTCGTAGTCAATGAATTATGGATATATGTGTGGCCATTGTGGTGCTTTAGAACTTGTACTTCATGAATTCTCCAACTTATTATATTATGGATTGTTGATGTGGTCATGTATTCAAGAAAGTCAAGCTTTGTCAGTTTCTTCCCATCGAGTCCTGGGGGTACTTGTATCAAAAAATTTAGCTGTGTACCTAGAATCAGTGTAATTTTTTCAAGATACTCTCAGTCAATCCATGATCCATAGAATTCAGTCAGTCTCATGACTCAGGAAAACTCAGTAATCT